>CM034310.1:25165512-26365512 GCA_019925795.1 Dendrobium chrysotoxum | reverse complement strand
CTCTTAAGGCTTCCTCCATGCCACCTCATCAGTCAACTTGACTGGTTGACCAGTCAACTCAGTCAATAAATGGTTTATTTGGCTACAAATGATCAAATCTCCATGTTTACTTAATTCTCTCCACTCTTGAGTACTCCAGCAACTTTAAACATCTTATGGAATGTTCCTAAGCTAATCTTAAGCCTTGGATTAGAGTTTAATCCAATCCACATGGACCCATGTGCTCAAGCCAAGACAAAACCCCTTTCCACATGGCATGCCCTTACCTTGTCCTTTTATTCTCCTACTTCTAACAAACTCCAAGCCACATGGCATTATCCTAGAAACCTATCAAGTGAATCCCAGCCATCCATTCAATTCAAGGCCATTTGAATAGGGCAAAATGCAAAAATCAAGGCTCATTCTCCATCCTAACACTCTCTCACCTAAATTTTCTCCTCCAGAACTCCTCAAGCTTTCCAAGATTCTCTGAGAGCTTCTCCAATAATTCCTATAGCTCCCCCATGCTTCTCCCCATCAAAATCTAGCCTCCAAAGCCCTCATTGGTGAAGAGAGAGGATCTAGAGAGAGAATCAGTAAATACATAAATAACTTCCAATACAGAACGAACCAGTCTTGAGGTCTTCTACAAAGTTGAAGAGGAGCTCAGCAGGTTTCCAACAAGCCCAAAAACTCAAAAATCCGACGGCTAGATTGTAAGTTATCGTCAATTTAAGTTCTATGATCAAACATTAATTTCTCCCAAATCTCAATGCATGGAGCCTTGAAACTCCATGGATTGCAAGGTTAGGATATCTAGATCCTACGTTTCAAATTTCATCAAATTTGGACTGTCGGATCGAAAGTTATGGCCATTTCAATTTTTAGTTCAAAATGAACTAAATTGCTCAGTTTCGAGCAGAACCGTCCGATCGCGATACACACGCAATCGGACGGTCCAGAAAGCGTCGGATGGTGTGAATGGTCCGATGAAGCAAACAGCGGATCACAATCAAGACCGCGGGGTGATGACGTGGCCAAATCTGGGCCGTCCATTTAACCCGCGGTCGATCCAACAGTCAAAATTGAACGCCGACGTGTTTAAGTGAACTCCGGATAGCTTGACACGTGTCACGATCTGGATTCACCACGTGTCCTGCAGCACCGTCGAGTTGCCGCGTATGCCACGTGTCGTTCTATGAACCTGCCACGTGGCCCGCTATCCGAATTTCTCTGAAATTGAATTAAAAATCAGATTAAATAGCCAGAACTTTCAAAATTCACCAAAAATTCATTTGTTGTCTAAATTTGACATTCTTGGGCTCGTTGGAACCGTCTCGAGCCCAAGTATATTTTAAAATTTGATTTGAATGATTTAAATCACTATATACAGAGTTATTAAGGTTTGAATAAAAATTGAATATCTTTAATAACTCTCAATCCAGTAATCGGATTGATCTCAAATTTGTACATAGTATACTAATGTGTGTTACCCACATTTCATAAAAATTCCAGCTCTAGTTAATGGCTGAATTTTGGTGAATTTAATTTTCAAAGTTTTGGGTCAGAATTTATCCCAAAACTTTGAAAATTTATAACTCACACACCACTTAGAAATAGGCTTACATTTCTCTATGGTATGTGTAATTTAGTGTCAGGGTTAGAAGACCAAAGTTTCAATCCCAATTAAACATTAGTGTCACCTAGGAAAAATAATTAAGGATATGTACTAGATAACTTAGAAAATTCTTAGAAAATTCTACACACACCCAATAGGGGTGAAACTTGATAACATTAAACCTAGTGACATTTAATACATTAGGTTTAAATTTCACCTAATTTGGAGTCCATTAGGTCAGAAAATTAAATAAGTCAAAATTAACCACCAAATTAAATATTTAAATTTCTAGAAAATATAATAAATCAAGATTAAATTCAAAAAATACACATGATATCTTAAACTGACCAGAATTGAACCCTTAATCAATGAAAAATAAAATCCCCTTGACTGGACTTCAAAATTAGGTTTAATTTAAGTTTAATTAAAATTTAATATTTAATTAATTTAATTAATTAAAAATAATTAAAAATTCCAAAAATTTTCCAAACACTTGGAGATCACTCCATAGGTCATTCCTGACCTTTGGAGTTGATTTCAAGGAGTTTGGAGGTCATTTGGATTCAAACCATAAAAAAGGCCTTAATTAAAATAATTTTAAAAATTCAATAAATACTCAAAACTTCAAAAATTCATAACTAATTCAAATGAACTCCAAATTGAGCAAACTCAAAGGCATAAAACTCATCTTAAGCTCTAATATTTGTTAAAAATGTTAAGTTTCCAGAAATCAATCAATTTTAAAAAAGTCAACTTTTGGTCAAACCTAGTTCAAAATCAAGTCAAAACTTCAAACTTTCATAATAAAATCTAGAAAAATCCAATTTCAGTGTACTTACTGTCTAACTTATTATATTAAGGTCTAGTATTTTAATAAAATATTAACTTTCTAGAAAACACTTTAAATCAAAAAGTCAAATTTTGCCCTTGAATTAAATGATTAAAATAATCCAGAAAATGTTAAAATTCAATAAATCATTAAAAATTCCAGAAAATCTTAAATCCACATTAAAACCAGCAACCAATAAATTTGAATTAAAATTTAATCAATCTTCAAATATTAATCAAACTCAAATCACTTAATTATATCGGGTACCACTGGGTAACCCAGGCCTACGAGGCTATTAAATTAGCCCCAAGGAAGGTGAAATAAACTTCACGGCCTCGGTGTGCAACAAAGGTGATATCCAACAAATAACTAAAATCAAATTTAAAATTAAATTCAAATTATTAAGATTTAAATTAAAATCCCTTAAGCCCTCAACCAACTAGAACATCAAGCAACTTCAATCAAATGCCTATTTAGGACATATCAAAGCCACACAGCCTACCTCACACACTTTAGATGATTTGCTAGGACAACCAACTCTAGTCTTAGGCTAGGCCGGTGTTTACTTTTCTGCTGTGTGCCGGGTTTTCGAGCTTTTACTGCATGCTGTTTGCTAGTGGTAGAATTGATATGATTGTTTATTTATTTACTGCACTCTATGATTTGATTGATTGTACGTTAGACCTACCCTTAGGTTAGGAACTATTTATACTAATTCAATTTTATATAGGTGGCCATGCTCATACAGGGCATTTAAAATTAAAGGGGGCAAAATCATAATTATTAAATTGCACAGATGCTAAGCATGCTTAAGTCCCCCTTTAAATCAAAAAGAGCATGGCCAAGTGTGGCTGGTTTGAGTATTTAAATTTCAATATATTAACTTCTTGGGATGTAAATATAACTGCTGATTATTAGGATAACCTTGCAGGTTGTTGAGTCTAGATTTTTAATTTCTATTGATGTAATTTGAATGTTAATTGAGTTGTAAATTGTTTAAAGTGATTTGAGATTGAGATGTTTAAACATCCAATTTGGAATCTAAAGAGGAAGGAACATCCCTTAGGGGAGAGTTCCTATCCATTTGGAGATCCAAATTAGGATGAATTTCAAATATCCAAAGAGAAAAGATAACACCCCTATTCAGGGGGAGTTTCTTTTCATTTGGATATCCAGACCCGACGATTCAAGGAGTTCCAAGAAGACGAAGAAGTGAAGAACGAGAAGAATCTCAAATCTCAAAGTCACTTGAGTCTCAGGAGTAGAATCCGGGTTGTAGTCAGTGGTACCCGGCCACTTTACTTTCCTGCAGACCCTGGGTTGTATAATTAAGTGGCACTTGCCACATGGACTTTCAGTTTGAGCATTTATTTAATTGATTTAATTATTTAATTGATTTGATTGATATGTTGATTGCGATTAAGGACTTGCATGCTTTTAGTAGTTTTTTTTTGCGCTTATTGCATGTCGTATTTGATTTAGCCTGGAACCCGATCGGAGGCTCGTGAGGGTACGGTCATAAATGTTTTCTACTTAAACAAAATAAAAAATTTAAGCTCAGATAGTAACTCTAACGCTTTTAAGAAGTAAGCCCGGACTCGCCGGGGGTTTTTCATGCATCATATTGAACTTTCTCTACCGTGTTAGGCACCTCCCCGCCTGCGGGTTCTGGCAGACCACTTGACTTATTAGGGTGCAGTTCTGTCCAAGGGGATGTTGTGCAATCTCTAGGATAAAATCTATTTTTAAGCCTGATTTTTAAACTGTTACATTTTGATTTCAAGCATTTAATCGAGTCAACTAGCATGCATTGTATTAGATACAAATTAAAAATTGAGTCTAAATCTTTAATTGTATTTTTAGCTTAAGCATTTAACCCAATAAGTGTTAAGGGGTCAATTAGGATCTGCTCTAGATGTCGACCCCAACTCTTCAAACTCAATCTTAAATGACATCCTTAACCACTCTTTCATAAAGACTTTGACTCATGATTTTGAAGCGTTTAGGTGGTTTAGCTGGCTCCCTAATCCAGGCCGGGATAAGTCCAGATTGCATTGCATTAGCTAGGATTCGGGTCACTGATTTTCAGTACCCAATTTTAGACTTAGGTTCTGAGACAAATGTTCAATCTTAAGACCTCAATCTCCGGGAATCTAATTCCCACATTCTAATAAAATTAACCACTCAAACATTAAAATTTTTTTCAATCTAATTCAAGCCCAACACTTAGGATAGTTTGAGGTGTTTCTGAAGTAATTCAGAATCTCAAGGCACCTCCTACCCTTCTTCCTTTGACTCCAGAATTAACTGTTCAATTTTGAACCAATCTCATTTGAAAATTCCAGTCCCTACCTCCTTTGATATCAAATGTTGAAATCTTAAATAAAATTCGCATCGCTATTTTAATCGAGAGTATTCGTAGGAAGATTTCTGGTTTTCCTACGATGTAATTAACTACGAGGGCTTACGCTCGTAGGAGATTTAGAAACCCAAACCTGATTTCAAAATCAAGTTTTTAAAACCTTAATTAATTATTTTTGGGAAAATCAAGTCAACGATCATTATCGTCATTTTCAAATGATCGATAACAGGCGATATCCTCTTTATTTGGAATTATATATCGTACTATTATTGTAACTTTGATTATGAAATTAATGATCTATTTACTAGATTATTGTATGTTAAACATTGGATTAAACATCATTTTGATTCTTAGGGATCATATGTTGTTTCTCCTTGAGTTTGACTACGATAATCAGGATAAATCAAAATTTATAATTTGAACCTATTAGTGAACGATATGTTCACCTTTCGAGGTGATATACCATTCATATTAAGTGTTTGATTATAATATTAAAATTCCAGAAATTAAACTTTCCCAAAGAAAATTAAACACTTTTTTAAAACCTATATTTTTCAATCAAAACAATAATTGATACTCTGATAGATTTCTTCTACGACAGGGTTACATACTCTCTAAGAGGTCTAAAATGGTTTTGATCTTGCACTGGGTCAGATATTTCTAAAATCTTTTTATTTTTTTTTAAATTTTTATAGGGGTCCTTTCTATCTCAGGGACAAACAATAAGGGCTTCTTACTAGATCTACCAAGCATGCAATAATAATGAAATAACTAAAACAAAAATTAAAAGCTAAACAATCAACAAATACTTTTTTTGCTTTTATAACATTCTTATCAAACATAATAAAGATACAATATACAAGTAGGTCTATATATACATTTATTTTAATAATATAGTTAAAATTATAATGCACATGTTTCTTTCTGGCAATAACGCCAACAACTTGATTATTGTCGGCTAGGATGTGACTTGCTGAGTTTAAATATGCTTAGATTTTCTTTGATATAAATTAATGAAAGCCCACTATAATATATAAGTATAAGTGCTAAATAAAGCAATAAAGTGATTGAGTAGAGTGTCAATCCCACAAAAAATGCTCCTCTTAATTGTAATTAAACTACTACTGTTTAATCCAAATGCATAATTTATCATACTAAAAGTAAAAATGATATTTTTAAGTTTTTATCACTAAAAAAAACTTGTAAGGAGATTTAGATACTTATGGAAATAAATATTTTGGATTAATATATATAAATAACATAGTTTTTTTAATGAGCCTTTCAATTTTTAGATGTGAATTAGAGCATATACATCCCTAGATCCATGTCATGCTTGTAGGAGCTATAAAAAAGGTTTATGATCTTCCTATAATTTTTTTATTTGCATAGAAGCTAGAATATTAAACATCCTATATATAGGCATGCCAATATTTCATTTTAATACTCCTAATTATTCCAGCGTTCTTTCATCGAAGCTATACATCATACTATATATTAACTGCACACATGGCCATTGTATGCATTAAATGAAAAATGAGAGATATTAAAAACATCAATGTATCATTCAATGCATAACAGTCTACATTACTACTTACTATGGTTTTTATATCATCAGCCCAAACTAGAGAATCAACTAAACATTAAAGTTTCAATAATCAAACTCATTTCCATTTTATTTATTAAAATAAGGGATACAAGAGAAGTAATAAGAAAATTATCACCTAGAATGATCAAATAATATTCTCCACGCTCCTTCCTCCAACCATAGAGTTGCTTACATAAATAGGATAAGATCTCCATAATAAAAGTATCATGTACTTCCCTAGCACCTTGGCGCTATAATGTTGGCTTCATTGTAATGCTAGCTAACATGGTACTATTAATGATTGAAATGGCACACCTTTTAATCGAGTCAGTATGGATCCTTGCTATAGGGACTACTCCACTGAACTGCTCCAAAATTTGAGCATTGCATCGCTTGATTGTTAATTTTGGCTCTGAGGTGTTGCAAGGTTCAACACCATGGCACTAATTTTCCCAAGGCTCTAGTGCTATAGTGTTAAATGCTGGGCGCAATGGTGTTGTGCTGGAATGCAGCACTTCCCATGGCATCATTATGATGCTGGAAAATAGAGACCCCAATGCTTCCATGTCTGAATATGGTATTAGGGTGTTATGAAAGTATACGTTGTGGTGCTTCTAATTATGGCACTATGGTGTTATTCAACACTTATAGTTTTTGCCTTTTCCTGTATATTTTCTACATAAACATAACTAAAATTACATATTTTTACTGAACTTAAAATACATAATTTACACTTAACATCTTTCACTTTAGATCTTATGGCGTTACACCCCTAATATCAAAAGCCCTATTTTGTCTGTTATGCTTCCTCCTCTTAGTATACTCTGGGTTGCCCACTCATCGGTCAATTTTTCCCATACACCTTTACCTATCCAAATAGGTTGCTCACCTGACTTCCTTTTATCTATAAATATATATCTCAGGTAAGTCGACCCTTGCTTCTTAAAAATTATTTTGATCCTATTATTGTGTTGAGGAAACCACCTAAAATCTTTATGTATTACAACCTAAAGCTTAAAGTCATAGAATTCTAAGTTAGAGATTTTGTGTACTTGAAGGTTAGCTCGATGAAGGGTGTAAGCATATTTGGAAAGGATAATAAGTTAAGCCCTAGATATATATAAGCTTTTGAAATAATTTAAAAATATATAGATAAAATTAGCATATAGAACGTCTTTGCTTGATCACATGTCATACATTTATAATATGTATGTTCTATGTGTTAGTATTAAGAAAGTAGTATCAGATTGGGATTAGAAAGTTCCTAAAGATGAAGTAGAAGTACAACCCAATTTAACCTATAAGGAAGAACATAAATAAATGTTAGCCTATGATCGATGTGAAATAGTTAATAAAAAAGAAGATATAGATGGTTAAAGTTAATTGGAAACATTGGTTAAATTGAGAGGCAATTGGGAAAAAGAAGCTGAGATGAGATAGATGTATCCTAGCTTATTCTCAGTACTGTATATACTAACTTGTATTGAAATATATAAGATGACATTTTCTGTAATGAGGAGAGAATATAATACCTGTTATTCTAAGACCTAGCTAGTTGACCTAATCTAGTATGAATCCTCACTTGTTCTGATTTAGTTATTAATTATAAGCTTTATAATGTTTAATCAACTTTAAATAAGTTTTAAAAATTAAAGTGGAGAAGAGAAAAAATGTAGAAGGCAAAATTATCTTTGAGCGCCACGGTGTTTTCCTCTCTATTTTAGGGAAGGAATTGAAGGGGCACTACAACACTGGGAAGGAGCACTATAGTGTTACTCTCTCAATTTATAGGAGTTTAGGAGAATCAAGAATATTCTACTGGAGGACTGCAATGTTAGAAAAGTGAGCACCATGGTGTTAGGTCAAAAATGTTATTTTTTAAAATAAAAAACTAAATCCATTTTCTCATTTTTCACCCTCACCCCAGCCCCTTATTTTGTTGGAGAAGGAAGAAGAGAAAGAGAAGGAACAATGAGAGAGAAAATAATGAGAGAGATTCAAACATCGTGAAGTTGAATTCGTCCGTTAGGCCAAGTAAGGGTTTTGTTAAGCATGAGGAAGACTTTTAAACACGTCTCTAATTTCAATTTTGATAAATATATAACAAGATGAAAATAAAAATGTATTTTTCTTGAGTTTTGTGTTGTTTTCACCAAGTAACTTTTTTGTATATAGTTCAATACTTTATTCTAAACACTTTAATTGTAAGAAGTTAAAATTTCTTAAGTTAGTTTTCTTTATGCTTATTCTATACATATCAAATAAATAAGGTAATTCTAGTATTTATGATAGTTCTCTAAAGGTTCTAAAATGATGTTTTGAATATTCCTATGAAATTATAATTAGAAAGGAAGATGTTTTTTGTGTAGGTCCTTATGCATATAATGTTACTTGATTTTGGTAATTTTGGTAGTTCATATATCATTATATTCATATTTAAAGTTATAAGCATTCTGTTGAAATATTCAAATTGTATGATTCATGACATAACATTAGAGATGTTTTGATACATGAGATATTAAAAGTGCACTTTCTGAAATATTACAAGTGCCTTATATATTCTATTTTCACCTATCTACCTTGTGTGGATGTGGGAGATTTTTTGACCACTTAATTTATGAAAGTGTGAAAGGTTTTCTATTCTATTCTAAACCCACTAGCCTTATGCAGGTGTGGGAGGTTTAAAGGGAGTTATAAGTGAAAGTAGAGTTATAAGCAGTCATTGGGACATATGCATAGTACATCTATATATTGTATATTATGATAATTTAAATAAGTTCAAGTGTAAGAATTACTCTGACAGCAAGTACATTTTGATATTTCTAATACCTCTATGAAGTTTATCTATAAAGTATAAGGGATGATACTGATAACAAACATATTTTGATAGGTCTGTGAAAGTATTCCTTTAAACGGTACAAAGGTAAAAATTATGTGTAAAGTCAAGTAGTTATTTATGCATTAATATTTCTAAAATATAAATATATTAAATCTTATATATGTTACTTTTATTTGCACCTAGTTTATACTTTGATATCTTAACTTATTATTTGAATAATTTATTATTTATAAGAAAATGGATATTGATATCTGTGACAAAAATGTGAAAGAAGTTTAATGAACTTATTATGCTTACTGTATAGAATTGTACAATATTTCAAGAAAAGAAAAGGGTCAAACAAAGTCGAGTATATAAGGGAAAGATCATCAGGATCAAGATTTTTGAGGTATTTTATAATCCATTTATTTATTTTTTATGTATAGACTTTATATAAAATGAATTATTATATATAATCTTTGAGAAATGAAATTTGAATGATACTTTAGAATATTGATATTATTTTGGATTATCTAGCTCGCTCTGGTTTATTCTATATTATGGTTGAGAAAAATTAGGTTTAGGAATTTAATTCTTCCTTTAGATCTCAGGGCGTGATAATTAGTTAGATTTGATAGGATTTGCTTTTCAGAAGCAAATAGGTTTATTTGACCAACTTGCTAGAACTTGTCAAAAGATTAGTTAAGGTGATTATCCAAGTTGATTATCCAAGTTGTAAAGTTCAAGTTGATTCTGACTTGACAATGTCCAATTCAAATATGCTAGAGTTTAATGTGATCTAGCATATTCTATTGGCCAACTATACTTAAATGATCTGTATTTAATGGTTCAAACATTTAAAAAAGTTGGCTAAGTGATAGGATCATATGCTTGAAGATAAATAAATGATCTTATGAGATTTAGGGTATACTGAAATGATAAATATTGGTTTGATCATGGATAAAATAGATGCTCATAAACCTATAAAAATTATCAAAATCAAGTACATTAATTGACTAAATGAGAAGAGGATTGATACTTAGGCTATTGACTGTATGTATAAAGATCATTCAAGGTTTATTATGGAACATGTTTTCCTTAATGAGAGGCAAGCCTTTAGATTAAAGGTTTTGTATTATACATTCTTCTTGTCTAAGAGAATCTTATAGTCATTCTAGGGTCTCTTTCTATATAGCCTAGTTCAAGGCTAAGAATAAAATTCCTAGATTATTTACCTAAGAAAATCCCTAAGACAATTTAAGACTATAAGAATAGAGGTTGTGAAGAAAAATTTCTTCGAAGCTCTAAGACTATGCTAGATACTCTAACAAGAGATTAATGGGTTCAATCTTCTAAGAGTAAACTAGAGAACTTAATCATCAAAGTGATGAACAAAGATTTTTATGTCAATAGTATCTTATTTTAGAGTTTAATTTTTAGAAACCTTATATAAATACTTATTTATGACCCTAAAATGAGAGAGAGTTGGAAACATCTGAGAGAAATAAAGAGAGAGGGTGCTGCTTTTGAGAGAGATTGGTGCATAGAATTGCTCAATTACTAACCAGGGAGTTGGGATTTTCTGCCAGTTGGTGGTCAAATGAAAGAGTAATTGAACATTGGTTTGGAGAGCTTGTGCTATGGACATAGGCATTAGTGATGAACTATGTACGAAATTAATTTGCAACTCCCCTCCTTTTTTTGCTTGATTTTTACTTTATTTTACCATTATTTCTTCTTACTTATGATTTTCATTATTTTTGCTCAATGAATGAAATTATGATAGATGGTGATTTTATATCTTACATAAATATCTAAATCTATTCCTAGTTTGTGGTAATTAAATTGAGAGAACTAGTCAAAGAAATGTTGTTAGCCATTCATCTTTTAAATCATCTCATCATTTACTTTAGATTTCTTTTACCTTTTCATATTATTTATTTTAAAATAATAATATTCTTTCCTCATGATTTTGAATTTTAATATTTTATATTTTCAATTATTTTAAAACTACTCTCCTTAGGTGTTGCCATTCACATCGCAAGTATCCACTACTAAGAAATGGGTCGTTGACTCAGGAGCTTCCAAACATAAATACCCTTATGTCCAAGCCTTCTATGAGTTGAAGCATATCACCAATTGCAACATTACTTTGCTCAATCACATAGGTCCAAATAACCTCTCAAGAAGACATTAAACTAACCATAAATCTCATCTTACACGACATATTATATATACCTAAATTTCATTTAAATTTATATTTTGAAGGTTCCCTCCTTGAATATAAATAATTTCTTGTAACATTTTTCATGACCATTTTAACATCCAAGTTGCCAACCACGAGATGATGATTGGCAAGGGTGAAAATGAACATATTATTTTTTATATAAACTTATACTCCAATATAATTTCCATTCATGTAAGACCTAATAGCTTCGGGCCTCTTATGATAAAGTGTTTCTTTACAATAGTTATGATAAATCCAAAATTAATAAGATTGACTCATGCTACATATGTTCCTAGCAAAATATTGCAAACTACCCTTTATTTCTAGTTAACAAATGTTTCAATACAATTTCAATTTGATACATGGTGATGTATGTGGTCCTTTCCCAATTTAGGCTTATACTAAACCTCATTATTTCCTTATTTTTAGTTGATAATAGCACAAGATTCGCATGGACATAACATGTTCCTATTTGGTTTTGGCATGAATAGTCTTGACCATAACATTTCTTATTAATAGGATCCCCTCACCACTACAAAATAAAACCCATATGAACTTTAGTACAAAAATGTTACCAATTACCTTTTTTTTTTAATCTTTGGTTTCCTTGTTTTGGTATCATATGAACTTCAAGCCTTTGAGAATACTCTCACTCGATCAATCATTAGTTCACCCTGAGGAACATGCTCCATTGGACTTACGAAATATAACACAATTCAAATGGGTCCATAATAAGCACAAGGTTTGTTCCATTGACTAAGGAATTGACTTGATAAAAATATTCTCCTTGATTTCCAAGATTTTCATAGTTAAGATACTTCTTGTGACACCCTAAGATTTATTTGAAAGAATGAATGCTTAATCCTAAATATTTGTGTAACCACCAGCAGAATAAATTAGAGCTGACTATCAAATCTAATGTAATAGGAACACCATTTTTTTTATTCTTCAAAATTCATATATAATAATCCAGTTCCATAAAATCTATATATCAAAAGAAATTAAAATTGGATTATAGAAATACCTCACTAGTTGACTTGGATAACCATATCATTATCCTTCTCTACTTTGCTAGGCCTTTTTCTTTTCTTATAACCAGCTCAGTAGACTTCAATCACTAGCTTATCACATATATAAATATATTTCTAAAAAAATAACAATAGTTTATTTAATGATTCAAATTAATAATTAATTAAAAAACATTATGGTTTAGCAAAAGTGATTATTAACATATACTTGGGTTATGAATAATTACTTAAACTTTCACATATAATTTTTACAGAATTATCAAAGGTGTCAGAGAATGCTTGACATCATAATTTTACTTGCACTTGACATTCTCATTTCATTAGAATTTTGTTTGAAACATCATAATCTACCAGACCAATCCAGAATACACTGCAGGAAAACTAGCTGTTTACAGCGAAAAAATCAGGCGCAAAATCCTAGAAATTCATCACAAATATAGTTTTGTGGTGAATTTGTGATGGATATGGTTTCGATGGAAAAATGGGCATCGCAAACATATTTGAGATGGACAAAATTCATCCCAAAATTTTTGCTATAGATTTGTGACGAAATAATCTAAAATGAAACGATGGTTTCATTTTTGTGGTCCACCACAAACGATGGTTTCATTAGTTGTAAGTTGATCATCTACATCTTTAGTAGGCTCTGTAAAGTTTTACATGCACTCTTCTTGATGTGTTGCTGGTATTGATTCAGTATTCTGAATGACCCCCCTAGGTTTAGTCTTAATGGCTACAATTGGCCAATCTTGCTTACCTCTCATTTACCTGGATAGTTAGCAAAGAAGACTTGGGTAGCATGTATAACAAAGATAAATAGGTTGTATTTTTCATATCTTCTACTTTGTTTTACTTCTGTAATACCATAAAGTGGATGCATCCTTGTTCCTCTGTTTGGCACTAGATTAAACTAATCACTATTAAAAGATACAAGTTGTGCTCTTCACTAGGATATTCCAACTGTAGGACTTCTTGCAAGACCTCATAATACTCAGAATCATGACCTATATGATTATTCCCTTTCACATAAACCAAAGTTTTCTATTTTTTGACCTTCACACCAAGCTTTGGTTTGAAATTTGTAACCGTTGACAATAAAAATTGGCCAACATTTCATTGCTCTTATAGGTCCCTAAGCTAGACTCATTAAACCTTGGTCTTCCAAATCTATGGCTTCATTGTGGACTTGGTTAATGTAGAAAGTGAATATATATATATATATATATATATATATATATATATATATTACTATCATTTTCATTAAGTTAATTAATTATATATAAGGTTAAAGTGACTTGTCAAAATATATACCTTTTTTTTGAACCAATCTAGAAATTCAGATTTCACTCTCTTTTTCTGCTCTAATTATAATGTTGTATTTAGACCATTAACGAACTTCCTACCAAAATTTTGAATTTAGGGTCTCTATGTATGAGTCCATAGAACGTATAGAATTTTAACTAAAGCTTACTCGATATATGGCTCAACTTTAGCACAATTAAGTAGTGTGTACAACGTGGGAACTCTCATCTCCTTATCTATCAAATAGCACACAGTACAAGCACCTGCTGGCTCATAACTTTCACTAAATATTGATATGTTACTGGTAGATGAACATATATTTGGATTACCTAAAGTTTGAGGGCAGTATTCCTTGTCGATTCTAACTCTATGCCAAAGTAGTATGAGTAAAATTAAGTAGTCTCATACATCAAGTATGCTTCGTATATTGATCCTTCAGCACGTGGTTTGTTCTTTGTAATCTTCTTAAGTTTATTTAAATACCTAAATGATGTATGGGAGTGAATTACAAATTTGCTAATAAATTTTGATATGTTATGTTTGTATAAAATTACCTCTCAAAAAGATACATCCACTGATATTGAACTGGTCTACCAACTCTAGCCTCATATGATAAATGCATGGATATATATTCCATGGAGTCAAAAAACCCTCTAGGAAATATCTTCTCAAGCTTGCATAAAATGAAAGGAATGTTATGCTCAATATGGAATAAAGCTTCTTTATTCAGTCTTGATGAGCATAAGCCTTTGAAGAAGATACTTAGTTCAGTCAAGGGATTTAAGATTGAATCTAGAAGAAAACTAAAAGCAATCGGTAGCAAACATTTCATGATGATGCGATAGGCATGACTTTTCAACCCAAATAATCTACTAATCATATATTTACACATCTGTTGAGATTGGAAGCATATCCATTAGGTAGTTTTAGGCTCTACAACTATTCACAAATTGCTAGCCTCTACTCTAAAGTGAAGGTGAATAAAGCTTTTGGTTTTAAAATTCATCCTAGCTTTTACATTATCTTTAGATTTATCCTTAATGTCCATCATTTTAATGAACACATTATCAAAAAATATTCTTCTCTATATGCATCACATCTAAATTATGTCTGATCAAATTTATTCTCTAATATAGCAAAGACTAGAATATACTCTTCTTTGTCCAATTGTAAGTAACTCCATACCCAGGCACTTCGTAAACATCTAATGATAGAGAATCAAATATCGTGGATATGAAATTTACTCTTTCAAATATTTTCTCACTACTTAGCCTTGGTAGAGGCTGTGTCGTATCCATTCTATTTTTAGTAAAAGTGTCCTTATTTTTCCTGAATGAATGGTTTGCAGGTAAGAACATACGGTTATAGTCAAACTAAGTGTTTTTACCCCCATGCTTCAAAGTAAATGATTTAGTATTTTCCATGCAATATGGGCAAGATAACTTACTTGTAATGCTCCAAATAGAAAGCATATTATCTGTTGGAAAGTCACAAATTATCCAAAGTAATGCTGCCCTCAATGAGAAATTTTGTTTGGTGGAGACATCATATATAGTAACTCCTTCATTCCATAATAAGTTTAAGTCATCAATTAAAGGTTGTAAGAACACATCTATCTTTGCCTTTAGACTATGTGGGCATAGAATGTTAAGTGTTAGAAACATATAGGGTGTAGTCATACATAACTTTAGAGGAAGATTATAGGGGGTGAAAATCATAGGCTAATATGAGTAAGATGAGATAGATTGGCTAAATGGAGTAAAACAATATGCACATAAACCTAATCTTACATTTCTTGGTTCTACATCAAAGGTAGGATGTGTACGGTCAAAGTGTTTCTAGGCTTCTACTTCTAACAGATGTGTTAGAACTCCTACTTGCGAGTTGTGTTCCTTATGCCATCACATATATGGTGTAGAGCTCATAGATGCATATAAACATTATAATCTTAAAATAATGGGTAAGTAGAACAGCCGACTGATTGGCACATCCTTCTACCATCCTTTTTTTCTCAGAATTTGATTTAAACCTTGGTGTGTTATAATGATAATATGTAATATCTGATAAATTATCCCCATAGTGTAACATACATCTGTTAACACAACAATCTATTTTCATAATTATCAAACCAAGTTTAGGAACTAATATTTTAGACCGATATAAGTCTGCTAGAATTAAATTATCTATCGGGTTGGTCTCCTTAAGTAGGCCAATGATTTAATTAAAGCATTCCCTTGGTACATTATATTCTATCTTAATACTTAAAATTTTCACAGTAATAGATAACTCTGAGTGAGTACTGCACCCATTTTAAATTGGTTATTACGCAGCGTGCAACAAATCACAAAATATTCATGCCTCTTTATTTAGGGATTTTTTATATATTATTGAAATTGTGGCCCATTTTCATCATAAACTAAATCCTCAAAAGTCCTAACTCTGTCTTCCTCAACTATGTTGAAATTTATAAATGAACCACACTGAGAGTCAAAGTGAGGCTCGTACTTATCATATGAAGTCCAATACCAATATTTTGACATGAATCCTCTGCGATATAGATCAACAGTAATCTCATCTAGTGTGAGGTAGGCTTGATTTTTATGTTTGGAACATGGATAATGAATCCTTCCCTATGATATGAAGGAAGGTAATTGATAAGATGCCTGAATGAAATAATTCACTTAGTTTAGAAATTCATCTATTAATGTCTTACATCTAGGAAACAACCAATTATACATCCAACTTCTATAATTTCAAATATCCATAACAACTTTGTGCTATAAATTCTAACAACCAAATAATGATATTTGTATCCATTTAAAAAAAAATAATAAATAATGTGCTGTGATGATTTTAGGAGTTTTCATGGATAGTTGTGCTCCTCATTTCTGTATATACTTTTTCATCCTCATCTCTACAACACTTCACTTAATATTATGATCTTTTTAGGTCTATAAATTTACCTTTCTTAACTTAAGAGTAAAGCCACTCATCCACCTAAGCATCCTCATATATTTAATACTTAACTTAATATTATGCTTATCTTTTAATGGCCAACATTCTACGTACACCATAAAATATTTTAGGTCTCACCACCATCTAATAGAATTTTCCTTAAGTTTGAGGGGAATTATTGTATCTCACAATAAGCTTGATGTATTTCTATACACTTTAATCACACTTGACATGTGGTGGCACCCAATTAGTTTTCATAGGATGATGGAACTCATGTGACATAAGGGATTCATCCTAGTCATCCAATCTTAAATAAATGACTATGATTAAATCTAGAAAAAGTGTTGGAACTATATGAGATTGCATACAAGTTCATCACAACCATCTATTATATTCAAATAAAATGGATGCTCATGATTTTTTGTCCTTCCTCTCGCCTTGAAATAAAGGTTATTATGGTTCATCTTATTAATCCCAGAAGATAATGGTCTCATCCTTACCATAATGATCGAGGATGATTAGAGAGTCAAGGACTTGCAATCCATTGGTAAGATTTCATTAGATTACAAGTTTACTTCTTAATGTAAAAAACTAGATTTTATCTAATTAGTGATTGAGGCATGCCTTTGTTTATCAAGAATTCTGACCGATTGAATATCCAAGGTGCACAAAACCTCAGTTTCTCTCACCCAGATTTAGTAAATGCTATAGTTCGGTGTATTTAAGGGATTTGGAAGAAGAAGCACACGAAAGGGAGAAAGTTACATTCATAGCGAGCGAGCTCCCGTTGTTGCTTCTGATCCTGATCCAACAAAAAGAACATCATCGAAGGAGCAAAGTCAAACAACGATGAAGAATGGTGAACGTCGGTGAGGAGAGGATGGCTTATGAGCAAGGAATGTCAGCGAGCAAGGGTCATCGCTACAGGCTTAGGCATGGAGGAACAGACGAAGCTTGCGAATGAATGAAATGACCTAGATATTAGCTTAGATAAATATTTGTGACAGATTTGCGGAAAATTTGTGACAGAATTGTGGAGAATTTGCGATGAAAAATCCATCACAAATTTGTAATGGATTTTCTGCCGCAATTCCGTCACAAATTCTGCAATGAAAATGTCTGTTGTAATTTTGTCAAAAAACATTTTCTATCGCAAAGCCTGCCGCAAATCACTAGTTTTCTTGTAGTGATAACATTATGTTTTAATTATTGAACTATTTATAACTCAACTTCCACTTATAACTCCCTTTAATCATCCATGCCTGAATTTAGTAAGTGGGGCCAAAATAGAACACAGTAACCTCCCACACCCATATTTAGCAAGTAGGGCTAAAATCTCTCTCAATCTATATAAGGCAGATGGGACCAAAACATAATATATATAGCCCTTTTATCATTCTAGATGGTGCACTTATCACATTTCAAAATTCAGAGCTCCTCCAATGTCATGCCATGAGTTATGCAATTTGAATATAATAGTAAATAATTATGACTTTAACAGGTAATTATAATGATGCTTGTAATACCAAAATTGTGTATAATAATTCACATTGAGTGTATAAAACATACCTACTAGACCTTTTTCATTCCAATTAAAATTTTAAAGGAATATTTATAATAGTATTTTAAGCATTTTAAAGAACTATTTCAAAAATTAGAAATGCCTCATTTATTCAATACACACATAATTTAGTGTAGAGAAAATCAATTTCTAGAAATTTGACTTCTTAGAGTTAAAATGTTAAGAATAAAATATTCAACAATATACTAAAAGTTATATAGTAAAAATATCATAAAATAAATAAAAAATATATTTTAATTCATATATTTTTATAAAATTGTTGGAATTGAAATTAGAGATAATAGTTCACTAGTCCACCTCATGCTCTACAAAACCCTTAATTGGCCTGACGGACGAAACTCAAGCAACGACCTTCAAATCCTCTTATTTTTTCTCTCTCCTTCTCCTCTCCTCCTTCTCTAGCAAGGTGGATGGGTGAGGGGATGAAAATGGATTTAGAGATTATATATATATATATATATATATATATATATATATATATATATATATATATATATATATATATATATATATATATATATATATATTTCCATTTTGACATGGTGCTACAGTGCTCACCTCCAAGAATCACTGTGCTCCAATGGAATATTTTAGATCCTCTAGATTCCTCCAAACAGAGAGTTTAGTGCTGCGGTGGTGCCTCCCATTGCCTTAGCTCTCTCCTAAATCTTCTTCCCAAATAGAGAAGACAATGTCATGACATCGCCTTCCCCAACACTATAGTGGCCCAATTGCACTTTTGCTATTAATGAATTTTCTCTTTACCCTTCTCATTCTAATCTTATTTGTAGTTAATAAAACACTACATGACTCATAATTGATGATTAAATCAAGATTACACAAGAATTTATAAAGGCTCAAGTCAATTACCTAGGTTCAGAAATGACAAATGTTACACTTCTACCCCTTATATCTAGAAAAGATTAGACCCTCATAGGACATAAAAAAATCTTTCTTAAACAACAGCTTTTTTGTAGAAGTCTACATGAACTTACCATTAAGTTAGAATCTTAATGGAGAGATCTCTCGAACAAAGAAGACATGAGCTTGCAAACTTCACAAATCAATGTACGACCTTAAACATCTATTACAACACTCATACTCTAAGTTCTTTACTTCTCTAATCCATTTTGGATTTACATAATCAAGGTCAAATTATTCCCTTTCAAAAAGGGGGTATAAGGACCTCTATCACCTTACTGGTCTAAGTCGATGGCATCATCATCATCATCAAACTCTTCATCATAATCACTAACTTCTAGAAGTCTTTCCTAAGGAATTAATTTAAGTGTACGAACTTGAGTGACTTAAAATATTTTTTTAGCCTCAAATTTGTTAGATCAAGTGAAATACTCATTTTCTTTCAATAACAATACACCTACAACTTTTGGAAGGTACAAAGGTTCTAGTCAACAAACCAACCAAAATCCTATGTACACAAGCATCATATTAAATACCTACAATGGAGATCTTTTACTAGATGCCTCCCAATATCATCTTCTTATTGGGAGACTTCTCTACCTCACCTTATTTCATCATATGATATCACATTTGTCGTACATAAGCTCAACCAATTCTAATCTCATCCTCAAACACTACACCTAACAGTTGTAAATCATTTATTACTTTATCTTAAGATGACCCAAGGGCAATGTGTATTTTCCCCAATTTCATATTTCTTATAACCAAAAGCCTTTTTTGATGTAGATTGAGAATCTTATTCTGAACTTGAAGGTCTATCACTAACTACTATGTTTCTTATGAGACTCCTTGATCTCTTAATAAACCAAGAAGCAATTGTGTTGTCTAGAGTGAGAAAGTCCCAAATTATTTAAATTTTTGTTATGGCGGTGGATGGAAATTGCCGACGATCATTCCATCTTCTTCCCGAATTCCACCTAGTAAAGCTGTCTATGGAGCTCCACTAATTTTCAAAGATAATCCCCAAGAAATTAAATTATTTGGTATTGTTAAGATCGATTCTGATTTTGGTAAGGGTAAAGAGATAGTTTTTGAAGATCAACATTATTCTGGTAAAAAATTTAATCTTCTGAATAAATCAAATTTTGTTGTAGATTTCAAGAAAGATCTAATGATTATGAGGCATCTTCTTCCTTTGGTCCAAAATTAAGAGTAAATAGATTTATTAATGCTAAATCTGTTGAGGTTTTTCCTATAAATAAAGATTTTGGAAATTTTGTTTTGTATGCTTAGGTTGTTATCAATTCCTCTTATTTTGTTAAAGCTGCTATTAATTTTGGTTTTCCTATAAATGTTGATGTTGAATCTGTTTCTTCTAATAAGAGCAATGTTCCTTCATCTGTTAAAAATGTTGATTCGCTAAATGCTTGCAATATTGTTTCAAGAGAATTTAATTATAATTCTTCTAGCATGAAAAATGGATATGGGTATTCTTGGAAAAAACCTTATATTAAAGTTGTTAATTCTGATACTGCTATTGAGATGTCAGAAGATGGTGTTGCTGTAAAATTGAATCTGGATAATGAAAAGTCTAATATCTTTAGGCTTCAAAACTCTTTGGTCATTAAGGTCTTTGGAACTTCAATTCCTTTTTTCTGTGATTAGTATAGAATTAAGGAAGCAATGGAGTAAATTTGTCTCTTTTCATTTGACTAATTTAGGAATGGATTGGTTGCTTTGTTCATTTCATTCTTCTGAAGTAAAAGAAGCTATTTTTAGTGGAGGTCCATGGTTAGTAGGAGGCCATATTCTTGGAATGGAGAATTGGAATCCTAATTTTTCTCCATTATCAATGAAGAATTTGTTTTCACCAATTTGGATATGTTTGCCTCATCTTCCGTTATACTGTTGGGATGAAAATAACATAGTTAGAATAGCTTCTAAGGTTGGATGGAAACATGTTTAATTGGGGGAGAAAAGAATTTGCAAGAGTTTGTGCTCATATTAATCTTGATGCTCATCTTCCTTATGGTATCTAGGTTAAAGGTTCTTTAGGAAGATTATTTCAGAAAATTCAATATGAAAAAAAAATTTCATTTTATTTAAATTATGGAAGAATAGGACACTCTCGATAGTACTGCAATAAAACTTCTGAAAAGCAGAATGAGGGTTCGGTATTATCTTCTGAAGAAGTTGTTAAGGGAATTATCTTTGATCAATCTATTAATGCTAATAAAAGTATTCCAAAAGAAGTGGTTAATTTTGATATTAATAATTCTATGAATTCAAATACATATGGCCCTTGGATTCATGTGAATTATGGAAGGAAGAAATTGAAGCCTTTCTATAAATTCCATTCTAATTTCAATCAGAAGAAAGTTGGAAAATCAGATGTTGAATACTTTGTTAAGAACAAAGAGGTTTCTGATAAACCTATTGCTGGAGTTATTATAAATTCTAGTTCTTATGATGAAATTAAACCTAATGCTTTTCCTGTGAAATCAATGGCTATTCCTTTTAATTCCGTTGAAGTTTCTGATAATTATACTGCAAATTTAGAATTTTTGAAACATCATAATGTATCTGAAAATTCTGTTGCTGGCATTCCTATTAAATCTAATCATGAAGTATTATTATATGTTGCTAGTGGTGATAAAGAATTCTCTTATAATGATGTTGTTGTTAAAGCTATTTCAGAAGATGGAGAGATTCCAAAAAATATTAACGTTCCTACCATTGATGGAGCTTTAAAAAAAATTTCTGATAAAAAATCAGATGCTGTAAATGATGCAAATGCTGCAGATGTTCCAAAAATAGCAGATATTTCAAAAAAATCAATTAAATATGCTGATGATAAAGATCAAACTGTTGCATCTAAAGTTGAAAACAGTGAAGACAATCAAAAGTTTGTAAATTGTTGAGGATTCTGTTAAAGATGCACAAGCAGAATTTCTAAAACCAATTGATGCTTCTTGCAAAATTGCTAAAAGTGTTGATTTTATTGCAGAAGATGCTGATAATGAAGAATTTAACAAGAAGGCAAGAATAAATTTATCATAGTACAATTTTGTATACCCCAAAAGTTGCTGAATTTCCAGGCATTGAAGATGGTTCTTCTATCATTAATGCAGTTTTGACTACAAAAAAACTAAGGATTTATCAACAATATTGAGGACTTCTTTTGAAGAATTTGTTCAAAGTTTTGCTTTTGGAATGTCTTCTAAAAGTATTATATGAATTCATGATTATCAAAATAATAAGAAGGAATAGGCATCCAACAATATTCAAATTTACAATTCCAATTATTTCCAACCATCTATTTATGAGAAGGCTAAATGTTCTAGCAATAATGCAAAGCTTAGTAAAGAATTGAGGCAATTAGGACCTATTAAAGAGGTTCCTAGAAAAAGATCAATTGTTAGGGAGGCATTCCCTCTAGTTAAATGATGCAATCAATTATATGTTGGAATTATAGAGGAGCCCGTAAGAAGGAAGTGGGCATTCAAGTGGATTCGGTTCTGAATGTAGGCGTTATTGCATTTATTTGGCTGCCTTTGTTTGGATCATCCAAGGAAGATAGTTTGGGAATTCCTAGATGTTCTGTTGTTGTGTTGAAGTGGGATCCCATCCCATCAAAGCTAATGGATGTTAGCGTATGTTTCTTTAAAGTTCAAGGCTTGCATGTAGTAGGCTTGAAGGGAGTGGAGATTTCAGGTACAGGAGCAGTAGAAGCTGAGAAGTTCCTGTGTATTCATATGGATGCATAATTAGATTTTGTGTTCATTGTAATCTTTATGGAGAATTGTTGTTTTTCTTTTAGCAATGTTGTAACCGCTAAGGGGAAGGTTGTTTTAACAAGCATGGAGGTCAAGCTCTTAGGGACTATTGAAGATTTATCTAGGATAAGTGGTAAAGTGGTGTCAAGGGTAAATATCCTGTGGGTCAGATTATTGACCTCGATGATGCTTATAATAATGTCTGGTCCTAGGATGGAAGAGGTGGCAATTTGGATGCTAGGAACGGATGTTTTCAGCATAGTTTTTTATTTGCATTATGAAATTAGAGTAATGAAATTTGAGACTCTTTCTAGTTTTCACTTTTTACCTGATTGGGAACTCTGGGATTCTAATCATCCTATTTGGTTATTTAAAATTTGGTATCCCCAACACCTCAATTGGTGCAAAGTGAATAGTGGATCTTATTTCCATTATAATATTTTCAATTTTGCAAATATATATTTCTTTTGCTTTATTTACTTTTCAATAATGTTTCCTTTCCCAATGTTAGGAAAGGGAAGCCTTTTAGCCTTATTTCCTTTCTAACTTGTAATAGTTTTTTTCCTGATCTTAATGCAATTTGCAATTCTTCAAAAAAAAAAAAAAATCAACCATCTTAACATCCTAATTCGAGGCATATTATAATGCTCTAGTTCCTATTATTAGATAACTCATATGGCTCACCCAATTGTTGTAAGACTTTCATATTCGAGTCACATCCCCTCTGCTTGCCTTCAATAACAATCAATCAGCCATTTACATTACTACAAATCCCTCCTTCCATGAGCTTAAGAAGCACATTGAGATGATAGCCACTTTTTTCAAATCAACTTGACTCTTCTTTTTTTTTTTTTTTTAAGAAATGCAATTAGCATTAATAAGAAAAACCTATTTCAATCTACTAAAGGATAGATAATCTATTATATTCCTCCTTTAACAAAGAAATAAAAGGAGAAAATTTATTACAACTAACATCATTCCAAATAAAATTGCTAAAAAAAGCATAGTTAGCACACAAATCCGCTAACTTATTACAATTCCTATTCAAAAAATGGAACAAAACTTTATTGAACTCCTTTAAAAAAAGAGATATCCTCAATATTCACATGCTCAAATTTCTGGCTGACTTTATCACAAGAATTTTGAAGTTGCTTGATAATATTGTTATTATCCCCTTTAAGAATAATACCACTTCATTCAACATCCAATCTTTATCACTTTCTTCAAAGAACGAATAGACAATATTTCCAACTGTGCTACATCCCAATGTAAGCAACTGAAACCAAAAGCAAATAACTTGACTCTTCAGCTCAACTATATTGTCACCAAGTCTTTTTCACTTGCTTCTCCATGCTCTTTTTATGTGTCAAAAATGTCTATAATTGATTTTGAAGGAGTGCATAATCGACTCCCATTATCACCCATCCCATATTAATTGGTCTTCCTAATCTTCCTTCTCACCTTTCTATGCTTTAATCAGAGATATTGGTTAATTCTCTCTCTCTCTCTCTCTCTCTCTCTCTCTCTCTCTATATATATATATATATATGATTTTACAAAATATGAACCATCAATTAATAATATTGCATATTAAAACTAAATACTATAGAAACCCTCAAAATTCACTTGATGCAAATAAATATATAGAAAGAGAGAAAATAAATACACATCGATTCAGGCCCTTCGAAAAAGTCGACAAAAAAAAAACTCCGAGCACGACCGCCACCTGTATGCCCCTGAGCCGGTCGCCGACTCGCCAGCCGACCGCCAAAGAGCGGCTAGTCAAACAACAGTAACATCAGCGCGCCGCAACCGCCACGAGTCAACCAGATTCACCGGCGCCGGCTACACACCATGCTGACGTGGCGATTAACGGCCTCGTATGCCAACCCAGCGTGAGGCACCCTTCATTCTCCTGCACCCTATACCCATCACCGCCGGCGAAAAGGGCAAGCAGCATACTCGCCTGCTTAAAAGCGTTCGATCCAAGATTCACAGGCCGCAACCCCGCCCCATCCATCCGCACCCGCCACTGCGCAAGCGTCTCGTGCCTCTCCGTCCTTTCCGGTCCTTCACAGGCCACCACGTTGCAGATCTGCCGGCCGAGAAATACCTCCGACATCACCTGATCTTGCTGTCCCTCGCCGCCGGCGACCCCCTCAAGCGAATCAAACATGGTCGAGTAGTAATGCAAGGACTCCGTGAACCGTTCTAAGAAACTCCCGGCATTATGGTTCGCTTCTTGCTCAACAACGGTCATTATCCTCGGGCGCAAAGATCGTACGGTGGATAGCAATATCTCTATCGCTCCAGGTCGTGCAAGGAGGTTATGGAGCTCGAAGACGGAGTTGATCGCCACCGCCTCGGATTCATCGGATTCTAGCATGAAAGGTTCGAGATCAGCAAGATTGTTAGTGACTAAGCCGCGGTATTCGAAGTCAACGTGGATGGCGTCGGCGAGCTGGGCGAGCTTCCATCCGACTTGCTGTAGCGCGTTGGAGTTGTCTGGAGAGGGCGGGCCGATTCCGGTAAGGCGGAAGGAAGGTGGGCCACCTGGACGGAGTGCGAGAGCCTGCATCAGGGCAGGCCACTGCATCCCCTGTTTTATACCGAAGTCGATAACGTGAACGCGGCGGCAGCCGGAGAAGGCTTCGAGAATGGCTTGGTTGGCAGTGAAGTGAGCGAACTTAAGGTAAGGGCAGCTCTCGTAGAAGTGCATCTCGAGGATATCAGAGAAGGCGGAGTCGAGGAAGGTGTCTTGGGTAGGGTGGAGGCGGTATATTCGACGGGCCAGGGCTTCGGCAAAGTAACCAGCTACTTTTCGCATCGCGCCAGCTTGAGAGGAGGCAAGGATTGATATCTGTTTTAGGATTGCGTCCGCAGCTTTGTAATTCTCTTGCTGAAGTGATTCGGCACAGGCAAGCAGGGCGTGGACGAGGCGGATTCCGGCCTCCTGTGAGTCCACCATCACCACTACAGGATTAGTAGATGATACCTCGGTCGCAGCGACGACGGCGGGGATTGATTCGATAGCCGGCGCTGCTGTTCTGGAAGAGGATGACGATGACGAGGAAGTCCTAATCCGTTTCCGATTTCTCGATCTTCCCTCCACCTGGTAGTCTGATCGGAGGCAGTAATCAGGATCGAGGGGGTTCGGAACGGAGGAAGACAGGTCTTCAGATGGAAAATCGAAGCTGATTGATTTCGGATGGGTCGCAGTCGGCGCTGGTATAGGCGGCGCGTTGAGTTCAGATAGCATGTTCTCGAGCCAGTTAGAGATATCAGATGGATTATAGTGCACAGTATCAGACGCAAGGTGGGAGAGCAGCGCGTCGTCCTGCGCTGCGCTCCCACCTATCGCCATGTCTAGCTGTTCAAGCCTCTGCGCCACGTTTGCCATGTCTGAGGCCCTCACCTTGTACCCTAGCGCGGCCAACTGCTCATCCATTCCAGCGTCAGTCTCCTCCATCGCCATCATCTTCCCCTTAGACGGCAGAAATCCGCCAATCCCACCTCCGCGGCAACTCTCAACATGCTCTGTCTTCATCGTCGCACCGGTTCGATCGACAGAAAGTGGATCTAGGTCAAGTCGCACTCTTCAATCCCTTCTGCCGCCTCGCAGCTTCGTAGAGTCGGTCGAAGAAGCAAAGAGGTGACTCTCGTGATGGGCTCGTGCTTCAAAATACTACCTCAAAATAGCCACTGATGGATAGATAAACGGGAAAAGGGAAGATGCCGAAAAGATTACCCTAATTTTCGTCGAGAGAGAAAAGAGAAGAGACGGTGAGAGAGAAGAAGAGACGGTAAAGAGAAAGAAAGCTGGTAACCGTATGAAAATAGAAAACTAGACAGGGCATCACCGTATCAGTGATAATTATCAGGAGCGGATGATTTTTTTTTTCATTTTATTTTCTTTTTTTTTTAAAGATAATATTGATAAGTAAGAAAAAAATTATGATGAAGTACGCATTTTGTATTAATTTCAACATTTCCAAGCACTAAAGTATTTTGAATCAAAATTTTAAAAAATAATTTTGAGATTATTAGAACTTTTTCATTAAATTATAATTTTATTTAAATTTTTAGATAATAACTTTGAGTTAAGATATTATGATATTCTTAAAACATTAAATAAGAAAGAGAGTTTTTAGTATCATAGAGTGATATGAGTTTTAGTAAAAAAGAATTATAATGCTTCATTCATAAATTTATAAATAGATCTTTGACATCACTTTGGTTAAAGATGAGATCGATGAGATCGGGTCTGTGGCCGAATGATCGACGGAACACGTTCTTCCCATCTTATTCGAGCTCGAATCCCCTAACTGTCCAAAAAAAAAAAAACTTTGGTTAAAGATAATTCTCAAGTTTATGAAATTATAGAGCTATGTTTGCCATCACCAAAAGCCGATCGTTAACTAACACTGACACTTGCCATTGCCATGACTCAAGTTTAAATCCAAAAGATTACTCAAAGATTTGATGCAATCTCTCATGTACACATCTTCAACATAATGATGGTTGATTTGGATTGTCGCTGGCACAACTTGGCCCTGTTAGAAAGGAGCTTTTATTCAAAAGCACGGTTCAAACAATTATTTTAGAATATACATTGAGGATGGCTCTCAAAAAATGTCTATTGTGAATTTATCTTGCGATGTGTTTAGGGGGTTCCTCTCTTGAAAGCCTCTTTGTAGCCTTCTTGCTATGCATAGTGATCCTCCTTGGCCTTACATATTCTTAAGATCACCTTTGATGTAATTTTCAGCAGTGGCCATTATAAATCTCACCTATTATGGCATATTATGCTACCCAAAAACCATGTTATTTATTATAATGCATAAATGTAATAATCAAACCATTACCAAAACCAAATCAGTCCAATGAGCATTAAAGTCCTCTCCCACTTGCGAATTGTAGCCTATAATTGATCTCAATCATCGTGATAAGCCGATGCTCGATGCCACCCTCTCTCGCAATTTTAAGTAAACCAACACTAAGGCACCACACTCCTTCACTTTCCCTCCTTGCAATCGTCGAGCCTCTATATTCAAGCATTATTCCTTCTCCTGAAACCATTATCGTTAGTCTTCCTTCCACCTTCGATCTAAGATGACAACAGAGAGTTTCCTAACGGCAAGCCACTTTCTTCCTCCTCTTCTTCTTTTAATGATAAGTAAACAACAAGCTTTCCCCATTCTCCTTTTAATTTCATTGAATAATTAATACAAATGATATCTCTTGAAGAATGAGTTTTTATTGAAGGAGATTTAAATGGACTTGTTGGTAGAGTGATAAAGATTATAAAAACATTCATAATCGCTATGTGTTTGGAGCGACTAAAGAAGATGATAGTACCATATTAAATTTTACTCTAGCTTATAATTTTATAATTTCTAATACCTTATTTAAGAAAAGAGAAGAGTATTTCATCATTTATAAGAATATACATAATAAAACTTAGATTGATTCTTATAAGAAAAATAGATCATTCAGATTGCAAAGAATGTAAAGTTATATCGAATGAAAGTTTATGTACCAATATTACTTATTAGTTTTGAACTTTAAGAAAAAGGGTAGAATATTAAAAATAAAGTAAAATATTATCTTAGGATTAGATGGAGACACTTAAAGAATCCTAATAAAAGTATTTTTAAGAGTTAGATTCAAAATCTCAAGATTTGGATTGTTTATAACGAAGCAAATATTATGTGAGAAAAAATAGCTAGTGGTATTTGAAATATTGCAAAGTATATGCTTGAAGTATAAAAAATAAAAAGCCCGCAATAGTAAAAATAGTTGGCGGTGGAATTAAAATGTGTAAGCAAAGATTAAAAATTAGAAATTTTGTTAAAAAAATTAGTTTAGTTTTAAATGTTCCTGAAATTAGAAAAGATATAAAGGGGCATGTATGAAGAAAGCAATTTACGATGTAAAGAATATAACTTTTAGTGATTTATATAATAATTTAGATACTAAGGAGAGCAAAAAATATATGTATAAGTTAGTCAAGCAAAGAGATAGGATAAGTAATGATCGAGCTCAAGTAAATTATATTAAGGATGAAGATCAAAAAGTGTTTTCTTAGAATATGATATTCAACATAGATGAATGAGATATTTCAATAAACTTTTCAATGAAGATTGCAAAAATATGATTGACTCTAGTAACATTAGCACCATAAATAAAAATAGAGCAGAAATAAAGAAATTTCAAAACACATAGGACTTTCTTAATTTTTAGCTACCTTTTTCTTAAATTTTAATTAAAAAATCCTTTTTAAAATGAAATAACAAAACACAAATTTTATGACAAGCAAAAATTTTAGATAAAGAAGAACTACTATCTTTATCAAACATATTATTCATAATGTAAGAGATCAAGTTAAATAAGAAATAATAATAAGTAAATAAAGAATAAAATAGAAGAAAGCACAAACCCATTTTTACATGGTTTAGTACTAGGGCCTACATCCATGCCTTGGGACCTCCACCTTAGGGATTCACTAGTCTCTTCTTTTCCCACCATCTAGTAGAGAAGCTTTTCTCCTTGACAGGTAATGGAGAAATCCTACACCCTCATCTTGTACTATAAGTGAGAAGAATGCTACTCTATTGCACTAGCTTGTCCACAACTTCTTATAACAAGAAGCTTAAGATCTCTTTGATCCCTTACAAAACTTAATGTATTAACGTTTCACTACAACAACAAACAACATTGGATTTGACAAAGAAGAAAAGTGGAAATAATAATGTATATACACTCTCTCAAGAGATTTTTCTCACTTAGGAATTTCAACTAAAGAGAATGAAGTATTCCCTCTCAAAGTACTCTTTTCCTCACATTTTTCAATCTCCATTACATTTTAGGGGTTTTAGAAAGGGTTATATATAAAGCACTAGAGAAAAAAAACCCTAAATAGGCTTAACTAGAAACTGTAGACAAATTATATAGTATGATTTAATCTTTATATAATATGATTAGTTCAAGCAGCAAAATGTTGGGAAAGCAAACTTTGCTTAATAGTCTAATATGATTTGCATTGTATTGTATGACTGCTTATGCCAAATTCACATTTATTTCCCACTTATTTTTTGTGGCTTAATTAGATTACTTTAGAAAAGTAATCATACAGTATAATATGCATCATATAGTATGATTAATTTAGATTTTGAATTAAACAAATTACAAAAATAATCTTGTAAAAATGATTTATTTAAGATTAATATTGATAGTACAATGTGATTAGTTCATGTTAATAAATTTAAAAACTTCTTAACTAATACATATTGATCTTATTTTATTCTACAAATTAATTATATATTGTACAATATTAACATGTAAGGAATTTTTATGCTACTCACTCTAGTATGTTTGCACTGCTTATTTCATGATAAATTATAACTACAATAATAATGATAGAAGATGAAATATAAGAATAATGTTATAATGATGTAATGAATATATATGAAGGGATGAAAACACCATATTAAAGTTCGATATCCTACCTAGCTGAACCATATACTAATATATGTATATATTGATAGCATTAATAGATAGATTAGTAATATATGTGCATAGATTGCATATGGATTGATACATATATTGATTGTATTTAATATATAATAGATAAGATAGATAAGACTGAAGATATTGACATTGACACTTATATACATGATTCATGTATAGGCTCACACTTGATTTCAATATCAGTGAGTTACTTTTTATTGTATGGATTTACTATTATACTACTTTTATTATCCTATTGATGCAGATACTATTACTATTATACATATATTAATTTATGGATTTAAGTGTAATGATTCATACTTTTTATTATGAATCATATTGGATCTTATTAGTGGTAATTGATCATTAATGATATTTAATGTTATTAGTTTTATTGATTAAGATGAACATACATATTAATTCTTGAGTCTTGCATTGAAAGCTTTAGTAAATTTGAGTTACTGTTGGGCTTTTTAGTTCATTATATAGATTTTATTGATTTCAGGTCAGGAAAGTGGTCATGACCAATTGTTGTGAGATTGCCAGATATCTTTAAGCTTTCTTTTGATTTTGTTTGAATTTTTTTTATTCTTTTATAGTCAATGATGGGGGCGGTGGAGTAACCTAATGAATTGTTAAAATAATATAGGGCTCTATCAATACCTAAATAATGCTTAGTTTTCTTTGACATAAAAATTATAAAATTTCACTTAATATACACAAGTACACGTGCCAAATCAAATAATATAGTGATAGAGTAGAGTATCAATATCACGAGGAAGAATATTTACTTATAAATACTAGTACAGTCTACTTCAACTAGAATAATTATCCTACTCAATAAAAATAAATTTTGATGGAGATTAAATCACTTAATTTAAAATAAAAAATAATTAAATAAAACACTGTTGGGATAAATTATTATGAATTGATAGAATATAAATATAATATATTTCTTATATTGATGCCATTTAGAGCATATACATCACCGTTCGCTTAATCAAGTATGAAGAGATAAAGGATAGATTCAACTCTTCCAACCTCAATACCACTCTAAACTCCCATAATCTATCACCCTATAAAAATCTTAGGAGAGTAAGTAAAGTGTGTACTGTTAAAACCCCCTAATGACAGTTCATCGGTATAAATTTGATGCATGATAAGCACTATGCCTATACTTGCATCATACTAATCCAATATACCTAGTTGTGCCTGCTTTCCTATTCCTAGGTTTTACATTATACTTGATTTAACTACACATATGGCTACTATGTATATTAAATGAAGACCTAATATATTGAAAATATTATGAAGTTACTGATAAAGAGAACTCATTAGTGCTCCATATTTTATTTACACTATCAATTTAAAATAAAAGAATTTAACTAGACATGAATAATGAGTGTAGCATATTCATTTTCATTAATTATACAATAAAAAGAAAGTACAAAAGAAAGATATCACTGAATGAGTTCAATGAACTCCTCTACACTCCTCCTAAAACTTACAAAATTATATCCACAAATACAAGCCAAACACTCTAATGAAATATATCTAGTATTTCTCTGAATTTTCAAATCAGAGAAGCACTATAAAGATTGAAATTAAATAAGTAACTTAACTCCCCTACCGATATTACAGACAAACTATTTATAGAAAAATATAAAAAAAAGATTATGGTACCACGGTGCTCAAGACACTCACGCCACAGTACCTATAAATTTAACTAACATCATAGTACTGAAGGTTTCCTCCGTTGTGGTGCTTACTAACATGGACCTACTATTTAATGAATCGACACATCACTTCACTAGCAGATCGTGGCCTAAATAGTTATAACTATTGTGCCACAGTGCTACTAATGGTTGAGCACTGTGATGTCCACGTGGAACTCCCTTGACTTAGTGGTTTTAGAATTTTACAGCACGGTGTTATATAAACAGAGATTGGGCTTTGCAGTTCTAACTCCTCTGACGCTGTAGTGTTGGGATAGTTAGATGGACATTGCAGCACTGACTCCTTTGCATAGCAGTGCCGTGAAACTAAGACTGGGCACCACCATGCCCATATTTGGGCACTCCAGTGGTGTCAATGATGGCACCACAGCGGTATTATGTCCGACATTATGATGCTATACCATACTTTAAAATTTTGCTCCTTTCTTATATTTTATTGCATAAACATAACTAAAATAATACATTTTAACTGATAAATTAACATATAAAATATAACATTATTTACACTTATCAGTTAGAAGCTATTAATAGATTAGTGATTGTACTGATCTTCTAGCTATTGTATATATAATTTTAAAAAAATAAAATATAGTGAAATATTTTGATGTATATAATTTTAGTTACTTCCACTAGATATATAGATTTAAATTAATGAATTTATAGAAGCTCTGATGGATTATTTAAGCGATTAAAATAGATAATTCTTCTTAATTAGATTTTAGGGCATAATAGTATAATTGATCATCACCCAAGTCATCTTTAGCCATAAAATTCAAATTATCAACTCTTCTTTAGGCTCACCCGTTGATGAGTTAATATTCAAGTTGACCTAGAACACTTTTAGTATCTATTTATTAAAAAGGGATTTTCTTTGCTTTAGAAAGAGGCAAAGAAAATTAGATTAAATTTCTTTGAGAAAACTTTAATTTTTAGAATTTCAATTTTCAAATCGAACACATTATTATGAATGATATATTGCTTTATGAGGAAAAAATATCATTCTATAGTAGGTTAGGATTACAAAATTTTGAGTTCATCCTGATTATTGTCATTAAATTCAGGAAAGAATCACATATGACCCTAAAGGGTTAAAATGATGTTCATTTTATTATTTAACTATGATAATATGGATACAAGATAATTAATTTCATAATCAAAGTCATGATAATAGAATGATATATCTTTCTAAGGAAAGAAGATATTGTTTACTATCAATCATTTGAATATGAAGATAATGATCGTCGTTGATTTTAATTTTCCAAAGTGTTAATTAAGTTTTTAAAAAATTGATGTGGGTTCTTTAAATTTCTTACGAGCGTAAACCCTCATAGTTAATTACATCGTAGGAAATCTGAATTCCCTACGAGAACTCTCGATTATAATACTGACAAAATTTTCATTTTTGAATTATCAATGATTTATATCAAAGGAAGTGAGGTTTGAATCTCAAGTGGGATTAGATCAAAGTTGAATAGTTATTTATGTAGGTCAACTGAAGAAAAGTAGGAGGTATTTTAGGATTCTAAAATAATTCTAAAATGCCTCAATTTACCCTATTTGTTAGGCTTTAAGTTTTAATTTCGAGAGATTTTAATTTGAGTTTATCAATTTATTAGAATTATGGGATTATATTCCTGAAGGGTGAGAAATTAAGATTTTAAATCTACCTCAAAATCTAGATCTAAATTTGAGCGCTAAATAATAGTATCTCAAACCTTGCTAATACAGTACAAATTTGGACTAATCCCGGCCTAGATTGGGGATCTAGCTAAACACCTAAGTGCCTTAAAATCCATGAATTTGATCTTTTTATAAAAGAGAGATGGGGACGTTAATTAATTAAGTTTGAGGAATCGGGGCCGACATCTAGAACAGATCCTAATTATCCCCTTAACTTTTGTAGGGTGATTGATACTTGAAAATAAAATGTAATTAAGATTTAACTCTTTTTTAATTTGTTTCTAATGCAATGCATGCTACTTAACTCTGAATGCATAAAATTGAGTATGAAGTGGTTTTAAAATCAAGCTTAGAAAATAATTTTATCCTTGAGATAACACAATATCCCCTTGACAGAATTGCACCCTAATAGGTCAGGTGGTCTGCCAGAACCAGTAGGCGAGAAGGTGTGTAATAAAGAAGAGAAGCAATCAAAATGTATGCATGAGAACTCTCAATGATCCCGAGCTTACTTCTTAAAATGTTAGAGTTTCTATATGAGCTTAAAATTTTATTTTAATTAGAGTAAAAAAAAAATTATTCATACCCTCACGAGCCTTCGATTGATTCCAGACTAAATCAAAAGTGGCATGCAATAAAAAAGCTAAAAAATAGGCAATTTCTACTACGTAATAAATATAAATAAATCAATCAAATCAATTAATTAAATTTAATATTTATGTGACAAGTGCCACTTAATATTACAACTCAAGGTCTATAAAAAATTAAAGTGGCCGGGAACCACTAACAATAACCTGGATTTTACCCCTAAGACTGACACAAATGACTTTGAGAGTGGGATTTCTCTCTGTCTTCATTTCTTCTACCTTCTGCAAGCTCGTTGGCTTCATCGGGTTCAGGTATTCAAATTAAAAGAACTCCTCCCCGAAGGGGTGTTTCTTTCCTCTTTAGATTCAAAACCATCCTAACTTGAATTTCCAAATGAAAGGGAACTCTCCCCTAAGGGATGTTCCCTCCTCTTTGGATTTCAAGTTGAATGTTTGACATCCCATCTCAAAAGTCAAATTTTATATTACAACTAAATAAAATTAAATTACATATGAAAAGTTGAAAGACTCTAGGCAACCTATAGGGTTATCCTAAGCAATTATAATCAATATTAACATCTCAAGTAGTTAAATGTATTAAATTACTTAAATTTTAATCATAGCCATGCTTGACCATACTCTTTTAATTTTAAGTGTGGGGCTCAGCCTGCTTAGCACCTATAAAAAATTTGTTAATTTTATATTTAATTTTTCCCCCCTTTGATTTAGCCCTATATGAGCATGGCCACCTGTAGAAGATAATATGAGCATCTAGATTATTCTTAACATAGGGGTAATCTTAATTCCATAAAATTAATTCACAAATTTCATTAATATTTAAATGAATAATCATATCAATCAAATCAATTTACAACTTGCATTCAATGAAAATCTTAAAAATTTGGCACATAATAAAAGAAAAATAAACACTGGCCTAGCCTAAAACTAGAGTTAGTTGTCCTAGCAAACCATCTAAAGTGTTTGGAGTATGCTATATGGCTTGGATATGTCCTATATTTGGTAATTTATTAAAGTTGTCTAGTGTTTTAATTTATTGAAAGACTTAAGGAATTTTAATTCAAGCTTAAGTCTTAACATTTTGGAGTTAATTTTATGATAGATTTTAAATATTGAGTGATTACTACCTTTATTTACACTAACGCTGTGAAGTTTATTTCACCTTCATTGAGGCTAAGTTAATAGCCTCGTAGGCACAGGTTACCTAGCAGTAACTAATATTAATTGAGTTAAATTAATGGGTTTGAAGTTTAAGGGTTGATAAATTTTATGTCAATTGATTGGTTACTGGTTTTGATAAGTAAGTTAAATTTTTCTGGAATTTAAGTTGATTATTGAATTTTTTGAAATTTTGAATTATTTTAATTTATTAAATTAAGGGGTCAAATTTTGACTTATCAAATTAAGTTAAGTTTTTAGACTTTTGATGTTTTATTTAAGTACTAGACCCAAAGGTGAGTAATTAGACAATAAGTTTGCTGGATTTAGATTATTCTATATTAAGTTATAAATTTTTGATGTTTTGACTTAAATTTGAACTATAGTTGACCAGATTGTTGACTTTTTGGGTTTAACCTATTTCTGGTGGTTTAAAATTTTTAGAAAATACTAGACCCTTAATGGAGTCTAGTGCCTTTGAGTGTGGTCAATTTAGAATTTTTTAGAATTACTTATGAATTTTTAAAATTTGAGTAATTAATTAAATATTTAAATTACATAATTAGGAAGTGTTTTAATGATTTTAATCCAAATTGATTCCAAACTTCTTGAAATCACTCCCAAAGGTTAGGAATGACCCATGGGAGTGTTCTCAAGTGTTTGAAAATTTTTAAAAATTTAAATTATTTTTAATTAATTAAATATTAATTTTTATTAAAAAATAAATTAAGCTTAAAATTAAAGTCTAGTCAAGGTGATTTTAATTTTCTTGAGTTAAGGACTTAATCTTGGTCAATTTGATATATTACTTGCCATTTTTAGGTTTAATTTGAATTAATTGTGATTTTTTGAATTTCTGGGTCCTTAAAAAGTTAAATTTTGACTTAGCTAATTTTCTAACCTAATGGGTTCCAAATCAAGTGAAATTTAAACCTATGGTGTAAAATGTCACTAAGTTTAATTTTGCCCAATTTCACCTCTATTTAGAGTGTATAAAATTTTCTAAGTTATCTAGACATGGTCCTTAATTATTTTTTCTATGTGTCATTAGTATTCCAATCACTAAAGGCTATTAGAGAGAGCTGAGAGTGTTCAAGTTAGAATTAGCTAGTTTTTGTCCCTTTGCCTCATTCAAAACCCTAGGGGTTGAATGGATGACTGAGATGTGTTTGGAAGGATGCCAAGATTATTGCCAAGTGTCCTTCAAGCGGTTAGAAGGCTAGAGAAAAGTATTATGTAATGATAATGACATGAAAAGTGTTATTTGTCCTTTTATGCACATGGGGGTCATTTGTGCTTAACTTAAACTTAATCTAAGGATTAATAGTAACTTAGAAACCTTTTAGAGTGTGCTTAAGTTGCTGGAGTCAATTAGATTTGGAGTGGAATATATTTAGATAGGTGAGTTTATCATTTAATGGTCTCTTGACCATTTGTTGACTAGTTTGACTAGTCAAAAGGTTAAACCAGCTGAGGTGGCATCTAGATGGCACCATAATCTAGTTGTAGTGGTTTGGAGGAGACTTGAGGCTAGAAGATTGATATTTGTATGCATGAACATGTATGAGTGGAGGTTTGACCAAGTCATAGCAAGTTGACTTGGTGAAATTGACCATGACTTAACTCATGGTGGGCTAAGAAATATTCAAGGCATCAAATAAAATGGATTTGAGAGTTTTTAAAGCAATAGGTATAGAGTTTTAATGGAAGATCATATGGAGTATGTAGGTTAACCATGGCTTAAGGTTTTACCAAGTCATACATGTCAAAGTTAAGTCATTAATGACTTTGAATGTATTTGAAGTTTAAAACATGTAGGTTTGGAGGTTTGATAGGGTTTAAATGAAATGATCTAATAGAAAACCTTGATTATACTCAATTGGGTCAAGTTTGACTAAACTTGGGCCCATTTAACCAAGTTAATTGTTAACTGGGTCAGGATGACTAGTCAAGTCCAAATTAGTATCAAAATGATCAAGGGGTTTTGATGAAGTTTGAATGCATTTGAAACTTGATTCAATATGAATAGGGCTTAATGATTGAACTAGTCAACCATGGCTAACTTGGTCAACCAAGTCAAACCAGAGGTTAGGTTTGAGCTTAACAAATTTGATTTGATCAATGGGGACCAATGGATGTGGTCTCTTGGACTGGAAGGTTCATTCAATCAAAATGACCATTTGGACCCTTAAGGGCCATTTGGTTAGCCAGGTCAGACCAAGGCCTGAGTTTGGGTCTAACAGGTTCAAAATGATATGTTGAACCCAATGGAGGTGGTACCATATAATGGGGAAGTCATTTGGGTTAAAATGACCATTTAAGCTCATAAAGGGCAATTTGGTCAAACTAGGTTGACTTGGTCAACCAAGCTTGAACAAGGTCTGGATTTGAGTCCAATGCACTCTGTTGAAATCCAGGATCCCGAGCACTTAATTTTGATGGTGACAACTAATACTTACTGAGTACATATAGACTTCCGTTAGATTACAAATGTTTAATCTTTGTATATGAGCACTAACATTTCAGGTCAGATGCACACTGCTAAAGATTGCTGGAGACTCAAATCGGGTAGAATAGGATGTTGAAGAGTCTGTAATTTTTATTTCTTTATTTTTTTTTTTTTAGTCTGCCACAGAAGCATGCATGTGAAAGGAGCAACCATGCACACACACAGGGGGAGAATTTTTTTTTAAGAAATGATTAATTTTTTTTAAGCAAATCGTATTGTACGATCTTGGATCGTACTGTACGATTAATTAAAAATACTCAGGCTAACGGCTAATTTTCGAATGATTAAGTTTACAAACTTATCGTACTATACGATCAATATCGTACTGTACGATAATATGTAATTGTGAAACCCTAGCCGCCAGAATAAGTTTGGTAAGTTTTTGAATTTGATTTTCTGAACTGATCGTACTGTACGATACGGTTCGTACTGTACGATTAATTAAAACTTGCCAAAATTATCTCCCTAATCAGGAAATAAACGTTGGTTTCAATTTTATATGTAGATCGTACTGTACGATTATATATCGTACTGTACGACTTACAGAGACAATTTTATTCGTCCCAGAGACCGTACCAGACGAAACCAAGGTTTTTTGTTCTATTCGTCTTGGACGATATTCATATCGTACAGGACGATATCAAGAAATGAACTGATCGTACTGTACGACTGGTGGAGTGCTGGACGATTGTCAGAGACGATTTCCTTCATCCCAGCGATCGTACCAGACGATCCCAAGAATTTTTATACTATTTGTCCTGGACGATATTCTTATCGTACAGGACGATATCATGAAAAATGCTATTCGTATTGTACGATTAAATGAGTGCTGGACGACTGACAGAGACGAGTTCTTTCGTCCCGAGGTTCGTCCCACAGTTCGTCCCGTACGAACAGTACGAATCAACAGTATCGTACTATACGATATACATATCGTACCGTACGATATGAATAAAATTTGATACATGTTCGTCTGTACTCGTATTGGACGGAGTTGTAATTGAACTGATCGTACTGTACGATTATATATCGTACTGTACGAACAGAAACGCAAAAGTTGAAACTTTTAGGGTTTTCTGAAGCCTGATATAAAAACAACTTAAAATTTTCTTTAGGGAGTTGTTGATCAATCCTTTTGCTGTGAGAGGCTTGGAGGAAAAAGAAGGGGATTCGGTAGAGAGAAGTTTTTGGAGAGATCTAGAGCTTGAGAGAGGAAGGTGAAGGTGAGCTTGAGCGTGAGGGAGAAGTAGTGTGAGGGGATCACACGGTGGCTCCAAGCTAGCTGCATTCTTTGCTCCTCTTGTGGCTTTGGAAGCTTCAAGAAAGTTCTCGAGGGAAGAGTCACTTCAAGATCAATATCGCCAAGGTACTCTGCCATCTCCAGGATGGAGAAAAAGGAGAAGGTTCGCTACCGTCACCAGGAGGGTGACATAGCGTTTGGTATACCGCCGCACCGAGGGAGGTGAAAGTGAGTATTGTAAAGGCTTCTCCGCCTTGCTGTGGGGGTAAAAGGAGAGTCAACTTTTACTAGTGCAAATCCCGGAGTAGAGGACTCCGGGGAGTGGACGTAGGTCAAGTGACTGTTGACCTCATTTTTGTATGAGATCACTAGGACCCACTTGGGTTTCTTTTTAGTGACCTAATGATGGGGAGATGTCCACCCCTTAGTCATAAAGGTCCTAATAAAGACCCAATTCAATCCGAATTAAACCGAGCTCTACCTTTTAATTCAATCTTTAATCCAGCCTTAAATCAATATTCAATCAAATTTCAAATCATATCCAATTAATTTCAATCTTTCATTTGATTTTCATTGATATGAATGATTCAAGGTCAATCATTTAAATCTTAAATCTAACCCAAATCCAACATTCTAAATCAAACCTTCAAGGTCAAGGACCTAGGTCCTGAAATCCTTTCTGGGTGAACTTTCTGTCACCTAGAAACCCTATCAAGTGACCTCCAAATCATGATCCGTCAATTGCATATTGTCAAAACATGTCTCTAAGATCAACCCTCCAAATTTGAGCTCAATCCAACACTTCTAACCCCAGAAATTGAATCTTTTCCCAAAGGCTGCAAAGCCTTCAGTTATTTACAGCCTATGCCACTAGGCTTGCCATCCGATGGATTTTGACCTTGGGATGCCTTCCAAACCTTTCGACCATGTCCATGACCTTTGTTATGACTTTTTGATCAATAAACTACACTTTGCTGGACCCAGTTTGACCCAATGTTGACTAGGGGTCAAAATGACCAAAATGCCCTTTATAGAGGTTTTTGGTCTTTTCCCCAAAGTTCAACATGACCTTCCCATATAAACCTTCAAAACCTATCCCAATGGATCCTAAATATCATTAGGAACACATTGGATCCAATCTCAAGTCTTGGTTTGACATGATTGACCAAGTCAACCAAGGTTGACCAAATCAACCCTTAACCCACATTAAGGTCAATTTCAATGCTTGAATCCATTTTAAATCAAATAAATCCCTCAAAATCATTCAATTGGACACTCTTGATATGTCCAAAGCTTTCCAAGTCAAGCTCCCCCTTGGGTTGACTTGGTCCACCTATTTGGAGGAGTCAAAACCTTCTCCAAACCCCTTTAAGCCTATGGAAAGAGGTCAAATCATGGCCACATCACCAAGCCACCTTGGCAATCCATGGCTTGATCCAAAACCTGCTCAAACCTGATAAAAATGGACCAATTTCCTCTCTTAAGAATCCCTAAGCCAACTCCCTAAACCAAGCCAAGCTTTGGTTCACCCAAATGGGGGAAAAGGTGTGGTCCCCTTTCCCATGGACCAAGAGAGGTCACACTCACCACCAACCCTATTCCATAGCTTTAGGTAGCTTAGGGGACACTTGTCATGCATCCAAACTTCCTCCAAACAAATCAAGACCATCCAATCCAAAAGCCAAGTGCTAAGGTGGGAGAAACCTAACCTAAGAGAAAAAAACCTAAGAGAAAAAATCTTCATTATTCACTCTCCCTCAACTCTCCTCCAGCCTCCAACCTTCCTAGAGCCTTCCCCATCCTCTCCATCCATCTCCAAGGCTTTTCCAAGCTTCTCCCCATCATTTCCAAGCCTCAAATCACTATTTTAGTGAGGAGAGAGCATTCTAGAGAGAGAAAGAGGGTTTTCCAATGCAACTTTCGATACAGCTAGATCTAGCTCTTGGTGTCTTCGTCAAAGTTGTAGAGGATCACTGCAGCTTTCCAACAAGCCCAAGATCTCAAAAATCCAACGGTTGGATTGTAAGTTATGCTCATTTTAAGTTTAAATTTCAATTTGAAACTGCTAAAATATTTCATTGCTTGGGGTCTCCAAACTCTAGGCAATGAAAGTTCATGTTCCCATGAGCCTTTGTTTCAAATGTTGTTAAATTTTGACGAGTATTTTGAAAGTTATGAGTATTTCAATTTTCTAGTTCATTTTGAGCTAAAACGGCCTTGATCGATCTCGGCCGTCCGATTTTCTATCTTTCTCGATCGGACGGCTCGGGATTAGTGATGGCATGTTTAGGTGGTTGATAAACAGCACTTTGCATATCAAAATGCCACACGCCGCCGCCGTTTTGGCGCCGATCATTGCCAATGATTGGCGCCGGTTATTAATGGACTTAAAAATTTAAAAAAAATGGTCATAACTTTCAAAATTCATAGTAAATTCATTTTTCCACCAAATTAAGTGTTTTTAGGCTCGTTGGAAAGATAATTTACCCTAGTATTTATTAAAATTAATTTTGAGTTAATTTGGTTACTGGATTATGAGATATTTTTATTTCTTTAAAATCGGTTTTTTGTGATTTTCTCACAATCCAGTGGTCAATTGAGCCCCAACTTTTGGTGGAAGCTATTTGGGTATCGTAGGCATGTACTATAATTTTCTTAGGTTCAGATATCCATTGAATTGCTATGATGGGAATTTTTAAGGTAATGGGTCCATTTTGGACCCAAAACTTTGAAAATTTATAACTCCATTTTTCTATAGAATTAGGCTGCATAACTTTTGTGGTGTGATTGCATATATGTAAGGGTTAGTCAAACCAAATTTCACGTCTATTTGAATAGTAGAGACACCTAGAAAAAATAATTAAGGAAAAGTGTAGAAAACTTAGAAAATTCCTAGGGGATTGTACACACACCCAATAGGGGTGAAATTTGAACACAGTAAACTTAGAGACATAATGTACCTTAGGTTCAAATTTCACTGAATTTGGAGATCATTAGGTCAGAAAATTAATTACCCAAAGTTTCAACCCTTTTAAGGACCCAGAACATTCAAAAAAATGCAATAAATCCATATTAAGTCCAAAAATTGTAAATAATATCTCAAATTGACCAGAACTTAGTCCTCTACCTAGGAAAAATAAAATCCCCTTGACTGGATTTTTAATTTAACTTTAATTTGACTTTTAATGAAAATCAACAATTAATTATATTAATTAATTAAAAATTATTAAAAATCCAAAATAATTTCCAAACACTTGAAAACAATCCCATGGGTCATTCCTGACCTTTGGGATTGATTCAATGCAGTTTGGGATGAGTTTGGATCAAAATGATCAAAACCTTCCTAATTAAGCAATTTAAAAAAAATTCAATAATTAAGGAAACTTTGAAAATGCATAACTAATTACATAAAAATCAAAATTGAGCAAACTAAGTGTCAATCAACTCCAATTAAGGTCTAGTATTTTTTAAAAATGTCAAATCTCCAAAATCTGGTTAAAGTCAAAAAGTCAACTTTTCGGTCAACCGTAGTTCAAATCTAGGCCTAAACTTCGAAAAATCATAACTTTTCATAGAAAACTCCAAATTGAGCATACTAACAGTCTAACAACTCATCATAAGGTCTAATATTTATTAAAAATCTGAAACTTACAAAATTAATTTTAATTTGAAAAGTCAACTTTGGACCCCTTAATTAACTAATTAAAATAATCCATAAAATTCTAAAACTCAATAAATCATTCAAAATTCCAGAAAACATCAATTTTATTTTAAAACCAACAACAAATCAATTTAATTAAAAATTAATTAATCTTCAAACTTTAATCAAACTCAAATCACTTAATTATATCGGGTACCACTAGGTAACCCAGGCCTACGAGGCTATTAAATTAGCCCCAAGGAAGGTGAAATAAACTTCATGGCCTCGGTGTGCAACAAAGGTGGTATTCAACAAACAATTAAAATCAATTTTAAAATCAAATTTAAACCATTAAGACTCAAACTTTAATTAAAATCTCCCTTAAGCCTTTCAACTAATCAGAACATCAAACAACTTCAATCAAATACCCTATTCAGGATCTATCCTAGCCACACGACCTACTACACACACTTTAGATGGTTTGCTAGGACAACCAACTCTAGATTTAGGCTAGGCCGATGTTTCCTTTTCTGCTGTGTGCCGAGTTTTTTGAGTTTTCATTGCATGTTGTGATTGAAATTGATTGATGTGTTTATTTATTTTTATTGCACTCTGTGAATTGATGTGATGGGCGATTAGATTACCCTTAGGTTAGGAACGATCTGGATGCTCACTGGATTTTCTGCAGGTGGCCACGCTCGTGCAGGGCAATAAAGGGGGCTAAATAAATCATAAATATAAATGCTACAGGTGCTTCAGCTGCTTAGCCCCCAAATAAAAAGAGCGTGGCCAAGTGTGTTTACTTTTCTGCACGTATATACATATAACTGCTTTGGATGTATTCTAATATTTAAATGCTTAGGATAACCCTGCAGGAGAGTCTAGAATTTTTATTTTTATATTCATGTAATTTGTTTGAGTATTGAGTTGTGAAAGTGACACTTTGAGTTTGGGATACATAGATCCAAAGGTTGGATTCCAAAGAGGAAAGGATACCCCTTTGGGGGATAGTCCTTATCCATTTGGAACTCAAAATTTGGATCACTTCACTACCCAAAGTGGAAAGAGTAACCTCCCCCTCAAGGGAAGAGTTCTCTTTTCCATTTGGGTATCCAACCACGAAGAATCTAAGGAGCTCGAGGAAGAGAAGACCGAGAAGTTGAAGACATAGAGTATCCCACTCAAAGTCACTTGCGTCTGTATTAGGATTAAAATCCGGGTTATTGTTAGTGGTGCCCGGCCACTTTTAATTTATGTAAATCTGGGTTGTAATAAGCAAGGCAATTTGCCTATGGACATTTACTTAATTAATTTGATTATTTAATGTGTTGTGATTTAATTCGATTGCGTATAGGATTGCCTGCTTTTCTTAGTTTTTTTTGGGCGGTTGAATGCCGTTCTTTTTGTTTTAGCCTGAAATTCGTTAGGCTCTTTTAGGACCAAAAATATTTCTATTCATAACCTATATTTAAAATTTTAAGATTTAAATAACATAGAAATTTAACGACCTAGGGAATAGCCGGAATCGTCCGGGGTCGCATGCATATTACTGCATCTCTCTCCCTCCTTGCTATAAGACACTTCCCCGCCCGTGGGTAGAGTCCAGATAATCCGACCTATGAGGATGAGGTGCTGGATCTGGGGAAGTCTAGTCTTTTCAAAAAAATTATTTTATAAGCCTTTTTTTAAAATTTCATGCATACCAGATTTGGATACTTTAACCAGCATGCATCGCATTAGAAACTTATTAAATTAAAATTTTAATTGCATTTTAGTCTAAGCATTCCACCCGACATAAGTCAAGGGGTCAATTAGAAATCTGCTCTAGATGTCGACCCCAACTTCTTAAACCAATCTTAAATAACGTCCCTGATCACTCTGCATCAAAAGACCGCACTCATGGTTTTGAAGCGTTTAGGTGGTTTAGCTGGCTCCCCAATCCAGGCCGGGGTAAGTCCAGATTTTGTACTGCATTAGTTAGGTTCGGACTACTGTGTTTCAGTGTCCAAATTTAGAGTTAGGATCCGGGGCTGATTTCTTTTTGAGTCATAAGACCCCAACCTCCGGGAATACAATCCCAAATTTCTAATAAAATGCTCAACTCAAATTAAATATTCTTTCAATCCAAAATTTAAAGCCCAACACTTAGCTTAGATCGGGGCACTTCTGAATTGTTTCAGAATCCTAAAGTGTCCCCTACCCTTCCTCATTTGATTCCAAAATAAATGTTCAATCTTGCTCCAATCCCTTTTCAAAATCCAAATTCACCTCTTTGGCATCACTCCTAGAAATCTCTAAACAAAATTTCTGCCATTATTTTAATCGAAAGTCTTCGTAGGGGACTCCGGCCTCCCACGATGTAATTAACTACGAGGGCTTGCGCTCGTAGGAGATTTAGAACCCACATCTAATTTTTCAAAACTAATTTTTAAAACTCGATTAGTTATCTTTGGGAAAAATCAAATCACTAATGATCGTTATCATTATGTTCGAATGATTATTAACAAATGATATCTTCTCCCTTCAAGGAGATATATCTTTTGTTAAAATGAATTCGAATATAAAATTAACGATCGCTCCTCTTGATTATTGTAGCTCGATATTTGACTGAACCTTATTTTGACCCTTTAGGGGCCATATGAAGTTCTCTCTTGAATTTGGCTACGATATTCAAGATAGAATTCTTAATTCTAAATCTGAACCCCATCCTGAAATTTTATTTTCACCTCCCGAGGTGGTATAATATTTTTGATGGGTTGTTTGATTTTAGAATTAAATTTTAATGTTAATTCAAAAATTCTCAAAGAAGACTAAATTTTTCAAAACCCGCTTTCAAACACCAACAAAAAAATGACGACCACGGTGGGACTAAATATCTCTTTCCATCTTTAATAATGGTAAAATTTTGTTGCATCGGTAGTTTTGACTATCTTTCTTCCGTTGGTCCCTCTACCCATTTCTCCCTTGGGTGAGTGTGGCCAACATAAAAGAGAAAAATACATGTCAAAAAGAGAGGTGAGTGAGGAAACCCCTATCTAAGTCGGGCTTTGATATTTTGCCTCCAAGTTAATTGGTAGAGTAAAAGAGTCGAGCCAAATCCTTTAAGATCTTCCTATAAATATTGCAAACTTGCATATTCAAACAAATCTGAATTATGCTAAGTCTCACATTCTACGAAAGACCCTTTAGTCTCAAAATCAAACTTCAAATTTCTTTAGCAAATTTGGGCTTTGACATTTCACCCCCAAGTTGATTGGTGGGATGAAAGAGTTAAGCCCAATCTTTCAGATTTTTTTTTCAATATTGTAAGCCTACATGTTCAAGAGAAATCTCACATATTGAGTTTCAAAATTTGAAGAAGATCCAGTCAATTTCAATACAAATTCGATCTCAATTTCAATTTCAAATCAAAGCTTTGATATTTCACCCCAAGCTAGCTCATGGAGTGAGAGAGAGTTAAGCTCAACCCTTGAGATTTTCTTGTCAATTTTGTGAACCTTCATGTTGGGTGAAAACTTAATATTTTGAGTTCCAAAATTTGAAGAAAATCAATCAATTTTAAGATTCAAATTCTATTTCAAAACCAGCTAATTCAAGTCACCATTCCTTAACTCTGAGAAATCAAGCATACTTAAATGGCTGGAAAACTTACCTTCTCATTGCGCAGCAATGCGACTGTAGAAGAACAACTTACGTAGAGTCAAAAAGAAAATCATTAAGGCTATAAAGATTGTTGAGTTGGAAGCCTTAAAGCAAGTTAAATATGAGGTCAATAGAGAGTTCATTGCTCCTCTCACATACCCCGTCTTCGGTGGAAGCCGCTTCCACCCTCTTCCTGGTACTCAAGTAAGGGAGGTTATGAGAAGAGTAGTATGATCTCCACCGTGCCCTTTTGACCCCTGCACAGAAGAGATCAATCAAACCAGAAATAAGCAATCACCAGTAATAGACCATAGGCCCCCAATTGAGGGTTATGCCCCATCCACTCTACCAGATGATGTTAGGTCACGGTAATGTACGTGCTCCACTACATCTATAGAGGCGAAGGTGTAGAAACCGCTCGGGATGCCACTCTCATAATTGCTAGGTTACTAGTAATTAAAGAGGGGAATAATGATGGATCTGAGATCTTATCAGATAGTGACACCGTCTGAATTTAACTTCTAAAGGGGTCCTATCGTGATAGATTTTTAGATTAAAATGATGCAGCATTAATTAGGGATAGTGCAGACCCCACAATAATCTCTTCCTCATAAGAGATTGTAGAAATATAATTCTACACTGATAGGGTCTTGCCACCTAGAGTTGCAACTTTTGAGGAAAATATATCACTTCTCAAGTGTATTGGGTCTGAATTTTCAAGATAATTGATTAACCTTTTTAATGAAAATTAACCTCTACTTTAAACTAAAAACAGGAGAGAGTTGTAGTTGACTCCACCGGATACTTAAAGGCCCCTCCCTCCCACCGCTTAAGTGGTTCGATTTGATTTTTGAATTAAAATCTGTGTCAAATGTAAGTTGTTTTTGAAATGAAAATCTTCCTAATCTTCTTGCAATTTTCTATCTTAATAGGTGTCTCTTGCATGCTTTAAATCTATTCAATAATTTTCTAAGTCAAGGTGATATTTTTATCAAAAGATTGGGTCTGATCTTGGGATTATTCTTCCTTGTATGAGAGGATGAATTCTCTTCTCTTATACTTGCGATATAATCCTGATTTTCAAAAAAGAGCAATCATTTTAAGGTTTTTTATAAAGGAGATGAAGCCCCTTGTCAAAAAAAAATCAATCAAAAGATGCACAAAGTGCGTTGAAACTCAAAAATAAAAATCAAGAGATGCACACAGTGCACTAAAAATTAAAAGATGCGTAAAGCGCGCCACAAAAAAAGGGAAAGAGGCTTCCTTCTTTTTAAATCCTTAAACCTCAACGAGCCCGATCACCCTTAATAGCTTGACTTTAAAAAATCTTGAATCTAGATTTATTGTTATGCATAGACAGTCTATCAGATATAAAAAGAGTCATGCAAAAGAATTGAAAAGATTAAATTTCTCTCTCCAACTTAAACCTTTTGAAATTGATTTTAATTTAAAATTTTGGCACAAGGGAGAACCCTAGTTCAGTTTCTATGAAACTTGATGTGGGTTAACACAATCTAAACCCCTAGCCCTTTTCGGGTTAGTTGGAGTCACTCTACTTCTCACTGTACTTTGAATTTGTTCCCACTTGTCGTTCTGACAGGGTCCAAATAATTAAGAGGAAAATTTTCATTAAAAAGAATGAATCTTCTACTCTCGATAAGAATTCAAATCTGGTCCTTGAGGGATGTGTGTTAGTCCTTCCACACAGGCATCTTTCCTTTAAGGCCTCCTTTCTTAAATTACACTCTATGATGAGTCCAAGATTGTTCTCGTCTAGAGGTGTATTTTACATCACTGGAAATTACTTTTCAAAATTGAGTCACAACTGAGTTGAGTGCCCGACTCCGATTGGAGGAGCTTGAGGGTCTCAAATTGCTTTCAAACTCAATAAAATTTAAAATTACGTAAGTCACGTATGATTCAAGCTCATGATAAATTGTGTCACATAAGAACTTTTCAAGTTGGAGACTTGGCCATATAGTCCTATGGAGACCAATTTTAGTCCGCTATAAGATTGATGGAAACTTTGAATCAACGTTGACTGGATCGTTCACCTTAGAAATGATCTATGAGGGAGATTCATGCCGATTGATTAATCCTGAAAGATGCCACTTGATATTTTTAACATTTGGGCGGCTCTTCAACAAATGTCAAGCCTAATGAGTATCAAATTCAACATCAAAGTCACCTTTCCAAATTCAAAGAAATCAAATCACATACAAAGATCATCAATCAATCATTTCCAATTTTCTTTTCCTTTAGGATAGGATTCTTCCTTTCCTTAGGATTAGACGTACTAGTGGTGGATAACGCCCTTTGTGGCACCATCCTAGTTTCAATCCAGTTTAGATCCTCTGTATGGAGCAAGCTTTCTCCCCACATGATCATTCGCTAGTGGTGGATAACGCCCTTTGTGGCACCATCCTAGTTTTCCTCCAGTTGAGATCCTCTGTGTGGAGTAAGCTTCCTCCCCACATGATCATCCGCTAGTGGTGGATAACGTCCTTTGTGGTACCATCCTAGTATCCCTCCAGTTGAGGTCCTCTGTGTGGAGCAAGCTTCCTCCCCACATGACCATCCGCTAGTGATGGATAACGCCCTTTGTGGCACCATCCTAGTCTCCCTCCAGTTGAGGTCCTCTGTGTGGAGCAAGCTTCCTCCCCACATGACCATCCGCTAGTAGTGGATAACGCCCTTTGTGGCACCATCCTAGTTTCCCTCCAGTTGAGGTCCTCTGTGTGGAGCATGCTTCCTCCCCACATGACCATCCGCTAGTGGGGGATAACACCCTTTATGGCACCATCCTAATTTTCCTCCAGTTGAGATCCTCTGTGTGGAGCAAGCTTCCTCCCCACATGATCATCCGCTAGTGGTGGATAACGCCCTTTGTGGCACCATCCTAGTATCCCTCCAGTTGAGGTCCTCTGTGTGGAGCAAGCTTCCTCCCCACATGATCATCCGTTAGTGGTGGATAACGCCCTTTGTGGCACCATCCTCGTTTCCCTCCAGTTGAGGTCCTCTGTGTGGAGCAAGCTTCCTCCCCACATGACCATCCACTAGTGGTGGATAACGCCCTTTGTGGCACCATCTTAGTTTTCCTCCAATTGAGATCCTCTGTGTGGAGCAAGCTTCCTCTCCACATGATCATTCGCTAGTGGTGGATAACGCCCTTTGTGGCACCATCCTAGTATCCCTCCAATTTAGGTCCTCTGTGTAGAGCAAGCTTCCTCCCCACATGACCATCCGCTAGTGGTGGATAACGCCCTCCGTGGCACCATCCTAGTTTCCCTCCAGTTGAGGTCCTCTGTGTGGAGCAAGCTTCCTCCCCACATGACCATCCGCTAGTGGTGGATAACGCCCTTTGTGGCACCATCCTAGCTTCCTCCAGTTTAGATCCTCTGTGTGGAGCAAGCTTCCTCCCCACATGATCATCCGCTAGTGGTGGATAACGTCCTTTGTGGCACCATCCTAGTTTCAACCCAGTTTTGATCCTCTGTGTGGAGCAAGCTTCCTCCCCACATGATCAATCGCTAGTGGTGGAGAACACCCTTCGTGGCACCATCCTAGCTTCTCCTAGTTCTCTTCTCCTTTGGGATAGGATTCTTCCTTTCCTTAGGATTAGACGTGCCTACCTTCTACCTAAGTCTCTAAGGCTAGATCTGTTCTTCCTTGAGATCAAAAATTCCACTTGACCTTTTTATTCGGTCAACGCCAATATGTGTACTAGAACTTCGTTCTCCTACACATATTGGGGGTCCATTTGTTGACCTCATTTTTGTATGAGATCACTAGGACCCACTTGGGTTTCTTTTTAGTGACCTAATGATGGGGAGATGTCCACCCCTTAGTCATAAAGGTCCTAATAAAGACCCAATTCAATCCCAATTAAACCGAGCTCTACCTTTTAATTCAATCTTTAATCCAGCCTTAAATCAATATTCAATCAAATTTCAAATCATATCCAATTAATTTCAATCTTTCATTTGATTTTCATTGATATGAATGATTCAAGGTCAATCATTTAAATCTTAAATCCAACCCAAATCCAACATTCTAAATCAAACCTTCAAGGTCAAGGACCTAGGTCCTGAAACCCTTTCTGGGTGAACTTTCTGTCACCTAGAAACCCTGTCAAGTGACCTCCAAATCATGATCTGTCAATTGCATATTGTCAAAACATGTATCTAAGATCAACCCTCCAAATTTGAGCTCAATCCAACACTTCTAACCCCAGAAATTGAATCTTTTTCCAAAGGCTGCAAAGCCTTCAGTTATTTACAGCCTATGCCACTAGACTTGCCATCCGATGGATTTTGACCTTGGGATGCCTTCCAAATCTTTCAACCATGTCCATGACCTTTGTTATGACTTTTTGATCAATAACCTACACTTTGCTGGACCCAGTTTGACCCAATGTTGACTAGGGGTCAAAATGACCAAAATGCCCTTTATAGAGGTTTTTGGTCTTTTCCCCAAAGTTCAACATGACCTTCCCATATAAACCTTCAAAACCTATCCCAATGGATCCTAAATATCTTTAGGAACACATTGGATCCAATCTCAAGTCTTGGTTTGACATGGTTGACCAAGTCAACCAAGGTTGACCAAATCAACCCTTAACCCACATTAAGGTCAATTTCAATGCTTGAATCCATTTTAAATCAAATAAATCCCTCAAAATCATCAATTGGACACTCTTGATATGTCCAAAGCTTTCCAAGTCAAGCTCCCCCTTGGGTTGACTTGGTCCACCTATTTGGAGGAGTCAAAACCTTCTCCAAACCCCTTTAAGCCTATGGAAAGAGGCCAAATCATGGCCACATCACCAAGCCACCTTGGCAATCCATGGCTTGATCCAAAACCTGCTCAAACCTGATAGAAATTGACCCATTTCCTCTCTTAAGAAGCCCTAAGCCAACTCCCTAAACCAAGCCAAGCTTTGGTTCACCCAAATGGGGGAAAAGGTGTGGTCCCCTTTCCCATGGACCAAGAGAGGTCACACTCACCACCAACCCTATTTCATAGCTTTAGGTAGCTTAGGGGACACTTTTCATGCATCCAAACTTCCTCCAAACAAATCAAGACCATCCAATCCAAAAGCCAAGTGCTAAGGTGGGAGAAACCTAACCTAAGAGAAAAAAACCTAAGAGAAAAAATCTTCATTATTCACTCTCCCTCAACTCTCCCTCAACTCTCCTCCAGCCTCCAACCTTCCTAGAGCCTTCCCCATCCTCTCCATCCATCTCCAAGGCTTTTCCAAGCTTCTCCCCATCATTTCCAAGCCTCAAATCACTATTTTAGTGAGGAGAGAGCATTCTAGAGAGAGAAATAGGGTTTTCCAATACAACTTTCGATCCAGCTAGATCTAGCTCTTGGTGTCTTCGTCAAAGTTGTAGAGGATCACTGCAGCTTTCCAACAAGCCCAAGATCTCAAAAATCCGACGGTTGGATTGTAAGTTATGCTCATTTTAAGTTTAAATTTCAATTTGAAACTACTAAAAAATTTCATTGCTTGGGGTCTCCAAACTCTCGGCAATGAAAGTTCATGTTCCCATGAGCCTATGTTTCAAATGTTGTTAAATTTCGATGAGTATTTTGAAAGTTATGAGTATTTCAATTTTCTAGTTCATTTTGAGCTAAAACGGCCTTGATCGATCTCGGCCGTCAGATTTTCTATCTTTCTCGATCGGACGGCTCGGGATTAGTGATGGCATGTTTAGGTGGTTGATAAACAGCACTTTGCATATCAAAATGCCACACGCCGCCGCCGTTTTGGCGCCGATCATTGCCAATGATTGGCGCCGGTTATTAATGGACTTAAAAATTCAAAAAAATGGTCATAACTTTCAAAATTCATAGTAAATTCATTTTTCCACCAAATTAAGTTTTTTTGGGCTCGTTGGAAAGATAATTTACCCTAGTATTTATTAAAATTAATTTTGAGTTAATTTGATTACTGGATTATGAGATATTTCTATTTCTTTAAAATCGGTTTTTTGTGATTTTCTCACAATCCAGTGGTCAATTGAGCCCCAACTTTTAGTGAAAGCTATTTGGGTATCGTAGGCATGTACTATAATTTTCTTAGGTTCAGATATCCATTGAATTGCTATGATGAGAATTTTTAAGGTAATGGGTCCATTTTGGACCCAAAACTTTGAAAATTCATAACTCCATTTTTCTATAGAATTAGGCTGCATAACTTTTGTGGTGTGATTGCATATGTGTAAGGGTTAGTCAAACCAAATTTCACGCCTATTTGAATAGTAGAGACACCTAGGAAAAATAATTAAGGAAAAGTGTAGAAAACTTAGAAAATTCCTAGGGGATTGTACACACACCCAATAGGGGTGAAATTTGAACACAGTAAACTTAGAGACATCATGTACCTTAGGTTCAAATTTCACTGAATTTGGAGATCATTAGGTCAGAAAATTAATTACCCAAAGTTTCAACCCTTTTAAGGACCCAGAACATTCAAAAAAATGCAATAAATCCATATTAAGTCCAAAAATTGTAAATAATATCTCAAATTGACCAGAACTTAGTTCTCTACCTAGAAAAAATAAAAGCCCCTTGACTGGATTCTTAATTTAACTTTAATTTGACTTTTAATGAAAATCAATAATTAATTATATTAATTAATTAAAAATTATTAAAAATCCAAAATAATTTCCAAACACTTGAAAACAATCCCATGGGTCATTCCTGACCTTTGGGATTGATTCAATGCAGTTTGGGATGAGTTTGGATCAAAATGATCAAAACCTTCCTAATTAAGCAATTTAAAAAAAATTCAATAATTAAGGAAACTTTGAAAATGCATAACTAATTACAAAAAAATCAAAATTGAGCAAACTTAGTGTCAATCAACTCCAATTAAGGTCTAGTATTTTCTAAAAATGTCAAATCTCCAAAATCTGGTTAAAGTCAAAAAGTCAACTTTTCGGTCAACCGTAGTTCAAATCTAGGCCTAAACTTCAAAAAATCATAACTTTTCATAGAAAACTCCAAATTGAGCATACTAACAGTCTAACAACTCATCATAAGGTCTAATATTTATTAAAAATCTGAAACTTATAAAATTAATTGTAATTTGAAAAGTCAACTTTGGACCCCTTAATTAACTAATTAAAATAATCCATAAAATTCTAAAACTCAATAAATCATTCAAAATTCCAGAAAACATCAATTTTATTTTAAAACCAGCAACAAATCAATTTAATTAAAAATTAATTAATCTTCAAACTTTAATCAAACTCAAATCACTTAATTATATCGGGTACCACTAGGTAACCCAGGCCTACGAGGCTATTAAATTAGCCCCAATGAAGGTGAAATAAACTTCATGGCCTCGGTATGCAACAAAGGTGGTATTCAACAAACAATTAAAATCAATTTTAAAATCAAATTTAAACCATTAATACTCAAACTTTAATTAAAATCTCCCTTAAGCCTTTCAACTAATCAGAACATCAAACAACTTCAATCAAATACCCTATTCAGGATCTATCCTAGCCACACGACCTACTACACACACTTTAGATGGTTTGCTAGGACAACCAACTCTAGATTTAGGCTAGGCCGATGTTTCCTTTTCTGCTGTGTGCCGAGTTTTTCGAGTTTTCATTGCATGTTGTGATTGAAATTGATTGATGTGTTTATTTATTTTTATTGCACTCTGTGAATTGATGCGATGGGCGATTAGATTACCCTTAGGTTAGGAACGATCTGGATGCTCACTGGATTTTCTGCAGGTGGCCACGCTCGTGCAGGGCAATAAAGGGGGCTAAATAAATCATAAATATAAATGCTACAGGTGCTTCAGCTGCTTAGCCCCCAAATAAAAAGAGCGTGGCCAAGTGTGTTTACTTTTCTGCACGTATATACATATAACTGCTTTGGATGTATTCTAATATTTAAATGCTTAGGATAACCCTGCAGGAGAGTCTAGAATTTTTGTTTTTATATTCATGTAATTTGTTTGAGTATTGAGTTGTGAAAGTGACACTTTGAGTTTGGGATACATAGATCCAAATGTTGGATTCCAAAGAGGAAAGGATACCCCTTCGGGGGATAGTCCTTATCCATTTGGAACTCCAAATTTGGATCACTTCACTACCCAAAGTGGAAAGAGTAACCTCCCCCTCAAGGGAAGAGTTCTCTTTTCCATTTGGGTATCCAACCACGAAGAATCTAAGGAGCTCGAGGAAGAGAAGACCGAGAAGTTGAAGACATAGAGTATCCCACTCAAAGTCACTTGCGTCTGTATTAGGATTAAAATCCGGGTTGTTGTTAGTGGTGCCCGGCCACTTTTAATTTATGTAAATCTGGGTTGTAATAAGCAAGGCAATTTGCCTATGGACATTTACTTAATTAATTTGATTATTTAATGTGTTGTGATTTAATTCGATTGCGTATAGGATTGCCTGCTTTTCTTAGTTTTTTTTGGGCGGTTGAATGCCGTTCTTTTTGTTTTAGCCTGGAATTCGTTAGGCTCTTTAAGGACCAAAAATATTTCTATTCATAACCTATATTTAAAATTTTAAGATTTAAATAACATAGAAATTTAACGACCTAGGGAATAGCCGGAATCGTCCGGGGTCGCATGCATATTACTGCATCTCTCTCCCTCCTTGCTATAAGACACTTCCCCGCCCGTGGGTAGAGTCCAGATAATCCGACCTATGAGGATGAGGTGCTGGATCTGGGGAAGTCTAGTCTTTTCAAAAAAATTATTTTATAAGCCTTTTTTTAAAATTTCATGCATACCAGATTTGGATACTTTAACCAGCATGCATCGCATTAGAAACTTATTAAATTAAAATTTTAATTGCATTTTAGTCTAAGCATTCCACCCGACATAAGTCAAGGGGTCAATTAGAAATCTGCTCTAGATGTCGACCCCAACTTCTTAAACCAATCTTAAATAACGTCCCTGATCACTCTGCATCAAAAGACCGCACTCATGGTTTTGAAGCGTTTAGGTGGTTTAGCTGGCTCCCCAATCCAGGCCGGGGTAAGTCCAGATTTTGCACTGCATTAGTTAGGTTCGGACTACTGTGTTTCAGTGTCCAAATTTAGAGTTAGGATCCGGGGCTGATTTCTTTTTGAGTCATAAGACCCCAACATCCGGGAATACAATCCCAAATTTCTAATAAAATGCTCAACTCAAATTAAATATTCTTTCAATCCAAAATTTAAAGCCCAACACTTAGCTTAGATCGGGGCACTTCTGAATTGTTTCAGAATCCTAAAGTGTCCCCTATCCTTTCTCATTTGATTCCAAAATAAATGTTCAATCTTGCTCCAATCCCTTTTCAAAATCCAAATTCACCTCTTTGGCATCACTCCTAGAAATCTCTAAACAAAATTTCTGCCATTATTTTAATCGAAAGTCTTCGTAGGGGACTCCGGCCTCCCACGATGTAATTAACTACGAGGGCTTGCGCTCGTAGGAGATTTAGAACCCACATCTAATTTTTCAAAACTAATTTTTAAAACTCGATTAGTTATCTTTGGGAAAAATCAAATCACTAATGATCGTTATCATTATGTTCGAATGATTATTAACAAATGATATCTTCTCCCTTCAAGGAGATATATCTTTTGTTAAAATGAATTCGAATATAAAATTAACGATCGCTCCTCTTGATTATTGTAGCTCGATATTTGACTGAACCTTATTTTGACCCTTTAGGGGCCATATGAAGTTCTCTCTTGAATTTGGCTACGATATTCAAGATAGAATTCTTAATTCTAAATCTGAACCCCATCCTGAAATTTTATTTTCACCTCCCGAGGTGGTATAATATTTTTGATGGGTTGTTTGATTTTAGAATTAAATTTTAATGTTAATTCAAAAATTCTCAAAGAAGACTAAATTTTTCAAAACCCGCTTTCAAACACCAACAAAAAAATGACGACCACGGTGGGACTAAATATCTCTTTCCATCTTTAATAATGGCAAAATTTTGTTGCATCGGTAGTTTTGACTATCTTTCTTCCGTTGGTCCCTCTACCCATTTCTCCCTTGGGTGAGTGTGGCCAACATAAAAGAGAAAATACATGTCAAAAAGAGAGGTGAGTGAGGAAACCCCTATCTAAGTCGGGCTTTGATATTTTGCCTCCAAGTTAATTGGTAGAGTAAAAGAGTCGAGCCAAATCCTTTAAGATCTTCCTATAAATATTGCAAACTTGCATATTCAAACAAATCTGAATTATGCTAAGTCTCACATTCTACGAAAGACCCTTTAGTCTCAAAATCAAACTTCAAATTTCTTTAGCAAATTTGGGCTTTGACATTTCACCCCCAAGTTGATTGGTGGGATGAAAGAGTTAAGCCCAATCTTTCAGATTTTTTTTTTCAATATTGTAAGCCTACATGTTCAAGAGAAATCTCACATATTGAGTTTCAAAATTTGAAGAAGATCCAGTCAATTTCAATACAAATTCGATCTCAATTTCAATTTCAAATCAAAGCTTTGATATTTCACCCCAAGCTAGCTCATGGAGTGAGAGAGAGTTAAGCTCAACCCTTGAGATTTTCTTGTCAATTTTGTGAACCTTCATGTTGGGTGAAAACTTAATATTTTGAGTTCCAAAATTTGAAGAAAAATCAACAGTGACCGAACCACTATAAAAATCTTTGGTGTGTTTTTTCCTGTTTACCGTACTTTACTTTTCATGCTTTAAATTTGTGCGTTTTAATTGCTTGGTGAAAAATCAGTATTTAAATATTATAGTGTAAAATCTAAAATTGAACTATCAATTTCATCGTTGTGAACGTTGTATTTGCTTCCGCACATTAGTCGTTAAATTATGTTTTGAAAATACAAAAAAAATTAGAACTCTTGTGTAGGGTTAAATTTTTAAAATACCAATTCACCCCCCCTCTTGGCGCATCTCGTACTTTCAAGTGGTATCAGAGTGGGGTTTCAAAATAGTGTTTTAGAAAACCTAGAAATGTAAGATCCATGGCTCAATTTGGTAACCGTAACACTACGGAGGGTTATTCCATAACTCGTCCACCTTTATTTGACAACATACCATTTGATTTTTGGAAAATACGCATGTCTACATTTTTACAGTCTTTAGACTATCGCATGTGGATGTTAGTCCAAGAAGGTTATTCTGCACCATTTCGTATGTTGAATGGAGTTAAAACTGAACTGTCATTTAATGAATGGAGCATTGAGGATAGAGAATTTGCACAACTAAATGCTAAATGTCTAAATTGTTTCTTTTGCGCATTAAAATCAGAAGACTATATGCGAGTATCAACTTGTAATACTGGTAAACAAATTTGGGATAAACTGTGTATCACGTACGAAGGAACTAGTGAGGTCAAACAATCTAGGTTGAACATACTGTTACATGATTACGAACTATTCCGCATGAAATCTAGTGAAACTATATCTGACATGTACACTCGATTCACCCAGATTGTAACATCACTGCATGCTTTAGGAAGAGAGTTGTCTAACTCGGAAAAAGTAAACAAAATACTGCGATGTTTGCCTAGCTCATACGATGCTAAAATCACTGCAATAACTGAGTCAAAAGGCCTAAATGTTTATTCTATTGATAATTTGCTTGGGTCACTCATTGCCTACGAGCAAGGAGTGAGTCAACGACAAAGTGATGCAGGTGAAAAGAAAAAGGAGCGAGCAGTGGCTTTAAAAGCAAACAATTCTGAAAGTAACAGCTTAGCAGCGGAGGAAGATGACGACATAGCTTTGATGACTCGTCAGTTCAAAAATTTTCTGAAATGAAAGCAGCGCCATCATCAAAGCAATTGGAACAAATGTAAGAACTCAAAGTATACTAAGGTTGCATCTGAAACAATTTGCTTTGAGTGCAGGAAACCCGGTCATCTCCGAGCTGATTGCCCCAACATCAAAACTCATCAAACCAAGGAGAAGGGTGAGGAAAGATCAAAGTTCAAGAAGGGCAAGTTTAAGACTCAGAAAGCATTTTGGGCCGACTCTGCCTCAGAATCATCGGAAGAAGAAGCAGAGGAGGAGGTAACGAATCTGTGTCTTATGACTAATGATAATCTTGATCAATCAGATCAAGATGAGGTATGTCAACTGTCTTACGATGAACTGCTTGTTATTTCTAAAAAAATCCATGACTCGTATAGAAAATTAAAGAAAAAGCATGTTAGTCTTAATACTGAGTTTAGTACTTTACAAAAGGAGCATGCTAGTGTAGTAAAGGATTTTTCTGACTTAGATAAAGATCATATGTCTTTGCTTGATGAATACGATGCATTAAACAAGAAGCATATTGAATTAACCACTGCACACGATACCTTGAAATCATCACATGTTGAATTAGATAATGCTTTTAAGGAACTAGAAGAACTATCAGGGGAACTTAGTAGTAGTGAGCATGCATTGAGATTCAAATATGCTAGTCTTAACCAAGAGAACAAATTTTTAAATGAAAAACTTCATGCATACGAGAATAACAAAAAACCTCCCACGTTTGCTGAATTCTTTCAGCCTCCACCATGTGAATCATCTCATTCAAAACCAGCACGGCATGCATCATCCAAACCCAGAAATAGGCACTACCAACCTCGTAGATTAGTGAACCCATTTCCAGGTGTTAGATGTTATTCTTGTGGCATGCTAGGTCACATAGCTCGCACGTGCTCAATTCACTATAGGACACATCTAGTGTGGAGACCAAAATCGTATTCATCACAGCATAACATGCATACATTTCATTCATATAAGCATGATGTGGAACCCAAACTCACTTGGGTTCCCAAAGCTAATCCATAATTGACATTGTAGGGATGCTCTCACAAAAGACCTAGTGAGAGCATGTGGTACCTGGACAGTGGCTGCTCGAGACACATGACTGGAGACATGAACCAGTTCGTGACACTGGAGGCCAGGTCAGGAGGCAAGGTAACTTTGGGAGACAACACCACCAGAAAAGTGGTGGGCTCAGGTATCATTGGAAATACTAAAAATCTAATTATTGAGAATGTACTTTTAGTGGATGGTTTAAAGCACAATCTTTTAAGTATAAGTCAACTATGTGACAAGGGCTTTGATATAAAATTTCTGTCTAACAAATACATGATTAGCTTAAATGATTCACTTGTGTTAGAAGGGAAACGCATAAACAATGTTTACATGTTAGACTTGAACTGCATTGAAACCTCAAACTCTTTGTGTCTGAAAACAATAACAGATGACTCTTGGCTATGGCATAGGAGACTATGCCATGCTAGTATGAAAACACTTAGGAACATCACTCAGAAAGACTTAGTTAGAGGCATACCAAAGTTAGACTTTACTAAGGACCATCTTTATGATGCTTGCCAATTAGGAAAACAAGTTAAATCTTCATTTCATGCAATCAAGGATATCAGCACCACTAGGCCACTAGAAACTCTCCACATGGACCTGTTCGGACCTGTTAGTACAGCCAGCCTAGGAGGGAAGTTGTATGGGTTTGTAATAGTAGATGACTACTCTAGGTTTACTTGGGTGAAATTCCTAGCTCATAAGAGTGAGTCATTTGAAGAATTTAGAGTTTTCTCCTTTTGGATTCAAAGGAAATTAGGATGTGTAATTTCAACAATTCATAGTGATCACGGTGGGGAATTTGAGAATGATAAGTTTGAATCTTTTTGTAAAGAGGTTGGAATAGAACATAATTTCTCTGCCCCTAGAACTCCTCAGCAAAATGGAATAGCAGAAAGAAAGAATAGAACTTTAGTTGAAGCTACTAGGGCTATGTTAGCTGAATACACTCTCCCTAGATACTTTTGGGCAGAAGCAGTAAATACCGCATGCTATGTATTAAACAGGGTAAATGTTAGATCCAAACTTAATAAGACACCCTATGAGTTGCTTAAGGGTAGGACACCCAATCTTTCCCACTTACACGTTTTCGGGTGCAAATGCTTCATCCTAATCAATGGCAAGTCACCCTTAGGAAAGTTCGATCCTAAATCTGATGAAGGGGTTTTCCTAGGCTACTCATCTGTAGGTAAAGCCTATAGAATATTCAATAAGAGAACCCTAGTAGTAGAAGAGTCCACTCATGTGGTATTTGATGAATCCAATAAGACATCTGAACCTAATCATGAAGAAGAAGAAGTTAAGGTTATACGGGGAGTAGAAACCATTACCATAGAGACTAGAGCGGAACCTCAGGAACATCTGCCTAAAGATTGGAAATTTTCTTCTAGTCATCCTAGAGAGCTGATCTTAGGAGACCCATCAGAAGGGGTAAAAACTAGGCATGGACTTAGGAAAGAGGTTAGCCATTCTGCATTCATATCTATGATTGAACCCACGAGTATAGATCAAGCCTTAAGAGATGAATTTTGGATCCTAGCAATGCAAGAAGAGTTGAACCAATTCATTAGGAATGATGTATGGGAGTTAGTCAAAAGGCCTAAAGAGCAAAGTGTGGTTGGAACTAAGTGGGTCTTTAAAAATAAGATGAATGACTCAGGAATAGTAGTAAGAAACAAGGCTAGGTTAGTAGCGAAGGGGAATAACCAAATTGAAGGAATAGATTTTGAAGAAACCTTTGCTCCGGTAGCTAGACTAGAAGCCATCAGGGTACTGTTAGCTTTTACTTGTTTTAGGGATTTTAAGCTGTATCAAATGGATGTAAAGAGTGTCTTGCTGAATGGAGTAATCAAGAAAGATGTGTATGTGGAGCAACCTCCGGGGTTTGAAAACTCACAATTTCCAAACCACGTGTTCAAACTGAAAAAGGCACTGTACGGGTTAAAACAAGCACCTAGAGCCTGGTATGAAAGACTTAGTACGTTCCTACTAGATAGAGGCTTTGTAAAGGGTAGTGTGGACACCACCTTATTTTTGAAGAAGGTAGGAGTTGAAGTACTCATTATTCAGATTTATGTTGATGACATATTATTCAGATCGACGGAGAAAAACCTATGTAATGAATTTTCAAAAATAATGAGCGACGAGTTTGAAATGAGCATGATGGGCGAACTTAGTTACTTCCTTGGATTTAGTGTAAAACAAACGGAAGGTGGAACGTTTCTTAGCCAGTCTAAGTACGTCAACGATATTTTGAAAAAATATGAAATGGACAATGCTAAGGCTATGAATACACCCATGAGCTCTAATATTCAATTGGATAAAGATCCCAGTGGGAAGTCTGTAGATCAAAAGAGGTATAGGGGAATAATTGGATCGCTTCTCTATCTGACTGCCAGTAGACCAGACATATTTGCGGATTAGGACGAATTTAAATCGGCGGGTACGAACAATATTGCCTATCGTACTGTACGAACACCTGTTCGTACTGTACGAACACCTGTTCGTACTGTACGAACACTTTTGGTCAAAAGTCGTTCAGACGACTTGTTGGGACGAACGCCTTACACTCACGTTCGTACAGTACGATACTGATCGTACTGTACGATTTGACTCACTTTTCTGAAAGGCTGTCTAGACGACATTATTGCGCATATCATATTGTACGATGCTCAATCGTACTGTACGATATCCTCCAAATTCTATAAAACGGGAGGGATTCTTTGCCAATTCTCCTCACCTTCAATCCCTCTGAATTTCATCACTCATCCAATCCTTTCTTCCAAAATGTCTGGGTCCAGTAAGCGTGGTCGTATGATCGTCGGGAGCTCTTCCTCCTCTCGGCGCTTCGATGATCATTTTCTCTCCACTGCGAACGAGAAAGCGTATATCAAAATCAAGGAGGGGTCCACTGACGACATTGCTGAGCACATCGGGCTGTCCACTGACGGCCCTCGTCCCCAATCCATGATCTCCCACGACTATGATTGGACGTCAGTAAATATGACCCTTAGAGGTGTCCCCTCCAATCAACACCTACCCCTGGTCCAAACCTTAAATCAAAATACCCGCATTATCCAGCATGTCCTACGTACATCTATTATACCTAAGGCTGGAAATCGCATCCATATTACTCCCCTACTTTCTGTCGTCACCTATCTCATTATGTCTAGCACAAAATTCAATGAAGCCCAAATGGTGTTTGACTACATTCATACATTGTCTGCCTTCCGATATCCCGGTGCCCGTCGTAAACTGAACCTTGCTTTAGGGCATGTCATAGGCTACATCCTAGATGCAAAATACCAACTTCATTATCCACTCCCTCCTGATCACCTTCCTATCTTCTACTCGGATGCCTCCTTTCGTATCTTGTTCCATCGGGGGGCCGCTCCCGCCGATCCCGAGTTTGATGACGAGGAGGTTGCTACTCCTGCTGACGCACCTCCGCCACCACCAATCCAACCACCTGGCCTTGCTCCTCCCGACTACCCTCACGACGACATTATTCGACGACTTGATCGTCTGGAGACTTGGTTGGATGCCCACATTGCTCAGCAACATCAGGAGCATGACACGGATATGAAATGGTTTAGGGAGCGCTTCACATCGATCGATCACCAGTTCGCCTCCCTTCATCAGTACCACCAGCTGTTTCCCGACCCTCCACCACCACCTCCGGATCAGGATCTAGATTTTTAGGTTGTTGTAGATGTTTCTATTTTCTGTTTGTTATCAGTATACTTGTTTTTTCTTTTTCTTCCCTTTTTGGTGCTGTCAAAAGGGGGAGACTTTTCTGTGTGTTCTGTATTATGTTTTTGCTTACTATTAAATGCTATTGGTTGTTTATGTTCTCACTACATTTGTTTTTTTATCTTGTTGTTTTATTTATGTTATAATAAAAAAAAAACTATTTCTTCTCCTCCTATTTAAAAATTAATAAGCTACTCTTCTGAGGGGGAGCTAAAGAAGTCAGAACATCTGTCCATTAGAAAATATTATTTAACACCATTAAAAATGGGGAGATTGTTGAAATCCAGGATCCTGAGCACTTAATTTTGATGGTGACAACTAATACTTACTGAGTACATATAGACTTCCGTTAGATTACAAATATTTAATCTTTGTATATGAGCACTAACATTTCAGGTCAGATGCACACTGCTAAAGATTGCTGGAGACTCAAATCAGGTAGAATAGAATGTTGAAGAGTCTGTAATTTTTATTTCTTTATTATTTTTTTTTGAGTTTGTAACAGAAGCATGCATGTGAAAGGAGCAACCATGCACACACACAGGGGGAGAATTTTTTTTTAAGAAATGATTAATTTTTTTTAAGCAAATCGTACTGTACGATCTTGGATCGTACTGTACGATTAATTAAAAATACTTAGGCTAACGGCTAATTTTCGAATGATTAAGTTTACAAACTTATCGTACTGTACGATCAATATCGTACTGTACGATAATATGTAATTGTGAAACCCTAGCCGCCAGAATAAGTTTGGTAAGTTTTTGAATTTGATTTTCTGAACTGATCGTACTGTACGATACGGTTCGTACTGTATGATTAATTAAAACTTGCCAAAATTATCTCCCTAATCAGGAAATAAACGTTGGTTTCTATTTTATATGTAGATCGTACTGTACGATCATATATCGTACTGTACGACTTACAGAGACGATTTCATTCATCCCAGAGACCGTACCAGACGAAACCAAGGTTTTTTATTCTATTCGTCCTGGACGATATTCATATCGTACAGGACGATATCAAGAAATGAACTGATCATACTGTACGACTGGTGGAGTGCTGGACGATTGTCAGAGACGATTTCCTTCGTCCGAGCGATCGTACCAGACGATCCCAAGAATTTTTGTACTATTCATCCTGGACGATATTCTTATCGTACAGGACGATATCATGAAAAACGCTATTCGTACTGTACGATTAAATGAGTGCTGGACGACTGACAGAGACGAGTTCTTTCATCCCGAGGTTCATCCCACAGTTCATCCCGTACGAACAGTACGAATCAACAGTATCGTACTATACGATATACATATCATACCGTACGATATGAATAAAATTTGATACCTATTCCTCTGTACTCGTACTGGACGGAGCTGTAATTGAACTGATCATACTGTACGATTATAAATCATACTGTACGAACAGAAACGCAAAAGTTGAAACTTTTAGGGTTTTCTGAAGCCTGATATAAAAACAATTTAAAATTTTCTTTAGGGAGTTGTTGATCAATCCTTTTGCTGTGAGAGGCTTGGAGGAAAAAGAAGGGGATTCGGTAGAGAGAAGTTTTTGGAGAGATCTAGAGCTTGAGAGAGGAAGGTGAAGGTGAGCTTGAGCGTGAGGGAGAAGTAGTGTGAGGGGATCACACGGTGGCTCCAAGCTAGCTGCATACTTTGCTCCTCTTGTGGCTTTGGAAGCTTCAAGAAAGTTCTCAAGGGAAGAGTCACTTCAAGATCAACATCGCCAAGGTACTCTGCCATCTCCAGGAGGGAGAAAAAGGAGAAGGTTCGCTGCCGTCACCAGGAGGGTGACATAGCGTTTGGTATACCGCCGCACCGAGGGAGGTGAAAGTGAGTATTGTAAAGGCTTCTCCGCCTTGCTGTGGGGGCAAAAGGAGAGTCAACTTTTACTAGTGCAAATCCCGGAGTAGAGGACTCCGAGGAGTGGACGTAGGTTAAGTGACCGAACCACTATAAAAATCTCTGGTGTGTTTTTTCCTGTTTACCGTACTTTACTTTTCATGCTTTAAATTTGTGCGTTTTAATTGCTTGGTGAAAAATCAGTATTTAAATATTGTAGTGTAAAATCTAAAATTGAACTATCAATTTCATCGTTGTGAACGTTGTATTTGCTTCCGCACATTAGTCGTTAAATTATGTTTTGAAAATACAAAACAAATTAGAACTCTTGTGTAGGGTTAAATTTTTAAAATACCAATTCACCCCCCCCTCTTGGCGCATCTCGTACTTTCACACTCCTAATGGTATTTATGATGCATTAGAAAATGTTTCAAGGTTTGATTTGACTGGGTCATATTAAAGTTTAAATGAAACTTTAATTTCCCCTAAAGGGGCATTTTGGTCATTTTGACCCAGATTAACTGGGGGTCAATTAGGTCCACCAAAATATAGTTTAATGCTCAACATGTCATATTAAAGGCTATAGACATGGTCAAAGGTCTTGGGAGGGGTCCCAAGCTCAAATTCCATAAGGTGGAAGGTCCAATGGCATAGGCTATAAATATTTAATAGTTTTGCAGTCTTTAGAATTCAATTCAATTTCTAGGGCTAGAGGCCTCATATTGGGCACAAATTTGGAGGATTGACCCTAGGGACATACCTAATCAATATTCAATTGATAGATTATGAATCAGAGATCATTTGAGTAGGTTTTGAAGTGATTGGAAAATCATTAAAAAGGGTTTCAAGATAAGAGCCTTTAACCTTGGATTTTGATATGGATTTCTATATTTAAGCTAGACTATGGATTTGATTGATTGAATTTAAACTATCCATATCAATGACAATCAATTGGATGATTGTTGATGATTGAATATGATTGAAGCTTGATTAAAAATTGATTGAAGATTGATTGAGGTTTGATTAAAGATTGGATTAAGATCTAGAATGAAGTCTAGATTAAAGTCAAGATTTAAGTCTAGATTAAGATTTGAATTGAAGTCTGGGTTTAGATTAAATTGAAGTATGGATTGAAGATTGAATTAAAGCCTAAGTTGAAGATTGGATTGATTGAAGTCTAAATGATTGACAACTTGATGATTATCAATCATCAGATTAATACACAAAAGTCTGGATGGATCTTGATGACCTCATAAAAAAATTGAGGTCAATAAATGGACCCCCAATGTGTGTGGTTGAATAAATTTTTACTGTACATATTGGAATTGACCAAATAGAAAGGTCAAATCTAAGATTTTAATTCTAAGGAAGGGAAATACCTCACCTTAGAAGATCGAGATTGAGTTGATATTATGGTAGTGCCATGAAGGGCGTACTCTACCACTAATGGTTCTAATCCTAAGGGAAGGAAGCACGGGGACTTGCACCTAATCTTAAGGAAAAGAAAGCAGGATTCTAGAATGGAAATTGAAACTGGGATGATGCCACAAAGGGCGTGATCCATCACTAGTAGCTCTAATCCTAAGGCAAGGAAGCACAGGGACTCATACTTAATTAAGGAAAAGAAAATTAGATGATCGTGTAGGAAGGAAGTGCTCCTAACTACAGAGGATCATATCTGGAGTGTAAAACTAGGATGGTGCCATAAAGGGCATACTCCATCACTAGGACATCTAATCCTAAGGTAAGAAAGCATGATGTACGCACATCTATGTTGACCATATTTTTACCCTAGACCCAAGTCTTGGGTCAACCTGGTTGACCAGGTCAACCAGGGTTGACCCAATTTAACCCATCAAGCCCTAAGTAGTCTAATTTGATTTCAAAGCCAATCCAAAGGCTCCTAGGCTCAATCCCTCCACTTTTTTGACCAATTTGACTAGGTTGACCAAGTCAACCCTTGACTTGGTCAACTCAAGTCATTAATGGGTCAATATGATCCATTAAGAGCCATTTAAAAGTTCTAAACCTTTCCTAATCTATTCAAAACTCAACCCATGACCCTAGGGACTTGATTACCTCCTAATTAAGCCCTAGATTCGATCAAGACCGTTCATAATAGGTCTAGGGCATATAAATAGGAATCCTAGGGTTTTCTTGTCGGGATCTTGTTCCTATTCTCTCTTAAAGCTCTCTAAGCCTGAGGCTTCGCTTGTGAGAGTTTCTTGAGTCCCTTCCCACCTCATCCCACCAAGATCCACCGGCCAGAGGCCACCGGTGATGAGATCTCCGGTGAACCGAAGCTAAAAATGTTCCAAGTGATTTAGCCGTCAATCCGAAGCTTATTTGACCGTGATTTCTTCTACAACTAGGAGCGTGGACTGTCTACAAGTGCAACCAAACAAAAATCTCTCAAATCTATCCATTGGATCAAGGTATAACCCAAACCCTAGGGTAAAACACTTAGGTTAATATAGCTTTCTGGAAAGTGCTTTTTAAGCCAAACCAAAGACTCCACATGAATTCTGTTCATGTTTATAGCCTAGGTTTAAAATTTTAAGCGATTTGAACATCTCGTTTGCGAGAACGAGACGAAACATCGATCAAGGGCTTCGGTTTTGGCTCGCCTGAACTGTACGGTTTTTGGACCGTTGATCCACAGATCAACGGTCCAGATCGCATCGTTCGATTCACATTTTCGATCACGCATCGAAGCCAGCGGTCCGTGCTTTCGTCTGATGTGATCACAACCGTTTGTTTCGAACAGTGTGTGATCAGACGACCCTCCTGCCTCGTCCAATGTGGCTAAGTGAGCCGCGGTCCGTGGCTTGATTGTCGCATGATTGCGGCAATCATTGTAGGCGGTGCAATCATTGCGCCACCACGCCGCCAGGCAATGATTGGCATGTGGTCCGCAGGCCCAATCTGAGCCCGACACGTGGCTTCCGTCGCCGCCGCCGCCCTTTTTTTTTTTTTTAATTAATTTAATAATCTTTTTAATATATTTTAAATCCAGATTTTTTTTTAATTATTTCTCTACTATGATTAATATTTATATTATTATTATTATTATTATTATTATTATTATTATTATTATTATTATTATTATTAAATAGTAATAATAATATTATTGTTATTATAATTATTTTATTTGATAAAACTATTTTTTTTAAATATTATTATTCTTATTATCATTATTATTATTATTATTATTATTATTATCATTTATATTATATTTTTATTAATATTATTTTACTTATTATTATTACTATTATAATTATTTTCATTAAGAAAATTATTTTTAAAATTATTATTATTATTAGTATTATTATAATATTAATATTATAATTAATAATTTTATTATTTCAATAATAATATTATTATGATTAATATTTTTATTATTATAATATTAATTATTATTATTATTAGTATTATTATAATATTAATATTATAATTAATAATATTATTATTTTAATAATATTATTATTATGATTATTATTATTATTATTATTATTATTATAATAATTATTATTATCATTAGTATTACTATAATATTAATATTATAATTAATAATATTACTATTTTAATAATAATATTATTATTATTAATATTTATATTAATATAATATTAATATTTATTATTATTAACATTATTATAATATTAATATTATAATTAGTAATATTATTATTATTATTTTAATAATATTATTATTATGTTAATATTTACATTATTGTAATATTAATATTTATTATTATTAATATTATTATAATATTAATATTTTTAATTAATAATATTATTATTATCTTTAATAATAATATTATTATGTTAATATTAATATCATTATAATATTAATATTTATTATTTTCTATTATTATAATATTTTGATTACTATCATTTAAATTTATTTTAAAATCTAGATATTATTATGTCTGATTTATTTTAAAATTATTAATTATTTTCAAATATTAATTATTTTGAAATATTTTAAAATTATTTTTAACCTATTTAACCTTAGAAAAAGCATAACTCTCCCGTTTTAAATCGGATTTTGATGTATAATACCTTGAAATTTTCAGAAAAATGTGAATTTTAATTTAAAAATATTTTCTTGATCCAATTCTGTCTTTTTGGGATATTTTCTGTATTACTTACTTATTTAATTATTTAAATATTATTTAATTAATATAATTAATTATTTTAAAATAAAAATTATTTTAAAACCCCTTGGTGGCTGGTAGGCCTCCCATGCATATGAATTGAACTAATTCCAATTATCTTATTTTTAAACCCATATTATTATATATTTATAATATTTAGATATTTTAAAATTATTTTAAACTTAAATCTTATTTAAATCATTTAATTTTGGGAGGTCCACCTTTTGTGAAATTTTAAACCTAGGACCTATATGTAAGCAGTAATTCATGTGGGAAAAGGATTAGTGAATGATTGTGTCCCAATCATTCACTAATCACTTCATTAGGCTTCTTTATTTAGTATTTTTCGTAGTCCTTGCATGTGTAGGATGCAAAAGCACATAGCCTAGGCTCTCTTAGATCTAAGGACATGGTTTGATGTGTTTATGTTTGCTGCATTTACCCTTTCTGTTGTGCCTAAGGGTTAGTTACTTCATTTTATTCCCATATAATGTAGTGACATCTTAAGGACAATAATTAATGACCGTCTAGTGAACTTAGAAGATTCCTAGGAGTTAGGATAGGTCTCAGATTACTGTGAAACTTTAAACACTAATACTTAGTGACATCTGAAACCCCCTAGAATTTTCTAGGAATTTTCTAGACTCATTAAGACACTTAATTAGCAAACCCTAATTTACCTGTTAATTAAGCCTTAGAATCTTCAAAAAAATCTAATAAATCCATTTTAAATCAAAAAAATACCCATAATATCTCAAACTATCCAGAATTCAGTCCTCAATCTTAGATAATTAGGGCCCCTTAATTGGACATTAATCTGGACTTTAATTCGACCTTAATCAAAAATTACCTTTTTGCCTTAATTAAATCATTAAAATTTATTAAAAATCCCAAATTTTCCCCAAACACTTGGGAACACCTTATGAGGCCATTCCTGACCTTTGGAGGTGATTTCAATCAGTTTGGAGCTGATTTGGGCCAAAACCCCCAAAGTACCCCTAATTAGGTAATTTCGATAATTCATTTAATTGCCCCAACTTCTAAAAATCATAACTAATTACAGAAAACTCCAAAATGGGCAAAATAAAAGGCATTAAACTCACATTAGGGTCTAGTATTTATTAAAAATATTAAGATTTCAGAAATTAACTTAAATCAAAAAGTCAATAATCTGGTCAAACTTAGTTTAAAATAAGACCAAAACTTCAGAAATTCATAACTTTGGATAGGAGAGTCCAAATTGGGCATGCTAACTGTCTAACTGATCGAGTTAAGGTCTAGTATTTTATAAAAATATTAGATATCAACAAATCCCCTTTAATCAAAAAGTCAATTTTGGACCCCCCCTTTGCCTAGTGTATAGGTGGACCCCGAACCTCCTAAAACTTACTAATGCAATTTAAACTTTAAACATCATTACCCTAAGTAATAAAACTGATCCACATACCAAATTAATTAAAATGGGCCCTAATTCACTAATATTTAGACTTTAATTAAAACTCTCCCTTCTGACCTACAACAAACTTGGACAGTAGGCAATTGTAACTAACTACCCAGCTTAGGATCTACCTCAGCCACACAGGCTTCTACACAAACTGTAGAATTGTTTGCTAGGGCACCACTTCTAAACTTAGGCTAGGCCGGTGTTTACCTTTCCGGCTGTGTGCCGAGCTTTTTCTGGGTTTTCACTGCATGCTGTGATTGAACTATTGGTGTGTTTGCTTACTTTTACTGCACTCTAGGATTTGATGTGATTGTACGATAGACTACCCATAGGTTATGATCGATGTTGATACTAATAATGTCTTCTGCAGGTGGCCATGCTCATGCAGCGCTAAATAAAAAAGAGGGACAATAATCATGATTTAAAATACTAATAATGTTTTATACAGATGCTTCAGAGATTGCTCAGCCCCCCTAAATAAATGAGGGCTAAATGAAAATCATTATAAATTGCTACAGGTGCTCCAGAATTACTTAGCCCTCAAACAATTGAGAGTATGGCCAAGCGTGGCTGTGATAAGTATTTCATTTTCCTTATAAATTACTTACGATATATTAAACTGCTTGGGATGATTTTTATTAGGATAACCTTGCAGGAGAGTCTAGAATTTACTGCTTTCATTTAATGTAATTGATTGTAATATTGGTTAAGAGTTGTGAAAGTATATTTTGAGTGGGGATACAAGAATCTAAAGGTTGGATTCTAAAGAGGAAAGGACACCCAATATGAGGATAATCCTTTTCTATTTGGAAATCCAAATTTGGGTCAATCTACTACCCAAGGAGTCCAAGGAAGAGGAGATCCAAGGAGTCCAAAGAAGCTTGGATCCAAGGAGTCCAAGGAAGAGAAGAAGATGAAGACCAAGTGTATCCCACTCAAAATAACTCGCGTCTGTTCTAGGATTAGAAATCCGGGTTTGTTGGCAGTGGTACCCGGCCACTTTATTTTCTGCAGACCCTGGGTTATAATTAAGGAAAATTGGCCTATATAAATTTATTAATTGGTTTGGATAATTTTGATATGTTTTGTTTATGATTGTGTGCCTTTAGGGTTGCTTATTTTTCTTAATTTCTTGGCATCTTACATGTCGCTTTTGTTTTAGCTTGAATTTCGTTAGGCTCTCTAAGGACTAAAACCTTTTCTACGCATAACCAATACCTAAGATTTTAAGGTTTAAATAATTTAGCAACCTAACGATCTAGGGAATTGCCGGAACCGTTCAAGTCGCATGCATATTATTACATTTCTTTCTCTCCTTCTATAAGACACTTCCCCACCTGTGGGTAGAGTCCGGATAATCTGACCTATGAGGATGAGGTGCCGGACCTGGGGAAGCCTAATCTAATGCTAAAAATTATTTTTATTAGCCTTTTTTAAAAATCCGGTGCATACCTGATTTAGAAGCTTCAACTAGCATGCATTGCATTAGAAACTAACTAATTCAAAATTTTAATTGCATTAGCTCTAGGAGCATTCACCCAACATAAGTCCGGGGCCAATTAGGGAATCCTTTAGACATCGGCCTTATTTCCAAGAATGATAACCTACCCACCCATCTCTCATAAAATGACTGGATATCATAGTTTTAAAGCGATTAGGTGGTTAGCTGGCTCCCGCTTTCAGGCCGGGGTAAGTTTAGGTTTTACATTGCATTAGCTAGGACACTAAACCCATTAGATCTAGGATTCAAGGCTACTATTATTTTGTAGTACGCCTCATCAGTAGGTAGGTCCTTTGTCTTCTAGAGACCATAAACCCTACATATCCGTATCACATGGATGACGCCATCTCCATCTTTCTCTCTTGCATTCTTCGAGTGCGTAATTTATTTCTTTTCTCCAGTTTCTTTTCACTACCTTGGTCCCTTCGGATGTGGATATGAGCCGTGTATATTGACTAAGCCTAGTTGAACCTCTCTTTCCCTTCGAGTAGGATTTCCCAGTCTTTTGCCCTATGTGCCAATCCCAATTTGGGAAGAATAATATAGAATCCTTAATCGAGAGTATTCTCAGGCCCCGGCTTGAGATGTAATTAACAACGGGGGCTTGCATCCGTGGGACACTGAATCCCACTCTCAAATAAATCCCATTCGAGCTAATGTATCGGGTGGGGGAAACCCGTTGTGATTAGATCGTACATATTATTATCCATCGGGGTGTTTTGGTGAGAACCACTATCCTCAATGGTTAATCATATGTGTGATCAAATCTGCCCTACCATTGGCAACAGATACCGTCTCCCCCGCATGACGGTGTTGTTGTGTCCTTTTGGAGGTCCATAGGTTTCTGGCGATCATGGTGGGACCGGTTTCTCTCTCCATCTTTAGATTATATATTATTCTTTCTTGTGTGTACTCTGGGATTGGTACTCTTTAGATTAGGTCTGTCCCACTCTTAGTTAGGGTCCTTCTTTAGTTAGGATCGTTTCTTTTTCTTAGTTAGGGCTCCCCCCTAGCTAGGTTTCTTTCCTTCCATTCTTCTTAGTTAGGGTTTTCCGCTAGCTAAGTTTCTCTCCTTCTGACCTTCTAGGTCATTCCGTACCCTATCTATCATTTCTCTTCTCATTATTTCTTACTAATCATTTCAAGTTTCTTTTGTTCTTCTTGGCAGACAGTGCCATGGCTTCTTCCGTGCCTTCTGTTACTTTCAGCTTTGGTTCTGACGTGCGGGTGACACTTCCTGAGTCCCTGGTAGCCAGTCCTCCTGCTGGAGGAATCACTTTTGGTTCCTTCACTGACTCAGCCTTCGTCACTCTTGGCGGGCTGACCCCTGCTGTGGCTGCTGCCTACTCTCCTCCCCAAAGGAAAGCCCGCGCAGCCATGCGACCTTCCGGGCGTCCAGTTGCTCGGCGGGCAGCCCGGGCACCTGCTCGTCCTACTCCTATTCATATGCAGCCGGCACACCCTGTGGTTAGGCAGCCAGTGCCTAGACCACTTCCTGCTCAGCCCACTCGTCCAGCAGTTAGGCGACCAGTGCCTACCGCACCTGTTGTTAAGACTGCCCCGGTTCCTCAGCGCCGGCAGGAAGTAGTTACCCCTGTTGTTGTTCCGGTAGAGGCAGCTCGTGTTCGGGTTCCCCCTTTTTCTTCCTCTAGGAAGAGGGGTGCCCAGACTAAGGCTCCTTCACCTTCCTCCCATCAGGTTTCAGCATTCGCTCATTTATCTCACCCAGACACCCTCGAGCAGACCCCGACACCTCCTGTAGTCCCTGTTCCCCCTGTCACTTAGGCAGTGGGTTCAGACGTCGCTTCGTCTTCTGCCTCCAGCCTTGGGAGAAGGGCCCAGAGGAATATAAATTGTAGACTTCGGTTGGCTGCATCCGAGGCAGACAAACAGCGGATGGCAGATTTGTTAGCTCACCAGGAGCCAATTGAGAGGAGAGTGGTCCCCAGATAGTGGGCACCACGACCAGTTGCAGTTTCTCCTACCCCAGACGTTACACTTGCCCCTGAGATAGCAGCAGTCCAGGGAGGATGCCTCTCTCCATTGACACACAGTGGTGATGAGGAGGACGTTGCTCGCATTGCGACGCCCCCTCCTATCGCTACTACTTTACCACGCGCTAGGGTCCCCAGGAATGATGCTGCTCGAACCCTCTCTCAGAGCATTCAGAGCATTATCCGCTTAGCGCAGGGTTGAGGCCCTGTCAGTCGAGAGAGGTTACTCCACCAGATTTCTCAGGCATCCGTTCAGTTGCAGAGGCAGACTGCTAGGCAGAGGTACAGGTGGCAGAGAGGACAGCCACCCATGCAGCCTATTAGTTCAGTTTCATTGGGCGAGACCACAGACAGTTACTCCAGTTTTTGGATGATGCCCATGTCATCATGGTCAGAGGCAGCAGTTGGAGCCTCCCAGTCCCCAGCTCCCTTCAGTTGTAGTAGCCCCACAGCAGCCAGTTGCCCCTACTGGGTCCCATCGCAGTAGATGGGTGTGGAGATGATGATAGGTAGAGTCCCCTGTCGAGGCAGTACAGCCAGCTCAGCCAGTTGAGCAGTTAGAGGCAATTGTTCCTTCCTGATAAGAGGCAATTCGGATGGTCTGTGATGCAGCGACGGATGATGACATTGCAGTTTCTCCTGGTAGTTCACCGGTTCAGGCAGAGCCAGCCCTTAGCTCCTACTGGACCTCCTCCCCTTTGAGTCCATATATGGAGGATTTCCATCAGACCCTCTATGAGGACGATGCACTTGAGGATGACTTACTCAAGGAGGAGTTAGATGGAGATATACCGGTGCACAGAGTATGTGTGGTTGCTAGACATGGCCACTCAGACGAGCAGATAGAGGCAGATGAGGATGATGAGCAGGGAGAAGCTGAGGTAGGAGGATCTCCCCGGTCAGTTTAGACAGATACCACAGTGCTACAGTTACAGACTCAGATGGCAGAGATGGCTAGGGCCATGGCAGCGATGACAGCACAGTTGACAACTTTGGGGGCGGTGCCTCAGATGACGGGCGTAGGCACTCCTACTACATCCAGGGATGAGCCAGTAGCACCACCTGTAGTAGCACCAGGTCCTGTAGAAGTAGACAGGGCCCAGAGAGAAGTTCTAGTGGCACCTATAACAATCACTTTTTCTACCCCAGTCCAGAGTCAGCCAATTCAGTTGTCAGCCGGATAGATTCAGGACTTGATTGCACAGAAGGTCGAGCAGGCCATTTCCTTCAGGAAGTCTAGAGAGGTAGTTAGTAGGGGGCGTCCTTACCCAATAGAGTACGAGCACGAGCCTTACCCCCCTGGTTTTGTCCCTCCTAGGTTCAGAGTTTTTGATGGATTTGTGAACCCAAGGCAGCACGTGGCCCAATACCGAGCCATCCGTTGCAACATAGGAGGGAACGATGCACTAATGTTGAGACTTTTTTATCGGCAGTCTAGTTGGGATGGCCTTTGCCTGGTACGCTGACCTCCCCAACGATTCAGTACGCACCTTTGCAGAGTTGGAGCAGTTATTTATGTAGAGAATTGTCAGTGCAGAGCACCGAGTTACAGTTGGAGAGCTAGTTGTGACTAGGCAACGGCCTCGAGAGCCTCTCCCAGATTATATAGTCAGATGGAGGAACCTCAACCTACAGTGTGAGTCCCAGTTATAGGAGCATCATGTAGTAGTGATTTTGTTGAAGAATATAGATGGTCCGATAGCACCTTATCTGAAGGGTTTCAACATCAGAACCTTTCAGAAGTTGTTGACAAAGGTGATCAATTTGCAGGACAGCATGCCCGATGTAGTCTCTCCTAAGGTTGAGAGTCAACTTTCATGTAGACCTCAGTGGCAGGAGTCTTCAGGGGCACCTCCACCTAGGAGAGGGGAGGTACACAATACTTATGGACCATCAAATAGAGGCAAGAAGCCCTTAGTTAGTTCAGCACCACCTCAGCAGTCTCACCCACCGGGCCAGTCAGCAGTGCAGCCTAGACCCTCCCGTAGGACCCCAGAGAGCCAGCAGTATCTACGGGAGAAGTTTAGTAAGGAATATCCCTTTAAGAGGGAAAGTGTGAAGAAGATTTTCAAATTCCTTACTAAGAAGAACATTTTGACATTCCTGAACAACAGTAGATTGGAGGAGGAGGGGGAGACAGACCACCCACTCTATTGTCCATTTCACAAACATATCGGGCATGTTATAGAAGACTGCTATGTGTTTAAGGATAGAGTTGAGAAGCTCATGGCTAGTGGACAGATCCACCTACAGGACAGTGACTTGGTTCAGCCCAAGGGCAAGACACCTCAGACAGTTCAGATGATCTCGGGCTCCAGTAGTTGTAGTGACAGTCAGAGTGGTAGCTAGAGCACTCGTGGTAGATCACCCAGAGGTTCTGAGGGAGAGTGGCAGCTAGCACTCTCTCGGAAGATGAAGCAGATGATCAGGTAGACAGTTCAGAGTTCAGAGGCAGTTGAGAGGAGGCCTACCTAGGCCAAGTCGACAGTTGCCAGCCCAGTTCCTTCGCCAGCACCTTTCTCTTCTTCTGTTTCTGTTGTAGTGCCTACTGAGCACATTTCTTTTCATGTTTCTATTTTATGTAATAAGAAGATGTATGAAAAGGAAAATATTGTTATAACTTCCGAGGGGAAGACGGGATGCCTTCTAGCACTTACGCTGAAGGATTTTGTTCTCCCTTCGACTGATGATGAAATAATAGAAAAAGGTGATTCTGGCTACTTCTGGTATTCTCTTCCTGCTTTTACTTCTTCCAGCACTCGATCTTTTAATGTTTTACATATTTCTTACAATGATTCTGTATGTGATGAAGAGTCTGAGTGTGAGGAGGAACCAGTCTTTATGATTTCGGAGGGTGGTTGTTACATAGATTTAGAAGATGAATTCGAGAACACACTCCAGTCACTTTCCTTGGAGCCAACACAAGCCATTACTGCTGAACCAAGTGAATCTCCTGTTGAAGATGACTCGATACAGGAAGTTCACTTGCGTTCAGGGAAGGTTCTCCCACCTAGAATAGCTAAGAATATAAAAGAAAAAGATAAGAATATTGTTACCCAGCAGGACGACCCTATCCCTTCCTCCCAAGAGCAGTCTAAGGAGAAAGGGAAAGGCCCTCAACTGGAGGTTGATTACAATGTGTTGGCTCATTTAAGAAAAATTCCTGCCCTTCTCAGTGTCTATGACACTTTGATAATGTCTTCTAACTTGAGAGAGACCCTGGTAAAAGCACTACTCGAACCAGAGTCCTATCAAGCATTCTTCGCTTCCGAATCTGTTGGGGATGCATGCTATTTGAGAGAGATACCGTGCATTACCTTTTCAGATTGTGATCTCCTTTTGGGTACCTTTGATCATAATCATCCTTTGTATGTCACCGCTGAAGTTAATGGTTATGAGTTGAACAGGGTCCTCATTGACCAAGGAGCTTCAGTAAATATTCTGAGTTATGAAACTTTGAAGAGCCTCTCCCTAGGTCATTTGAAGTTAACCTCTGATAAGATTATGTTGAAAGGCCTCAATAACCAAGGACAGCGTACCCTAGGGTCTATCACCCTGCCCCTGAAGTTTGGAAATTTCCTTATTGAGGCAAAGTTTCATCTGATCGAGGCCGATACTTCATATAGGGCTCTCTTAGGAAGGTCCTGGATTCATGAGTATGGAATGGAGCCCTCTACCCTGCACCAATATATGAAGTATATGAGGAATGAAGTCGAGTACTCCATTCCCGGGGATATCCAACCCTTTTCCGTGCATGAGGTCTCTATTTACGATGATGCTGAGCATTACATACCTCGTAAGAAGAGTAAACCTCCTTCTGCCCAGTCACCAGTAATACCTGCCAGTACTGTACAGGGTCCTGTACAGCTACCTGCGTGAGGTCCATCACAGGTTAATATTGAGGCAGATACCTCCACTACAGATCCTGTTAGATCTCCTCTCCAATTTGCAGTTGGGCATGGTGTTCCCCCTAGTAGAGGTAGGGGAAAACAAGGTAGAGGTAGAGACAGAAGGTCGACTCGCCCACCGCAAAACTATGACACTCAAATCCCTCCTCCCACGTATCTTTACGCTTCTCCTTTGATTGTCGAGTCTAACTCCTCTGACGATGAGATGATTGTTGTCCCTCATCGCCCAGCTCCCTCGCTAGCCCCGGATTTCACTGATTATAGTTCACTATCTACCTTTTATAGGTACTTGATACCCGAGGGTGGTTTAGTTATTGATAGTGGTTCAGACAAGGAAGTAGACCCTCGACGTCAGACCACTAATCAACAATCCCTTTCCCACCAGATATGTGGAATAAGGGTTGAGGAGTCTCACCAAAAGTCTTTGGTTACCCCTTCCACTAGTGATGGTGGTGCACTACAAGTTAGAGGTCATCCTCCACCTTCTCTATACGAAACCTTTGTGCCACCATGAGCTAGTGAGTGTTCCTCGTTATCCCATGATGTAGGTGCCCCACTGGGTCCTGAGAGTCAGGGTTCAACGGAGACCGCTATGGATAACAAAATCACAACTGCCCCTCTTTATTTTTCGCCTTTTGTGGAAGGCTGCGTAGAGCGGGGAGCAGTTATCTCTACTTGGTCATATGAACAGGCTCTACGGCAGGCTCGTGTTTGGCGAACCGAAATGCCTCAGACTAAGCAAGGTTTAGGTTATGTTGAGCAGAGCTCACCTAGCCACGCTAACATTCGAGCTATTTCCCACTCATATCCGGTTGTTTCTCTTACCTATAAAGAAGACCCAGATGATGACGAGGATAGAGTAATTGATGCTCCTCAAGAGTTTGAAGATGGCATCACTTCTGCCATGGATGAACTGTGTGAGGTAAACGTAGGCACTGAATCAGATCCTAGACCTATTTTTCATAGTGTCTTGTTATCTGACTCAAAGGCTCAAGAATACATCGAGCTACTCTTAGAGTTTATAGACTGCTTTACCTGGAACTACACCGAGATGTCTGGTCTAAATTCAGATGTAGCAGTCCATAAACTAGCCATTAAGCCTGATGCAGTCCCTGTTAAACAAGCACCTCGCAGGATGAGGTTGGAGATAGAACAACATGTGATCGCTAAATCTAAGAAGCTTATAGAGGCCAGTTTCATTCATGAAGAAAAGTACCCCACTTGGCTTGCCAATATTATTCTAGTATGGAAGAAGAACGGGCAGATTCGTGTCTGTATCGATTTCCGTGATTTAAATAAGGCATGTCCTAAGGATGATTTTTCTCTTCCTATCCCCGAGTTTATGATGGATATAACATCGTCCTATAGTATTTTCTCCTTTATGGATGGTTCATCTGGTTATAACCAGATAAAGATGGACCCCAAGGAGGAAAAGTTTACTGCATTTTGTACACCTATAGGTGTATTTTGCTACAAGGTGATGCCCTTTGGTCTCAAGAATGTCGGGGGCACCTATAAACATGCTATGACTGTTATCTTCAACGAGATAATACACGAGCAAGTTGAATGCTATGTGGATGACCTGGTGGTCAAAAGCAAGGTCCGTGGAGATCACCTTCGAGATCTACGAATCATTTTTGAACGCCTGCGCAAGTATGATTTAAAAATGAATCCTCTAAAATGCACATTTGGAGTTAGTGCAGGAAAATTCCTAGGGTTTATAGTTCGCTACCATGGCATTGAGATTGACCCTTCCATGATCAAAGCCATAGTAGACTTAAAACCACCTAAAAACCTTACCCAGCTAAGATCTTTTCAAGGAAAACTAGCATTCCTGCGGAGATTTATCTCTAATCTATCTGGTAGGTGTCACCCCTTTGCTGCCCTAGCAAAGAAAGATGCCCGCTTTCACTGGGACGAGCGTTGTCAGATAGCCTTTGAGAGTATAAAGCGCTACCTGATGAATCCCCCTATTTTAGCTGCACCCATCCTAGGGAGGCCGTTGATTCTCTACACTATGGCCCTGGATGAATCCTTGGGTGCACTCTTGACTCAATAGAATGAGGAAGGCAAGGAGAATGCATTGTACTACCTCAGTAGATGGTTGATACCCGCAGAGCTGAAGTACCCCGTGATGGAAAAGCAGTGTTTAGCTTTGATCTTCGCGGTACAGAAGCTTAGGCATTATATGCTTTCATATAAAATCAACATAATCTCTTGAGTCAACCCCTTGCAGTTTCTAATGACCCGTCCGACCCTCTCAGGTCATCTAGCATGATGGTCTATGATCCTACTACAGTTTGACATCACTTTTGTCCCGCAGCGGGCCGTCAAAGAACAAGCTCTAGCTGATTTTCTTGCTGCTCACCCGATCCCTACAGACTCCCCACTCAATGACGAGCTACATGACGAGCTAATCATGAGTGTGGATGAACAGGAGTCCCCTACTTGGGAGTTCTACTTTGACAGTGCGTCATCCGTTCAGGCCTCGAGCTTGAATGAAACTTTTATAGTTAGGGTAGGTCTGGGCCTCATTTTGGTATCCCATGAAGGTCACACTCTAAGATCTTCCTACTGTCTTTCAGAACCTCGTACCAACAATGAAGCTGAGTACGAAGCTCTGATTTTAGGACTAGAGTTGGCCATTCAAGTGAATGTCATACGGGTGAAAATCTTTGGAGACTCACAATTGATTATAAATCAAGTAGCGGGAGTCTACAAAGTACTTAAACCTGAGCTTCTGCCCTATCAAAACAAGGTAATGGAACTCTTGTGTTTGATTCTTGAAGTGACCTTAGCTAAAATTCCTAAATCTGTCAATGGCAAGACAGATGCATTAGCTAAGTTAGCAAAGGAACTGGCTGACCCAACTGGCAACCACTATCTATTGTTATCCAGCCCCGTCAAGCCTTATGCCCAGCAGACCTGTCTTCTCCCGATCAGACCCTCACAGTGTTCTCAGTTGAGGAAGAGTTGGATTGGAGAGTACCCTTTATAAAGTATTTGAAGCATGGTAGGCTTCCAGATGATAGATCCCTTGCTGCACAGATCAGAAAGAGAGCTCTATCATTCACTTATGTGAACGACACCTTGTATTGATGCTCTTTTGACCAGATGTGGTTGTGTTGCCTCAACCATGAGGAGACTCGCAAGGTCATGGGTGAGACACATGAAGGACTTTACGGTGCTCATCAGTCCGGACCAAAAATGAAAGGCAGAATTAAACGCCTTGGTTACTATTGGCCGACTATGATCTGTGATTGCATGGAGCACGCTAGGAAGTGCCACCAGTGCCAAATTCATGGCGCGGTGATTCATCAACCCCCTAATCCGCTGCACCCTACTATATCATCTTGGCCATTTGTGGGATGGGGCATGGATGTAGTGGGTCCTATCGACCCTCCTTCCTCTAAGGGTCATAGGTTCATTTTAGCTGCCACTGATTACTTCTCTAAGTGGGCAGAGGCGGTGCCACTTCAGGAAGTCAAATCAGAAGATGTGATGCATTTCTTTTGTGATCATATCATTTATCGCTTTGGTGTCCCACGCCGTATCATTTCGGATAATGGCCCGTCATTTAGGAGACCAAAATTGCTAGATTTTCCCGTCGACATAATATTAATTGGCGATACTCTTCGATTTATTATCCCAAGGCCAATGGCTTGGCAAAGGCATTCAACAAAACTCTCGTGCAATTAATAAGAAAAATCTTGGTTGCAAACAAATGAGAGTGGCACGATAGACTTCCCGAGGTACTATGGGCTTATAGGACTACATATTGTACTCCTACTCAGTCTACCCCATATGCTTTAGCCTTCGGGGTTGAGGCCGTCCTTCCACTTGAGGTCGAGCTCCCCTCGTTGCGTGTGGCAGTCAGCCACAATCTTTCCCACGGAGATAACGCCCGACTACGGATGGAAGAGCTTAATGGTTTAGAAGAGCTTCACCTGCAAGCTTATCAGAACCTCAAACTGTACCAGGCCCGTATGGCTCGATCACACGATCACCTTGTCCGACCCCGTGCTTTCCGAGTTGGCGAGTTGGTCCTTGTTTTACGTAGACCTATCATTTCGCGCCGCCGTCGAAGTGGTAAGTTCGAGCCTATCTGGGAAGGTCCCTTCACTGTAGAGCAAGTCTATGAAGGTGGTGCCTACCTACTCGTTGATGCCAATGGTGTTCACCCTATGCCTGTCATCAACGGACAGTACTTGAAAAAGTACTATGCCTGAGTTCGCTCTTCGGAAAAAGGGGGGTCTCCCTACCGCCTGTAAATACTCCTCTGTATATGCACCCCCTTTGGAGGGGCCTCTTCACTTTTCGACAGTCTGTGTGGTCACGACGATTTATCCTCTACCACATGAGAAGTATGAGGCTATCCTTAAGGGTGGTGAGGTGAGATGATATGATTCGTGCACTAGCATAAACTCTAGTCTCTATCATCTCCCTTGTCTCAACTCTTCTAGACCAGATCTTGACCCATATCAGTCTAAATACAGATTCAAGTTCTATCTTCAATGGTGGGATCTTTAAATTTAACGTGCAAAATTTCTAAAAGAAGGACTAATCTGAGAAAAGTCTGAGAGTTTGAAACACAAAGTAAATTTTTGAGGAAATTCTTTCTCAGAAAGTACATGACTTATTTTTCCTAATGAAAGGTTTACCCCTGTCTTCTTTAAAAAGTGAAGTAATTGGTGGTTAACTCCTCTAAGTACTTGAAGGAAAATTATAATGATTAAAAAAAAATGTGTGCCTTCTCTCTCGTCCCTCTCTTAGGATGATTTCATATTTTGAACTAAAATCTATATTAAATTGAAATTAGATTTAGAGATGAATATTTTCCCAGTCATCTTGCAGTTTTCTATCTCATAGGCGTCTTTCGCACACTAATGAATCTACCTCATAATTTCCTTATTCAAGTTGTTCATTCTTATCATAGGATTGGGATGCTTTGAGGATTCTTCTTCCTTATACAAGAGAGTAAGTTTTTCTTCTCTTATGTTTAGAGGATAATCTTACAACTGAAAAAGTTTTCTTTTAGGGATTTGAAAAGAGAGCCAATTACAAAATAAAAGATACACAAAGTGTATCAAATAAAGAAAAGATGCGCAGTGCGCCAAAAATTAAAGATACACAAAGTGTATCAAAAGTGAAAAGATGCACAAAATACGCCACAAAGTTAAAGATGCACAAAGTGCATAAATGATTAAAAGATGCGCAGTGCACCAAACCAAGTTGAGGGGCTCAAAATGAGCTCAAGATGAATAAGTAAACGACTTCCCTTTCTTGTAGATCTCTAAGTCTCAGAAAATCTATACCCTTTGATATTTGTGATATTTGAGTTTGAAAATCATGATTTTGGATTCATAGTCGTGCGATGATGTTCTATTAGATGTAAAAATAATTTCATGTAAGAGGATTGAGAAGATTCAGTTTCTCTCTCTAATTTAAACCCTTTTGAATTAAATATTTATTCAAAATATATAAGGGAGAAAGCCCAGCTTAGCTTGTAGGGGGCTTAAGCTGAGTTAGCAAAATTTAAATCCCTAACCTTTTTTGGGTTTAGGGGGAGTCAACCTATATTGCTGAACTTTCTGAACCTTTTCTAAGGTTCAAGATGATTCAGAGGTTAATTTTTCATTTCTAAAAATAGTCCTTTTACTCTCTGATGAAATTTTCACTCTTTAAGGGATATACGAATCAGACTTCCCTCAAATTAATTGGTAAGTGCTTAAACAACTCTTAGTGGTCTCACTATTGAGCTTATTTAAATGATTGACGTATTCTTTTAAAAATTCGTACACGAAAATATTTTGACCCCAATATCTGATTATAGGCCATTCTTAAGGACTGATATGAGTCTCATATTTATTGCATCTTTCTCTTTTGAGTTCTGATTGTTCACGAGTTTTTCCCCTCTCTGTTTCACCAATTTCACTCACCAGTTTGAGTGTGTCCTTGGATATCAAAGTCATTGACTTAGATCCCTTAGGGGATGTGATGCTGGGTCCATACCAACCTGTATTGGCAGGAATGGTGATGTTGATCCACCATCCTAATTTGAGTTTCATTCATATATCAATTTGGTCCTTATTGTACCCCCAGTTTTATTCATGTGGTGAATGTGGCCTTGGTTATCAAAGCCAATCCTGCCTCCCTCTTTTTGTGTTCTAATCATTAGAAGATACCTCATACTAGGGGTAACTCACGGATATGGTAAATGTTCCCTCTACTGCTTGTTACCTTCGACAGTACGGGATATACTTAATCTGTGATTCTGAACAAATAAAAGTATGCAAAATAAAAATATGCATTGACAAATTAAAAGAGGGAAGCTCTTAGTAGAACAAAACTGGTTGCCCTTGTCACAGGTGGAACCCGGTAATACTCTCTAAGAGCTCAAATTCCCCAAAGTTTTTTTTTTCTTCTCCTACGAAGCGTCTGAGTGATCACTCCAAGAATGAGTTTACACTTGTGATTATTATGATCTTTTACAATCATGATAGTCCTTGTTAGTGATATGATACATCTTGTTCTAGATGTTAACATCCCACCTCTACGAGCTTTGATTTCCTAGCAGAAAATCAGCTCTCTGGTTTCTTTTAGCAACCTACTTTTTCACCCTTGCCCTGCTCCCAGCTACTAGAGCAGTCCTATGGGTCTGATAGTGTTGCTCCCACCTCTCACAGGGTCCCACCAGTCAGGGTGAGTGTTACCACTGTGATATTTTATGTTTATTGATCTTACTCATAAATCATTTTCCTGAGTGACGAGTGTGTCTCCTCGCTATCTTGAGTTGTTTCCCCAGTAGTGTTGCAGTATGCCTGGTTACATGTGTTAGCATCACTGACTTGAGAGCTCTGATTTTCTAGCAGAAAATCAACTCATTTTCTACTTTACTCTCTCTCTCATTCGTGCTCTACTCTCAGCTGCTAAGATAGCTCTACGGATGCACTGATATTATTCCACTTCCCATAGGGTCCCACCAGTTTGTGTGGGTACCACCACTGTGAGCTTTTCATAAATATTATTCCTATGCAATGTTACTTCCCTCAGTGGCGAGTGCGTCCCCTCGCTACTCTTGTGCGCTTTCCTGGTTGTGATGTAATACATCAAGTCTCAAATATTGGCATTACTGCTTGGTGAGCTTTGATTTTCTAGCGCAGAATCATCTCACCTGTCTTGTAGTGACATACTTTCCCACAGTGACCCGACTCTTGGCTTTAGAGCGATCCCTTGGAGGTGCCTATGTTGCTGCTTATCCCTACAGGGTCCCACTAGCTTATGTGGGTGTAACACTGTAGTCTTTTATAGTTGTTCCTCCTTGATATAGTCTTTTTCTTTATAGCAAGTGTGTCCTCCTTGCTACTATAGTTAATCATTGGGAATGAGATTACCCCTCTCACACTTTATTGAGGGCGTACCTTTCCATGTTGTCTCTTGAGGCATCATTCTGGTGCTTCCAAATTTGTATAATATTGGTTTTGCCTAGGCAGTTTCACTGACATTTGGATACTCGTGGCCACGATAATTTGTCCTCTACCACGTGGTACCCAAAATACTAGTTTAAAACTCCTTAGATGACCCTTCTCTCTTTAAAATTTTCTAAATCTACCTTTCTACTCCTCTTCACATCCCTACACATATGCGTGTTAGGGTATGGTTGAGATGACTTTCCCCTGATCGCTCTACTGTAGGCATGTGCGCCGGGTAGGCATCAGACTTTACTTGGTTGAGAGTGCCCCACAGAGCCCCTGGGAGGCATATCTCACCACCTCCTTTTCCTGATTGCTCTGCTGCAGGCATATGCGCCGAGTAGACATCAGACTTTACTTGGTTGAGAGTGCCCCGCAGAGCCCCTACGAGGCATAGCTCACCACACCTTTACCCTGATTGTCCTGTCACTCTGGTAGATGTCAAACCTTTACCCTGATCTTCTCGCTCTGATCAAGCATACATCAGACTTTACCCAATTGAGTGGGAGCCCGACAGAGTCCCTGGGAGGCATTCCCCACCACCACTTTACTCTGGATGTTCTGTAAAAGACTATGCAGACTCCAATTTCGTGACTTATTTACTTTTTTTGAGGTCAGGAAGAAGTATTGAGTCACCCCTATCCGTTGTTCCGAAAGGAGCAGGAGGAGATGGGATCCTTTAACCTTCTATCCTACTGTTTGAAATGATCAGTTAGGAGATTGGTTTTACTTACTTGGTTGAGCGAGCCCGATAGAGTCCCCTCACCACCCCTTTACTCTGGATGTTCTGTAAAAGACTACGCAGACTCTAATTTCGTAGCTTATTTATTTTTATTGAGGTCAGGCAGAAGTATTGAGTCACCCCTATCCGCTGTTCCGAAAGGAGTAGAAGGAGATGGGATCGTTTCACATTCTATTCTGCTGTTTGAAATGAACATTCAGGTAGTTGGTTTTATTTACCGGTTGAGAGAGCCCGACAGAGTCCCTGGGAGGCATTCCTCACCACCCTTTCTTACTCTAGATGTTCTATAAAAGACTACGCAGACTCCAATTTCGTGGCTTATTTACTTTTGTTGAGGTTAGGAAGAAGTATTGAGTCACCCCTATTCACTGTTTCGAAAGGAGCAGGAGGACACGGGATCCTTTCACCTTCTATCATACTGTTTGAAATGAACAGTCAGGTAGTTGGTTTTACTTACCTGGTTGAGTGAGCCCGATAGTGTCCCTGGAAGACATTCCTCACCACTACTTCTTCCCTGATGATTTTTCTCTAATCAAGCATACATCAGACTTTACTCGGTCGAGTGAGCCTGACAGTGTCCCTGGAAGGCATACCTCACCACTCTTTCACCTTCTACCCTGCTGTTTCGACATGGTTAGGCAGGTAGAAGGTTTATCTTTACTGCTTTACCTTTTGTTCTCTCCTCAGCTCTACCCTCACTACAGGGGAAGGAAAGGAGATGATCTCCCTTACTCTGTCACTTTTTGGTGGTCTGTTACTACTTTTCTTTTCACTTTCTCCTCAGCTCTGCCCTTGCTGTAGAGCAAGGCCAGGGGGAGATTCCCCTTTGCTCTCTTTCACCTCTTTTGGTGCTCTTTTCTTGGATCTTTATTTGCTCTTTTTCACCTCTTTTGGTGCTCTTTTCTTAGATCTTTACTCTATCCCTTTGTCACATTTGGTTAAAGCCAACAAAAGCGGTTCACTAGTTTGTTCGCCACTCCTGTTAGGGGTCCGTTTGTTGACCATATTTTTACCCTAGACCCAAGTCTTGGGTCAACCTGGTTGACCAGGTCAACCTGGGTTGACCCAATTTGACCCATCAAGCCCTAAGGAGTCTAATTTGATTTCAAAGCCAATCCAAAGGCTCCTAGGCTTAATCCCTCCCCTTTTTTGACCTATTTGACTAGGTTGACCAAGTCAACCCTTGACTTGGTTAACTCAAGTCATTAATGGGTCAATATGACCCATTAAGAGCCATTTAAAAGTTCTAAACCTTTCCTAATTGAAAGTACGAGATGCGCCAAGAGGGGGGGGTGAATTGGTATTTTAAAAATTTAACCCTACACAAGAGTTCTAATTTTTTTTTTGTATTTTTAAAATATAATTTAACGACTAATGTGCAGAAGCAAATACAACGTTCACAACGATGAAATTGATAGTTCAATTTTAGATTTTACACCACAAGATTTAAATACTGATTTTTCACCAAGCAATTAAACACACAAATTAAAAGCATGAAAAGTAAAGTACGATAAACAGGAAAAAACACACCAGAGATTTTTATAGTGGTTCGGTCACTTGACCTACATCCACTCCCCAGAGTCCTCTACTCCGGGATTTGCACTAGTAAAAGTTGACTCTCCTTTTGCCCCCACAGCAAGGCGGAGAAGCCTTTACAATACTCACTTTCACCTCCCTCGGTGCGGCGGAATACCAAACGCTATGTCACCCTCCTGGTGACTGCAGCGGACCTTCTCCTTTTTCTCCCTCCTGGAGATGGCAGAGTACCTTGGCGATGTTGATCTTGAAGTGACTCTTTCCTCGAGAACTTTCTTGAAGCTTCCAAAGCCACAAGAGGAGCAAAGCATGCAGCTAGCTTGGAGCCACCGTGTGATCCCCTCACACTACTTCTCCCTCACGCTCAAGCTCACCTTCACCTTCCTCTCTCAAGCCCTAGATCTCTCCAAAAACTTCTCTCTACCGAATCCCCTTCTTTTTCCTCCAAGCCTCTCACAGCAAAAGGATAGATAAACAACTCCCTAAAGAAAATTTTAAGTTGTTTTTATATCAGGCCTCAGAAAACCCTAAAAGTTTTAACTTTTGCATTTCTGTTCGTACAGTACGATCTAGGATCGTACAGTACGATCAGTTCAATTACAGCTCTATCCAGTATGAGTACAGACGAACATTTATCAAATTTTATTCATATCGTACTGTACGATAAGTATATCGTACAGGACGATACTGTTGATTCGTACTGTTCGTACAGGACGAACTGTGGGATAAACCTCGGGACGAAAGAATTCGTCTCTGTTAGTCGTCCAGCACTCATTGAATCGTACAGTATAAATAGTGTTTTTCAGGATATCGTCCTGTACGATACGAATATCGTCCAAGATGAATAGTATAAAAATTCTTGGGATCGTCTGGTACGATCGCTGGGACGAAGGAAATCGTCTCTGACAATCGTCCAGCACTCCACCAGTCGTACAGTACGATCAGTTCATTTCTTGATATCATCCTGTACGATATGAATATCGTCCAGGACGAACAGAACAAAAAACCTTGGTTTCGTCTGGTACGATCTCTGGGATGAATAAAATCGTCTCTGTGAGTCGTATAGTACGATATATGATCATACAGTACGATCGACATATAAATTAGAAACCAACGTTTATTTCCTGATTAGGGAGATAATTTTGGCAAGTTTTAATTAATCGTACAGTACGATCAGTATCGTACAGTACGATCAGTTCAGAAAATCAAATTAAAAAACTTACCAAACTTATTCTGGCGGCTAGGGTTTCTCAATTATATACTATCGTACAGTACGATATGGATCGTACAGTACGATAAGTTTGTAAACTTAATCATTCGGAAATTAGCCGTTAGCCTGAGTATTTTTAATTAATCATACAGTACGATCCAAAATCGTACAGTACGATTTGCTTAAAAAAATTTTAATCATTTTAAAAAACAATTCTCCCCCTATGTGTGTGCATGGTTGCTCCTTTCACATGCATGCTTCTGTGGCAGACTCAAGAAAATAAAAATAAAGAAATAAAAAGTACAGACTCTTCAACATCCTATTCTACCCGGTTTGAGTCTCAAGTAATCTTTAGCAGTGTGCATCTAACCTAAAATGTTAGTGCTCATATACAAGGATTAAACATTTGTAATCTAAAGGAAGTCTATATGTACTCAGTAAGTATTAGTTGTCACCATCAAAATTAAGTGGTCGGGATCCTGGATTTCAACACTAATCTATTCAAAACTCAACCCACGACCCTAGAGACTTGATTACCTCCTAATCAAGCCCTAGATTCGATCAAGATCGTTCATAATAGGTCTAGGGCATATAAATAGGAATCCTAGTGCTTTCTTGCCGGGATCTTGTTCCTATTCTCTCCCAAAGCTCGCTAAGCCCGAGGCTTCTCTTATGATAGTTTCTTGAGTCCCTTCCCACCTCATCCCACCAAGATCCACCAGCCAGAGGCCGCCGACGACGAGATCTCCGACGAATTGAAGCTAGAAATGTTCCAAGTGATTTTGCCGTCAATCCAAAGCTTATTTGACCGCGATTTCTTCTACAACTAGGAGCGTGGACAGTCTACAAGTGCAACCAAACAAAAATCTCTCAAATCCATCCATTATATCAAGGTATAACCCAAACCCTAGGGTAAAACACTTAGGTTAATATAGCTTTCTGGAAAGTGCTTTTTAAGCCAAACCAAAGACTCCACACGAATTTTGTTCATGTTTATAGCCTAGGTTTAAAATTTTAAGCGATTTGATCGTCCCGTTTGCGAGAACAAGACGAAACATCGATCTAGGGCTTTGATTTTGGCTCGCCTGAACTGTACGCTTTTTGGACCGTTGATCCACAGATCAATGGTCCAGATCACGTTGTTCGGTTCAGATTTTCGACCGCGCATCTAAGCCAACGATCCGTGCTTTCGTTTGACGTGATCACAGTCATTCATTTCGAATAGTGCGTGATCAGACGGCCCTCCCGCCTCGTCCTACGTGACTAAGTGAGCCGCGGTCCGTGGCTTGATTGCCGCATGATTGCGGCAATCATTGCGCCGCCAGGCAATGATTGGCCCGCGGTCCGCAGGCCCAATCCGAGCCCGACAAGTGACTTATGCCACCGCCGCCGCCTTTTTTTCTTTTTTTTTTATTTAAAAATTAATTTTAATAATCTTTTTTTAATATATTTTAAATCTGGAATTTTTTTTAATTATTTAATTACTATTATTTATATTTATATAATAATAATTATTATTATTATTATTATTATTATTATTATTAAATAGTAATAATAATAATTTTGTTATTATAATTATTTTATTTGAAAAAACTATTTTTTTTAAATATTATTATTATTATTATCATTTAGATTATATTTTTATTAATATTATTTTGCTTATTATTATTACTATTATTATTATTTTCATTTAGAAATTTATTTTTAAAATTATTATTATTATTAGTATTATTATATTATTAATATTATAATTAATAATATTATTATTTCAATAATAATATTATTATGATTAATAATAATATTATTATTATATTAATTATTATTATTATTAGTATTATTATAATATTAATAACATTATTAAAAATATTATTATTTTAATAATATCATTATTATGATTAATATTATTATTATTATTATATTAATTATTATTATCATTAGTTTTATTATAATATTAATATTATAATTCATAGTATTATTATTTTCATAATAATATTATTATGATTAATATTTATTGTTATTAACATTATTATAATATTAATATTATAATTAGAAATATTATTATTATTTTAATAATATTATTATTATTTTAATATTTACATTATTATAATATTAAAATTTATTATTATTAATATTATTATAATATTAATATTGTTAATTAATAATATTATTATTATCTTTAATAATAGTATTATTATGTTAATATTAATATCATTATAATATTAACATTTATTATTTTATATTATTATAATATTTTGATTATTATCATTTAAATTTATTTAAAAATCCAGATATTATTATATCTGATTTATTTTAAAATTATTAATTATTTTCAAATATTAATTATTTTGAAATATTTTAAAATTATTTTTAACCTATTTAACCTTAAAAAAATCATAACTTTCTCATTTTAAATCGGATTTTGAAGTATAATACCTTAAAATTTTCAAAAAAATGTTAATTTTAATTTAAAAATATTTTTTGGTTCCAATTCTATCTTTTCTGGATATTTTCTGTATTACTTGCTTATTTAATTATTTAAATATTATTTAATTAATATAAATAATTATTTTAAAATAAAAATTATTTTAAAACCCCTTGGTGGCTGGTAGGCCTCCCTTGCCTATGAATTGAACTAATTTTAATTATCTTATTTTTAAACCCATATTATTATATATTTATAATATTTAGGTATTTTAAAATTATTTTAAACTTAAATCTTATTTAAATCCTTTAATTTTGGGAGGTCCACCTTTTGTGAAATTTTAAACCTAGGACCTATATGTGAGCAGCAATTCATGTGGGAAAAGGATTAGTGAATGATTGTGTCCCAATCATTCACTAATCACTTCATCAGGCTTCTTTACTTAGTATTTTTTGTAGTCCTTGCATGTGCAGGATGCACAAGCACATAGCCTAAGCTCTCCTAGATCTAAGGACATGATTTGGTGTATTTATGTTTGCTGCATTTACCCTTTATGTTGTGCCTAAGGGTTAGTTACTTCATTTTATTCCCATATAATGTAGTGACATCTTAAGGACAATAATTAAAGACTGTCTAGTGAACTTAGAATATTCTTAGGAGTTAAGATAGGTTCTGGATTACTGTAAAACTTTAAACACTGACACTTAGTGACATCTGAAACCCCCTGGAATTTTCTAGGAATTTTCTAGACTCATTAAGACACTTAATTAACAAACCCTAATTTACCCATTAATTAAGCCTTTGAATCTTCAAAAAAATCTAATAAATCCATTTTAAATTAGAAAAATACCCATAATACCTTAAACTCTCCATATTTCATTCCCCAACCTTAAATAATTAGGGCCCCTTAATTAGACAATAATTTGGACTTTAATTCAATCTTAATAAAAACTCACCTTTTTGCCTTAATTAAATTATTAAAAATTATTAAAAATCCCAAATTTTCTCCAAACACTTGAGAACACCTTCTTAGGCCATTCCTGACCTTTGGGGGTGATTCCAATCAGTTTGGAGCTGATTTGGGCCAAAACCCCAAAGTACCCCTAATTAGGCAATTTCGATAATTCATTTAATTGCCCCAACTTCTAAAAATCATAACTAATTACAGAAAACTCCAAAATGGGCAAACTAAAAGGCATTCAACTCATATTAGGGTCTAGTATTTATTAAAAATATTAAGATTTTAGAAATTAACATAAATCAAAAAGTCAATAATCCGGTCAAACTTAGTTCAAAACAAGACCAAAACTTCAGAAATTCATAACTTTGGATAGGAGAGTCCAAATTGGGCATGCTAACTGATCAAGTTAAGGTCTAGTATTTTATAAAAATATTAACTTTCCACAAATCCCCTTTAATCAAAAAGTCAATTTTGGACCCCCCGTTTGCCTAGTGTATAGGTGGAACCCGAACCTTCTAAAACTCACTAATATAATTTAAACTTTAAACATCATTACCCTAAGAGAAAGGACACCTAATATAATGATAATACTTTTCTATTTAGAAATCCAAATTTGGGTCAATCTACTACCCAAGGAGTTCAAGGAAGAGGAGATCCAAGAAGTCCAAAGAAGCTAGGATCCAAGGAGTCCAAGGAAGAGAAGAAGATGAAGACCAAGTGTATCCCACTCAAAATAACTCGCGTCTGTTCTAGGATTAGAAATCTGGGTTTGTTGGCAGTGATATCCGACCACTTTATTTTATGCAGACCCTGGGTTGTAATTCAGGACAATTGGCCTATGGACATTTATTAATTGGTTTGGATAATTTTGATATATTTTGTTTATGATTGTGTGCCTCTAGGATTTCTTGCTTTTCTTAGTTTCTTGGCGTCTTGCATGTCGCTTTTGTTTTAGCCTAGATTTCGTTAGGCTCTCTAAGGACTAAAACCTTTTTTACTCATAACCAATACCTAAGATTTTAAGGTTTAAATAATTTAGCAAACTAACGATCTAGGGAATTGCCGGAACCGTCTGAGGTTACATGCATATTATTGTATTTCTCTCTCTCCTTCTATAAGACACTTCCCCGCTTGCGGATAGAGTCCAGATAATCTGACCTATGAGGATGAGGTGCCGGACCTAGGGAAACCCAGTCTAATTCTAAAAATTATTTTTATAAGCCTTTTTTAAAAATCCTGTGCATACCTGATTTGGAAGCTTCAACTAGCATGCATTGCATTAGAAACTAACTAATTCAAAATTTTATTTGCATTAGCTCTAGAAGCATTCACCCAACATAAGTCCGGGGCCAATTAGGTAATCCTCTAGACGTCAGCCCAATTTCCAAGAACTATAACCTACCCACCCATCTCTCATAAAATGACTAGATATCATGGTTTTAAAGTGATTAGGTGGTTAGCTGGCTCCCCCTTTCAGGCCGGGGTAAGTCCAAGTTTTACATTGCATTAGCTAGGACACGGGCGTTAGTGTTGTAGAACACTAAACCCATTAGATCTAGGATTCAAGGCTAGTATTATTTCGTAGTACGCCTCATCAGTAGGTAGGTCATTTATCTTCCAGAGACCATAAACCCTATATATCCGCGTCACATGGATGACGCCACCTCCATCTTTCTCTCTTGTATGCTTCGAGTGCATGATTTATTTCTTTTCTCCAATTTCTTTTCACTACCTTGGTCCCTCCGGATGCGGATATGAGCCGTGTATATTGACTAAGCCTAGTTGAACCTCTCTTTCCCTTTGAGTAGGATTTCCTAGTCTTCGCCCTATGTGCTAATCCCAATTTGGAAAGAATAATGTAGAATCCTTAATCGAGAGTATTCTCAGGCCCCAGCTTGAGATGTAATTAACCACGGGGCTTGCATTCATGGGAAACCGAATCCCACTCTCAAATAAATCCCATTTGAGCTAATGTATCGAGTGGGGGAAACCCGTTGTGATTAGATCGGTCATATTATTATCCATCAGGGTGTGCTGGTGAGAGCCAATATCCTTAATGGTTAATCATATGTGTGATCGAATCTGCCCTCTCATTGGCAACAGATACCGTCTCCCCCGCGTGACGGTGTTGTTGTGTCCTTTCGGAGGTCCACAATCAAGCCTTAAAGAAAAGAAAACTGGATGATTGTATAGGAAGGAAGCATTTCTTCCCTTAGAGGATCGAATCTAGAATTTGAAACTTGGATGGTGCCATAAAGGGTGTTCTCCATCACTAAGACGTCTAATCATAAGGTAAGAAAGTGTGATGACTCATATCTAACCTTAAGGAGAAGAAAACTGGATGATCGTGTGGGAAAGAAGCATTGCTTCCCATATAGGATGCGAACTAGAATTTAAAATTAGGATGGTGCCATAAAGGGTATGCTCCATCATGAGGACGTCTAATCCTAAGACAATAAAGCACGATTACTCACATCTAACCTTAAGGAAAAGAAAACCAGATGATTATTTGGGAAGGAAGAGCTCCTAACCATAAAGAATTTGGTTTGGATTGAAATTAGGATAGTGCTATAGAGGGCATGCTCCATCACTAGTGGATGATCATGTTTGGAGGAAGCTTACTCACCATAGAGGATTAAATCTGGATTAAAACTAGGATGGTGCCATAAAGGGCTTGCTGAATCACTAATGGGTGATCATATGAGGAGAAAGATTGCTCACCATAGAGGATTAAATCTGGATTGAAACTAGGATGGTGCATAATTGACGTGCTCTATCATTAGTGGATGATTATATAGGGAGAAGCTTGCTCCACATAGAAGATCAAAACTGAATTTAAACTATGATGGTGCCATAGAGGGCATTCTCCATCATTAGCAGATCCTCTATAGTGGGCAGATTTTGACCCCACCACATGATCATCCATCCTGGATCCTTTATGGTGGGCATATTTCAACCCCACTACACGATCATCTAGCTTCAATCCTCTATGGTGGGCATACTCGACCCCACCACATAATCATCTATCAGTGGTGGATAACGCCCTTTGTGGCATCGCCCTAATGCCAACTCAACTTTTATTTACTAAGGTTTGGTCCTTCCTCTCCTTAATATTAAAGTCCCAGATTTCACCCTTCCATTTGGTCAACGCCAATATATGTACTAGAACTTTATTCTATTATAAATATTAGGGGTCCATTTATTGAACTCATTTTTGTATAAGCTTACTAGGGCCTACATGGGTTTCTTACTGGTGATGTAATGATTGGAAGGTGTCCACTTTTTCAATCATATAGGTCCCAGTCAAAATCTAATCTAATCCAAATCAAATTCAATTCCACTTTTTAATTCAATCTCCAGTCCTACTTTCAACCAACCTACAATCATCCTTCAAATAATATCCAATCAATCTCAACCATTCATTTGATTGTCATTGATGTGGATAGTTCAAACTCAACCATTCATTTCCAAACTCCAATCCAAGTCCAAGACTCCAAACTAAATCCTAGGGTTAAGGACCCAGGTCATAAAACCCTTTCTATGTGGTTTTTGTACCGCCTTAAAACCTAGTTAAATTACCTCTGATTTAGGGTCTATCAATTTTATATTATTTAGACATATCTCTAAGATCAACCTACCAAATTTGAGCTCATTCTGAGGTCCCTAGCCCCAAAAACTGAATTGATTTCCAAAGGCTATAAAAACTTTAAATATTTACAGCCTATGCTACTAGACTTGCCACCTTGTGGAATTTGACCCTAGGACCCTTCCTAAACCTCCAATAATATTCATAACCCATTATGATATATTGACCAGCAAATTACATTTTCCTGGGCTTATTTTGATCCATGGTTGACTATAGGTCAAAATATTTAAAATACCCTTTAATGGGATTTTTGGTCTTTTCCCCAAAATTCAATAATGGCCTAGCCATGTCGAACCTTAAAACTTATTCCAATGAAGGGGGTGAATTGGTATTTTAAAAATAAATCCTAAACATGAGTTCTAGTTTTTAAAGGATTTTTCAATTTTTTTAAAATAAAACTTAACTAGTCAAATACGGATGATTTTTTCCTATCAACCCTACATCCATCAAAGTCTGAATCAGAATATCCTATGATTTCAAAGAAAGTACTGTGCCTAGGATACCAGATTCTCAAGTTTTGAGTTCCTAAGAGATATATAAGGATTCTCTTAATAGTAATCAAGTGGGATTCTTTGGATTAACCAGAAATCTAACATAAAGATAAACACTATATATAATATCATGTCTGCTTGTAGTTAAGTAAAGATGTGATCTAATTATTCCCCTATATTTCTTTTGATCAACTAATTTTTCACTTGAGTCCTTATCTAACTGAACTATAGAGTTCATGGGAGTGTTAATTGCCTTGGATTTACCCATTTCATATTTCTTATGGATGTCTTTAATGTATTTTGATTGACTAAGAAAAATTTGATCATTTTTTTACCTTATACTAAATTCAAAAAAGTAGTTCAGTTCTCTCATCATACTCATCTCAAACTCTTTACTCATTATCTTAGAAAATTCATCACAAAACTTTTTATCAGGGGATACAAATAAAATATCATCAATATAGATATAGTTAATGAGTAGTTCTTCTCCTACCCTTTTAAGAAATAGGGTGGTATCTATAATCCACCTAACAAAGTTTCTATCCAGTAAAAATATACTTAGCCTTTCATATCATGCTCTAGGTACTTATTTTAGTCCATATAATACTTTTTCTAATTTGAACACATGATTAAAAAATTTTGAATTTTTAAAGCCTGGGGTTTATTCAACATACATATCTTCTTTTATTACCCCATTAAGAAAGATACTCTTAACATCCATTTGATACAATTTGAATCCCTTAAAGAAGGCAAAAGCTAGTAGCACCCTTATTACATATAGTCTAGCTACATGAGTAAAAGTCTCTTCAAAGTCTATCCATTCTATCTAGTTGTACCCCTTAGCCACTAGTCTTACTTTGTTTCTAACCACTACACCAGAATCATTCATTTTATTTTTGAAAATTCATTTTGTTCAAATAATACTCTGGTCCTTAGGTCTTTCAACTAAATCCCAAACAGCATTTCTAGCAAATTAATTTAGTTCTTCTTACATGGCTAGGATCCAGAATTCATTAGATAATGCTTGATTTATATTTGTGGGTTCAATCATTGAGATAAAGACAGAGCAGTTAACTTCTTTTCTAAGTCCATACCTAGTTCTAACACCTTTTGATGGGTCTCTTAGGATCAGTTCCTTAGGATGACTTGAAGAATATCTCTATTCTTTAGACAATAAATTTTTAAATTCTACCATTTCTTCCTGATTTATAGATTTTACACTTTAGGTGACTTCAACCACATCTTCTTCTTCCACCCTAGACCCTCCAGAATTATCAGATTCATCAAATACTATATGAGTGGTCTCCTCTATCACTAGTGTCCTTTTATTAAAAACTCTAAAAGATTTTTCAATATTTGAGTATCCTAGGAAAACTCCTTCATCAGATTTGGGGTCAAACCTTTTTAGCAGAGATTCCCCATTATTTAGAATGAACATTTTACATCGAAAGACATGAAGGTGAGAGAGATTGGGGGTCCTACCCTTAAGGATTTCATAGGATGACATATTTAGCTTGGATCTAACATTAACTATATTCAGAACATATTAGATTATATTTATCGCTTCTACCCAAAAGTATTTAGGAAGCAAGGATTCAGCTGACATGGCTCTAGCGGCTTCTACTAAGGTCCTATTTTTTCTTTTAGCTACCTCGTTCTGCTGAGGGGTTCTAGGAGCTAAAAAGTTATGATCTATCCCTTACTCCTTATAGTAAGATTCAAATTTTTTATTTTCAAATTCTCCACTATGATCATTGTGAATGGTCAGAATTTCACAACCTAGCTTTCTTTGAATCCAAGTGGAGAATGTCTTAAACTCCTCGAATGATTCACTTTTATGAAATAAGAATCTAACCCAAGTAAATCTCGAGTAATCATCAACAATCACATACCCAAAGACTTTCCCTCCTAGGCTTATAGTGCTAATAGGTCCAAAGAGATCCATGTGAAGGACTTCTAAAGGTTTGTTAGTGTTAATATCCTTAACTGATTAGAAGGAGGATTTGACTTACTTTCCTAACTGACAGGCATCACACAAGTGGTCCTTAGTGAATTCTAGTTTGGCTATGCCTCTCACTAAGTCTTTTTTAATAGTTTTTCTAACATTTTTTATGCTTATATGACTCAGTCTCCTATGCCATAACCAGAATTCATCAGCAATAATTTTTAGGCAAAAAGAAGTAACATAATCAATGCAATTCAGATCAAGTATGTAAATATTGTTAATTCTTTTTTCTTATAAAACAGTATTTCCATTTAAGCTAATCATACAGCTGGTAGATAAAAATTTTATGTTGAAATCTTTATCACAGAGTTGACTAATGTTGAGCAAATTATGTTTTAAGCCATCTACCAGTAAAACATTTTTAATCATGAAATTTTTGAGTTTCCAATTATACTTGATCCAACCACCTTCTTAGTGGTATTATCTCTAAGTGTTACATTGCCCTCTACCCTGGCTTCCAGCATGATGAATTGCTTTATATCTCCAGTTATTTGCCTTGAACATCCATTGTCCAGGTACCATATGCTCTCATAGGGCCTTTTGTGAGAGCATCCCTATAAAATCATCAAGGGTTAGATTTAGGAACCCAAATAAGTGTGGGTTCCACCTTATGGATTAAAAGATAATAGATTTGCATGTTATGTTTAGTCAATGCAATTTTGGCCACCACGTTAAATGTGTTCTATGGTGATAGTGCATGTGTGGGAGATATGTCCTAGCATACCACAAGAAAAATATATAACTCCTAAAATGGATTTATAAGTCTATTTGGGTTATGATGCCTCTTCCTAGGTTTAGATGATGTATGATGTATTAATATTTTGTTATCTCTAAGTGCAGTTAGTTTTTCTTGTAGAATTTTATTTATACTTTCCAAGGTTGAATTATTAACTTTTAATGCATGCTCCCTATTATCAGCTTCATCTAAATATGCTTTTAATTCTTTAAATAAATCTTTTAATAATATGAGATACTTTTAAGGAATCATGCTCAGTAGTTAAGTCAAGATGCTTTTTGTTCAATGCATCAAATTTGTCAAATAAGACCATATGATTGTTATCCAAAGTAGAGTGGTCTTTTCTAAGGCATTCATGTTCTTTTTGCAAAATTAAAAAATCAGAATTAAGGCATGCACATATTTTCTTTAGCTTTCTATATGCATTATGAATTTTTTTAGAAACTTCAAATAGTTCATTATAGGAAGGCTCACATGCCTCCTCTTGATCGGAATGATCAAGATAATGCCATTAAGCATAGGTTGGTTACCTCCTCTTCAGCTTCTATCTTAGATGAGTCTAAAGCAGAGTCTGCCCAAAAAGCCTTTTGAGTCTATTGCTTGCTCTTTTTGAATTTGGCTTTTTCTTCACCCTTATCCTTAATTGGGTGAGCTTTAAGATTTGGGCAATCAGTCTTGATGTGCCCTGGCTCCCTACATTCAAAATAGACAACTTCAGAAGAAGTTTTGGAATTTTTATTAGATTTACCATTATTTTGTTGCTGACGATGTCTTTTCTTTTCCTACAAAAAGCTTTTGAATTATCTTTTCATCAGTGCAATGTCATCATCACCTTCAGATAAATAATTATCACTTTCAGAACCATCAACCTTTAAAGCAATTATTTTCTCTTTTTTTTTCTCACATGTATCAATCTGCCTTTGACTCACTTCTTACTCGTAAGCAATAAGTGATCCAAGTAAGTTATCAAAATAATAAATATTCAGATCCTTGGATTCAGTAATAAAAGTTCTCTACCTTGGATTTAGGAACTAGGTAGACAATGCATAATTTTATTAACCATTTTAGAATTGGTAAGTTCTCTACCTAATGCATATAGGGAAGTGATAATTTGGGTGAACCCAATATACATTTTAGAAATAGACTCAAAAGGTTTCATGTGAAACCATTCATAATTATAGAGTAGAATGTTCAACCTAAATTATTTTACTTCATTTGTTCCTTTATAGGTTATACAGAGTTTATCTAAAATTTCTTTTCCAATTGTGCAAGTAGATACATGCATGTAATCTTCATATTTTAATGCACAAAAAAATAATTTAAATATTTTGCATTATGTTGGGCTAAATCTCTATCATCTATACTCCATTCCAAAAAAAAATATTTTAGTTTTAATGCCATTTACAAAATATGAAGGTGTAGAATATCTTTTTTGAACTAACATCCATTTGCTATAATTAATAGATTGCAAGAAAGTAGACATACGAATTTTCTAAAAATCAAAAGGAATATTATCAAATAAAGGTGGTCGGGTAATTAAATATCCTTCCACAATATTATAATAACCAAAGGTAGCCATGGATCATTTTTCAAAAGTTTTTTAAAATTTAGTTTTTGAATCCTGCTCTGATACCACTTGAAAGTTCCTGTAGGTTTTTAAACCTAAAGAAACTAGCCCGAGTCTAACCAAGAGGGGTGTGAATTGGCTATTTAAAAAAAATTAAACAAAAAGTAACCACCTTAATCCCCTTAATGTAGAAGTAAATAAAAATTATGATAACATAAATATAAGGTTTGTCAACCACATAGTAAACCATAAAAAAATAAAAGTACAAAATAATAAAAATAAAATACATAAAAATTTATAGTAGTTCAGTCCAATCTGATCTACGTCAACTCTCTGGAAAACTCCTTTTTAAGTATTGCACTAAAAAATAGTGTCTCTCCTTTTGCACCCACAATAATACAGAGAAGCCCTTACAAAATCTTTTTCACCAACCCGGCGAGAAGAGAACTTAAAATACTTTTTCACCCTCCTAGTGAAGGAAAAGAACCTAGAATCTTTTTTCACCCCCCTAGTGAAGGGAAAGAACTTGCAATCTTTTTTCTCTCTCCTAAAGAAGGCAGAGAACCTAGGACTATTACTATAGAATGTCTTCCTAGAGCCTCCAAAGGATCAAGGCAGAAGCTTTAAGAAGATGAGGAAGAACCTTGCTTGGAGTAACCTTATGAATCCCTCATAAATCTCCCTTACAAAAATCCCTCCCTCTCTTCTCTCTCCCAAAGCTCTCCTATGCACCTCTTTTCTCCCTTACAAAAATAGTTAGCAGCCGAAAGTCTCTCAAATGAGATAACATAAGAGTTTAAATAAAGAGCCTCCAGAAAAGCCCTAAATTTTAATATGACACTTCTGATTATCCAGTACAATCTAAGATCATACTATATGATTAGTTTAAAATAGCACTTTCAGCTAGTACAAACTACAACCCACTATATGATCAGTTCAAGTGTTTATATTGATCATCCAATATGATTGGGTACATCATCCTGTATAATTAGCATAAATACATAGCTAATCATTCACTATGAGGGTCAGCATTTAATTATCATCCCATATAGGAATCAGGTCGTACAGTATGAATATCTTTAATCATCTTGTATGATTAGTACAAATACATAGCTAGTTATCCAGTATGAGGGGCGGCGTTTAATTATAATCCCATGTAGGAATCAGGTCTTATAGTATGATCATCTCCAATCATCCTGTATGATTTGATTGAATAATTTAACCATAATTAAACACCTAATTACAGGATCAATTTAGGCATTATTGTCATATATTGTACACTATGATGCATATCGTATTATACAATTAGAATAAATTTTGATTTTTAAAATAATACCTAAATTATGATTGGCGGCTATTTTGATGATTATAACTGATAGTTCTATATGATATGGATCATACAGTATGATAAGTCTAATCAATCTTAATTAATTGAGGTGCCCTAATTAGGGTTTTTTATTTAACTGATTGTCCAATATGATATAAATTATACTGTATAATTAGTTCAAAAATAAAAATTTTACTAATGTACCAACGCAATCCCTTGAGTGTGTGTGTGCAAGATTACTTAGTTTTAGGATCCACCACAATACATATTTGACTCAAGAAAGGTAAAAAGTATAAAAAGACTAAAAAAATAGACTTTATTTTTAGTCTACTCAGTCTTGAGCTGATCGAGGTTGAAGGTGAGCTGTGATCCTTAAATATTAATGAGCAAGGCAAAATAAATATACAATAGATTGAAATAGTATAGTAAAAAATCTAATAATATTTGTTATCATCAAAATCATAAGACTTTATTCTAGATTTGTAACAGAAAGGACATCCCTCAGGGGAGCATCCTTTTTCATTTGGAGGTCCAAATTTGGATTACTTTAATACCCAAAGAGTAAAGAATAACAACCCCCCCCCCCCTCCTTAAATGGAGAGTTATTCTTTTCATTCAGGTATCCAGATATGACAAATCCAAGGAGCCAGAAGAGGAGAAGGATCAAGAGTTGAAGATAAAGAGTATCACACTCAAAGTCACTTGCATCCATCTTAGGCTTAGAATCTAGGTTTGTTGTCAGTGGTGCCTGACCACTTTTCAATTCTATAAATTCTGGGTTGTAATAAATAGGCAATTTGCCTATAGACATTTAATTTATTTGATTAATTTTTTTGATTGGTTTGATTGATTTACTTTGCTTATGTATAAAATTGTCTGCTTTAATTTTTATGGTGATTTGTATGCCATGATTTGATTTAGCTTGGAATCCAATCAGAGTCTTTTGAGGATACGAATAAAAAATATTTCCTACTTAAATTAATTAAAATTTTTAGGCCAACATTAAAACTCTAATGAACAAAGAAGTAAGCTCAGGACCGCTGAGAGTCTGCATAATCATATTAATTTACTTCTCTTTCTTGTTAGGTACATCCCCACCTATGAGTTCTAGCAGGCCACATGACCTATTAGGGTGCAGTTCTATTAAAGAGATATTATACAATCTCTAGAAAAAAAATAGTTTTAAGCCTTTTTTAAAACTGCTACATATCATTTTATGCATTTCATTGAGTCAATCAACATGTATCGTATTAGAAACCAACTAAAAGAGTCTAAATTTTAATTGCATTTGATTCAAGCATTTTTACCCAACATAAGTCAAAGAACCAATTACGATCCGCTCTTGATGTCAGCCCCAACTCCTCAAAACTCAACGACATCCCTGCCACACTTTTGTAAAAATGACCAGATTCATAAATTTTAACTGACTAAGTGGTTAGCTGGCTCCCCAATCCAGGTTGGGGTAAGTTCAAATTTTGCATTACATTAACTAGGTTCAGGTCACTATTGTCCAGTGCCTAATTTAGATTTAGGTTCCCAGGCAGGTTTAGGCCTTAAGACCTCATTTTTTGGGAATATAATTTCAAATTTCTAATAAAATAATCAACTCAAATTAAAGATTCTTTCAATCTAAAATTTAAAGCCTAACACTTAGATTAGGTTGGGGCACTTCTGAATCATTTCAGAATTCTAAAGTGCCTCCTACCCTTCCTTCTTTGACCCCCAGAAATAAGTGTTCAAAATTTGATCAAATCCTTATTGAAACTCCAAATTCGCCTCCTTTGACATCACTCCTAAAAAATCTCTAAATAGAATTTTTTTGTTATTTTAATCAATAATATTCATAGGGAATTCAGCCTCCCTACGACATAATTAACTACGAGGGCTTGCGCTTGTAGGAGATTTAAAACCCATATCCACTTTTTTTTTAAAAAATTTTAATTTTCAAAACTTAATTAGTCTTCTTTGGAAAAAAATTAAAACCAACGATGATCATTATCATCATATTTAGGCAATCGATTAGTTAATGATATTTTATTCCTTTGGGAAGATATATTCTTTCATATCAAGACTTTGAATATGAAATTAATGACCTCTCATCCAGATTATAATAGTTAAATACAAATAAAATGTTGTTTTGACCCTTCAGGGTCAGATGTAGTTCTTCCCTAGATTTAATTATTATAGCCCAGATGAAATTTTCAGTTTTATTATCTGAACCCATTAAGGAATGGTATCTTTGCCTCCATAGGAGATACATCGTTCATAATGACGTGTCCAATTTTAAGATAGAAAGCCTATATTAAAATTCCTAAAAACTAAGCTTTTTAAAAACCTGCTTTTCCAAACTTTCCAACCCAAACTCAACTAAACAAAAAAATGGCATGCCTGGTGGGATTGAATCTCTCTCTCTCTCTAATAGTGGAGAAATTCTATTTTATCAGTAGTTTTAACTACCTTTCTTCCGTTGGCCCCTCTACCCATTTCCTCCTTATGTGAGCTTAGTCAACATAAAAAAAAATACATGTCAAAAGAAGAGGTGAGAAACCTCCATCCAAATCAAACTTTGATATTTTACCCCCAAGTCAATTGGTGGAGCAAAAGAGTCAAATTAGATCCTTAGGACCTTCACATCAATTTTTTATACCTACATGATTGAGCCAAGCTCAATATATTGAGTCTTAAAATTTGAAGGAGGTCCATCGATCTTATTATCAAGATCCAAAACTTTTAATTCCAAGCTTTGACATTTCACCCCCGAATCGATCAATAGGATGAAAGAATCAAGCAAAACTCTTTCAAATTTTATCAATTTTATAGACCCTCATGTTGAGCGAAAACTCAAAATGTTGAGTTTAAAATATAGAGAAAGTTCATCAACCTTTCAAAACCAAAATCCTTTTCAAAATCAGATTAAGATTATTGTTGCCATATATTAACTTGCAACATCACCTTGTAGTTAACATATGCCTCAAAAAAATCTAAATTTTCTTTTAAGCATAAATAGCACTCTTACTTTATTATTATATGTTAGATTCTAATTCTTATGATTCAACATGTGTCATAAAATATGGGGTCCTTTATGACTTTTAAAATTCAATTTTAAAACGTCTGATTTCAATTTCTTTCAAATTCCTGAAACTCAAATTCAATCCAATGACCAGCAAACTGATTTTCACCTTCGAGAAGGGCTTGAACTGTAAAGAGATTAATTTTAGAAGTATAATTTAGTTTGTTTTGGGATTTTAGACTATTGAAATGTCGATGAATGGAGAGAAACTAGTCGACTCGGATGCCGCTAAATTGAAAAGCCCTGTGTTGGAATTGGTTCTAGGATCAGGGGCTGAATCCCTCAATCCTAATGAGGAGGAAGGAGTGTCAAAAGCTCCTATTGAGACTGTTGAAGTTAAATCTATTTTTGAGAAAGGATCGAGTTTTGGGATCTCGTTCATTAGTAAAAATTAGCACAAGAACTATCTAAGGAGGGTTAGAAAGAAGATCACCAAGGCCAGAAAACTAGTTAACTTGAAAGCCCTAGGCCAGGTCGAGCCAGAGGCTATTGAGGATCTACCTATTCCTTCTTCCTCTCCACTCCTTACATAGAGTCTCTTTCACCCTCTCACTGTAAATGTAGGGGAGGAGAGAAGATCTAGAATAGCTAGTTCCCCACTATGCCTGGTGGATTATTCTACTAAGAAAACTCAAAAGGAGAAGCAACTGTTGAGGACCAGGAATGCTTAGAAATATAATCCATACCTGCACTGCCCAGGTAGGAGAAACTAAGGAACAATATGTGAGGCACCTGAAGGGGGTGATCTTACATAAGTTTGAGAAAGAAATCTTGAAGGAAGAAAGATATGAAGCAAAGAATCAAACTCCCCAACATGTTCGAAAGAATAAAAAGTTTATCAGACAACTTGTGGCGTCTGTGTTAGTTGATGGATACCACTAGGTGCCATGCCCCCAATCCTCTAACATGAAGGGAATTGTACTGACTGGATCTGGTAGGCTGCCAATCCATGCTCCCAAATTTATAAAGTTGGCCTCAGTAATGGTAAATACTAGAAATCAAGATGGGAATAAGCAGATTAATGAAGCCAAGGGCAAGAGGCCCAAATCCCTTGAAAATTAGTATGTTCCTAAGAAAGTTAGTAAAGTTAAGGAAACTTAGATTTTACCTGATGTCCCTGAGCTCCCTACCCAGGGATCTAGGACTCTACCCTACCCGATGTAGGATTTGTTGCCCTTTAAGCCCCTTCATCACCTCCTAAGGTAGATGTCCTACACCCTGTAGTGGATGTCACCCTTCCAACTACCCACCCCAAGATAGTCGAAGGGGAAGGGATCGACCCAGATATAGACCAAGAGATGGCTGATCAAATGGCAGAAGAGCCTACCTCTGTAGAAGACCTCAAGCTGCAAGACATTCTTTCCAAGCTCAGTCAGAAGGAGTATGAAGAAATGTTAAATTATAAGGGATACTTACCAGTCAACTCTAAGATAATTGATGATAGACCAGTCAATGAGGTAGTTTAAGAGATCAAGGATATTTTGAAAAGGAAGGAAGAAGTAGAAGCTTTTGACCCAGAATTTGATGATTTACTAATGGAAGAAGATATGGTCACCGGTAATATCTGCATGGTTAAAATTAGGATATTAATCAAGGAAACTGAAACGAGTAAATGCTATTCTGGCAAGGAAGAAGGTTCAACAGCTGTTGATTTAGACATTGATAGATCGGTAAGATCTAGGGATGATGATCAACAAATTAAGAACTTGGAGGAGCAAGTTGTAGACATGTTGTTACAGGTCAAGGAAATGCAAGAATGGTTAGACAAGTCAAAACAACCTTTATTGAAGCAATAACAACCTACCATTTAAGCAATTACTGATCATGCTAGAAAACCAGTCAAGCAACTAGTTCTCTTAGTTCCCCCGGTCCAACCAATAGTTCCTTCAGTTCCTCCACCACCAGCTCAAAATGATCATAAACAGTTAATTGAGGAGCAAGTAAGGGGGGCCTTAACCCATTCTCAAGGGACCGCATTTGTTCCAAAGGGTAGACCCTACCCTAAGGAATATGATTCAATCTATTATCCTAAGGGTTTTGTGCCACCATTTTTTTTCACCAAAATTAAAAACCTAAGGCAGCATCTAGCCCACTTCAGAGCGAGCTGTTATAACGCAGGAGGGTCGAATGCTATATTGCTAATTTATTAGTAGTCTTTCTGGCATTGCTTTTGAGTGGTATGTCAATCTGCCTAATAGTTCGTTGAGAACCTTTAATGAACTAGAAAATTTATTCTTAAAGATATTTTTTAGGGCGCAGTAGCACACAATTGTGGGCGATATGGTTGTCAAAAAGTAAAAGCCAAGAGATTCTTTGGTTGAGTTCATCCTGAGGTGGCAAAACCTCTTGATGAAATATGAATCTCAGTTGCTAGAGCAACACATAGTAGAGATCCATTTGATGAATATCCATGGGCCTATTATTTTTTTCTTGAAAAGGTTCATAATCAAAACCTTTGAAAAAATTCTAAATAAAGCAAGTAACCTGCAAGAAGAGGCTCCCAGGATGTCATTCTTAAAGGATCTATTTGGTGAAAATTAAGACCATTAAGTCCTTTAAGAAAAGAGCAACTATAGTTTCAGCAATAGATAAAGGAAAACAGCCTGCCACCAGTCAGTCAAGTGTTCTTTCACCCCCACCAGTTTAAAAGCAACCGTTCCAAATAACCCCTCAACCTCCTAGAGAACCTTACTCGACCTACATTAAAGAGAGGATTGCCAGACCATGCTTATTTAGAAGAGAGTTAGTAAGGAAGATCTTTAGGAGTCCTCTAAAGAAGCCAGATTTCAAACTACTAGAGGTTAGGAGTCTAGAGGATGTAGATAAGAAAGATGATCCTAAGTACTGTCCTTACCACTGAAAGCTCGATCATCTGATTGAAGATTGCATTATTTTTAAAAATTAGATCAAGAAGAATTTCGAGTAAGGTAATATCATTATTCCTAAAAAGTACCTGGTAGACTCAAATCAAGGGTTGATCAATTAAAGATTGTTGAGATATTTCTCTATTCCGGGTATTTAAAAAGTCGATTAACAAGTCTTTTTATCTTTCTCAAGAGCTGTCGATGAGAGCCCAGGGTCCGATCTAGAAGTTTGACCTGGAGGCTTTGCAGGAGGATGTAAAGCTGCTTTCCTCTCAAGTAGTTATAGGAACTACTATATTAAATGAAAAAGAAAAGAGTGATATTTTTATAGAGAGGAAAAATATAGATGAGAGATATATTCAGGTGATAGATGGTGACATAAAAGCCCCATCCCAGGTCCTATTATCTAACATTTACTTTGCCCATCAAAGGCAAAGGATCACAAATTTAATAAAAAGTATCCTTTTGCGTCAATTTTGGTGATTAACAATGAGAATGAATTACAAGTTAACCCTTCTTTAAATGAAAATTAAAATCTAATTGAGATCACTCAAGAAGTCCAAAAACTTGACATGTCAGATTCGAATTCCAAAGGGGAAGTCGAACCTGAGATCTTATCAGATAGTGATTTCCCCCAAATTAGTTTTTAAGGGAGTCTTATCATGATAGACCTTTTAGATTTAGATTCCTAAATAGAAAATGATGATGCACCACCTATAGAGAGCATAGACCCAACCTCAATTTATCCTCCCGAATAGATCGTGGAGGTATAACTTGGGGATGCCTCTAATGATCCAATTTCAAATCCTCCTCAATAATGTATCTTCCTTCAAATCTGTTGGGTTTTGAGTCTGATGTTCTTAAGGTCAACTAAAATGTCCTAGCTCATCTTGGGAAGTTGCTTGTCAAGTTGAGCATCTATGATGCCCACATCCTCTTAAAAGAGATGAGGGAATCTCTAATCAAAGCATTTCTTGAGCCAAAGATTTGCTTAGCTCAACTAGTTTCAACTTCTCAAGATAAAGCCCTCTACTTTAAGAAATTCCTAGGAGTAACTTTCCCCAATGAAGACTTACTTCTGGGTACTATCGATCATAATCACCCACTTTATATTACTGTAAATGTGGGAAACTTCAAGTTATTAAGAGTTCTGGTTGATCCAGGTGTATCGATCAACGTAATGAATGAAAAGACTCTCGTATACCTTAGAGTTGATACTAGCAAGCTCTCAACTGACAAGTTGGTGCTTTATAGGTTTAACAAAAAGGGGGAGAACTAGGTATGATCACCCTACTTTTAAAGATTGGAGAACTTAAAATAAAAGTAAACTTTCATATCATTGATTAGGCAACGTCCTTCAACGCACTCTTAGGTAGGCCCTGGATCCATGAATATAAAATGGTTCCTTCTACCCTACATCAATTTGTTAAGTACCAATGAGACGGCATTGAATATGTAATTAAGGGTGATTTGCAACCACTTTCTATTCAGGATATTAAGATCTATGAGGATGCTGTATACTATGCACCGAAAGGGTCCTCTTCTCATTCTAAGGTTGAGATCAATATTGAGGAGAAAATAAGTGAGCAAAGCTCCGATCAAAATTAAGAATCAAAAGAAGAAAAAGAAAAAGATCAAAAAGTATAAGAATCATATAGCAAATATGACCTCAAAATCATAGCCCTTAGGCCTCCAAACATGTTACCTCCAAGGTGTGGGAGGATGGCCCAAATAGCACATGGTCGAGGCTATGCTTCATTTGAAAGAAGAACAACCCCGGTGTATATTAATCTAGAATCAAGTTTCGATGAAGAACCAGAAAAAAGGGGTGTTGTAAATACTTTTGAGTACCAAAAAATTAATCCTCCTCCAAAATTTGATCTCACTTTAGAACAAGATAGTGACCCTGAGGTTGATGTTCCAAAAGTTTGAAGTGATGAGCCTAAATTAATGATGTATGAAAAGCTTAGTAGGAGAATTAAAGCCTTAATCTTAACCCTACGATCAGTAGGATAATTGATCATCCTAAATCTAAGAATGTCCCTATAAAAGTCATCGACTCCCTCGGCAGACTTTGTTTGGAGACTTTGGATGACTCCGATGAACTTAAAGTTCGGGATGGCTGAATTTGAAAAAGAGATTAAATAGATAGTTGACAAACTGAAAGAGGTTAACCTTGTAACAGAAAATAACCCTTGCCCCACCTTCATAAGTTTGTTATTAAGTGAGGATAAGTCTAAGGATCTGATTCAAATTCTTTCTGAGTTTAAGGACTACTTGGCCTGGATATATGATGAAATGCCAAGTTTTTTTGCCGATATAGCAGTCTATAAACTTAGAATCTGGCATGATGTCATTCCTATCAAATAAGCTTCTCAATGCATATGTTTAGAGATCAAGCAGCAAGTTATTTTTGAAATCAAGAAGTTGGTCGAGGCCAGATTTATTTGAGAGGAATAATATCCCTCTTAGGTAGCTAGCTTCATACCAGTTCGAAAGAAGAACGGTCAAATATGGATTTGTGTCGACTATAGGGATCTAAATAAGATATGTTCCATAAGGATGAATTTTTTTTTCCTATACCTGAGCTTATGGTGGACATTGCTTCCTCACATATCATTTTCTCTTTTATGCATGGCTCATCTAATTACAATTAAATCAAGATTGTCGTAGAAGATGAGAGAAATACTATATTGATAACCCCTATAAGAATCTTCTATTATAAGGTGAGACTATTTGGCCTTAGGAATGCTGGTGCAAACTACCAGCAGACCACGACTCACATCTTTGATAACTTAATCTAAAATCAAGTTGAGTGCTATATTGATGATTTGGTTATAAGGAGCAAAGTTAAAGAGGCTCACCTATATGACTTAAGAGTCATTTTTGAGCGGTTGTGCCACTATGACCTGAAAATGAATCCTTTGAAGTGTGCTTTCGGTGTCACTTTGGAGAAGCTTTTGGGCTTTCTAGTGAGGCACCACAGAATCGAGATTAATCATGCCAAAATTGAAGCCATCTTAAATATGTCGCCTCCTAAGAGCCTTACCCAATTAAGGTCTCTTCAAGGTAGGCTAGTGTATATTAGGAGGTTTATATCCAATATTTTTAGAAGATATCAACCCTTCTCTGTCCTAGCCAAAAAGGAGACTAAGTTCATATGGTACGAGAAATGTCAAAGTGCTTTTGATAGCATCAAAAAATATCTTACCAATTCACCAGTATTGGCAGCCCCTGTTTCAAGGAAACCTCTTATTCTTTACACTGCTGCCCTCGACGAGTCACTTGGCACTCTTCTAGCTCAAGTCAATGACAAGGGGAAAAAGAATGCTCTCTATTATCTGAGCTGAAGACTTCTTCCTACGAAAATCATGTACCCTTCTATTGAGAAGTATTACCTTGCTTTAGTTTTTGTAGCCCAAAAACTAAGACATTACATGCTTTCTCACCAAGTAAGCTTGATTTCTAGAGTTATTCCCTTTCAATATCTTATAATCCAACCTACATTATCAGGATGTTTGGCACGGTGATATATGATATTACTTCAATTCAAAATCACTTTCATCCCCCTGCATACTATAAAAGGGCAAGCCGTTGCTGACTTCATTACAGTGTATTCGCTACCAGCAGATTCTCCTTTAAATGAGATTTACTTGACGAGAAAATTATGAGTCTAAAGGAATCTGACAATTATATTTGGGAACTTTATTTTGATGGTGTAGGCTCCTCTCAATGGGGCAAAACCTAAAAATCTACAATCCCCAAAAAAGCCAGAATTGGATTGATCTTCATAACACTAGATAAGGGAATGAAGCATTTTTCCTACCATTTATCAGAGTCTTGCACGAACAATGAGGCTGAATATGAAGCTCTGATAACTAGCTTGAAACTTGAAATCTTGATGGAGATTAAAGAGATTAAAATCTTTAGTGATTCTCAATTGGTAATAAACGAAATTAAAGGAACCTATAAGGTTTTAAATCCTAAGCACCTCAAATATCACCAGCACACTAGCCACCTGCTGGAGCAGATTCCTGTCATCACTTTGTATATAAATCCCCATGAAAGCAATTCTGTGGTAGATGCCTTGGCAAAGCTTACAAAGGAATTCACATGCCCAGAAGAAGACTCCATCCCTATATAGATTCAAGGTCATCAAGTCCTATATCATATAGATTTAGAGCACATCAAACAATCTTCCTAGGTCCTTTTTGCCTCTTTAATAGTCGACAAAGAAGACAAATACAGACAAACTTTAATTGACTACCTTCAAGAGAGAAAACTTCCCCAGGATAAATCCCTCACTAACCAGATCAAGAAATATACCCTATCATATAAACTTGTAAATAATACATTATACCACCAATCATTTGATCAAATGTGGTTATATTATTTAGACAAATGACAGGCCCTGAAGATCGTTAATGAGGTCCATTTTGGACTATGCGGTGCTCATCCGTTGAGTTCTAAGATGAAACTGAAAATCAAAAGGCTTGGATACTACTAGCCTACAATGATTGATGATTACATGAATACCATAAAATATTATCATCAATGTCAGGTATATAATGTGATCTTACATCAACTGCCTAACATGTTGCATCCCATATTAGCTTTGTGGCCCTTCAAAAGTTAGGTCATGGATGTTATCAGGCCAATTGACCCTCCTTCTTTGAAGGGTCATCACTTCATTTTAGTGGTGACTGATTACTTCTCAAAGTGGGCAGAAGCAGTTCCCCTATAAAATATAATATCACACCATGTTAGGAAATTCTTTCATGACCATATCTTATATTAATTTGGTGTACCACATAGAATCATATTCGATAATGAGTCCACTTTTAAGTCTACAAAAATTAATAATTTTATAAGATGCCATAGTATTGACTAGAGATACACAACAATCTATTACCCACAGGCTAATGGGTTGGTCGAGGCCTTCAATAAGACTCTGGTGTAGATCATCAAAAAGACCCTCAATAATAATAAATGTCAATGAGATGAGAGGTTGGTGGAAGCCTTGTGGGCCTATCGAACAACTTAGAGGACCCCAACCCAATCCACTCCGTTCGCACTAGTGTATGGGTCCGAGCCTGTACTCCCCTTGGAAGTGCAGATTCCTTTGCTCAGAGTTACGGTTTAAAATCAAATTATAACTAAATAGAATGTAAAACTCTTGCAAAAAGAACTCAAAGGCCTTGAAGGGCATCATCTCCAAGCTCAACAAAGTCTAGAGTTGTATAAAGCCAGAAGGGTTCAAGCTCTTAATAAGTTAGTGTGACCTAGAACCTTCTAAGTAGAACACTTGGTCTTGCTTCTTCAGTGGCCTATCTTAGCTCACCAAAAGATTGGTGGAAAGTTTGAACCAATATGGGAAGGACACTTCATCGTAGAGACAGTCTACGAAGGGGGCTCGTATCAACTAGTGGATTGTAAAGGAAATCACCTAATTTACCTATCAACATACGTTTCCTTAAGAAATACTAAGTTTAATGTAGTTCAAACTTTCAATCAATAAAATGTTTTTGGTGTCCTGAATTAAGATGGGTTAATTTTGTTCTTACTTTCAAAGAAAAATCCATTAAATCATTTAATCAATCGTCTCCTGTTCTCTTTTCTGTATGATCATATGATGGATCCTGAGTTAAGTGATGCATTTCCTTAAGACTTGATCCTCTATGATAGGCATATTTTAACCCCATCATACGATCATCCAGACTTGATCCTCTATGATGGGCATATTTTGACCCTATCATACGATCATCCAGCCTCAATCCTCTATGATGGGCTTATTTTGACCCCATTATACGATCATCCAGACTCAATCCTCTATGATGGGCATATTTCAACCCCATCATATGATCGTACAGACTTGATCCTCAATGATGGGCATATTTTGACTCCATCATATGATCATCCAGACTCGATCCTCTGTGATGGGAAACTTTTGACCCCATCACACTATCATCTAGACTCTATCCTCTGTGATGGGTATATTTCAAACCCACTTCACAATCATCTAGCTTTGATACTCTGTGGTGGGCATAGTTTGACCCCATCACATGATCATCCAACTTCAATCATTTATGGTGGGCATATCTTGACCCCACCACATAATCATCCAGCCTCGATCCTCTATGGAGGGCATATTTTGACCCCCCACATGATCATCCAGTTTTGATCTTCTATGGTGAACATGTTTTAACCCCATCACATAATCATCCAACTTTGATCCTTTGTGGTGGGCATATCTTGACCCCACCACATAATCTTCCTACCCTGATCCTCTATGGTAGGCATATTTTGACCCTACCACACGATCATCCATCTTTAGTCCTCTGTGATGGGCACATTCGACCCCACCACATGATCATCTATTAGTGGTAGATAATGCCCTTTGTGGCACCACCCTAATGCTAACTCAACTTTGATTTACTAAGGTTTGGTCTTTCCTCTCCTTAGGATTAAAGTTCCAGATTTCACCCTTCTATTCGGTCAACACCAATATGTGCACTAGAACATCATTCTACTATACATATTGGGGGTCTATTTATTAACTTCATTTCTGCATGAGGTCACTAAGGCCTACCTGAGTATTTTGAAGGTGACCTAATTATTGGAAGGTGTCCACTTTTTTAATCATATAGATCACAGTCAAAATCCAATCCAATCCTAATCAAATTCATAATTTATTTTTTAATTAAATCTCTAGTCCTACTTTCAACCAACCTTCAATCAACTTTCAAATTATATCTAATCATTCTCAACCATTCATTTGATTTGCATTGATGTGGATAGTTCAAACTCAACCATTTAAGTCCAAAATCCAAGCCAAATCTAAGACTCCAAACTAAATCCCAAGGTTAAGGATCCAGGTCCTGAAACCATTTCTAGGTTATTTTTATACCACCTTGAAACCTAATCAAATAACCTCTTGTTTAAGGTCTATCAATTGCATATTATTTAGACATATCTCTAAGATCAACCAACCAAATTTGAACTCATTCTGAGGTCCCTAGACCCAGAAACTAAATTGAATTCCAAAGACTATAAAACCTTCAAATATTTATATTCTATGTCACTAGACTTGCCACCTTATGGAATTTGATCTTGAGACCCTTCCCAAAACCTACAATCATGTTTATAACCCTTATTATGATATGTTGACCAGTAAATTACATTTTTCTGGGCTTAATTTGACCCATGGTTTACTAAAGGTCAAAATGACCAAAATACCTTTGAGGGGATTTTTTGATCATTTCCACAAAAATTCAACAATGGCCTAGCCATATCAAACCTCAATATCTATTCCAATGAATCCTAAATATCATTAGGAATGCATTGGACCTAAACCCACCCTTTGGTTTAACCTGGTTGACCAAGTCAGCCATGGTTAAACAAAGTGCCCCTTAAAGGTTTAAACACCCATTTCAAACCAAATGAACTCCTTTTGATTTGAAACCACTTTCACTAAGTTCATATGATCAATTTGAACTCAATGAACTCAACCCTTGACCCTAGGTCAACTTGGTTGACCAAGTCAACCAAGTTTAACCAAACACACATATATCTTCATTCTTTTCAAACCTCTTGACCAAGGCTTCTCCAAACCCATGGGATGACCCATTAGGTCTCTAGGGAAGCCTCCTTGAGATCCCAAGGCATTGGGCTCACTTGGGTTAGTCACATGGCTTGACCCAAGTTCCCAAAGAGAGGTCTCTCTTGAGCCAAAGTCCACTCTAAGCCAAATTAGATCAAACCAATGGTTGCATTGGGTTCCCCATAACCCCATGCACCTACACTAGTTGACCCAGCTCTTGGGTCAACTCATCTAGGAATTGGGCTAACCCAAAGTGGTCAAAATCACTAAGGGTTGAGCTATTTCTCAACCTAGCCTCTACCAAGCTCAATCAACACCACCATTAATGCTTTATACAAAGTTTGATGAAGTTTTACCTACAGTATTCCTCGGATCATGACAAAAAAGCTCTACGGTCTTAGATAACTGCGAGAGGTTGAAGACATAATTGTAGCTATTGATTTAAATCAATGGCATGTATTAGATCCTGTGGTTCTAGAGCCCTTTTGATCATAGCCATCCGATTCTTAATCTGATGACTACTTTTAATTCCATTTTTACACAGTCAGCAGGCAATCATTGGCTCACCAATCAGACCATGCTGCATGTAAAAGCACAATCCAACTGTTCAAATTTAGAATTAATTAATTTAAAAATCACAGAAAACTTCAAAATTTAATATCTCCAAATTACTTGACTAATTTAAGAGTTCTTAGGCTCATTGGAAAGATCTCAAGGAGATCTTCAAAAGCCCTATAGTCTCAGGATGTGAAACTGCATGAAACTCAGTGAAAGTGGTCATGGTTAACTTGGGCATGTCTTTGACATGTCCAAATGTTTTTACCCTATTTGAATTATCTTAGGGCATGTTTCAGTTAATTTGAACTTAGGTGTCATGGTTTGACCCCTAAATTCAAATTAGCCTAATGATCTTTCCAATGAAATTTAGGATCGGTGATTTGGTGTGTTGATTATGCTTAGAATATGAAGTTTAAAGCCACTGATTGCATCCCCTCTTTTGCCGTAGGTTGGTGGTTTAGTTAGCCACCTTAGGGGATTCAACTTGGGCCCAAATTTAGTTGGCTTGGGCCTTGACGTCAGGTGAACTCATGGCCCAACAAGGAAACCGAAAATTACCCCTAGATTTGACCTAGAACCTTAATTAACTTATAATTAATTCATATAAAATCCTTAAAATTTTATAAGGTCTCTAATTACCCATAACTAAACCCTTAATCCACGAAAAATAAAAGCCCCATGATCAAACCTTTAATTTAATATTAATTTAAGTTTTAAGGAAAATTTATAATTAATTAATTTAATAAATTAAAACTATTTAAAATTCCAAAAAATCCCTTAATACTTGGAAATATCCCCTTAGGTCATTTTTGACCTTTGGGGGTGATTCCAAGAGGTTTGGGACTGATTTAGATCAATATCCCCAAATCCTCTCTAATAAATAATTTTAAAACATTCCAAAAAAAATCCCAACTTTAAAAAATCACTATTAATTCTAAAAAAATCCAATTTAATAAAACTTAATGTCATTCAATTTTAATTAAAATTTAGTATTTTCTAAAAATATTAAACCTCCAAAATTTGGTGAAAGTCAAAAAGTCAACCTTTCGGTCAATCGTAGTTTAAAACTAAGTCAAAACTTTGAAAAATTATAACTTAAAGTAGAAAATTCTGAATTAAGCAAACTTAGAGTCTAATGACTCACATTAAGGTTTAGGACTGAAAAAAATACCCAAATTTTAGAAATCACTTTAATTCTAAAAGTTAATTTTTAACCCCTTAATTAATACATTTAAATAATTCCAATAATTCCAAAATCTCTAAAATTCACTAATTCACTTAAAACTCTAAAAAAATTCAATTTAGCCATTCCAGCAATCAATATATTTAATGCAATTTTCTTAAACATTTAATCCTCAGCCAATTAAATAACCTTAACTAATACTGGCTACTACTGGGTAACTCAGGCCTACGAGGCTATTAGCTTAGCCCCAAGCAAGGTGAAATAAACTTCACAGTTCCGATGAGCAATAAAAGTAGTAACTATTTAACCATTGAAAATATACCTAAACTAAGCTTTAATACATTAATATTTAAACTCAAACATAAATTTCCCCTTCGATCTTTAACAAACCAAAACACTAGATAACTTCAACAAATTTCCTAGTTTAAGACATACCCAAGCCACACAACCTACCTCACACACTTTAGATGATTTGCTAGGACAACCAACTCTAGTTTATGCTAGGCCGATGTTTATTTTTTACTAATGTGTGCCCAATTTTTTGAGTTTTCATTCTATGTTATGCTCAAAAATTAATTGATATGAGTGTTTACTTACTTTAATAATAATCTGTGAATTGATGTGATGGGTGGTATATTACCCTTAGGTTAGGAATGATCTGGTTGCTCATTGAGTTTTCTGTATATGGCTACACTCATACAAGGCTATAAATCAAGAGGGAAAAAATAAAGTTTTTTTTTTTTTTTTTTGGGAACGGGGAGTATCGGCCCACTGCCACCTCAGCTTGTGAGGCGCTTGGCGATGTCCACTAATCTCCTCGGTCGACCTAGCGGTGGCACCCACACCAGAAACCCTCGGGCCAACACTTTATTGGTCCCCACCTAAGAGGCGTGGCCGTAGTGGGGTGGATTCGAACCCGGGATGGGGGGTTCCCAATCGTGCTCTCCCACCAACCACCCACCCTAAGCCTCGGTGGGTAAAAAAAAAAAAGTTTTAAATTGATAAATTTTTATGCATATGTAAAAAAATGGGTAAATCCTCCTCAAAATCAAAAGAGCATTACCAAGTGTGGCTAGGATTTTATTTATTGTAAATATATATAAACTCCTTGAGATGTAGATTATTTTATTTAACTGTTTAGGATAACCTTACAGAAGAGTTTAGATTTTCTTTATTATTCAATGTAATTTAATTGAGTTATAATATAGTTATGAAAGTTAACCTTTGAGTTGGGATACATAAATCCAAAGTTGAATTCAAAAGAGGAAAGGAAATCCCTCAGGAGAGGGTCCTTTTCCATTTGGAAGTCCAAATTTGGATTACTTTAATACCCAAAGAGGAAAGAATAACACCCCCCCCCCCCTTAAAGGGAGGGTTTTTCTTTTCATTTGGGTATCCAGATACGATGAATCAAATGATCCAAAAGAGGAGAAGGACGAAGATTTAAAGACAAAGAGTATCCAACTCAAAGTCACTTGCATCCGTCCTAGGATTAGAATTTAGGTTTATTGTCAGTGGTGCCTGAACACTTTTAATTTTCAAAAATTCTAGGTTATAATAAACAAGCAATTTGCCTATGGATATTTAATTTATTTAATTAATTTGATTGATTGGTTTGATTGATTCACTTTACTTGCACATAGGATTGCCTGGTTTTCTTATTTTTTTGTGATTTGCATGTTGTGTTTTGATTTAGCTTGGAATCTGATCGAAGGCTCGTGAGAGTATGAATAAAAAATATTTCCTACTTAAATCAATTAAAATTTTTAGGCCAACATAGAAACTCTAATGATTTAAGAAGTAAGCTCAGGACCACCAAGAGTCTCGTAATCATATTAATTTACATCTCTTCCTTATTAGGCACCTCCCCGCCTATGGATTCTGGCAATCCACCTAACCTACTAGGGTGCAGTCCTATCAAGGGGATGTTGTGAAATCTCTAGGAAAAATATATTTTTAATCCTTTTTTAAACTACTATATATCATTTTATACATTTCATCGAGTTAATCAGCATGCATAGTATTAAAAATCAACTAAAAGAGTCTAAATTTTAATTGCATTTGATTCAAGCATTTTCACCCTACATAAGTTAAGGAGCCAATTAGGATCCGCTCTTGATGTCAGTCTCAACTCCTCAAAACTCTAATCAATAATATCCTTACCACTCTTTCTTAAAAATGATTGAACTCTTAGATTTTAATCTACTAGGTCGTTAGCTGGATCCCCAATCCAGGCTAGGATAAGTCCAGATTTTGTATTACATTCACTAGGTTTGGGTCATTATTGTCTGGTGCCTAATTTAAATATAGATTTTGAGGCAGGTTTAGGCCTTAATACCTCATTTTTTTTAATATAATTTCAAATTTTTAATAAAATGATCAACTCAAATTTAAGATTCTCTCAATCTAAATCTTAAAGCCTAACACTTAGATTAGGTTAGGGCACTTCTAAATTATTTTAGAATCCTAAAGTGCTTCATACCCTTCCTCCTTTGACCTCCTTAAATAAGTGTTCAAAATCCGATCCAATCTCGATTGAAACTCCAAATTCACCTCTTTTGACATCACTCCTAAAAAATCTCTAAATAGAATTTCTATCATTATTTTAATCGAGAGTGTTTGTTAGGAATTCAATCTCCCTATCACGTAATTAATTACAAGGGCTTATGCTCGTAAGAGATTTAGAATCCACATCCACTTTTTTTTATAAAAAAATTGATTTTAAAACTCAATTAGTCTTTTTTGGGAAAAATTAAAACCAATGACGATCATATCTTTATATTCAGGCGATCTATTAGTAAATGATATTTTTTCCTACAAGAAAATATATCCTTTCGTATCAAGACTCTGAATATGAAATTAATGATCTCTCATCCATATTGTAATAGTTAAATACAAATAGAATATTATTTTGACCCTTTAAGGTCAGATGTAGTTCTTCCCTGGATTTGATTATTACAGCCCGGATGAACTTTTTAGTTTCATTATCTGAACCCATTAATGAATGGTATCTTCAACTCTCGAGGGGACATATTATTCATAATGATGTGTTTGATTTTGAGACCGAAATCCTGAATTAAAATTCCTAAAGAAAACTAAGCTTTTTCAAAACCTACTTTTCTGAACTTTCCAACCCAAACTCAGCCAAATAAGTTCTCCCTTGTTTAAATTCTTTAAATTTAAATAAATTTCAAAAGGTTTAAGTTGGAGAGAGAAATTTAATCTTTTCAATTCTCTAGCATGACACATTTTTTTTATATTTGATAAACTATCTATACATAATGATGAATCTAAATTCAAGAATTTTCAAAGTCAAGCATCCAAGGATGAATAAGTTTTTTGAGGTTTAAGGAATTAAAGAAGAAGGAAGCCTCTTTCTTATTTTTGGTGGTATACATTATGCTTTTTTCATGTACATCACACATCTCTAGATTTTTGGCGCACTTTACACATCTTTTAATTTTTGTAGATTTTGATAAGAGGCTTCATTTCCTTTAAAACCATCAAATTACTACTCTCTTTTTTCTTTTGAATGCCAAGATTATCTCTCAAGTATAAGAGAAAAAATTCATTCTCTTATGCAAGGAAGAAAAATCTTTAAGGTGAGCCCAATCTTTTGATAAGAATATCAACTTGACTAGGAAAATCATTAAATAGATTTTAAGCATGCAAGAGATGCATATTAAGATAAAAAATTATAAAAAATTTGAGAAGATTTTCATTTTTAAAACTAACTTAAGTTTGGCACAGATTTTAATTCAAAAATCAAATTGACCCACAAAAGCGGTGGGAGGGAATGACCTTTAAATATCTGGTGGAGTTAATTACAACTCTCTCATGTTTATGATTTAAAGTAGAGGTCAATTTTCTTCAAAAAGAAGAATCAACTATCTTGAAAATACGGAGAGAAGTTGTATGTTTTCCTTAAAATTTGTAAGTCTATGTGGCAGACTCTACCAATATAGAATTATATTTCTATAATCTCTTAGAAGGAAGAGACTATCTTGGGGTTTGCACTATCCCTAGTTAATATGACATCATTTTAATCTAAAGATCTATCATGATAGGACCCCCTTTAGAAGTTAAATTTAGATAGTGTCACTATCTGATAAGATTTCAGATCCATCATTATTCCCCCTCCCTAATTACTAACGACCTAGTAATTAGGAGAGTGGCACCCTGAGTGGTTTCTACACCTCCTCTCCTCTATAGATGATGTAATGGGGCATGTAGAGTAATGTGACCTAACATCCTCTAGTAGAGTGTATGGTTCATAACCCTCAGTTGGGGGTTGGCCTATTGCTGGTGATTGCTCACTTCTGACTTAATTGATCTTCTCTATGTAATAATAATAAAAAGGGCACAGAGGAGATCATGCTATCGTTCTCACAATCTCCCTCCCTTGAGTAACAGGAAGAGGGTGGAAATGACTTTCACCAAAGAGGGGGTATGTGTAAAGAGAAATAAATTATCCATTAGCCTTAGATTTGACTTGCTTTAGGGCTTCCAACTCAGTGATCTTTCTAGCCTTAATCATTTTCTTCTTGGCTTTATGCAAGTAGTTCTTCTTCTAGTTCTTGCTGGAAAAGGAGGTGCTAGACCTTGACCCGATCTCAGATATAGATGACCTTTTATCCATTATCATTGGTTTCTATTTCTTATCCTCCTAAGTAGAGGGTACAGTGGGTAAGGGGGCAACAGCGGCCTCCATTTTGGAGATGGGGGAGTCAGTTCCCAGCCCTAAGGTATTCTCAACTAAAGGGATATCCACTTGTGTTCCAGTAGATAGATCCATGATTCTTTCTCCATTAATTGACAACTTAAAATTTTAAAATCCCATCCCAAACTAAATTGAACTATAATAGGTAGTTCCTTCTATAGTTGTATCTCTATTTAGTGAGAAGATGAGTTTCCCAGACATTTAAGTTTGTTTGATTTCCTAGAATTAAGGAAGGGTGATTTAAATTCGTTAATTTTGAAATAGAATTTAAATTTTTTAGTTGATTGATTTTCTTTAAATTTTGAAAATAAATATGTTGAGTTTTCACCCAACATGAGGGTTCACAAAATTGATAAAAAAATCTTAAGAGTTGGGCTTAACTCTTTCATTCCACCAACTAATTTGGGGTGAAATGTCAAAGCCTAAATTTAAACTTGAAATTGAAATTGAACTTAAACTTAAGGTTGAAATTGAAAGAATCTTCTTCAAATTTTGAAACTCAACATGTTAAGTTTCACTCAATCATGCACGTTTACAAAATTGACATAAAAAATCCCAAGGATTAGGCATGACTCTTTTATTCCACCAATTGACTTGGGGTGAAATGTCAAAGCCCAGATTTTATTAGAGGGTTTTGAATTTTGAAATTGAAATTGATAGGTGATCTGTAAATTCTGAAACTCAGCATATTGAGTTTCACTCAGTTATACAAGTTAACAAAATTGATATGAAAATCTTAAGAATTGGGCTTAACTCTTTCATTCCACCAACTAATTTGGGGTGAAATATTAAAGCCCAAATTTTGTTATAGGGTTTTGAATTTTAAAATTGAAGTTAATAGATCTATTTTAAATTATGAAATATAATATATTAAGTTTCACTCAAATATGTAGGTTTATAAAGTTGATACAAAAATCCTAAAAATTTGGTTTGACTCTTTCATTCAACCAATTGACTTGGCATGAAATGTCAAAGCCCAGATTTAATGGAGGTCTCCTCACTCAACTCTTAACTTTTCTTTTTGATGTTGGCCATACTCACCCAAGAAGGAAATGGATAGACAGACCAACAGAAGAAAGATAGTCAAAACTACTAATGTAATAAAAGTTTTACCATTATTAAAGATAGAGAGAGAGATTTTCACTAACGGAGTCACCATTTTTTTTTATTTGTTGAAAAAGAATTTGCTTTGCTTTAGAAAGAGGTAAAGCAAATTGAATTAAATTTCTTTGGAAAAACTTTAATTTTTCAAATTTTAGTTTTGAAATTGAACACATTATTATGAATGATATATCACCTCACGAGACAAAAATATCATTCCCTAATAGGTTCAGATTATAAAACTCTGAGTTTATCCTGACTATTATAGTCATATTTAGGGAAGAACCATATATGACCCCAAAGGGTCAAAATAATGTTCATTCTAATATTTGACTATAATAATCTAGATAAAGGATCATTAATTTCATAATTAAAGTCATGATAATAAAATGATATATCTTTCAGAGGAAAGAAGATATCATTTACTATCACGATGATAATCGTCAAAGATTTTAATTTTCCCAAAGAGTATTAATTGAGTTTTTGAAAAATTGATTTGGATTTATGAGAGCAAGCCCTCATAGTTAATTACATCATAGGAAATCTAAATTGCCTACAAAAACTCTCGATTAAAATAATGATAGAAATTTTATTTTTGAATTATTAAGGATTGATATCAATGGAAGTGAGGTTTGAATCTCAACTGGGATTAGATCAAAGTTGAATAATTATTTTTGGAGGTCAACTGAAGAAAAGTGGGAGTATTTTGGGATTCTAAAATAATTCAGAAAAGCCCGAGTCTACCCTATGTGTTGGGCTTTATGTTTTGATTTTGAGAGATTCTAATTGGAGTTGATCAATTTATTAGAATTGTGGGATTATATTTGTAAAGGGTGAGGACTTAAGATTTGAAATCTGCCTCAGAACCTAGATCTAAATTAGGGCACTAAATAATAGTGGCCCAAACCTAGCTAATATAGTGTAAATTTAGACTTAGCCCAGCCTGGATTGGGGCACCACCTAACCTCCTAAGCGCTTTAAAATCTATGAATCTGACCTTTTTATGAAAGAGTTTTAGGGATGTTAATTAATTAAGTTTGAGGAATCGGGGCTGACATCTATAGTAGATCCTAATTGGGCCCTTGACTTATATTGGGTTATTGATGCTTGAAAATAAAATACAATTAAAATTTTGACTCTTTTTTAATTTATTTCTAATGCAATGCATGCTAATTTTATAAGACTTAAAAAATAATTTTATCCTAGATATTGCACAATATCTCCATGACAGAGATGCACTCTAATAGGTCAGGTAGTATGCCAAAACTCGTAGGTGGGGAGGTGCCTAACAACAAAGAGAAGCAATCAAAATGTATGCATGAAAACTCTCGGTGATCCCGGGCATACTATGATAACCCAAACTCTTAACTATTGAGATATTATCTGTTTTGGCCTAAGAGCCTCATAGTTTTGTCCTGCTAGTGTAACTTCCTAGTAAGTCACACATCTCAGAATTGCTCTGAGATAAGCACGCATAACTGTGGAGTTTCTTATAAAAATTCCAGTCATTACACCAAAAGGCACCTAGATGTTTAAGAGTTTAGTTTTCTTTTACTTAAGGGTTTCACAATATCCCCCACTTAAATAATTAACGTCCTCGTCAGTATCTGTATCTCAGAATCATCTATCAGGAAGATAGGATTCTAGAGGTGGCCCCTATAAGTTCAAGTGGTGGCTCCTGTCATGTAGCACTTTGTCCTACATAGGGTTCAAGAGGTGGCTCCCATGGCATAGAATTTATCTTGTATGGCACTTAATTCCCATCTTCTGACTGGTGTATTGCTCTGATACCATTTGTGACAGCTCAAACTTTTAACTATTGAGATATTATCCGCTTTGGCCTAAGTACCTCACAATTTTGTCCTGCTTGTGTAACGTCTCAGTAGGTCACCCATCCTAAAATTGCTTTAGGATGAGCATGCTTAACTATAGAGTTTCTCATAAAAATTCCAGCCAATACACCAAAAGGTGTCTTGATGTTTAAGAGTTTAGCTTTCTTTTACTTAAGGGGTTTTACACATACTTCTTAATACATTATAGTTTCTGTGTGAGCTTAAATTTTATTTTAATTAGAGTAAAAAAATTTTATTTATACCCTCATAAATCTTTTGATCGATTCCAGGCTAAATCAAAAGCTACATGCAATAAAAAATTTAGGAAAATTGGTAATTTCTACTACACAATCCATATAAATAAATCAATCAAATCAATTAATTAAATTTAATGTCTATGTGGTAAGTGTCACTTAATATTACAATCAAGGATCTGCCAAAATTAAAAGTGGCCAGCTATCGCTGACAATAACCCAAATTTTGCTCCTAAGACTGACACAAATGACTTTTGAGAGTGGGATTTGTTTTTATCTTCATTTCTTCATCCTTCTGCAAAGCTCCTTGGATTCATCATATTCAGGTATCCAAATTAAAAGTACTCCTTTCCGAAGGGGTGTTTCTTTCCTCTTTAGATTCAAAAACATCCTAACTTGAATTTTCAAATGAAAGGGAACTCTCCCCAAAGAGATGTTCCCTCCTCTTTGGATTTTAAGTTGGATGTTTGACATCCCATCTCAAAAGTTAAATTTTACATTATAACTCAATCAAATTAAGTTACATATGAGAAAATGAAAGACTCAAGGCAACTTATAGGGTTATCCTAAGCAATTATAATTAATATTAATATCTCAAGTAGTTAAATGTATTAAATTGCTTAAATTTTAATCATAGCCATGCTTAGCCATGGTCTTTTAATTTTAAGTGGGGGGCTTGGTCTGCTTATCACTTGTAGAAAATTTATTAATTTAAAGCTTAATTTTGCCCCTATTTGATTTAGCACTGTATGAGCATGAACACCTACAGAAGATTATGTGAGCATCTAAATCATTCCTAACCTAGGAGTATTCTAACACCCCTCAAATCAATTCACAGATTGCATTAACATTTAAATAAATAATCATATCAATCATATCAACTTGCGACCAGCAAGTAGTGAAAACCACAAAAATTTGGCATATAATAGTAGGAAAGTAAACACCGTCCTAGCCTAAAACTACAGTTGGTTATCCTAACAAATCATCTAAAGTGTGTGGAGTATGCTGTGTGGCTTGGATATATCATATGTTAGGTAATTTGTTAAAATTGTCTAGTATTTTGATTTATTGAAAGGCATGAGGGATTTTAATTCAAGTTTAAGTCTTAACATTTTGGTGTTGATTTTAAGATAGATTTTAAATGTTGATTAATTGCTATCTTTCTTTTACACCAGGGCCGTGAAGTTTATTTCACCTTCCTTAGGGCTAGGTTAATAGCCTTATAGACCCGGGTTACCTAGTAGTAATCAATATTAATTGAGTTGATTTAATGGGTTTGAAGTTTAAGAGTTGATAAATTATAAGTCAATTGATTGGTTACTAGTTTTGATAATTAAGTTAAAGTTTTTGGAATTTAAGTTGATTATTGAATTTTTTGAATTTTTGAATTATTTTAATTCATTAAATTAAGGGGTCAAATTTTGAATTTTCAAATTAAATTAAGTTTTAGATTTTTAATATTTTTCATAAATACTAGATCCTAAGGTAAGTAATTAGACACTAAGTTTGCTGAATTTAGATTTTTGTACATTAAGTTATGAATTTTTAAAGTTTTGACTCAAATTTGAACTATGGTTAACCAAATTGTTAACTTTTTGAGTTTGACCTATTTCTGGTAGTTTGATATTTTTAAAAAATAATTAGACCATAATAGAGTGTAGTGCCTTTATATTTGGCCAATTTGAAATTTTCTGGAATTACTTATAAATTTTTGAAATTTGAGTAATTAATTGAATTGTTTTACTTAATTAGGAAGGATTTTAATGACATTAATCCAAATTGATTCTAAATTTCTTGAAATCACTCCCAAAGGTCAGTAATAACCCATAGAAGTGTTCTCAAGTGTTTGAGAATTTTTTAGAATTGTTAATTATTTTTAATTAATTAAATTAATTAAATATTAACTTTTATTAAAAATTAAATTAAGCTTAAAATTGAAATCCAGTTAGGGCTCTTAATTTTTTTGAGTTAAGGGTTTAATTCTGGTCAATTTGATATATTACTTGTAATTTTTAGATTTAACTTGAATTAATTGTCATTTTTTGAATTTTATGGGTCCTTAAAAAGGCTGAATTTGGACTTAGCTAATTTTCTTACCTAATGGGCTCCAAATTCAGTACAATTTTAACCTATGGTGTAAAATATCACTAAGTTTAATATTATCAAGTTACACCCTGATTGGGTGTGTAGAATTGTCTAGGAATTTTTTAAATTGTCTAGACATGGTCCTTAATTATTTTTCCAAGGTGTCACTATTATTCCATTAGGTTTAAATCTTTGCTCAGCTAACTTTGACACAAATGGAAGCACACCACAACAACCACATAGCCTATTTCTATGAATTTGGTGAGTTATGAATTTTTAAAGTATTGGACCCAAAATGAACCCATCACTTTATAATTTACCCCACAGAAATTTATTGAGAGTCTGAACCTAAGAAAAATACAGGAAATGCCTATGATGCCCATATATTTTTCAGCAAAATTTATGTCTAATTTGACCACTAGATTGTGAAAAAATTGATAAAATTAAATTTTAAACAAACTTAAATGAATATCAAATAGCCATAACTTTGAAATACTCAACCAAATTCAATGAAATGTGAAACATAAATTCATGATAGCCTAATCTTTCAATGCCTGGAGTTTGGAGGTTTCATGTATTGTAGATTTGTTATAGTTTCAAATTCAATTCCAAGCTAAATGTTGAAATAACTTACAATCCAGTGGGTAGAATTTTAATTTCTTGGGGTTTGATTTCTTGAGCTTATTGGAAAGCTAGAGAGGTCCTCTTCAAGTTCCTAGAAGACTCTAAGGTTTGAATCTAACTAGAATGAAAGATATCTTTAATACCCCACTTTCTCTCTCTATTTTCCTCTCTCTTCACCAATGGGGGCTTTGGAGGCTGGGATTTGCTGGAGAAAGGCTTGGGGAGGCTATGGAAGTTGCTGGAGGGGCTGGAGAAGAAGTTTTGAGAGTTGGGGGCTGCTGGAGAGAACTGAGAGAGTGTTCAAGTTAGAATGAGCTAGTTTTTGTCCCTTTGCCTCATTCAAAACCCTAGGGGTTGAATGGATGGCAAAGATGATTTTTACCAAGTATCCTTCAGGTGGTTAGAAGGTTGAAGGAAAGGACTATACAAGGATAATGACATGGAAAGTATCATTTGTCCTTTTGTGTATATGGGAGTCATTTAGGCTTAACTTAAACTTAATCCAGAGATTAATAGTGGTTTAGGAACCTTCTAGAGTGTGCTTAAGTTATTGGATTCAATTAGGTTTGGAGTGGAATGTATTTAGATAGGTGATTTGACCATTTAATGGTCTCTTGACTATTTATTGATTGATTTGACCAGTCAATAAGTCAAACCAGCTGAGGTGGCATGTAGGTGGTGCCATAATCTGGTTGGCATGGTTTGGCGAAGGTTTGAGGATAGAGGATTGATATTTGTATGCATGAACATGTATGAGTGGAGGTATGACCAAGTCATAGCAAGTTCACTTGGTCAAATTGACCGTGACTTAACTTATGGTGGGCTAGGAAATATTCAAGGCATCAAATAAAAAGGATTTGAGAGTTTTTAAAGTAATAGGGTTGGAGTTTGAATGAAAGAATATGTGGAGTGTGTAGTTTGACTATGGGTTAAGGTTTGACCAAGTCATACATGTCAAAGTTAAGTCATTAATGACTTTGAATGTATTTGAAGTTTGAAACATGTAGTTTTGGAGGTTTGATAGGGTTTGAATGAAATGATCTAATAAAAAGGCATGATTTGACTCAATTGGGTCAAGTTTGACTAGAATTAGGCCCAGTTGATCAAGTCAACTATTGACTTGATCATGATGACTAGTCAAGTCCAAATTAGTAGGAAAATTATCAAGGGGTTTTGATGAAGTTTGGATGTATTTGAAGCTTGATTCAATATGAATAGGGCTTAATGGTTGATCAGATCAACCAAGTCAAACCAAGGGCTGGGTTTGATCTCAACAATTTTGATTTGATCAATGGGAACCAATGGATGTGGTCTCTTGGACTGGAAGGGTCATTTCGATCAAAATGACCATTTGGACCCTTAAGGGGCCCTTTGGTCAAACAGGATTGACTTGGTCAACTAGGTCAGACTAAGGCCTAAGTTTAGGTCCAACAAGTTCAAAATGACATTTTGGATCCAATGGAGGTGGTCCCTTGCAATGGGGAAGTCATTAGGGTTGAAATAAAGGGAAATTTGGTCAAACTAGGTTGACTTGGTCAACCAAGCTTAACCAAGGCCTTGATTTGAGTCCAATGCACTCTGAATGGTGTTTAGGATTCATTAGAAAAGGTTTTAGGATTATATTTAACTAGGTCATGTTGAAGTTTAAATGAAACTTCAATTTTTCCCTTAAGGGCATTTTCATTATTTTGACCCCTAATTAACTAGGGGTCAAACTGGGTCCACCAAAATACAATTTTATGCTCAACATGTCATATCAAAGGCTATGGTCATGGTCAAAGGTCTTGGGAGGGGTCCCAAGGTCAAATTTCATAAGGTGGAAGGTCCAGTGGCATAGGCTATAAATATTTGAAGGTTTTGTAGCCTTTAAAATTCAATTCAATTTCTGAGGCTAAAGGTCTCAGATTATGCTCAAATTTGAAAGGTTGACCCTAGGGACACATGTAATTAATATGTAATTAATATATCATGAATCAAAGGTCATTTGATTGGGTTTTGAAGTGATTAAAAAATCATTCAAAAAGGGTTTCAAGACAAGGGCCTTTAACCTTGGATTTTGATCTGAATTTCTGGATTTGAGCTGGACTCTAGATTTAATTGCTTGAATTTGAACTATCCATATCAATGACAATTAATTGGATGATTGTTAATGATTGAATATGATTGAAGCTTGATTAAAAATTGATTGAAGATTTATTGAGGTTTGATTGAAGATTGGATTAAGATTTGGACTTAAGTCTAGATTAAAGTCAAGATTGAAGTTTAGATTGAGATTTGAATTAAAGTTTGGGTTGAGATTGAATTGAAGTATGGATTAAAGATTGAATTGAATTCTAGGTTAAAGTCTGGATTGATTGAAGTCTAAATGATTGACAACTTGATGATTGTCAATCATCCGATCAATACACAAAAGCCTGGATAGATCTTGATGACCTCATACAAAAATGAGGTCAACAGTATCTATCTCTTAAGCTTCCTAGTTTTCACATTTCTTCTCATTTTTTCCTTCTAAGTATAGCCATTCATGTTGGCACTCTCCTAATTGATTTGACTAGACTTCTTTTATTTAAATAAAATAAAGTCAATTTCAATTTTTAAATTATATTTACCTTTTTTAACCTCTCTTCCTTTCATTAAACATCTTCTTTTCCTTTTTAAAAATAATTTAAAATTTAAGTCAGTAGTACTACCTTTTTAATATCATAAGATTTTTTTTGATAAATTGTCCTTCTAATTCTTCTACATTTAGTGCATTGGATCTTTCTTTCTTCTTATATCCTATATCTATAATTCTTTGATTGACTTTCTATTATAAGCTATTAGTGAACCTAATAAAACATCAATGTAATAAATAGATAAATTCTTTGATTTATAAATAGTAATGACTTTGGCATCCCAAGATTCTAATAAATGCCCAAGAATCTTGTTCACATTTTCAAGATTAGTATATTCTTTACCCAATGCATGAAACAAAGTAATAATTTTGGTGATGCTAGTATACATATCAGTAATGCTTTCATTAAGCTACTTGCAAAAAAGTTATAATTATGCATGATTAAATTCGTGCATGATTGTTCTTCCTCATCGGACCCCTCATAGGTAAGGAAAAGCTTATCCCAAAACTCCTTACCCATGTCACAAGTGGATATCTGCATGTAATCTTCTTATTTTAAAACATAAAAACATAAGCCAAGCATTTAAAGTTAAGTTACAATAATTCTCTTTTTTTGTGTCTAATCATCAAAAGGGTTATGTATATAATTTCAACTATCAATTTTTATGGAGGTTCATATTCTACTTAGGCCATGTTCCATATACATTACAATTTAATATAAATTAACCTATATGTTTTTTTATCATTTTAAAATAAAATTTTACAGTTAATTTCTTCACTCACTCTACTCTGTGTGTATGTGTGTGTGTGTGTTTGTTGATTGTTTCACATGTTTCTCTTGTCCAGAACATCAGTAAATCACTCAGCTATACTTGATGCTTTTGACTCAACTTTTTTATCTTATTCATATCCTTTCTTGAGTCATACTGGTTCTAGGATAACACACTCTAGCCAAATTTAGTCATTGTGCACACATGCACTTATTAGTTCTAATTCTTGTAGTAAATGTATTAGTTCAAAAAATAATGCATTAATAATTAAATCAAATTATGTTTGCAATCCTCTAAACATATGTAATGAGTTAAATCTCGTAGGGGCCAACATGATAATGGGCACTAATGTGTTTAATGGCACTTTTTAGGGATGACAAATAAAATCAATATTATAATATATTAATAATTCTATCTTTCTAAAGTGTTTTGCTATACCCCAAGAGTGTAGCTTAGGGATCGACATATCTTAAAAGATGATCTAGTGATAAAAGGTATATTTTCTTGATATTGATAGCCATTAATAAAAAAATTTGATTAGTTAGTGCAAGAGATTTATCAAGTAGTCAATGATAAAAGGAGGTGAAAATCAAGGTAGGAAGTAAGGAAATCTTTTATTTTGAAAAAGAAATGATTTAATGACCTTCTAATGAGCAAAAGACTAAGTAACTTGGGATAGGATACCAAGAGTTTAATTCTTAATAAAAGATTTATTCTTCAAAATGAAAGATAGGTTGTACAAAATTTCTACCTATTTAATATGCCTAAAGTTAAGTTTTCTTTAGGCATTAATGGCTCTTTGGCATGTGATTAGAATATAAGACAAATTCATCATGCAATAGGCCAGTTGTGTCTAAGTATTTAAGGGATTATACAATTATATATAACTCTCTATCATAAGTACAGTATTGTGTGGCATTATTTTAATTTTCACTAAATTAAGTAATGGAGTGATTGTCTTGATTGAACACTCAACTTATGTAATTCTATAAGATCATAAGAGACTTCAAAATGCTTAGCAAAGTTAGAAAACTTAAGTTATGGTGACAAAGTTGGAAGGAAAATAATTTGATCAACAGATTTGGGTGCATTAGTCATCTAATAAAACTTGCACTTTTCCAAATTTGTGCCATAACATTGCTAAATTTCTTATAAGAGGTTGTGAATTCACAAAAAAATTTAAAATCGATGAAACATTTAGTTGTTGGTCACCATATAATTGAATTAACATTGGCAAGTTTAGGTTGAAGTCCATTAACAAAAACTATGAAACCTAACAAGATTACTTATTTTTTAGGGAATAAACACTTGTCCATATTAGTATAAAGTTTTTTCAATTTTTAATGATTCAAAATGTAAATTTCTATCTAAACTATAGATAAAAATATTATTAAAGTAAAACACCTTTTTTTTTTTTTGGTGATTGATTTGAGTACTTTAGTCATCCATCCTTAGAATTTACTTAGAGCATTTGATAATTTGAAAGGGCATAACTAACCATTCATATATACCATATGAAGTATTGAAAGTAGTCTTCTATTTATCAACAGGTTATATCATAATTTGGTGTTAGCCACTTCTATGATCCATTTTTTGTGAGAATTATTAAATCAAAAACAAGATTAAGTACACTATTGAGCCTCTGGATTAGGAACCTATTGATAATGAAGTGGTGGTAGGTAGAGGAAGAAAACCCTAAAAGTCTAAGTAAGCTTGGACATGACCATTAAAAATAGTTTTTATGGAAGAGCTAATAAGCTCATCATAAAAAGAAACCACCAAGTCTAACATTCAAATGAAGTCATTCCAAAAACAATCCATTTTCATTTCTTCTTTAACATAATAGATAGAGGCATATATATATCATTATAATACATTAGGAAAACGAAAGGCCGTCAACCATACATAGAAATAATATTTTTTATTGCAGTTTGGATAAGTCAAGGCTAGGATTCAAGATGGCTTAATGTTCCCTGAAATTAATATGTTAGGGCACACAAATGATAAGGATTCAAAATGGATAAAGACATCTAGATTCTATGCCCACTAGGGGTTAAGGTTATTTAGGGTGTCAACTATAGATTTCTAAGCATATAGGTGCCATAGGTATCAAATAAAGTCTAATGATTCCTTAAACTTTGTCAATCAAAGTGTGAAGGGAAACTAAATATGGTTAAACTATAATATAGTTCCTCTGTATTCTACTAAGTATGGTCTAGCAAGAAATTGTCTAAATAAGTTCACCTGCCTTATGGTAAACTACTTAGGTCTAAGCAAGATAATCCATCTAACTCCTAAACAACATTCGATCATTCTATGTTGATTTTAAGACAATTAAGTATGGCTTAAACAACTAAATCAATATGAGCTTAGTGGGTCAACTTGGTCATATGAATATTATGACACACTCAATAAAGGGTATTGGGGAGGGTAGGGGGCATTGGGTATTTTAAAAATTATTATATAACAAAAAGCTCTCTTCTTAAATTTAGATGCCATACTTGTCTATAACTAAGTTCTATATCAATTAATTAATTTTCTAATTAAAATAATAATATATATGATGTATCACAAGGATCACATGCGAATCTAATTGACTAACCACAAGAGCCCAAAGCAAGAAGCAAGCCCAATGGGCACTTCAACTATTCCTTAACACTCTATCCCTCGATCAACACCACAAATCCTTCTCCTTCTTTTATTCTAAAGCTTAAATATTATGTACAACTTTGTAATCATTCACTAAAGTAATGAATGAAAATTATAACATTTCTCTCTAAATTATTTAAAAAAAAATAGCCACTATATTTGGTCAAATATGGTAATTATGAGGCAAATCATAACTTATTTCCCTATTAAGTGTTTTATTTATTTTTGAAACACTTTAATTTTTTATAATTTTATTGAACTTTTGATAGTTTTATAATTATTTAATAAAGGGTTTTACAAAATAAAAAATAATGCACATGATTCTCATAAATTATAATCATATCATGAAATAGGCTTCTGAGTGATTTTATAATTTATAGATATTTAATATATTTTTATACCATTTTTGATAACTTCTTAATCATTTAAGAAATAAAATCTTAAGTGATTAAAATTGTCCACAGGCCATATAAATTCCACTAGAGAGTTAATATGACTTTGAATGCCTTCAAACAACATTGTCATGAATTTTAAAAAAAAAACTTTTTTTTGCTTAAATAATTATTTTAAATTATTATTTTCTAAAATTATTTGAAATATCCTTAAGAAAAATATAATTTTAATTATGGCTGTGTGGACTGATCTAAACATATTAATGGAAATTGTTATACAATTGGATAATTTTTCTAATTTTTACATTTTTTTTTATTTTACATATAGTTTACTTAATGATGACGTTAAATTCTTCTTCGGAAATTTTCCTCCTCTCTTAACTGCCCAAGTTAATTAGGGGTGTCAAATCATGCTCACGAGTCGGGTTCGGGTCCAACTCGACTTTGACCCAACAGATTTTGACCAGATCCGAACCCGACTCAGTTTGGAAATCGGGCCACTTTTCCCAACCTGAACCCAACCCTGTTCGGGTTTGGGTCAACCCAACCCGACCTGTAAGCAATAGACTCGACGCGAGCTTTTTCCATTTGCTCGTTTATTCAGCCAAATCCAGTAAATCCGTCGACGGTGACGGGAGTTTCTTCCATTTGCATGCTTATTCCGCCAAATCCCGTAAATCTGCACGCTTATTTAGCCAAATCCCGACCCAAAAGAGGCCGCCGGAGTGTGAGGCTGAATCCGAATGCGATGTGAATCATGCGAGACGAGTGCCAAGGCGCGGGCTGAATCCGAATGCGATTTGACTTAGACTCTCTTGAGACTACTTAGACGAGCGTCGGAGAAAGGCAGCAAGGTTTCTAGGTCAAATATGGTTGGTTTCAGGTTTCCAGGTTAACCCAAACCCAACCCAGTTTTATAAACATGTCGAAATCTTGAACCCGACCGGTATCTCAAACGGATTGACCCTAACCCAGAATTTTAGGGTCAGGTTCAGGTCGGATTCGGGTCAGGTTTTCGGGTCGTGCAAATATTGACACCCCTACAGCTAATAAAAATATTTTATGTCCCATAATACCATCATAATTCAGGAACCAAATATATTAGTATAAAAAAATTAATAATTGTTATGTGCTATAAATTTTAATGTTAGAGAATGCATAAATATTTAGTACGTACAGATATGAATGGTAAGAGTCATCATTTTTTTACATAAAAAATTCAAAAAGTAAACAATTATAAGATCTGGCCCGATTATAATAATCTGTTCTATAGTTATAGATACAAAAATCCACTCTTCTCCATGATTGAAGAAAATGGGATTACGCACATTCATATTATAAAGATTACAAAAGTCGAGTATTCATGGTTGTACAATGGAAATCAAATATGGGTTTGAAGGTAGTAGTCTAGCAATAATAATTAAATGATGGAAGTCAGGCAATGGAAACATTGATTGTTAATGGTGGTCATTGGCAGCGGCCATCATTGGAAAATGTAGTGGAGTTATTGAGCTCTCCTAGCTTTCAAACATCCTTCACATGGTAAATAAGGCCATAGTTATAGCTTTTTGGGAGGGGTATTTTGATAAATTTTGCGAGAATCCAAAAAACTCCATCAAATAATCTATTTTGATCACCTTGCTCATCAATCATTTCTCCAATATTGGACTGCCTAAATGGTAGAATCTAAAGATCTTAGGCTCGTTGGATTCATCTCATCAAGCCACTCGATTGATTATAAGCACGCAAGGTTTGGAGATCGTTTAGTCCTTTAATTAATTTCTCGAAGTTTCTAATTATATTTCAAGCACTTGATTTATACTTATTTATAATCGAATCAGATAACTTATTATGTCGCTAGATTTGTCTTGCCAAAACATTCAGTTCGACTATAAATTACGTTGATATTAATATTAATCAAGTAAATTTGTAAAGACATCAATAATATTCTAGATGATCATCAAGACAAACAAATTAAAAAACTACTCTTAGGGATTAACAAAATAAATTATCAATCAACTACTAAAACCCTATTCAGAGAAATAAAATATCTAGCCTAAGCATCTCAATGTTTTCATACCCTCAACTTATTGGATTATATTTTTTCATATGCCTATGAAACCTTAAGATTTGTTCTATAATTTTGTTGTAAGATAAAAGATTTCTCATAATTTGATAGATTTTGACTCAAATTGAAATTAAATTGAGTCAACAAGCCAACTAATTGAGGCTTCATTTGGAACAGTTTTCTTCCTGCTTTCTAGACTAGCTTTTTAGTACTTTTTTTTTAAAGAAAATTTTTATATTAAAAAACTACTTTAAAAAACAATAAGAAAATTATCCTGAATGAAGTCTAAGCATAAGTTGTCAACATGCCAACTAGTTTGAATGGATTTCTCATAAGTTTTTACATAGAAACAAATTAGCAGGAAGGAAGAGGAGGAAACTTTGATGATACTTACATCCACTCCTTATCATTGCCATTCCTATCAATTTTAGGCGAAACTCCACCTGATCCACAAGAGGTATATCAAAATCGAACGCAACTCAGAAACTTAGAAAAAAAAAAATCTCAAATCACAAAGAAAACTTAAATTTGGCAAATCACTGAGACCAAAGACCAGAAAATGAGATGACATGAAATGACAAAAAATTTAAAGGAACATAACCCTTGTCCACATCGAGCTGAACCTTTTTGTCTCGACAAGAAATTCCTGTTATAAAATCAAAATTTGGAGCAGGATCTTTCAATTAAGATAATAGTACTTGAAAGCAACAACAGCAATCATTTAGGATGCCAAATCTAACCAATAACTTCAAATTATCTTCCAGCGATAGTTACTTTCCAACTCTTTGAAACCTACAAGTAACAGCACTTTCATCCATTCTAATAGCCATCCACATCAAGTTCTTGGTGGCCTGAATATCTATATTTTAATATTTGAGTGTCATAAAGATATCACCAAAGGAGAGTGAAATATCAGTTCAAAATTCAACTTGCATCAATAAGATCTCAATCATGAAAGTTTGGAGAACTCATGAATAAAAACCAAAAGCTCAACCTATTTATACTTTTAGCATTATTAACATAGAAAGTAAATTGCATGGTTTTGTAAACCGGACCGGTTTGACTGGTTCAACCGTGAACCGGGCATGTAGCCAGTTTAGTCCTCATGAAATATCGGCACAACATCAAACTGATGGGAACCGGTTTGACCGTTGAACCGGTCTTGATATTTAAGAACTGGCCGGTTCGATGTATAATTTATTTAAATACTTTCATTTAATATAAAATATTTTTGTAAATATTAAATTAATTTTAATATATTAGTTCATAAATTTCAAAAATTATATAATAAATATTAATTAATTATACCCACATTGTTCCATCTCCCAATGTGAGTTATTTACTCATTGAAAGAAGGAAAGCTATTAAAACAATATAAGAAAAACCTCCCAAGTGATGTGAGACAAAACAACTAGTTGTGTATGGTAGATTACTTTCAAGAGGATTTTTTTAAAAAAAAAAATTATATACAATATTCAAATAAATTTGATACATAATATATAGATGTAAATTATATATAAGTATATAATATAAATAAATAATAATTTTTATTACATTTATAAATTTATATGTGAATTAAATTTATATTAAATGTGAATAAAATTTAAAAATTGGTTTATATTTAAAATTATGAAAACTATTATTTTGTGTTTCTTTTTTGCTTTTTAGTAATAAATTTATATTTTTACATGATAATTATACCACTATTATTTCATTTAGAAAATATTTAAATTTAAAATTATAAGTATAAATTAGTTATAGTTTATATGTATAAATTCTATTAAAATATTTAACATAAATTAGTAATAATTTATATTAAATTATATATTTATATGTAAATAAAATTTATATTATAAATATTATTTTAATATTATTATAATTTATTACGTCATCTGATTTGACCCCGATTGAACCGTTCAAACCGGTTGAACCGTAAACCTCTCCTTTTTTCGGTTCATTGTCTGATCCGATTTTCTCAACCTCGATAAATTGAATATGTTCATCAATACTCTGCCAAATGGAAGAAAAAATTACTCTATACCTTCTCAACTGATAGATGTGTGAATTGCTGAGGCCTCCATTCCTGAATTCAAAGTAAGGCACTGTTCAGTAGCTTACTGGAACCCTAAAATGTGAGAGACTTTTTCATATTGATTTTGAGATGAGTTACCATGAAAATAACCTGAAAACTACACCTAAAAAGCTTGACCTGTAGATCTACAGATCATTGGAAATTTCCTTGCAAATTGTCCCAGCAAGCTTATACGGCTTAAATTTCTTAATATTGGAGCTTGCGAAGATTAGATAACCAAAGGTTTAAAGAACTCACAAACTGCTTCTGCAAGCACACAAAGGAAATGGAGACTTATTGCAGTAGAGATGACCTCAGCGTTTAAATGGTCATATAGATACAAGCACAGTTCATAATGCCTTCATATATTTCACCAGTATTGCAACTGAAGTAGTAGGAACAAGATGATGCAAGTCAAATAAACTGAAATTATTGCAAAGGTGAACCTCTGGTAGAGTTAACTGTGATGAAAGATGTAATGCAACAAAAAAAAAAACAGCATATGATGAAAAATCTACGATTCGAAACATGCAAGAAAAAAAAAACCATAAATTGTATAGAAATTAGAAAATAAAATACCATTATCATTATTAGCTATATCTTAATTATTTGGGAACAAATTTAAGCCTTCATTCTCAGTTCAATCCTATTAATTGCATCTAGAGATGTTAAAGTTTTGTTTGGGATAACTTTTGGCTACTATTTTTTATTACTTTCAAGAATTTTTTGTGCTAGAAAAAGTAGTAAGAAACTGTCCTAAAAGAAGTCTAAGACTTCGTTTGTGATGGCTTTCTTACGGCTTCTTAAAGCAGTTTTTTAATGTAAAAATTAAAATTTTTATACTAGAAAGTTGCTTTAAGAAGCAATACAAAAGCCGTCACAAACGAAGCCTAAATGTAATTAAGAGAAGCAGTTTATATAACAAATCACCTCTATTCTATCCTTTCTTATTCATTTTGCATAATATCTACCCAATATTGTTAATGCCCAAATTAATTTATGATTTTTTTTCTTTGTCTTATACTCAATAGATCTTGTCCACCTCCCATAATCATTTTTCAAACTATCTGTTCTACTTTTGTTACATTTTCTTTTTAAAATTCTCAATTTAATCACACTCAATACGGCTCTTATATAGGAGAAATTATTCTGTCCGGATTCCGGATGTAGAGCTACCTCCGGACGCCAATAGAATAGTTACGCGTGTTATGCTTACGTGGACGTCCCCTAACCCGACCCGGTCCAAATCATGAGACTAGAAGCCCGACCAGTCCAAACATTAAATTTAGAGTTGGCGCTTATTTTTTCAGGATTTCAGGCGCGAAGAAGCCGCAACATATATTATTCCATTAGGGCAAAATAAGAAGAATGCCGATGAAGATGGAGATTGAGGAGGATGTTTCTCTTTACGAGCAGACGATATTCTCACAGGGCGTGGAGGCTGAAAATCGGTACGCAGACGTCCAGGAAGCGAGCTCCCACGAAGCAGAACAGTTAAACAAAGCGCAACCAGAGGGAAAGTTCAGCTTATCGGTAAAGTTCGCCACCTTCCATGTTTTCTTTACAGCAATGTAGCCATTATGTATGTTTGACCGCTTTTATTGTTGTCATTATGTTGTTCCATGTATCTCTACTGTTGTTTGCCTGGCTTTTGGTCGAGTTGGTTGAGGTGGCCGTTTGGCTCTATCTCCTATTTCTACTAGCATGAATGGCCCTTTATTATTATTATTTTGACCTAATTTATTACTGTCTTTATTACTGGTTTGACCATCTTTTCTATATAAGCTTGTTCGCAGTTTACTTCTTCCTTGCCTTGTAATGGAATGCGGTGTGCGTATAAGATGCGTACGATCTGCGTATTAGAAGCGTATTAGCTGCGTATAATATGCGTATTTGCAACTACACAGCGAATACGCAGCAATCCCACTATCCGGTGAACGAGCATTTCCGCCTCTTCATGGAATTCCAGTGCTGATGGTTTAGCAAAACTGAGTGCCTAAATCTTCAGCACAAAAATTGCCATGAAAAGGCGCATTGCATTATATGGGGAGACCTGATAGTCAAGATCTACTGTGTATTCACTTTGTTGTTGCACTATATAGCAAATTATTGTAATTGAGTATATATGAGGGAACATTGGCTCATAGGTTATTTGTTTTAGCTCTTTCAAGCAGTAGTGAGCTGAATGTACCTTATAGACTTTGTAAATGGTATTTACTGCATCAATGGTTATTTTTTAGTATTTTTTGCACTGTTTATGCGTATTTACTGCGTTCTTGTTGCACATTATCAGCGTATTTATTGCGTATTTTATGCGTATTAGTTGCGCTATTTATGCGTATTTGTTGCGCATTTTCTGCGTATTTATTGCTTATTTATCAGGACGTTTATGCTAATGAGAAAGAGGCATACGAGGCTTACTGTAATTATGGCAATAATCTTGGATTTAGTGTTCGTAAGGATCATCACAGTTTCTGGCCAAATTTCAGAAAAATAAAATCCAAAGACTTTATTTGTTCAAAAGCGGGTTTCAAGAAGATGCCTGATCTTAATATCCAATTGAAATATCGGAAATCAGACACCCGAACTGGTTGTCCAGCTATGATTAGGTTTTCTGTTGATGAAGCTGGATATTTGAAGGTGAAAAAATTTATTGAAAACCACAATCATGATTTGCCTAGGGCAGAAGACCGGCATCTACTTAGATCATGCAGGAATGTGTGCGATGAAAAAGCTTCAATTCTTAAATCAATGACAGAAGCAGGGATAAGAACCATTGATGCATTTTCCTTCCTTGCTAATGAAGTTGGAGGTGTCCAGAATATTGGATTCACTAAGAGGGATGCGTACAACTTAATTCAAAAAATGAAAAGAGAAAAGATTGAATTTGAGGACACTAATACTTTGATTAAGTTATTTAAAGAACGTCAAGTCGATGACAACATGTTCACTTGGGATGTCCAAATTGATGAATTTGATAGATTGTTAAATTTTTTTTGGGTTGATGGGATTGGTAGAATAGATTATGACTGCTTTGGTGATGTGGTAATTTTTTATACAAGTTATAGGCTTAATAAGTATAATTTGGTATGCGCACCATTTATCGGGGTCAATAATCATTGGCAAAATATTTTGCTTGGGGTGGCCTTCTTGTCAGAAGAAACGATTAAATCATTTACGTGGCTGTTTAAAACTTTTGTGCGAGTGATGGGTGATAAACATCCAAAAATAATATTTATGGATCAAGACCAGGCAATGGCTAGGGCCATAGAAGTTGCATTTCCTCACAGTCTCCATAGACTATGCCAATGGCATATCAGTAAAAAGGCTCCATTAAAAGTATCGTGCTACAATAGCAACAACAAAGTCAAAGGCCTCTTCCATAAGTGTTTGAGCAAATGTGAATCTTAGGAGGAGTTTGAGAATACATGGGCTGAAATGATCATAGAAGGGAACCTCCACGATCATGTTTGGTTGGAGGATCTTTATAGAATAAGGAATAAGTGGTCAACAGCATTCAATAAGGATTATTTTAACATGGGCATTCTATCCACACAGCGTAGTGAGTCTACTAATAATGTGTGTCATGGCATTTCTAAGCCCACTAGTTCTATAACTGATTGTTTTTTGGGTTTAGAGTTGTTGATGAAGAATTGGCGCAGGAATGAATAGGATGAGGATTACAAATGCAACCACTCCGAAATAGAACCTGTAATAAAAAGTTGCCAACTATTAAAGCAAGCTGCTCAATTTTATTCAAGGAAATTATATATTTTTTTGAACAAGAATTTTTACAGGGTGTGGGTGTAATGAATATAGAGTTTGTGTCCTGTGATTCTTCAAAATTTTTCATCTCTGGCACAGAGAGAAAGCATCATTCGAACCCTTGGATTGTTGTTTATGATTCACAGAATGGAAACATTCAATGCTCCTGCAGGAAGTTTGAAACGATGGGTTTACTGTGTTCTAACTGCATGAGAGTTCTGAGGCAGTTGGATATTGTGAAAATTCTCGAGAAATACCTACTAAAGCGATGGTCAGCAAGAGCTCGACAAGATATATATTCAGGCCTAAATTTGAAAGGATCTTCTTAGAATAATTCTGAAGCTAGTAGTGGATTCATATTCAGAAATTATATCAGCAGGTTTGCATATGAAATGAGCACACGAGCGCAGCTGAATGAGGAGGCTGAAAAATACATGTTATCTGTGATGAAGGATATGTCCAAAAATATCGATTTGATTGTTTATGGGAAGAGAAAGAACAACAAGTTTGCACAGGGTGGCATTGCAAAATTGAAAGATCCTGTAAAGCGTAGGCCTAAAGGCATATCGAATGCTAGGCTGAAAAGCCACTGAGAAAAGAAGACGAAGAGTATGATTTCACTTGCTGACATTTATTTAGTGTATATTATGACATATTCTAAATAATTTCGTTAATAGGGAAACCATCCGTGAAGAAAAACACAACACCTTCAAAGTAGTATAATTTCACAAGCATTCCAGAGTGCTTCACCGAGGAATTCATAAATGGCGTCCAGTCCAGTCAGCCATCAGAGTGTAATTTCACAAGCATGCCAGATTGCTGGGCCGATGAATTCATAAATGGCGTACAGTCCAGTCAGCCATCAGAGTGTAATTACAATACGCATCTCATACACAATCATTACGCACACAATATGCATCTCATACGCAATCATTACGCATACAATACGCATCTCATACGCAATCATTACGCATACAATACGCATATAATACGCATAACAACAAAATCAGAAATGCAGTTAATAATATAGTGAGAATCTGTACATGTCAGTAAAAACCTTAATTCTTTCATTCAGAAATTGTCTCTTCTCAGAACTCAACATCTCTATGCCAATGTACTCCAATTTTTCAGGTGCAGGGGTAGGAGTTATTATAAGTTCCTCAACCATGATTGGTTTTATTTGGGATGGTTCTTTTGGGACTGGTTCTTTCAGGGATGGTTCATTTTGGGTTAGTTCTTCTGGGATTGGTTTGTTTTGGGATGGTTCTTGTTGGGAAGGTTCTTTTTGGGATGGTTGTTTTTGGGAAGGTTCTTTCTGGGATGGTTCTTTTTGGATTTCTTCTTTTGGGGATGGTTCTTTTACACCCTCTGAATTTAATTTCTGCTTCTTGTATACTCTTTGAATTTTTATAATACTCTCTTCATTGGCTTTTTTCTCCTCCTTGGCTGAGCCTTGAGTCTTTGTATGTTCTGAAGATATATTTTTATTTTCCACTGGCTGCTTGCATGATGAGGAGGGAGCAGGATGTTGCTCAGGGTAGGCCTTGCCGTGAGTAATGCTGTTCATCTTGTATTCAATTAAATCCACTCTCTGTACTATTTCCTGAACCTTCTTGTTCATCCTATCTTCAAATTCATGGAATAGTTCAGTACAGGTCTCCTGAACTATTTTGATTATTTTATCTTGAAGATAGGATGATGGGGTTTTGGTTTGGGGTTGCTGGGGAGATTGGGGTTGGGGTTACTGGGCAGATTGGGGGGGGGGGGGGATAAGCTGTTCAGGAGTGGAAGTGTGCTCGGGAGAATGATGGCTTGGTGGATATTTCTGGATGCCCAGTAGATTAGCTTTCTCCTGGGTAACTCCCTGGATGTAACCAAAAATCTGTGAAAAATTAAATTGTTAGCAAATCACATCTCTCAACTAATAATTAATTTGCTTCATGACATATCTGCATAGGTACCTGTCGTTTCTTTAAATTAACAAATAACTTGGTGGTCTTCTTAGTATTATATACAATGTCATCGGGCCATCGAAGAAAACGGGGCCTTTTGTCAGGGTACATAGGGGAATGAATGGAAGAGTGCTCCAGGAATCAAACCTGCATAAGATCAAAGTTAATTTTAGCAAATAAATTAGTCAAATTAAATGTTAAATTAGAATGATATTAGCACTCACAATTAGCAAAGGCACAAAACCACTGATGTAACCAGCTGGCTTGTTATTTGAAATCTTCGTAGATACATTATTAAACTCTTCAACCAAACATTCCCTAGTAGCCCATGCCCAATTAATTAATAAGAACTCATCACAATTATTTGATATTGTATGTAAAAACCTAGGGGTTCTAAAATTACTAAGTTGGAAAAATAAATTTGAACATAAATACAAAATAAATGTTTTGAGCATAGTCTCCGGAGGGCTATATCTGTTCAACTCTAGCATTTCCAGCTTTATATCTTTTGAGGTGACTCCAACTGGTGGCAAGTTAAGCCAGGAAATCTCTGCACCTCTGTTTAGCAGACCAGTAAGAAGGGCGACTTCATCAACAGAAAAAGGTATAACCTGACCCTTTATCATAAAACATTCTTTCGAAATATCCCACATTGTCATCAGCTGGTAAATAAGTGGGGCATTTTGCTCGAATGCAAGAAATTGAAGAAATTGGTAGATATTTAATCTCTTCAATTTGTCCTCAACTTTCAGAGGAATTATGTCAGCAAACTTGTCGCAGATTGTTCGAAAAGTTGAAATGTAGCAACGATAAGAGATGGGACGTACGTAAATCTGTGAAAATGAATAAAAAAATTGAAATAAGATACGCATATGGCACACACTAAATACGCATCAAATACGCATTATATACCCAGTACATACGCAAATATTACGCAACATATACGCAGCAAATACAAAGAATCACTCCTAAAAATATTCATTTATAGGAAAATATTGATTTTTATGGCACGCACAATATTCATTTATAGGAAAATATTGGTTTTTATTAATTGTTGTACGCAATATAAATTACGCATATAATACGCATATGGTACGCATTAAATACGCATATGATACGCATTTAATACGCATTATATACGCATTGTATATGCATTATATACGCATTATATACGTATTATATATGCATTATATACGCATTATATACGCATTAAATAGGCAGATTTATGAATAAATCACTCCTAAAAATTTTGCAGAAGGAATATTCGCAGAAGATACGTAGAAAACACGCATTATTTACATTTAAAGCACGATAATATAAGAAATAAATATTCTTCCTTCCCTATCGTAATATTTTCTTTGGTTTTTATGGTTTTAAGTTCTATAGTAATTATATTAAAATGTTAGAATGTTAGGGTAAATACATTTTTCTGCGTATAAAAACATTAATCTTTTTTACGCAATAAAAATGCAGAGAATACCCAAAAACAACCTACTGTTGTACGCAATAAAAACGCAGAGAATAGAAAAAAACAAACCTTTTTTTTCCCAGGTGACTCCTCCATTTGTTTCTGCTTCATTTGTTTCTTCTCCACCGTTTGTTTCTTCTCCATTTGAGCAGAGTAGGATGCCGGAGAATTGCGAATGGCAGAAATTCGAAACTGAACCGGCGGAAATGTGAAAATTTTCCGCCATTTTACTTTTTAACATTTATTTCGGGTGGGCGGGTGTCCTCCTCCGGTCGGGCTGACAAGACAGTTAAATAAATATCGGGCCGTAAGTGGACGTCCACGTAAGCATAACACGCGTAACTATTCTATTGACATCCGGGGGTAGCTCTACATCCGGAATCCGGACAGAATAATTTCTCCTTATATAGACCGTGTTACAATGACTTAAATTTAATTCTCTAAATCCCCCTCTAATTATTTCAACGGTCAGGAATTTCAAATCAATCCAAAGATTATGTCACATCAGAGTACAAGCAAATTGGTAGATATAATATATTTGAAAGATGTTCTCTGAAGCTAATAACAGGAAATGAAGGGAAAAAATATCAAAATTTATGTCTCCATTGTTCTTCATGCATGCTCTTCATGGTTAGTTTTTTTTGGGGGATTTGAGAGAGTACATAAGAAAAGGTAGGGCTGTCAAAATTGGGTCACGGGCCGGGTTCAGATCAAATTTGTAACTGAACTGACATTTGTTGACCCAACTCGAACCCTACCCATTTTTCCAAACGGGTCATATATTTCAACTCAGACCCGACCCGCGGACACGGAAACAACAACGGCAGCAGTAGTGGCTTGGCAACGCCGCCAGCGGCACGACAGCCCCGACAGCAGACGCGCATACAAGACAAACGACGACGTCGGTGATTCGCGAAGAGACGAGGCGGGCACTGAGGCAACAGACGCGCGGGCAGATGCGGCAGGCAAACGAGGGGGACAGCTAGGCCATATGAGCGCGCAGACACGGGGGGCAACGCGGTCAACATGTCATTCCAGGTCATTTTCCGGGTTTCCAAATTGACTCAAATTCGACTCGATTTTTGAAACAAGTCGGTTTGTTGAACCCAAACCCGGCCCGTTTCACGAACGGATTGACCCTAAGCCGAAATTTTCGGGTCAGATTCGAGTCGAGTTTTCGGCCCACGTCAAATATTGACAACCCTTAGAAAAGATCATAGCTGCTACAACATTCACATATCACAGAAATGTAGCAGTTACACTCATTGCTAAAACCGTTCATTTATTTCTGGATTTTAGTGGTTATAACCTCTATAATTATCATCTATTTCAGTATTACAGCAAGTTTAACCACTACAATAATAATGTTAGAATTGCAATGATTTTAATAGTTATTATTTTTTCTAATAGTTAAAGCCACTACGAGATATTAATATGCCAAAAATAAATTTTCCACAGAAGTACCAATATTTCCAGTAACTATTGGAAGTCTAATAACTATTGGATAACCACCATAAGCTTTTTCACAGCGTTTTAAACTGTTATTAAAGCTCAAAATAACCACTACAAAACCCTAAAATTCTAGCAGTGAATAGTCCTTCTAGAAACTTGCTTGCTTGCAAATTTACAGTCAAATGATATTCTTAAATGAGAATAACATTTAAAATATTTGGAAGGAGAAAAAAAATTTATTTGAGGGTAAAACAATGTGTTTTGTTTGACTATATTGATTCTATTTAAAACTACTTAGAAGAGCAATGCATCTAATAGTTGTGGAGGGCAAAATGATAGATTTTGTGGGTTTTATTGCATAAGTTCAATGATGTTAAGAAGGTCAAATGCAAATGTTTAACATAAATTAATTAAGAAGGGAAAAAATGATTATGGATTAAAAAAAGGTTGAGTGAACCCAATTAAGAGCTGATAAATTTGGTCATAATTAAGTAGTGCAATAAGCTTATTTTTACAAATAGAATAAAATAATTTATTTCTTCATATTTATCACACACACATAAAATCAAAATTTACATTAAAAACTATCTAAATATAAATTTTTATTCAAAATTTTTAAACTATAAATTGTTAACTTAAAAAGGCTATTAAATCTAAATCATTGAAATAAATCACATGCCTTAAAAAGAAATTTATTTGTTTTAAACTAAACTTATGCCGCAAAAAGTAAATTTTTTTGTTTTAATGTAAAAATTATAATTAAAAATATTTTTTTTGCATTTTTCTTAAGCATTCAAAATACTCTAAAAAAGAATATATTGCATGATATCATTTTTTTATTAAAATATATATAAATGACTACACCTTAAAAAATTTCGAATGGAAGAATACATAGAAATCACTAAAAAAAAATTATGTCAGAATATCATAATGTAAAATATATTATATATGAAGCGCTTTAAAATAACGAATATGATTTAAAATTAATATAATTTTAAATATTTTATACACTAATCTCACTATAAATATTAAAAAAAATTGAAGGATATCCTAATAAGTTTTGTATCAGAATATCTTCATGTTTTTCTTTCCAATCTCTTATAATTTTAAGTTAGAATATCGAGCCTTTTCCTAAATAATGTGGGCTATTTTATAAAAAAAATAATAAAGGGAGATTTTAAAGATTATTCATATAATGATTTGGATAAAAAGTGTAATTTCTTAAAAGTTAGCAGCTTGTTGGAAGTTTGCAATGATTTCTTGTTTAACAATAAAATCTTTAGCTAGAATAGCACAAATTCCATTTTCATTCCCATAACACTATTAGCCCTTTTTTTGGGCTTGGCTGCTTTGGGCCCAACGCAGTCTCAAACAGGACAATCATCTTGTATAAGCCCAATGAACTATTGGGCCCATGAGCTATAGGAACCACATACCTTTGCCTAAACTGAACCAGCCTTTGCTTTAGCCGAACTTTGAGTGTGTAATTAGGCTTTCTGCTGACTTTCAAGATTTAGGCTTCATTTGGGATAATTTTTTTATTACTTCTTAAAGCAATTTTTTAGTATAAAAATTAAAATTAAAATTTTTGCACTAAAAAACTACTTTAAGAAGCAGTAAAAAAACCGTCCCAAATGAAATCTTAGACAAATTCAAAGTCTTCAATGACTGCAAGTATGAGATGAGTTTACGATTCACTAAAGAAGTAGACGACAATAGCGGCGGGGCAGGTGGGCAACAGCAATGGCAGCTAATAATCGGAGGTAGGTATGGCAGGCACGACGACAATGGCCAATGACACTTCGCAGTAGCAATATATTTGAAATTCGCATGAATTGAGCATATTCAAAATATATTAAAAATAAATTAGATTTGCAATCACAAAAACATTGAAATTTTATTTTGCGTTTACTTTTCTCCTAAAATAAATTATTAAATTCCAGATTTTTTTTTAAATAGGTTATACAAACTCATTCTATATTCATATATTGAACTTCTAATAATGTTTTTCATTAGTTATATCACTATTATATTCAAACTAAAAATAATGGCTATTTTATTATGAAATTATGGTTATAATTAATTTATAGCCGTATTAATAATATTATGCTTAATCATAAATAAAGAAAAAACTTAAACGTGATTTTTTTTCACAAAATTAAATAAAATGCTTATGAAAATTAATATTGTGCTTATTGTACTAAAATTTAATTAGAACTCAAATTTGTAAGAAAATATGTCAAAATAATTATTGTGCGAGCACATTCTTTGATCAATAATCAACAAAATTATAAAATTACTTTGATTTTGAAATTTTGTTATGTCTAAGACTTTATTTGGGACGATTTTAATTCTTACTGCTTCTTAAAGTAGCTTTGTAATACAACAATTTTAATTTTTATACTAAAAAGCTGCTTTAAGAAACAGTAAGAAAGTCGTCCCTAATAAATCCTAAATATAATACACATCGAAATATAATGTCAAGATCGTCTGATTAATGCTTTGATTAGTACTTTTATGCATGATATTTTGAGGTGGTAAAAAGATTTTTGAATTTGTTAGGATATTGAGGTGGTAAAAAGATTTTTGAATTTCTAATGTAACCCTAAACCCTAAAGAGGTGGTGGAATAAAAACAAATTCAAAAATCTTTTTACCAATATTAAAGAGGCTGAAACTAAGGTTCTTGATTTGGATCAAGTCTATATGGGTAATTCTAGTTCTGAAAATCTTGTTTTCCTCAATGATTCTAAAAAAGCTCTTTTTTAGTTACAAAAACAAGAAGAAGTTTTTTGGAGGCAAAAGTCTAATGCTAAAATTATTTTAGAGGGGGATAAAAATACTAAATTTTTTCATAATATGGCTAATAAAAAGAACATTAAAAATCATATCCACAAAATCTCTGATGTTGATGGCATTGTTCATGAGTCTAAAGATGGTATCATTAACTCTGGGATTGATCATTTCAATAGAATCTTCAATAATAAGTTTAATTGTATTCCCATTATTAATCCCTTTATTATCCCTCACATTATTGATGATATTGACAACCAAAGGCTCACTGAGTCTCCTTCTAAATCTGAAATTTGGAACATCATTAAGGATATGAATGGAGATTCTGTAGCTGGTCCTGATGGTTTCACGACGAAATTCTTCCAAAATACTTGGAGTATTGTCAAATTGGATGTTGTGGAAGCGGTAAATGAATTTTTTAATGGTAAAACCTACCCGAAGTTCTTTTCTTCTACTAACATTGTTCTCATTCCTAAAAAAGATGTCATCAATAATTGGAATGATTTCAGACCAATTAGCCTTTGCTCTTTCCTTAACAAACTTAACTCTAAAATCATTTCTAATAGATTGGTTAATATTTTACCTAGAATCATTTCTCAGAATTAAACTGGCTTTGTTAAAGGTAGAAGTATTTTTGACAATGTCCTTCTTGCTCAAGAAATTACCCATGATATTAATGCTAAAGTTAAAGGGGGCAACATTATTTTTAAATTAGACATCACTAAAGCTTATGACAATCTTAACTGGAATTTTCTTTACAATGTCTTATCTCTGTTTGGCTTCAATGACTCTTTTATTTTACTTATCAAGAATAGTATTGAGAATTGTCATTTCTCTCTTATCATTAATGGGAGGAATCAGGGTTTTTTTAAATCTTCTCAAGGCCTTAGGCAAGGTGATCTCTTGTCTCCTGCTTTGTTTATTATTGATATGGAATACCTTTCTAGGGGTTTAGAAGAATTATATTTAAGATACCCTAAACTGTTTTTTCACACTATTCGTGGTATTCCTATTGCTCATCTTAGTTTTGCTGACGACTTTATCATTTTTTTTTAATGGTGCTACCAATTACATCAAAACCTTATTCCATTTTCTATCTTTGTTTCAAAATATGAGTGGGTTAGCCATTAATAATGACAAAAGTAGCTTTATTGTTACTAAAAATATGAATCGTACTAGAATTAATGCTATTCAAAGAACTTGTGGTTTCAACCTTATGCATTTACCCATTAAGTACTTAGGTACTCCCATATTTAAAGGTAGGAAAAAAAGTCATCTTTTTGAGGATATTTTCACTATTATCCAAAAGAAACTTTTTAACTGGTCTTCTAACTTTCTATCTTTTGGTGGTAGACTTGTCCTTATCAAAAGTGTGTTAAACTCTATCCCGATTTTTTTACTGTATACTATAAATCCTACTATGACTATTTGCCTTAGACTTGAAAGATTGTTTAACAAATTCTTCTGGGGGGCTAGGAATAATGGTTGTATCTACTGGGCTTCCTGGAAGAATATCTGTAGGAATTTAGATGAAGGTGGGTTAGGTTGCAAGAACATTTCTGATACTGTTCAGGCTTTTTCTTACAAACTGTGGTTCTCCTTTAGATCTAATAAAAGTTTATGGGCTAAATTTATGAATGCTAAGTACTGTAACAACATCCATCCTTTGATAAGCCATTTTAAAGTTATTGATTCTTCTGTTTGGAAATGGCTTTGCAATATTAAATGGGAAGCAGAGCTTTGTGTCCAATGGGGCTTGGGTATGGGAAATATTTTCTTTTGGAAAGACAATTGGTTGGGTCCTAAGTCCATTGATAACAGGTTACACTCGCATACTATTGATAATACTAAGGTTAAGAATTTTATTATTAATGGTTCTTGGGATATCCCTTCCCTCATGGCCATTTTGCCTCATTTTATTGTTGATTTTATTAGATCTATCCCTATTCAACTGAGCCATCAGGATACCATCATGTTTAATGCTTCTTCTTCTGGTAAGTTTAATTTAAAGGATGCTTGGAATACTTTTAGAGTTAAACTTGATAGTTCTCACATTTTTAAAAGTTTATGGCACAATAATATCCCTTTATCTTATTATATTTTTGTTTGGAGAAGTATGAAAGGTTTTATTCCTGTTGATGATTTACTTTGCAAAAAAGGTTTTTATATTACTTCAAAATGCCAATGCTGTGAGAGTCTTGAGAATTTAAAACACGTTCTTATAAATGGTGACATTGCTTTCAGTGTTTGGAAGTATTTTTATGGGGTGGCCGGCAAAGGGGTTTTTCATTCTAATTTTAATATCATGTCATTGTTGAATTGTTGGATGAATACTATGAAAGGCCACATATACAATTTACTGTCTATCCTAATTATGTGGTATTTGTGGAAAGCCCGGAATGACTCTAAACATAATAACATCAAAATGGATGCCAACCAAGTGATTTCTAATGTGAAGAACAAACTTATCCATCTTTCTGCTATTAATGTTATTACTGGGAAAAACTTTCATGGGTGTCATACTCTGGCTTTTGACATTGGTATTAATTTAGCATCTGGTAGGCCGGATATTATGGGGAGGATTGTTAAATGGATTAAGCCTTCTTTTCCATTTGTGAAACTTAATTCTGACGGAGCTTTGAATCCTAACTATGCTGGGCCGGGGGGTATTATCCGTGATTCTATGGGAAGGGTTTTAGTTGCTTATGCTGGGCCTGTTCACTGCACTAATGCCATTACTGCTGAGCTGACTGGTCTAGCTTATGGGCTTGATAAATGTTTGATTTTGGGTCTTCAACATGTTTGGATTGAGGTGGATGCTTTGCTTTTAATTCATATAGTGGACAATGTGGTGGAGGGTCATCCGCAGAACTTCTATACTATTAGAAAAATTAAGCTTGCTCTTACTAATATCAACTACAATATGTCGCACATTTTAAGGGAAGGCAACTCCTGTGCTGATTACCTTGCTAAGCTTGGTTGTCTTCTTGAGATATGGAAGGATTTTGATAATAACGATTTACCTTATATGCTGAAAGGTTTGGTTAATTTAGACAAAGCTGGGCTGCCTTACTTCCGTAATAGCTGAGTGCCTGTGTTTGGATTGCTTTTGTTATTGGTCTATGTTTATGGTTGTTCTGGGTGGTTATTTGGGTGTTGTTTTGGCTTCAGGCGTTCTGGGTTACTTCCTGCATTTGCCTGCTGTTAATACTTTGTCGAATTCGGCTAATGATAGCTTGGTTATTTTGAGGGCTCAGGTGTGGAGTGCCTTTACTGGGGTGGTCATGCTCATTACGGTGAGGGGTGTTTTAATGGAGAGTGTGATTTAGAGTATGGGGGGGCTTATTTATGCGGCTTGGCTGACGTTGTTTAAGGAGGTTCTAATGGCTACAATGGATATTTTGGCTCCTGTTAAGCTTCACCCTGTTTTTTGTCTGATTTATGTTGGGAACCTGGATGTTGGTTTGTTTTCTGCCGTTCTGGGTACCTACCTGAATTTGCACTTTATTGATACTATGTCGAGATTTGGTTATGAAATCTTGGTTCGTTTGAGGTTTCAGTTGTGTTTTGTTTTTTCTTGGGTGGCCCTTTTCATTACGTTGGGTGATGCTATTCTGGAGAGTGTGTTATGGGATGAGCTTGTTTATGCGGTTTGGCTGACATTGTTTAAGGAGGCGCTTATGGCAACAGTGGATAATATGGCTCTTGTTAGGCTATCCCCTGTTATTTGTCTGAGTTATGTTGGGAAGAAACGTAATTTCTGCTTGCATACTCTCCAGTGCTTTATTCGGCTCAGAGGTGGCCCGACTGGATATGGGTTTGGTCTCTGTTCTTTTCTTTCTATTTTTACTTGCCTTTATTATCTTGGTTTTAATGGCTTGATTTACCCCCAATTTTGTCTAACGGTTAACTATTATTATATTAGTAGCTGTTGTTTCTCTAGTGCTTTTTTTATGCAGAGTTGGAGACTCGAATTTTGGGGTGACCTTTTTTGCAGGAAGAATGAGTTTATTGTTATCTTCTTTTTCTTCCTTTTTTGGGTGCTGACTTCTTGCAGCCCTAGAATGTATTTAGGTTGTTTTGTATTAATTAGTATAAGGAACCTCCGGCTCTTAGGTTTTTTTTTCTTTTGTTATTGTAGCTCTTTTGAGCATTAGTTTCGAGCTGGAGGATCCTTCTAAGGACCTTGTAACCGAATTTTGATATTAACACGTAGGGCCACACCGTCGGGCTTTCCACCAAAAAAAAATGCATGATATTTTGAGTAACACTAATCTTAATACAGATCAGATCATCTTGAGGTTCATCTTAATATATTTTATATTAAAATATTAAATTATTATTGTAATTATTATTATTTTGGAATAAGAGAAGTGAGTGGAAATTTTCTGGTCTCAAAATATGGTGAAGACTCAAGGTGTAAGTGAGTCGAGCTAGCTCAAGCTGGATTTGTTAATGAGCTCGTGAGTCAAGCTTATTGAGCCACAAGTTCGAGCTTGAGCCTATACTCGAGCTCGTATGTTAAACGAGCTTGAGCTCGAGCTCCGCCTGGCTTGACTCGAAAGCTTGTTGAGCCACTCGATTAACTTAAAATACATTTAAAAATTAAATTAAATTATTTTTATATAATATATTTTAATATTTTTAAATTAATTAAATATTTAAAAAAAATAAATTATAAAAAAAACTATTTTTTTAATTTAAAACCACGAAATCGAACTCAACAATTGCGTCAAGTTTGAGGTTTCCAAACGAGCTCGAGCAATCAAGCCGAGCTCAGAGCCTATAAAACTTTTAACGAGTCAAATTTGAGCTTAGTAAATAAACTCAAACTTAATAAGAACTAAATAAACTTAGCTCAATTAAGAAGATACTCGAAAACCAGCAAGAAGTTGGGAATTGCTAGCTTTAACTTACACATCAACGGCTACAACAATTCAAATTGTACAAATCAACCTTAGGATTCATGTTTTAAAAGTTTGTTATTAAATAATTTCATAGGAAATGAATGATCAGTCTGCTGATGTAGCTATCCATTGAATGATGTGAAGGCTCCACAATATCATTTGCTGTGGTTGATGCAATGTTGCAACCTATAAATTACATTAAAGGCCTCGTTGGGATAATTTCTTGGAGCTCATTTTTTAACCTCACCTTTTATATTATAATTTTTTTTTAATAATTTAAAAAATATTTTTACAGTTAAATATGCTAAAAAATATAATAGCTATAATAAAATTCCATGCTTTTGGCTCATCTTGTTTCAATTTTTCATAGAGATCATTCATGAAAGCTAGCAACTTATTGTCTTTTTTTTTTTTGGGAAACCCTCTGTCAGGCCTACGTGTTAATATCAAAAAAATGGTTACATGGTCCTTAAAAGAACCACCAGCTCACTACTGCTCAGAAGAGCTACATGAAATAAACAGAAAAACCCTAAGAGCCAGCGGTCCTTGCTAATAACCAATACACGATTCCCTAGTAACATTCTATGGAAACCAAAAGAAATAATCCAAAAAGAGAAGAGAACAATAATACCATTCAGCATCGTCTTCTCAAAACACAGATGGCCATGCACAAAACGAGAGAGACTCTCCAAAAATTTGCATAAGAGGCCTGCAAGGACAAATGGAATATGCAGAAAAGGAAACAAGGTAGTAGACACCCAAATAGAAATAGCTGAGTTAAAAGTAAAAAGCTTTCTACCATTTTTAAAATTGCAAGATCTAACCTCTTTAATAATCCAGATGAAACTCACAAAAAACTTATAGAAGTTTAAGGAAATCTCAAAAGTAAAAGTGAAAAACCACCTACAGAAATCTTGAAGGAAGATAACATCAAAGCAACAATAATCCTTACCCATGGACACGCTGAAAAGAGCATCCATAACAAAGGCTAAACAATAACACAAAAGGAGCAACATAAGAATTTTACTCAAAATAAGACCAAAGAGCAGGAAATGCTCTAATATAACAGAGCAGACGAAAACCATAATCCCAATGCTTAAAGTGCAGCCAGCAACCACAATACACAAAGTAGAACCAAAGCACAGGAAAGGATTACAGCAATCATATTCCCAAGCACAGAAACCAACAACTACATAACCACAACATTTACGATTAACCTCAAGACCCAAGTCCAGTGAAGGATCCAGACAATCCCACAACAGAAAACCATGGGCACAGAGGCAAGGAGAAACCACCAAAGCCAAGCAGACACACAACACGAAAGCCAGTAAAATGAACCTTAGTGATTTCTGATGTAGGCAATCCCCATACGGTCCAGCCTAACCAACCCTAGGAGCTTACCATAAGCCGAACTAATGCTAGAGCTCCCAGCAAAATCCATAAAGGTGAAAAGATTACAACCCATACTCGCCAAACAATCAGCAGCAGCATTCCCCTCTCTATAAATATGAGATATGGTAAAATTAATGCGGGAGAGGCACTGCCTAATGTCCCTAATAATGTAAAAATAAGAGGGATTAACATTAGTGGTATTATTGATATAGTTGATAACAAGGTTGGCATCAACCTCAATCCAAACATTCAAGATCCTCAAAGAAATGCACATCTGAATACCATACTTCAAAGCATGAAGTTCGGCCATAATAGCATTTTTAATAGGCGATGGGCCAACAAACACAATAATGATGTTACCCACATGGTCACGGATGAGCCCACCACAGCCAGCTTTAACCAATTTAAAAGACCCATCAGTATTGAGTTTGTGAACCCCAACCGGAGGTTTCAACCAAATAACAGTCGTAACTTTACGGAAAGAATTGAAAGAGGCAAGCTTTATATCTAATAACTCAACAATATACCAATAACCTTTAAAGTTATTCTCATTAATCATGTTAGCCACAAAAAGTTGTCTAATTTTGTTCTTGACCTTAGAAATAATGTCCACCACATTCATGCCAATGTTCTCATGTTTGGATTCATTTCTACTCTTCCAAAGGTACCAACAAATAATAACAGGAATAATATTATGAATGCTACCTTTAGAGGCAAGCAACCAGTCACTTAAGATATTGTTGATATTATGATAATCCTTACAAACTTGGGCTTTAAAAAACTTGTCAAAAAACAACCACACTTGCAGAGCAACGTGACCATTAGCAAAAACATGATTTAAATTCTCTAAATGAAAACAACATTGACATTTAGAAATAATAGTTAAACCTCTTTTGATTAAATTACTATCGACAGGAATAAAATTATGCAATATTCTCCAAGAAAGAATAGAGTAAGAGAGAGGAATACCTTTGTTCCAAATAGCAGAAAAAGTAAGGGATTTGTCGAATGATTCCCTAATACAGTGCCAAACCTCTTTGAATTTAAAACTACCATAATTAGATTTGTTAAATAAAATACAATCTTTCTGATCAATCTGAAGAGGAATCTTAATAATAAGATTAATAACCACTTCAGGCACCATTTGGGAAAGATAATCCATATTCAACTCACCATTCTGAATAAAAGTGGAAACTTTACAAGCAGTGATAGTATGAGTGTTAAGCAAGTTATCAATAGAATAGGGGCCCAACCAATTATCCTGCCAAAAGTAAATATCCCCTCTCCCTAAACCCCATTGAATGAAATTCTCAGCCACCCATTTAATGGAAGACAACCTCTTCCAGACAAAAGAATCGCCCTTCTTAAAAGAAGTAAGGAGGGGATGAAGCCCAGCTCAGTATTTAGCATTTATAAAATTAGCCCAAAGATTACTATTAGAACGAAGTTTAAACCAAAGTTTAATAGAAAAGCCACGAGCCATATCACTTAAATTTTTGAAACCAAGTATTCCTTCATCTTGAGTACCAGAGCACTTCTCCCAAGAGGACCAACAGATAGCAGATTTACCATCTTTAAAACCCCAAAAAAACTTATTGAAAGTCCTCTCAAGCCTATTACAAGTGTTCATAGTGGGATGTAAAGTGTGAAAAAGAAAGACAGGAATAGAACACAAGACACTCTTGATCAAAACTAATTTACCCCCAAAAGAGAGATAATTAAAGGCCCAAGAGGAAAGTTTAGAATGAATAGCAGTAAAAATATCATCAAAGAGGTGAGATCTTTTCCTCCCTTTAAAAAGAGGAGTGCCAAGATACTTAAGAGGTAATTGTTTATGAATAAAATCAAAATTGTTTTGAATAACATTGATCCTTTGAACAGAAATAGATTTTGCAGTAATAAAACAACTTTTCAGAGGATTAAATAATAAGCCACTAGCATTTTGAAAAAGAACAAGAAACTTAAAGAGGATAGTAAGCATTTTTTTAGATCCGTTAGTGAAAATAATGAAATCATCAGCAAAACTGAGGTGCGTAATAGGTAAACCACCCAAAGTCCGATAATGCAGTTTAGGAGTATTTCTAAACAGTTTATTAAGGCCTCTAGAAAGAAATTTCACAGCCAATATGAACAAACTGAGGGATAAAGGATCACCTTGTCTAAGATCATGAGAAGACTTGAAGAAATCATGACACTTACCATTAATAATGATAGAGAAGAAATAGTTCTCAATGCTATTTTTAATGAGATTGATAAAGACATTATTGAAGCCAAAAGCATTAAGCATAGCGTAGAGAAAATCCCAATTTAGGTTGTCATAATCTTTAGAAATGTCAATTTTAAATATAGCATTACCACCACAAACCTTAGCCTCCAAATCATGAACTAACTCTTGAGCCAGAAGCACATTATCAAAAATAGACCGTTCTTTAACAAAGCTAGTTTGTTCCAGAGAGATCAGATTAGGGAGAATATTAGCTAATCTATTCATAATCAGCTTGGCATTGAGCTTGTTGAAGAAAGAGCAAAGACTAATGGGCCTAAATTCATTCCAATAATTAGTGTTGTTGCTTTTGGGAATAAGCACAATAGAGGTAGAAGTAAAAAATTTAGGGTAAGGATTACCCTTGAAAAAATCAATAACAGCGCTAGTCAAATCTTCTTTAATAAAATGCTAGGTTTTTTGAAAAAAGGGTCCATCATATACGTGCTATCAGTCAGAGATACTTGATTTTCAGCATGAATAATATTAGAGAAAAGATTTTTGAAAACAGTTTTATTCCACCACCTTAAATTCTGCTTAAGCCTTTTGAGCTTAAGCTAAAGTCTATTCATGCCAACAATATTATTAGAGGGGAAAAGAGGCGCCTTCCAATTACATTCAACGTTACAAAGAAAAGAATCATGAAGCAGCCACATATTTTGAAATCTAAAAGGAGAGGGAGCCGAATTCTAATGCATAGCAATATCTAAAAGTAAAGGAGAATGATCAGATAAAGTACGAGATAAATGCTCAATATGAGTAGAGGGATAATTAGCAATCCATTTATTGTTAAAGAGAATACGATCCAACCGTTGCCACATCATAGCTTGATTCCAAGTAAAAGCATGACCAGTAAAACCAATATCATGCAAGTTGGAATTTAAAATCGTTTCATTAAAATCCTCCATAGCATGGTAATTGGGTTGATTACCACCAACCCTCTCAGAGGCAGTAGTGATAGTGTTAAAATCACCCCCAATCATCCAAGGATCCATAATAATGTTAGCAAAATCCGTGATTTGAGACCAAAGCAACCTTCTAGTAATCATAGAACAAGATGCATAAACAAAAGAAGCATAGCAGGAAAATTGGAGATAGTTAATACTAGTATGAATGAGTTGAGGGTGATCATGCATAATGTTTAAGTGGACCTATTTTCTCCAAAAAATCCAAATCTTATTAGAACAATTGCTAAAAGCACAGTCAAAACCCAATTTAATATGGGTAGAATCTAACTTGGAAACAGAAATTAAAGGTTCAAGTAAAACCAAGACATTAATATTATGAATCCTGCATAAGTTTTTTGCCCGTTCCAAAGAAGGCAGATTCCCCACTCCCCTGATATTCCAAATGATGGCTTTAACCATTAATAATGGAGGAATTGGAAGTTCGAGTAGTAGCCCTAGAGGAGGGGCCATCCGGAGGTTTAATGTTTTTATTTTTCTTTCTTCCAACTTTAGTAAATCCACTATCATTAATGCTGTAAGTTTGGTTAGTAATAGGGGACCCTAAAGCACCTCCATTAACCCCATCGGCATTAACAATAGAATGATCTAACTTGGAAGTAGTAATTTCACCTTCTTCTAATTGTTGTTCCTCATTAACTTTCATAAGAGGATCAATAGCTAACTTAGATTGCAACTCCGTCCCATCCATATTAGTAATAGAAACGTATTCTATATCAGCAACCAGAATTATAACCTCCAACGGAATGTTAGTTTCTTGATCTAAAATGGTTAAGTCATTTCCAATTTCCATTCCCTCCGAGAGGTTAGTTGGTATAGGAACCTCCCTTTGGTTTTCTAAAGTTTCCTCTTGAATCGTATAAGGTATCTGAACGTTATTATCATCAGAGTTCTCCTCAACCCCCAATTTTCTGACATTTTCATCTAACGGCAAAGAGTCCAGAGCCTTCCCCTGCGCCATTTCATCTATATTTCTTCCTTTAGTTCCTAACTTAAGATTTGGATGAGCGATAAAACACTCATTGAAACAATGACCATGAACCCTACAGTGAGAACAGAAATCAGGGATGTTTTCAAATTCAACCTTTTGGAAATAACCGACAGCCTCAGACCCAATCCAAACTTCTTTAGGATGTTTAATGGTAATATCCATTTCCACAATGATTCAAGCAACTGAGGGTCTAGTTTTAGAAGCGGTAGCTTGATCAGATTGAAGCGGACGGCCAAAAATAGAACCCAATGCATGCAAAACATGTGAGTTAAAAAAAGTAAACGAAGATTAGGAAAAGAAATCCATATATGAACTATTGGAGATTCCTCTTTAACATCAAAGAAAGGAGTCCATTTGAGAAGCCTCATCTGGCAGTTAACTATGTAATATGAACGCCTAGAAAAAACACGACTATAGCCGAGATCATTCGATAACTGTATAGAGATGTGTCTAGGGTCAAGCAGACCTATAAAGAAATTTCCAGACAGCTTCAACTTACCAAAGAAAATACGAATCACATCAAGGTTAGGCCGCCTTACCGAGAACTTACCGACCAGAGTAAATTTGTAAGGGCTAGCCAGTTTTAAAATATCATCATCAGACATTAAAATTGCTGGAATACCTTTTACCATCGATTTGGTGAAAGAAAACGATAGATTTGTAGGGGACGACGGACCCGCAAGAACTTCTATAAAAGAGTGGGAAGTAGAGCCAACCGAGTAAGAAGATCTCAAACCTTTAGAGTTCACAACTTTAGGAGGAGCCCCCCATGCATCAGAGACCGCCATAGACGGCTCCGCCTCCATGAGGAAAACCCCGATCTAGGGCAAGAAGCCCACCGCAATCGAGAAAATGAGAGGACCCCAGACGTTAAACGAAAAATCTACGCTACAGTGGAAGCCACGAAGAGGAACAGTGGAAAAGGAACTCGAGCGCACTATCGCCAGAGCAAACTAGCCGTTTTTTTTATGGAGCCCTATGACAAGATTTGAGCAACTTATTGTCTATACTTTGGCTTTATTGACAAATTCTTGATGAATTTAGACTTCTTTGAGGACTACATTTATGAAGGTAGGTTCTACTTCCATTTGAGGCATCTTCTACTTATTTTGAGTTGCAAAAATATTTAGGATTCGTTCGGGACAATTTTTTATTGCTTTTTAGAAAATTATTTTAGAAAGCAATAAAAAAGCTGTCTCAAACGAAACCTTACTCTTTTAATTTTCAATTGAAAAAAAAAAATACTTACTGAAGGCTGCTCAATTTTTTAAGTTAAAAAAGACGATAGTGATTTTTTCATCGTTTATTTTTGTTGATTAGATAGATAATTTGATGGGTGTGTTAAGCTATCTTTTATTTCATGTTTATGTTGGTGTCCTTTCCAATATGTTACTTCTTATATCAGTAAGTTATTGAACAGACACACAACATATGTAAAAGCTTCTACCCAAAATTTCATTGTTATTCTTTAGTTGTGAGCTTATTTTATTCATTTTTAAGGATAATTCTATTTTTTTTCTTTCTATTACACCATTCTTTTGATGGTAGCTTAGAATATTCAAATGTTGATACATTCCACTATCTTCATAAAATTCATTAAATTCTTTTGAAATGAACTGTCCTATTGGATCAAATGTCGTGGTTTTGATCTTAAGCATCTTTTTTTCTCTATCATGTTTTTAGAACTTAAATGTTTGAAGGATTTTTTTTCCTTAAAAAAATCATATATTAAAAGAAGAAAATATTTTCATTTAGTAATCTAATTGATATATATTGATTGATCCTTACACGTCTGTATGTATTAACTCGAATGTGTTTGAACTTGTAGCCTCAACTAGGGGTGTCAAAATCGGGTTTCGGGTCGGGTTCGGGTTGAACCCGAAATGACCCGCGCTCTAAACGGGTTGGCCCTAACCCGACCCTGGTAGGGAAACGGGTCAGAAAACCGGACCCGACCCGGCGGGTTGGCGGGTTGACCCGACCCGACCCGGAACGGGTGCAGGTGGCCGAACGCAGGCGGGCACGCGGGCGTGCAAGCGGCCCGCGTGCCCGCGGGAGCGCGAGCACGCAGGCAGCGAGCGCGGGAGCGCGGGCACGCAGGCAGCGAGCGCGGGCGCGCGGGCGAGCCTGCAGCGAGCGCGTGCGAGTGCAGGCAGCGAGCGCAGGCGCGAGCGCGGCAGCAGCGTGGGCGTGAGTTCGGGCAGCGCGGGCGCAATTGGGGCAGGGCGGGCAGGCTTCGTGGGCAGGCTTGTAGACAGGTTTTCGGGTTGACCCGGCAACCCGTCGGGTCAACCCGAACCCTACCCGTTTTCCAAACGGGTCGAATTCCTGAACCCGAACCCGACCCGTTTAGGGCTCGGGTCGGGCTTTCGTGTCGTGTCAAATATTGACACCCCTAGCCTCAACCATCATGTACGGACACATCCGAACTTCAATCAAGTTAATTATTTCAGATAATATGTTCACCTCTTTAAGCTTTTGTTGTTGACATATATATTAGAATGTTAAATTTGGGATAATTGTCTCACTATAAGATCCTATTTTGTTACAAATTTATTACTCAAAAATAAAATTTTAATAAGCTCAAATTGAAATTCCTTATAAATTAGTTGTCTTAAGATCACATAACGAATTCACTTGGCCAACACATTTCTTACTTACCACACTCACATTTCATTCATATTTTTTTTACCCTTACAAAAGGATTACTTATTTGATGAATTTAATACAAATTTTTTTATTTAAAAATATTTTTTACTAAAATTTTATTTTTAAAAATAGTAAAAAAACTGTCTCAAACAGAACTTAACTATGCATCTGTCGAGGATGCTTAGTTTATTTCCAGCAAACAAAAAGCAGCAGCCTCAAGTTTTGAAAACACTATAATTACATAATGTTTTTGTAAACTAAAATTTTAACACTAAGCCAAGAGATATTTTAGTAGTAAAATTATTAAAAAGGCTTAGCTAAGCCTAAAATTCTCTAATCTTCATGCTACAGTTCACATATTGGAGTCCAGCTGACAACCATTAATAAAATAATCACTATCAGCAAACGTGGAATACAGCTACTAACTAATCTTCTATCCTCTTTATTTATATTTGACTTTATGCCTAATTTTTAATTACTAATATATTTGTGATGATTTATATCATTAGAAAAAGAAATTTGAAAATAGAAGGAAATTTTCATTGTAGTTTATATTGAGCTGAGATTAGGTGGTGTCAATGAGTCGAGTCGAGCTTGACTCGCGAGACAAATCCCGTGATCGAAATCTAGTCGAGCTCAAAAGATGAGCTCGAGCTTAGCTCGTGCCCCTGAAACTGATCTCGCTCATCCGCCTTCGCCCATGCTTCTGCAATCGGCCTTCACTTGCGCTTCCGCGGTCGGCCTTCAGCTGCGCTTCCACCTTCACACATGCAGAGGAGCTGCTCGACTAGTAATCGAGTCAAACATCACCCAATCTTGCCGAGCTCGAACTCGAGCTTGATAATCCAACGAGCTCAAATTTCTACTCGAGCTCGAGCTCGAAACTCAATAAACTCCGGTCACTTACCCCCCTAGCTGAGATTCACAAGTTTTTTTTTTAATGTAAATGTTAATGCAAAAATACCATAATGATTTCTATAACAATTTCTTACAGTTACAGTCGTCTTTTTTAATGCAAGAACATAGCTGGTCCTGGTCGTCTCTAATTTTTTTTTCTTTTATGAGAGAAAAATTCAATCATGCAGTAATTTTATAAATTTTGTCAACTAAATTAACCAGCGAACATCTGGCAAAACAATTCGCTGGTTTTGCCTTTCCGCTCAGTGTAGCTATTTTGCCGCAGACCCAACTTCACCGTAAGCTTTTTGTTCTTCTGCCCCTCTTTATCATATCAACAAGGCGGCTCCTGGCTTCTGCCTTGTAGCCTTTTCTCTCTCTCTCTCTCTCTCTCTCTCTCTCTCTCTCCATTTTTTTCTCTTTTGATTTCAACAAACGGGAATTTAAAAGCTAAATCTCTGTCATGGGTCGGATATCTGAATTTTTTTTCTCCATAATACTCTCAAATTATCATTTTTAATACTTTCTCATCAAGACTTCTTAGGCCTACCTCTATTTTTTTCTCCATGGTATGATAGATATCTAATTGATCAAAAATAGAGATTTCAACATCATTAATGCTTGTTTGGATATAATGAAACTGAGAGAAATGAATTGAATTAAAAGTTTTATAATTTATGATAATTTTTTATTGGCATCTGGGCTTTGACATATGATTTACAACTTCCTCTAGTGGCGCTCGTGAGCAGGCTGCGAAGCTTTGCAAGGTAAGCGTTGAAACTCTCACGGCGGCGGCGGTCGGCCTCACTGTGGCTCTTCGACGCGGCAAAGGCCTGCGCGGCTGCGCTTTTCTCTCCTCTTATGCCATTTCTCTCATGTCTATTATAAGGGTTAAATTAAGCTGCAAGTATAATTACAATTGCAGTAGCAAGGTCTAGGCTTGCGGAGCAGGCGAGAGGAGAGAGAAGCACTTTAAAGGAGAGAAGACGAGAGAAAGGAGTAGTCGGGTCAAGCCCCACGTTCTGCGACCTCTCACATATTTGCCTTTCTGCTTCTGTCTCTGCTTTCCAGTTCCACGCCTCGCTACCTGCTTTCTCCAAAACCACGTAATGATTGTGTCTTGGAATACACTCTACGTCTCTCTCGCTCTATCACTATCTCTTGGGTTTCTGCGGTGGGTATTCTCGTGTTGAGATACACAGGGATCCTTTCCCTCCCTACTAAGGGGATATGAGAGAGAGAGAGAGAGAGAGAGAGAGAGAGAGAGAGAGAAAAGTATGAGTTAATTCATGTGAGGGGATTTATATACATATTATTTTATATCATACTATTTATATATCTCAAATATAAGTACAAGAATGAAATATTAAAATTTATAGGGTGGTATGGGATAATGGGAGATATGAATGAAATATAAGACTGACATATTTGATATTAAAGTTACCTATGAGTAATAAAATTTTAACTATTAGATGTGTAAATAACATGATATGAAGTGATATATATGTAAATTCTCCTTCAAGTTAATGGGTCTGGAGATGGGTCTGATTTAAAGTGATTTTGATTTAAATATGTGTGATCTTAATTAACACATTTATTATACAGGTTAAAATATTTAACTCAAATTCAATTTTTTTTTTTTTTTTGGATCAATACAACTTGCTTAGTCTGAACACGACTCGTGAAATTTTAAATGACTCATTTAACATGAAAATAGATCAACTGAAGTCCATATTTTTCGAATGGGGTCCGTGCATGTCAGATCCTTTATTGACACTCATAGCATGTACAATGTTGTGTGAGGACCAAGGTTATAAATAAGTCCGAGCAGATTAATTAGACATATTCAAGCTTAAGCTCGAACGTTATTCTACGAGTAAGAATGCCATTCTTATTCAGGTAGTTACTAAAATAACTTGATAAAAATAATAAGAAATTACTTAAAATAAAGAATTGAAATATAATTTTTAAATTTTTTTATTGACTTTATACTAAAAACATTAAATTCTAATATATTTCACACACATTTTATACTAATATTTTTGAACAAACAAACAAATTAGCAGAGCCAAGACTAATTCAAGCTTGCTTGTTAGCTTGTAAGCTTGGATCACGAGTCTTTTATTGAATCTAATTTGAGCCAGATCACGAGTCGGCTTACTCAATTACACCTGTATGAGATCACATGTAACGGTCAGTTAAAAGAAATGACTATATATATATTCTTTTTTATTCATTTCAGAGAAATGACTAAATCTATAAAATTAGGGTTAGGTCATGTTAGGGTTATGTGGGGTGTGAATGATGCACCACAAGTAGAGTACAGGTACGCGAGAGAAGTGGGGGGTGAAGATGATGAGCTCAGTCCCACGCTTGGCTGACGTAGGTGGTATTAATTTTCTTAGTTCATTCAGACCTCCATTTGCAGCTATGTGTGTTCAAGGATATTTAGTGCTACACTCTTCAGTTCTAATTTTATTTAAATTATTTTTAAAATAATGAATTTATCTTATTTTATTATTTAATTAAATGTAGTTATAAATTAATGTGAAGTTAAGAATTTTATTTATCTGATTTTATTTTCACACTTAGAATTATAAAAAAAATGAATCATAAATAAATAATATTCAATTTACTTACTATAATATTTCAACAAATTTGAAATATAAATAACATTTAATTAAGATAAATAAATGTTTTAACTGTTTTTACTCTCATATAGTTATTCATTAAAATTCAATCAATTTTTTTATTGTAAGTGTTTGCATATAAAAAAAATATTATGTTAAATTATATAAAAATCATTACAAATGTCAATTTATACATTTTTTAATATATTCAATTTAAAAAATAGATGATAGATATGAGTTTAATAAATGAATATAAATTGAAGATTTAATAAACCTATTGAAGTATTTGTGAAGATAATTTGAGTGTCTCATATTGTTGTGGGGGTGCTGAGGATGAGTGGATAATGAGGTTTTTGGAGTGTTGATGGTGATGTGGGGCTATAGTAAGGTGTCAAAAAAGAGAGTGTTCGAGAGGTGCGATGTTTTAGGTAATTAATTGCGAAGGCTAGGGAAGGTGTAGAGATTGGGAATATTTTTCTTAGGATGTGGTGGTGTGTTAGAAAGGTGTTGTGGAGGTTTAGGGTGGTTGGCTAATTAAGCATATAGAGGCTATAAAAATATTGATGGTGATGTTTAGATAGATTAGAGAGATGACGAGGATGAGGGTGGTCAAGAGCTTTCCAAAATAGAGAGCTCATTTTGCATATGATCAGATGTTTAGAATTTGAAAATGTGTTGTAAAGAGTGTTAGGAGGTTTGGAAGATGAAGAAAATAACTATTAAATGTTGACCTCTTTTTTGGCTTAGAGCTTGCCTAGCCATAGTTTAGATTAACCTTAATATGCCTACTATATTGCTTAGGCTAATTATGACACCTTATTAGAACTCATGGGATCTTCTTAGAATCCCTTAGACCCTCAGGACCTTAAAAGAATCCAAATGACTTAATCCTACCTGCTTGGATCCTATGAATCCAACCCTTGAGACTCCTATCCTTCTTTAACCCATTAGACTTAAGCTAAACACAACCTGTAATGACCCTTAAATTTCTATAAAATATATTTTGACCTACAACAATCAAATAATATTTCAAGAGTCATCATAAGTCTAATTTGTAAACCATCATCACCATAATATAGATATTATTGTGCTTTAATTATAATAATTTTCTTCTAATTTTATGGGCAGTGCACATATGAAAATAAGAAGTTTCTTATTTAATTGCAATTTCTTAAAAAATTTACACATTACCATATGTGGATTTATTGAGATTGTTAGATGTCAGTTTTACAAACCAATTTCACCAGAGCTTCTAGACATACTGGGCTATTTTATGAATATTTTTTTATAAGTTTTAGAGCTCTGAATTTAAAAATATAAAAGAATTTATAAAAATTTTATACTTAAAATCTAAATAATTGGCATAATTATCAATGTGTCCTTAATGTATTTTATTATAAAAATCTTTACCTACTTATAGAACTTATCAAATGCCATTTCAATTTCATTTTTCCCAAACTAGAGAGGGGAAGAGAGGAAATTAAAGGATAAAAGAGAGGGGAAGGAGAGAGGAAGTTATCGTTTGGAGGTCGTAGAATTATTTTTGTCAGTCGATCCAGTTAAAAAAATTGCTCATCTCAAGGTAGGCTACTGTTACACTACCTCTTATTTCAATGATTTAACTTATTTTATGTTTTCTAAGTTTTAATTTGGTCAAAATTTAAAAAAATTATGATATCTCAATTTTTTGTAAACTTTTAGAGGATAACGTTTAATATGTTATAATTTTAATCATTTTGCACATATTGACATGAATATATTGAATTTCATTTGGATATTTTTATAATTTAAACGAAATATTCTAATTTAAAATTTTTAGATAAATAAGAAAATTGAATAAATAATTGTTAAAAAATACATAATACAAGTATATGACATGCATACTTACTATAATTCATCCGCTGTGATTATATACATGTAAAAATGAGTATACTAATTTTTCTTATGAATGTCAATAGTCATGATTCATATATACACTACAGAAAAATGCTTTGTTATCGGCGGACAAAATCTACCGGTAACAATAAAAATTGGCCTGAAATATGAGCTTTCTGGTGAATTTTTGGTGCAAAATGATCCGACGATAATTCACTCGTCGGAAAATCTAAATCGGTAAAATTTTTTTGCCAGAAATATTTTCGGCAGGTTTTCCAGTGAAATTCTGGCAAAAAAAATATAGGAAACCGGTGCCTTTTTTGGTGTCGTATTCTAGCGTATAATCCGCCAGTATTTCTGACGGAAGATGTATGCTGGAAATACCGGCGAATAATCTGCGGCCTAAATCTGGAAATTGTTTTCGATGGGCTTTACCATCATAATATTCGTTGGAAATACCTGCATAAAATATCCGTCAGAAATGTCATCATATCGTATTACCGGAAGACTTTCCAGCGAAATATCTGCCTGAAACTTGTAGCATAAATAAAAAAAAACTTTTTTTTCTTTTGAAACTAATTTTCATAATATAACCTGCATAGAAAATAATGCAATACTATATACATTCATACATCCACTTCTGATCAAGAACATCACCAAATTATTCAACATAAACATATACATAATAACAGAAACAAGAAGGATATCATCAACAAATATTCAATAATAAAAAGGTCAAGATGTCCAAACAACAAATAAGTAAACATATCAAAAAACACATAATTACAAATGTTCACATCATTAAAATAATATCTACTTTGATTGAGTCTCCTCCTCTACTAATGCCTCACCATGAGAAGTCCAATACCAATATTCTGGCATGAAGCCTCGACGATAAAGATCAACAATTACGTCATCTAGGCTTAGGTGCACCTGATTATTATGTTTAGAATATGGGCAACGAAACTGTCCATCTGAGATGAAGCTGGGCAGTTGAGAAGTTGTCTGAATGAAAAAATTTATCCCTCTAATGAACTCATCCTTTAATATCTTTCGTCGTTACGTCAATCGATTATACATCTAACTTCTTTGAGTTCTGATATCTATAATATAACATACATATAATATGAATATATTAGATAATATTGTAACATTTATTAAAACAAAATATATGATTTTTTAAATTTTACATAAGTCCTCTGTCAATGAAACATCTGACGGCCTTTATTTAGGAAAAATATAAAGAGTCTTAGAGTGATCGAAAGGCCATCGTTTTATGTGACCAAACCATCCAAAGCGACTCTCTCTAATCTTATCTTCCACTAGAGCTACTCCAACCTTCTCACATATATGTTACTTTTGTATCATGTCTATAAGAGTAAATCTACTAGTCATCCACCTGAGCATCCTTATCTCTATAACACTTAACTTAAAATTATGCTTAGTTTAAGGGGGACTTTTCTATCACACAACAACGCCCAATGCATTCCTCTACTTCCACCATCCAACTTGAATTCTACAAATAATATCCATATCTATTTTATCATAAATAGAGCAAAGATATTAATTAAAATGTGTACTTTTACTAATAACTTCATCGCCCAATAATCCCTCAACTAGGTCTATTACAACTAAAAATACACTCTATATATTAAGTTTTAGATTTACTTATACAAAAACCTTTAGTCTCTAAGGTTGACCTACATTCTCTTACAAATGTCTAGTGAGAATATTCATAACAAAAATAAATTAAAAGCATACACCAAGATACATTCTCTTACAAATGTCTAGTGAGAACATCCATAACAAAAGCAAAAGCATACACCAAGGTTCATTCTCTTGCAAATGTCTAGTGAGAATATTCATAACAAAAATAAATTAAAAGCATATACCAAGATACATTCTCTTACAAATGTCTAGTGAGAACATTCATAACAAAAGCAATAGCATACACCAAGGTTCAATCTCTTACAAATGTCTAGTGAGAACATCCATAACAAAAGCAAAAAAGAATACACAAAGATGCGGAGGCGGCGACCTTCTTTTATTGGAGACGGTGAGTATAGGCAACCGACGGAGGCGAACAGTACAAGTTCGGTGGTGAAAGTCGGTGAGGGTCTCGTATTCGTGGCAGCTCTCGGACCCAGGGGCAACTCTCGGATGCGAGCTAATCGAGGGAAGAAGAGGGAAAGAAATGAGAAGAAAGACGACAGAGGGGTCGAAATAGGGCCCTTTCAGTCAAATTTTCCAATGGATTATCCATCGGATAAATCACCGGCGGATAATACGTCGGTAACCATTTGTCGAGTTTAAGTAAGTTGGCGCAATATTCACCGGTAATTTTATCAATAATAACGAGCAAAAATTACGTCAAAAAATTTTTAGTTTTCAACGAAAATCCAATAAAAAATTTGTCGGTGTTGTAATGGCGGCAATTTTGCCTAAAATTTTGCCATAAAAATACCAGCGAATATTCTGCCGGTTCAGCCGCCGCATTTTCCGGCATATATCTATCCGCCGAAAAATTCGATGGTAATGATAGTGTAGTGATACATTTCATATGTAATAGACTAATACAATGAGTTAAACATTGGGCATAATATCACTTATTTACTATGTTATATATGTTATGAAATATGTGTGTAACAAAGGCTGGCCATAAATTATTGACTAATTCAGGTTGGCTGGAGACATATTATCTTACACAGAAAGGTGGGATGATGAATTTTATTTTAAAATAAGGATCATAGTGTAATATTAAATGACATGAAAAATTAAAGCATAAGGAGACATATTAATATAATATGATACACCAAAAAGCATAAAATGATGACTTCTGATATAAATGCCAACAACCTATATGACTTGTGATGTGATTGATTTCTAGAAATATGATTGAGATTGATTTTTATAGAGTTGGCATGGAAGACTAGAAATGAAAAAAAATCCCATAAATAGCTATATGCTTTATCTTACTTATATTGCTTGTGTATGCATATATATATATATATATATATATATATATATATATATATATATATATATATATATATATATATATATATATATATATATATATATATATATATATATATATATGAAAAATTATATAATTAATGATTTGCATATGATATAGGCTATGATTGATACAAATATCTGATAAGATTGATAAAAGTGATATAAAGACATTAATGTATTTTTAATGTATTTAGATAATGGAACTATTGATTTCATTTTAATATTGAGTTAAATAATCATAAAAAAATTTATCCCCAAAAGATCCACCAAAATTTTTAATGGATAGTTCACTAGAAAATTCTAATTGAAAGCATCATGAAGCAAATATATAAAAAAAGAACAAAATGTCCCCTGAAAGTTTAATTGAACATATCAAAATTATAATATATATTATATTGCATATAATTATTTTATATTAATGGATGAATAACCATGCAACTAAAATAACTAAAAAATTGATTTAAATATAAAATTGGTAGTATTTAACTTAAATTAAATCAAAATAAAATTAATCACCACCGTTCCTCATAGTTCATGCAAAATTCAAATGAAGAGGGCGGTTTTGGCATCGATTTTTTTTTTTTAATTCAGCGAAGTGAAGTATAAGTATCCCATTTTCTTTTTTTTATATGTCATGTGAGAGATGTGAAAGAATTCAATTTCATTCTTCATTTATTTTCTATCTTGTTCCTCATGCACTTGCTCTCCTTTGTTCCACTCTTTCAATCTCTTCATCCTCACTTTTTTTTATTGTGTGTTGCTAACTCATTCATTTTTATACTATTGCATTGAGCCTTGCTTTTATTTCAATTTTTGTATGATATTTTTTAGTATTTATGAATAATTACAAATTATTAATCATTATAACAATGTATAACATCATCATTTCCTACTGCTCATCTGTTATGCAGCAGGGAAAAATAATATGAGATGAGTAGACATTATGAGCTAAACCATAGGAGTTTAATGTATAAACTTTTTTTTTTTTTCATCCTCTCATATTATTTGGTTCCATAGTTCAAAATCTGATTACTAAGATGGCCATGTTGTCATCATTAAAGTAAAAAATTTAGGCATGTTGTTATCTTAAAACATATTACCTTATTTTGAATCCTTGATTTATGCTTTAGAATGTATTAAAAGGATGAATGAAATTCTATCAAAGTGGCATGAGGTGCATTCATTGTTTTGGCTACACAAGTATTTGAGTGTTTCACGGTCTAAACAAATGAATGAACTTGCTAGCTACCAAGTAATGTTTATATTGATTTAGTGCATAAATAATGTCATAAAACTCTTTATCATGAGTGGAATGTTTCCTCTTAACTTCATTAGTCACTTTTTGAAGAAGGAAATTGGGTGACATCCTTTGCATAGGACAATACCAAATCTAGGATTAGAAGCATTCCAATATGCCTTAAAGACTTGACTAAAATAAGGTAAGATCAGAATAAAGGTTGCAATAATAAGCTGTTTCAACAATTTTTAATTTCTTTAGGCTATCTCATACATGTTGAAATGTTTCAATTTGAGAAGTTCGATTATGGTGCACCCAATAAGTTGAATTTCTTAATGAATCACTAGAATGATACCATTCCATGAAATCTCCTCACATTAGTAAATGGTTGAGGTGTTGGCCATTCAATGCACTACAAAAAAATGGGCCAATAGCGACAAAAAAAAAGAGACAAAAAGAAATTGGTCGCTAAAAATATCTTTTAGCGACAAAAAATAAGTAAGGCCTCTAAAAGTAAGGAAGCTTGATATTAGCCACAAAAACAAAATTGGCTGCTAATTTTATCGCTCAAAGTTTAGAGAGTTTTTTTCACAAATATATACATGTCATTTTAGTGACTTATTATTCTATTTAATTTTGTACATAATCGTACGCTTTGCAGATATGTCAGGGGTACAAGGGGACAGTGCCCAGGTCGCGGGGTCAAGAGGCAGTGCCCTTGTGGGGGTTTCCGGGGGCAGCGCCCCCGGAACAAATTTTGATTATAAGATTATTTTTGAAATTCAATTTAACATTTATATTTTTATGATGATAAATATAATAATTTATTGATGAAATAAATTATAATATATATTATCTAAATTTTAGTAATTACTTATTTAAATAAAACTATACATATAGCAAACCCTCCCCATCGGCCTCACGAACACTCGTTTTCGCTATTACGGTTTGCCCTACCTCTTTAGCGACGACCTCAACTGCAATTGCCAACTGCAATCGACGGGGCCACGACCTCTCTCATTCGCGCGTTGATATGGGTTTCTTCCCTCACAATTCTTCGAACAATCCCGCAAACTCGCCTCCGTCAGTTTCGCCTTCTCAGGTTATCCCTAATACCGTTCTTCTTCTTTTCCTTTCAAAATTTCTATGATCTTCTTTATACTATGCTTGCCTCTGATTAACGTGTATTTATCCAACGATTGTTTTCTGCTTTACTGGATTTTCCAAGATTTTGTTTCGCGAAGTGTTGAATCTGATGTGGTTATGATCCGAAATTCGACGGAGTAAGAAGGATGCAGGGGCGGTTATTTCCCTTTTTTATTGAAAAAAATATTAACCGCAGTGTTTTTTTTCCTTTTTATTTATTAGTTTTGTTGGGATTATACTTTTCTGGATGTGGGCTGATAATTTTTTAGCTTATTTTCCTTCTCTGAGAAATGGAAATTTGCTAGAAATTTGTAAAAATTAGCTTCGGTTGGTAGTTCTAGGAAGGTGAGAATGTTTGTAATTCTATAACTTGCCTTCGTTTGTTTTTGGGTAGTTAATCCTTCCTTCTTGGAAGTGGTTGGAATAGCTCTGTAAAAGTAGTGGTGGATTGTATGGAGTTCCAAATTATTTAGAGGACAAAGTATAGGGAAAGCCATGACTTGGTCAAGTTGATCAAGTTTGGACTAAATTGATAAATCATGAAATATTATGCTATTGGAGGGGCTTAAGGGTGTTTGAAGTGGTTGGAATAGCTCTGTAAAAGTAGTGGATTGTATGGGGATTAGATAAGGAGTAGATGGTGTGTATTTAAGAAGTTTGTAGAATACAAGAGGAATGGGGTTTAAACTAGGTCACTGTAAATATGATTAATGGTTTGCAGAAATGTTTATGATGTTTTTTAGCAAAATGGCTATAGCTTTTAAGGAAGATATTTTGCATGATTCTCGGAACCAGAAGGAAATATGTTATGACATATTGGAAGAGAGCATTAAGATTATAAAAATATTACTTAAAATTTCAAAAATCTATTTTTCAATTATTTCTGGTTATGCTTAAGCTATTATATCATGTTTTATAAAGCAAAATTAACAAAAAAAAAGAAGAAATGAAGTGATGTTGATCTTATAATGAGGAGGACTTCATGAGATGTTGATCATCATCTTATAGTGAGGAAATTAAAATTAAATTGATCTTCTCCATCATTTTCTTGCACAAATGTCTCCATTTTACCTTGGGCCCAAACATAGGCTTTGTTAGATATATAATTATTTTACCCAGCTGTAGTGCGATTAACTTAGATGCCAGAATCTACTAAGGTAATTCGTGTTGAACTCTTCCTTCGGCAATAGTTTTTAGGTTTAAATTAGACCGTGTAAGATATTATGGGTAACTTGTATGCCTTGTTTTAAGTGTGAATTTGTTAATATTAGGAAGTATAGATGCGCTATTACTCTTAGGCTTCATTTGGGATAAGTTTCTTATTATCGCTTTTTGAATCAATTTTTGAGTACACAAAATTTTAATTTAAAACATTTTTTGCAAAAAAACTACTTCAAGGAAGAGTACTCTCTGGAGTCGATAAACCTATTGCAATCAAATTTCCTCTTAGATCTTCACTTATGTTAGACTCAAACCTCGAGCAAGCTTAGATAGGGGTTCTGAGCATAAAGAAGTTAATGTCCAATTCATAGCAATCCAACGGTTGGATTGAACATTCAGCTTCATTAGATCCTTTTGGATAAATTTAGGCCAATCCTTGCTTAAATTGTTGCTTAATCCCAAAAAGTTTAGTTACGACTTTAATCAAAATTTTTCTTAAGATCTTCTCTTGAGATGTAAAAAACAATAGATGCTTGCCTTTATGGAGGAATTAGAACCCTCACATAAAATAAACCCTATTTTAGTACTCTACGATAGTGTAATGTCTCTAAGAGCAAAGAATTTTTTTAAAATATTCATTTTCATTTTAAAATCAATAGTAGAAGAACATTTCAATCTTTCAAGATAGTATGTTATTATTTATATCCAGTTTGATAATGAAAATGATAAAAATCTATTTCTATTTTTAAATCATGAATGAAATGGCATTTCTATCTTTATAGATAGTATGCTATTATCTATGCAGTATTTGATTATAAAGTATAAATTTCAAAATCATATGCCAGTTTATGTTTTCACATATTTTCTAGCGACTCTGCTAGGAATTAGTCTCTCTCTCCAACTTTAGTGGTGACTAAATATTTTACATTAGTAGTATACTTAATGTCGCATTAGATTTAAACTGCCCTTCTTCTGTTTGTCACTTTATCTTCAAGTAAATATGCTCAGCATTCAAATTTGTATAAAGATATACCCTTTATCTCCAAGATTTTTTGGTGTTGTCTCTTAGATCTCAAGAACTACCTATTGAATGAGATTTATTGAGTTAGGTCATGAAATCTGATGTATTCCAAATCATCTATAGCCTACTATATAAATTCATCTGAATTAAATCTTCAATCCAAAATTGCCAACTTAAATCATTTCCTCATTCTTAAGTAATACATTGTGGTTACATTTCATGTTGCAACTTGATATTGTTTTCTGAACTTGCTCCTTCACTGCACTTGTTATGGAATTTTGTTAGCTTCGATCAGTTCAAAATTATTTAGAGCAAAATATCTTACTTGAAGCTAATGAGTTTAGAATGCTGACATAGAATTGTATTTATATTTAGAAAAAATAGCCAAGAAATTGATCTTCAATTTTCCTAACAACATGAACCTAGCATGAAAAAGCCCCAACTGCACAATGGGAGTTTGATTAAGTTTGTATCAAGTTTTGCAACTTAGCAATGGTAGTCAATGGTCCGCAGTTCATTGTTCTTAAGGTTGTTGAGAATAATGATAAGAAACCAATCCTGGAATTTATTATACAAGGTAGGTCTGTGGTTTCTCCTACAACAACTAAACCTTTTGTATTCTTAAGGATCAAGTTTCTTGAGTTTGATCATAGAATGATGTTTTTAGTTACATCTAGTCTACCTATTTCTTCAATGATTCCTAGTATCTTTAACAAAGACCCAAATGAGAAATAAGAACTACCACATGAGGCAGAAAGTTGAGATAAAGAAGTCACTAGACGAAGACTTTATTGTGGCTATCGTGAGAGTGTCCGATGAAGGTGAGATTCCCCAAAAAGCACCACTATTGGGAGGTGGCAGATTTCATCTCCTATCAGTTTCCTATGGAGATGAAGATGTCAAAGTGATAGCTACTTCATCATCCCTGATTTTAGTTTATCGTAGTCCTATCATGCCATCACTAAGATAAAAGATAAGAAAATTTAAATGCCTGTTGAAAGGGATAATCTTGAGGCGTGCTAATACCTTTGGGCAATCAAAACAAGAATTTTTGAAGAGCATGAAGGGAATAATTTGTGAGAAAGTAGAAATTTAACTTTCAAAAATAATACTGCTTGTGTTTGTAGAAAAGGAAAGTTCAATGTTAAAGGTTAAGATAGAAATTTAAGCCTACTGCTATATCCATGACTACTAATGGATATCATTGAGAACCTAGGAGGTTTCCTAGAAATAAGGATTGTCAGTTTTAACTTCTGCCCAGTATTGAAAATTTTAGGTTAAGCTTGTAGAAGTGAATCATAGGCAATTCAAAACCCAAACAGGGCTAAGATGGTGGGATTTCGTTCAGTATTGGTAAGGATGTTACTTGATGTACAAGTTTTCTTATAATTAACTTTGTATAGCTTGTGAAACAGGCTATGTTGATTTAAAAGCCAAAAGATTTTTTGGCTCAAAGACAACACTCTACAAAAGAGATGGCTGTAAAACAAGCCAAAAATGGCTTTAGTGGTTTAACTTTTTCTCTACTGTAAAACCACCCAAACAAGTAGTTTTGGCTGCGATACCATTGCCAGTAACATGTTTCAAACTTGGATGGTCATTCATTCTAATGATATAATTTCATACACTTTAAAGTGGCTTGCCATCCACATTTTATTTCATATTCTTTAACTTAAGAGTTGTTTCATTAGATGAAAAATAAGTGTTAATGATTTTAATTATAAAAATATCTAAAATTTTGATGTTTGTTTTGATAGACTTTTTCCATTTCATAATTGACATTGATTCCCAAAATATTATTATATCATCCAAATTTTATATGCAATACAAAGATTATCATCATTCCTAGCAATGACCTTTTAATATCTTCTTCAAACTTCATGTCTTTCCATTTACATTGAATTTTCTATTGTCTTCACAAAAAAATTCAAATGAAAAATAATTTGAAGCATATTATTTATGAATATTAACCTAAATTTAAATAATTTTTGAAAGGGGTTTAAGATTAGTCATGTAATAATTATTTTTTCTTCATAATTTTGTCAGGTCAAAGCAATGGATAAAAGTTGGATTAATCTCAACGATAGACGTTTGCGACAATATAAGGATGGGGTCACTGCATTTATTAAATTTGCCCATGAAAATAATCCTCAAAAGGAGAAGATTCGGTGCCCATGTCGATACTGTGCAAATGTCTTTTTTCAGACTTATAGTGTCGTAGAGAATCATTTACTAATTAATGGAATGCAAACATCATACATTGAGTGGACATGTCATGGGGAAACATCTCAAGCTTTTAGTGTTGCAGATTTAGGCAGAAGAGATGTGAATGATCTTAATAATACAAATGAAAAGGTTGATGAGATTCAAGAAATCTTAGAGGATATACATAGGGGAACTTTCATGAACTCTTCTCCCAACAATTCACCAAATGAGGAATGTGATAATATTATCGACAAAGATGAAACAACTATATTTGATAGACTACTGAAGGATGCACAACGTGATTTATACCCTGGTTCAGATTTATCTATGTTGTCTGCTCTTGTAAAGTTACTACACATTAAAGTATTTAATTGTTGGACAAATAAATCATTCAACATGATCCTTGAATTCATAAAATCTATCTTGCCAAAGGGTGAAACACTTCCGTCTTCATATTGTGAATCAAGGAAGATTCTATCAGACCTTGGATAGGGATCTGAAAAGATTCATGCTTGTAAAAATGATTGTGCTTTATTTTGGAAAGATTATGAGGATAAAGAAGAATGACCTGAGTGTATGGAATCAAGATGGAAAGTTAATGATGGAAAAGGAAAAAAATTCCTCATAAAATTCTACGTTATTTTCCTATTACATCTCGATTACAATGATTATTTATGTCAAGAAAAACTGCTCATGAAATGAGGTGGCATAAGGAAAACTAGTTTGGGGATGAAAATATGTTAAGGCATCCAGTTGATTCTAAAGTTTGGAAGGATTTTGATACTAGCTTTCCTTGGTTTGCAGAAGATTCTCGTAATGTACGCCTTGGATTAGCTTCAGATGGATTCAATCCTTTTGGTAATATGAGCACTTCTTATAGCATGTGGCCCGTCATTCTCATGCCATATAATTTACCTCCATGGATTTGTATGTCATCTGAGTTTATGTTTATGACACTATTAATTCCTGGTCCAGTTGCTCCTGGGAAAGAAATAGACGTGTATTTAAAGCCCCTTATAGAAGAGTTAAATAACTTATGGGTGAATGGTGTCAAAACTTATGATTCTGTAAGTAGGAATACCTTTCAAATGCATGCTGCTCTTTTATGGACTATAAATGATTTTTCAGCATATGGTATATTGTCGGGTCATAAAGTACATGGTTATAAAGCTTGCCCAATATGTGATAGTGACACTTCTTCACAATATTTGTGAAACAAAATTTGTTACATGGGTCACAGACGCTTCTTACCTAAAGAGCACAAATGGAGAAAAAGTAGGAAGTTTAATGGCAAGCATGAAGTTGGGGTGAGACCTCAAATTTTATCAGGAGATGAAATATTATCAGAAATGGAATCATTAAAGGATTTGAAGTTTGGAAAGCATCCTAGCTGCAAAAAAAGAAAACGTAATCTTCATGAATCAACTTGGACAAAAAAAAGTGTATTCTTTGAGTTGCCTTATTGGAGAAGTCTCACGATACTTCATAATCTTGATGTAATGCACATTGAAAAGAATATTTGTGATAACATTCTAGGGACCTTATTAAATATAGAAGGAAAGACAAAAGATACAAATAAAGCTCGTTTGGATCTACAAGATATGGGCATAAGACATGAGCTACATTTGCAAAACAAGGTGAGAAACCTCCAGCCTCTTACACACTATCTCCAAAAGAGATAGAAGGGTTTCTCAACTTCGTTAGATCAATAAAGTTTCCAGACGGTTACGCAGCAAATATATCTAGATCAGTACATATTCGAAATGGTAAGCTTATGGGATTAAAAAGCCATGATTGCCATGTTTTGTTACAACGAATCCTTCCTTTAGGATTGCGTGGATATTTAAATAAGGATGTGCATAATGCTTTAAGTGATTTGTCAAGATTTTTTAGGATATTATGTGCTAAGACATTGAGATTGGATGTCTTGGAGAAATTAGAAGATATGATCATCAATACAATTTGTCGATTTGAAATGATATTTCAACATGCTTTCTTTGACATAATGGTTCACTTGGCTGTTCATTTGCCTCATGAGGCTAGGCTTGCTGGACCTGTTCAGTATAGGTGGATGTACCTAATTGCAAGGTTACTTCTTGTGCTATTAGCTTTTACTTTTATATATTTTTATTGATTATTTACACAAATTTTGATTAAAATTTTTTTATATGCTAGAAATCTAAGTGTTCATAAAGGGAATGTTAGGAACAAAGCTCGCCCTAAAGGATCAATTGCAGAAGCTTACATTGTTAATGAGGCATTGACATGTTGTTCTAGATACCTCCGTGGTATAAAGAGTAAAAATAATGAAGATGAAGAATATAATGATAATGTTCAGTTGCATGAAAATCAACTTTCAATTTTCTCTAGAAGGATTCATCCTTTTGTTCAACCACTCTTCACTACATTATCTTGGAGTGAGTACAATTTAGTTCGATGGTATGTTCTTAACAATTGCGAAGAGTTAAAGTCATATCTTTGGTACGTTATTAACTAAAATATTGATGATATTAAATTTATTTACAAATAATGTATTAATCTGCAATTAAATTTTATAAAAATTGTGTGTTAGGGAACATGAGAATGAGCTAAGAAAAGAAGATCCATTTATTCAAGATGTGGCAACAAAGCAAAAAGAACAGTTTCCATTATGGTTTGAACAAAGAGTGAGATACTCAATTTCTAAATTTAGTTTACTATTTATATTTATAATTTTTTTTCTAATGTTCAAAATTTCACGAAACTTGATTCTTTTTTTGCTTAGATGAAGAGCTTGAATCTTCATGGATCACTCGAAGGCAACAAAGATCTTTATTCTTTAGCAATGGGTCCAGATATTCGTTTTAATATATATTCAGGGTGCATTGTTAATGGAGTTAAATTTCTAGTCAACCAACGTGACATTCGGAGGGTAACCCAGAATAGTGGTGTATCAGTACAGGGTTCTCATAAAGATCAAAGTATTGATTTCTACGGGATTTTAACTGATGTTGTTGATTTGAGCTATATTGATGGAAATCATGTAGTATTGTTCAAGTGCAAATGGTTTGATCTTGAGCATAAAAAAATCATTGTAATTGATGATGATTTCACATCTATAAATATAAGTAAAACTTGGTATGATAATGATCCCTACGTATTAGCAGGTCAAGTTACTCAAGTATTTTATGTTCAAGATACAAAGTTAAGAGGTGATTGGCGTGTTGTACAGAAAGTGCAACATAGGCATTTATTTGATCCCACCCTCATGAATTACTTGAATGAATATCAACTTAACACTGATCAGCTAACTGAAAATATAGCGTATCAACAAGATGAGCAAAATGATATGAACTTCCAATATGATTTTGGTGAGATTGGTCCCTTACATAGAGAAGATGTAGAGTCAGAAATTCTAGATTATGTACAAAATGTGCATGTGCAATCAAGTCAGACTACTGATTTTATATGTGATGAAGATGAAGAAGAGGAATATGATGCAACTTTAGCTGAATATTGTAGTGAAGATGATGTTAATGTACATATCAACATTGATAGTGATAAATACTAGGTTGTTCTTTATAACTTATTTGTTTCATATATTATAATAACATGATATCTCTGCTTTTCAATTATATTTTTTTATTGTTTCATTTTACAGTTCATTAACTCATGGCTCCAGGAAAACGGATAAGCTCTCGAATAATTGCAAACTACTCACATTTGTTTGCACCGTCAACTAGTAATAATGTTCAATCTACAATAAAAAATGATGCTTCACATGTCCTTTCTACAGGTAATAAAGGTAAGTTGGTATTTTCTTGCTTATTCGGTTGAAATCCTTTTAATGTTTTTTTCTCTTATAAGCATAAACACTATCATTTGATAAATATAATTTCTTTTGTACATTATAAGCTCTTACGCTTAATTGTTTGCATGTATCAATTGAAGGAGGTTTGTCTACAGGAGAAGCATCTATAATAGCTGATAGCTTAGTTTTACATCCATCAGCACCGGAGAATGAGACAACTATCATTGGTATTATTACTTATGACTTGTTCAAATTTAATAATTATGATAAAAATAAATGACTTCCTTATTTAATATTGAAAATAATGTTACTTTTTTTTTCAGGTTCAAATTCTAAAAAACAAAGGGGTCCAAATAGGGGTGTAGCATTAGAAGAACATTATAGAACAAAAGGTAAGGTAGCAATATTCATTCCAGAGGGATTGAATAGGCTAGTTGGAGAGCATCATTCAAAGTTGTCTAGAGAAGCGGGTATCATAGTTAGAAACTTTGCTCCCATGCAAGTCGAAAGATGGGATCAAGTTAGTGATACCGATAAAGATATGCTTTTAAAAAAATTGATGGTAAGAACTTTAATGAAGATTTTATTTATTTGTGTTCTAAAATTCAATTCCGTTTATGAATATCAATGCTCTCTATATTTTACCTTTTGTTACTTTCGGCATAGCAACTAAAAAATTTATGTTAAGAACTATTGTGCTTCTATCCGCTTTGTATGAGTTTGTTAACAAATGCAGAGTTTTGGAAACTATTCATTCAAAGTGGAACAACATGTATGAAACTACTCCCTTTTTTTGCCTGAGCTTTTTTTTTTGTAGTGCACACTTGTATTTTGTCATTACATGTTTCGGTAAATGTAATCAACGATCCTAGTATTGATTATATGAAGATTTGTTATATAAAGATTCAATCATTTCATTAGCATGTTCGCAAATATTGTAGCCATTTAGAAGGATTGTTAACTCTCACCCCGGATAATTGGTCTAGAGCCAATGGTTTTATTTTGTTGTTGTAATTCCGATATAGAATGTTTATCTCAAATATTTATACAACATTAAATTCACAACTATGGTGTTAGTTTTTTTTATGATCGAAATCATGGATCTCCACCAAGCTTTATCTTGTTCCTTGTGGACAAATATTTTTCTAGTTTAAATCATGCATCAATGCCTTTTGCCATTCAATATTTCACTTTATAGTTTGTTTAAAATATATGGAAGAAATGCTTGTTCTTTTTTTTTTGGTAATATGATTGCCTGCAAAAATTTTTGTAGGTAAAGATAAATATATCCATTGAAGAACCACATGTCAAGGATTGTGTGATGCACACGATGAGCAGGAGATTTTTTGATTTTCGCTCGAAGGCCTATATACATTACAAAAAACATGGAGGGGGAGTGTTAGCAAGAAAGAAACCTTACAAAGAGCTTATTGAGAGATAAGATGATTGGATTTGGTTGTGCAATTTTTTTGACTCAGAAATATTTAAGGTATGTCTTTAATGTAAAAGAAAGTATAGCTTCGCTAATTTACTTATATTCCCATTAGAGACATATGAAACTTCTTATCATGTATTGAATATGTGCGAAAAAAAAGAGTATTAAATACTATTAGGAAAAAGAGATGAACTTATACACAAAAGACATTATTGTTAAAATCTTTTAATTTCAAGCAGAGGAAGATTTCATTTTGTTGCTAATTATTTTTTGTGTTTGTTATTTTATGTTGAATCAAATATTTTTAAATACAGAAAAAATCGAAATCAAACTCTCGGAATCGTTCGATGTTGAAGTTTGTTCACCGAATGGGCACAAAATCTCTTGTAGCACATCAGTATGACAAGGTATTTATAATTTTTAAATTGTTTAAATTTAAAAAATTTATTAATTTGTGAGACATATTTTGTTATGGTGTAGCAATTAAGCAGAATCGAATTATACAAGGAGGAGTTTACTGAGAAAGAAAAGAAATGGGTTTCTGAAGATTGTCGGGCAAAATATGTTAGTATAAATTAAATTTATTAGAATATCTTTATTACTAATATTTCATCATTTTTGTATTGATTTTCTTTAAAACATACAGGACAAGATGATGGAAATTCGTCAGAAAATTATTAACGAGGGAGGAATAGTTGATGAGACAATAATTTGTGCTGATGTTCTTGGTGAAGCATCTACATATATTCGTGGCCTTGGTCATGGGCCAAAGCCAATGAAGAAAACTAAATTTGTTAGATCAAATGCATTGTCCGAGAGAGAGGCCGAGCTTGAAACCAGTTTAAAAATTATACAAGAAAAATATGAGGAACAGAGTAAAATCATTAAATGTCAACAAAAAACTATAGATTGGTTAAAAATGGTAGCAGAAAAATTGGGCATGCAGCCACCTAATGATGATGGTAAGTATTTAGAACAAACACAATAAGGTTTATTAAATCATATTAAAAAATTGTTTAACTAATACTCTAAATTTCTTCTTGTAGGGCCAAACTTGTCAGATGAAGAAAATGATGATTAGAGTCAGATTTATTTTAGTGGTTTCATACAATATTATTTTAAGTATCTCTTAATTGGTCTTTGCAGAATTTGTTGTCTAGTAATGTACCTTGCAAGTTTGAACTGCTAGTTTCAATAATCACTCCTAAGTTATGGAATGCAGACATAAATTTCTTCCATTTTTCTTGCATTTTCAATATATATTTCCTTGCAATTTGAACCAAAAATCACATAGAGCTGTTTTTTCTATGAAGATGGACATAATTTGGAAGTTTTGTACTGATTATAATATTTACAAATGAATAATTTATGTGTGCTCTACTTGGCATCATGAAATTAGAAATTGATATATTAGTATAGCAACTTTTTTAAAGTATGCCAAGTAAATGTTTATGATCAGACAACCAATTTGGTTTTGGAAGAAAACTCTGATTTAAACTGTGGAATTTTTTGGAAGATAAATGTTTTTTTTTTCTAAAAAATGGTTCATTTGAAGTTCTGGTGCCAAGTTGAAGTTCTTTGCAGTTGATACGGGTTATCATATTTGCACAGTCAATTTTGAGTTAACACTTGCAAGCTTGAGAAGTAGTAATATTTATTTTATTTAAATAGTTAATCGTTCGCGATCAAATCTAGTTGTTAGAAGGCGTAATTTCTTCGTTATTCACTCTTGTAAGGTTTTAAGTTTTTGTTTCTCGTTGTCGTATTCTCTACGCAATATTTACTGTGTTGATTTGGTTGAAACTATAACCTACAGTTTCTTGGAGTTTGTTACCTGTACAGGTAAGTGCAGAGCCTTACTCGGAGTGTAATAACTTTTGTCAATCACAAAAGCTCAAAGGCAACTATGAAGAGACAAACTTGCAATTTGATAGCGTAATATTGCATGTGAAGTCTACAAATTTGTGCGCCACCCAGCGGAAAGGTTAAGAGTGACAGAGCTGCTCCTCACACTGGGTAGGTGAACTAGTTTGCTTGATTTTAAATATTTAAGAGTTCTCCAGCCATTCTAAATCTTATACCTAGGATGGATAAGAGGTTATCCTTTACCGGGATATCATTTTCGCTGGCCTATTTTTCTCATCAACAACAACCAACACAATTGCATACTTCATAAGCCAGCCAAAGCTTGCCTCAGGACAAGCTATTATAATGAGAAACTGCTCAGCGTGATGTTAAAAAGTGAGGATTTCGAATTCATTAAAATACTTATATTGTCATTAATACTTCATTTACATATTTAAGGCGTAATCTAGTTGTTAACTACTTTTCTGCTGAATAAACTTGTTGTAATTTGACTGATTACTTCTACTTATTTATCATGTACTACTTTTATTTTGAGCCATGAATATTTCATTTACATATTTAAGGTTTAAATACACCAAACTTTTCAATCTGACAGAATAGATAAAAGAAGAAAAACAAATTTTTTTTGTGCGGTGCTTGAACTTATTTGCTCATGATGATTTCCTTTGATATTGTCGTGATGTTTTGTGATAGATTTGTCTCGCCCATAAAGTTTCCTTGTTTGAAAGACTACAATATTTATGCATCTGACTTGATAATTCATTTCCGCAAGTCAAATCTGGAAGCTGACATTTTGGAAGTCGTTGAAGAGGAACCAGAGCTAAGCTTGTTGCATCGATCCTTCTTGTAAGTTGGTCCAACAAAATGAAGACCTTGTGGATAGCATTTCTTTTAGTAGTAGCTTATCTGAGATCTCCGATTATACAAATAGGATAGAGTGCTTTTCTCTTCCAAATGCACAAGCTTTGTTAAATGTGACTAGTAGGAGAAAAAAAAAAAACAAAGCCTGCATATATTTGATGTGACTTGTAGCAGTATTATTATTTTTTAAATTTCCTTGAGTTTTTACTCTTCATATTCATAGAACAATTGTAGATAATGTTTTTTTTTTATTTTCTTAAAATTTTGTAGAGAGGCGATCAACCAGAACATCTATCAGAATTATCTGAACTTTGCTTTCGAGGAAAACATGCTGCCAAGCAGTATGCATACCAAGTTCCCTGCATTTTTACCTTGAATTATCTCAGAATTGTTGAAATAATCTAGTAATCTTATTTATAAAATTTTTATGTAGGGGCTTGCTTGTACTCCAAGTTGAAGTTCATTGTGGAGCAGGAGAATCTCAATATCGTTATAAAGAAGGATGGGAGGTGGACTCATAAGCTCTTTGAGCAGCTAAGCCAGCCATCGTTACAATGCCTCGGTTGTAGTAGAAGGGCCATATAGCCGAGGATCCATCGATTTCCTAAGGTCGCAGTCTGCTTCCCAACTCGCTATGCAATTAATGATTCTATAATTACAGAGAATTAGTAGTTCGTAGCATAGAATTAATGACATTCACAGAAATCTGCAACCTGTTATTTATTGAAATTGCTACCTTAATTATTAAACAAACCAAGACTGGCACAACAAGATTTGGTTGGTGGAATCTAGCTGCTTGGTTAGTGGCATCATAATTAATTTGTTTTGTTTGTTTTTGTTTAAGATTAGCTCATCTACAAAGTTTACTCCAAATCAACTATTGAAAAAAATTAATTGTTAGTAGGAAACAATAAATAAACGCTGAACATACAAGGATAAAAAATGCATCTCGAAAGTACATTATTTTACTGATTCGCGTTAATTCATTTGCTTTGCAGCTATGATTCTCTGATACTTGTAAGCGGTGGCGGTGGAATCACCCACTTCATCTTTATAATCAGAGAATTGGTCCACCACAGTGCCACTGTCCACTAAAACGCCATCCATCATCCTAAAATTGATGGATATGGTGCCGAATCCCACACTGCATCAATACATGAAATTGATTGGCGTTAGCATGGTTAAAGATTGATGTTATGCATTTGCCTTTGATAGAGCTGATATGAGAGAAAAAGTAATAATTTTGTAATTTTATATTTATTTACATACAAGTTAAAAAAAGATTTTATTTTGACTAGATGTTATCATTTTGTAAACATTATGATTTTATGATTAATAATTTTTGAGATCGTATTTCATATGTTAATTAATGGATGCATTTGTAAAAGTATATGAATGAATATAATTTTTATTTTCTCCTAGCAAATCCTTCATAATGATATTGATGAATGAATATATTGGATTCTTTGCTTTTTATTATTGTTACCTCAAGCTAATGAAATTTGTGTTTTTTCTCTATTATGGAATTTATCTAGTTAATTGCAATATAAAGGAGTGATGGATTGATCTTAATTGTTATAGCCAAGGCATAATAATTGGATAATACTTTTTTTCTATTAAATATCACCAAATTATATATCCATAAATATATATCAATACTTCATAAAATTAAAGGGGGCATGTGATTTATTTTGTTGATTAATTTGCGACCAATTTTTATTTTGGTCGCTATAAGAAAATTTTAGTAATAAAATGAATTATTGAAATTACTAAATAGCATCCAAATAAATATTCATTAGCGTCCAAAAAAAAGGTCACTGATATGTCTAATTTTAGCGACCTGATATGTCTAATTTTAGCGACCAACACTAATTAGTGGTCGCTAATATAGCAACAAAAAAAAAAGGCCACTAAAGGCCTCAGCGACGAGGCTACTGCGACAAAACAGCGACCCAAATATTTTTGGTGGCTATTAGTTTTAGCGACCAAAGTAATATTTTTAGCGACCAATTTTGATGGTCGCTAATTGCCTATATTCTTGTAGTGATGATGTCAATAATCTTGTTTAAATCCGTTTTAGCATCTACAAAAGAAAAAATATAGTTATGGAAATTAACTCTTACCAAAAGAAAATGATATTTCTTCGGGTTGGTAAACATCTTTTGCTTGTAGAGAGCTTAAAAGATCTGAGAGAGGTATTATAGATGTTCATCTATAGCATAGCTATACATAGTACATCATTACAATGTACCACCAAATATTTTTGATCAAGGGTAAATATTGTTGGTTCATGAGTAGTGTGAAGGTGCTCAGCATGTTGGTTATTCTAAATGACATAACAGTCCACTCACATAGTTTAGCTCATTTTTGAATGATGTCTTCCATTCATCTCTGAGCCTTGCTCAAATATGATGGTATCCGCTTCATAAGTCAATTTAAAAAAAAAAATAGAGAAGACATGTGTAGTTGATGTAATAAATCATAAATTCAAGTAATTGAAACCTTGCATTTGATCATTAATTTGTTCACAACATGCTATCAATTTATATGCACAAAGATAATTATATTTTATTATAGATAGTGTGGGGATAGCATATAGGATGAATTTTTCTTTGACAAAAATTTTGGCCATCAATTTGAAGATTTTATCTTTACAAATTTTTATCTTATATGGTAAATGAATTGATGATGAAAGAAGGACCCCAAGATAAGGTTAATTGTGTGATGAATATCAAATATCAGAGACAATCCATTTGGTATCTCTTTTGCTAAAGCAACTTAAATTGATATAGTAAAGATGAGATAGTAATAAAGCACACCAAATTTGATCATGTCTTTTCTTTCCAATAGAAAAATAAAATAAATGTTTTCTACTTTGATCTCACTTCCATCTCTTAAACTAGGAAAGCTTATAATGATTTGGATGTTCTTGGGTTGTAAGGCGTTGCTTCTCCATCTTTTTTGTTGGTCGAACATTCTCACAATTTCTCTTATCAATGGTGAGATTGTAAAATTTCCTTCAAAATTACATCAGATGTGGAAGATATTATGGCACAACCATTTATCTTCTTTGAAGTTGTTAGCATTCAACACTTGATGAACCATGAGCACCTTTCCTTCATCAACGACATACATAATTTCATTGTTGCTAATGCCATGTGTTTTCTCCCCATTCTCTTTTTTGGGAATTATTTCTTTGCCTAATGATCAATTTATTTATCATTTTGGAGAGCTTGTAGCTATGTGAACAAACCCATGATATTTGAAATATTTTTGGTGAAGAAGTTTGATGTCAAATTGTGTTGCTAAGCCCAATTGATGTGAATAATCACACCTCAAGCTAAGTAGTCCTCATTACTTTACACTATATATTCCACTATTTCTATCAGTTGTTTCATTTATGCAATAGAGGGTAGGGGTGTCAATTCGGGTCAACAGGTCAGGTTTGGGTTAAACCCAATTTGACCTGGCCATAAATGGGTCGACACTAACCCGACCCAATTTTGCAAACGGGTCAGGATTGTCAACCCGAATCTGACCTACACGGGTGTTGACCTCATTTTTGTATGAGGTCAATAGGATCAATCCAGACCTTAAGATCTTTCCAATCCTTAGAATTAATATTGACCCTAGGATCAAGCTGATTTCAGATCAATCCAGACTTTAAATATCAATCTTGATTCAAATTGATTTAATCCCATATTAATTTTAAAACTCAACTCAATCAAACTCCAGACTAACATAGACTCTAGGACCCTCCTAGATTTCAGACCCTAGGATCTATTCTAGACCCTAGGATTTCACCAGGCTCTAGATCACATGTTGACCCTAGGATCTATTCAGACCCTAAGATTCTCCTAGATCCTTTTAGATCTCAGGATCATTCTAGACCCCAGGCCCTAGGACTTCCAAACCCTAGGATCTTCCTAGAAATCAGACTTTAGGATCTACTCTAGATCCTAAGATCCTTTTAGATCCCAAATCTTAGGATTCCTAGATCCTATGATTCTCCTAGATTCTAGGATCTTCCCAGACCCCAAGCCTTAGGATGTATCCTAGAATCTAGACCCCCAAGATCTATTCTAGATCATGGGATTCTTCCAGACTTCAGATCCTAGGATCTACCTATATCCTAGACTTACCCAGACTCTAGATCAATCTAGGTCTTAGGATCCTCCTAGACCTTAGATCTATCTAAACCTCAAATCCATTCAAACTCTAGACCAACCCAGACTTTAAATCAATCTATTCAAGACTCAAATCAATCTAGAGTTTAACTCAATTCAAACCCCTGATCAATCCTAATCTTTAAACAATTCAGATCCAACTGTCACAGCCTCTGACCTGACTTTAATCCTATCTAATCATTTACAATCACTCAAATAATTGTAAATGATTTAGATAATCTAAACCCTATCATTCAAACTCAAAATCCAGCTCAAAACCAGAAATCTAATTCAAATTCCAAGGCCAGTGGTCTAAGTCCTGAAAGCCTTTTTTAATAAATCTTTGAATATTTCAAACCCCTATCAAATGACCTCTGATTTAGGGTCTGTCAGTTTCATACTGATGTGACATGTCTCTAAAGGTAACCCTCTAAATTTGAGCTCATTCTGAGGCCTCTAACCCCAGAAATGAAAGTGAAATCCAAATGCTATAAAACCTTCAAATATTTACAATCTATTCCACTGGACCTGCCACCTAGTGGATCCTATCCTTGGAGCCTTCTCCAAACCCTCAAATTACTTCCAGACCCTTGATTATGACCCATTGAGTAATAAACTGCATTTTGTTGGACTCAATTTGACCCCTAGTTGAACAGGAGTCAAAATGACCAAAATACCCCTATGGGGTGTAAATGGTCATTTGAACCAAATGAGTTCCAAATCGAATGCAACCACCTCCTACAAGTTTCAATCATCAAACCAAACTTGTTAGACCCAAAACTAAACCCTGGGTCAATCTGGTTAACCAAGTCAACTAGGTTGATCAAATAGGCCCTTTAGGGTTAAAATAGGTCATTTTGACTAAATGACCTCATCAGACCTTGGGACCACTTCCATTGGTCTCCAAATGTCATTTCAAATCTGTTGAACCCATTCCCAGACCCTAGACCCACCTAGTTGACCAAGTCAACCTAGGTTTACCTAAAGGCCCATTAAGGGCCCAAATAGGTCATTTTGACCAAATGACTTCTCCAGACCCTGAGACCACTACCAGTAGACTCAAAATATCATTCTAAACTGGTTGGATCCAATCCCTGACCCTGGGTCAATCTGGTTGACCAAGTCAATCCAGTTGACCCATTAAACCCTTTAAGAGCCAAAACAGGCCATTTGATCTAAATGACCCATTTGAACCCTGAAATCACCTCCACCAGATCTCTTATGCCATTTCAAACCTCTTGAACCTGAACCCACCCCTTGGGTCAACTTGGTTGACCAAGTCAACCTAGGTTGACCCAAGTGTTCCTTAAGGGTCTAAATGATTTATTTCAAAGCATTTGACCAAATCTAGTCTTTTGAACTCTCAAACCCCTTTCAAAGCATAGATCTAATACATTCAAACTCATTTGAAGTCAAGTCATCTTGATTTGACTTAGTCAAATATTGACCTATGGTTAAAGTCATACATTCTACATGTCTTTTCACTCAAATGCTAGACCTCATTAATTTGAGAATCCTTGAATTCCCTCCACTTAAAATTTTGATTATCTCTAGATTTAACACGAGTCAAAGCATGGTCAAAGTGATCAAGTAAAACTATTAGAAATATTAGTCAAACTTGAGATGGCTTTGCTTTGATCACTCAAATCTCTGATGGGTTGCATTAAACTCCTTCTAAGCCAACCCATCAATCCTCCGCACTGCCAACTCAGCACCTATTGGCCCATTGACTGGTCAAACAGTCAATGGGTGGTATACAAACCCTTAAAATAGCTAAATCCCTTAGCTTTAACTAATCCACTCCATATCAAATAATTCTAGCAATTCAAGTACACTCCAGAGGCTTGTAAAAGCTCCCTTAATCCCTGTTTTAATCCCCTAATCAAACCCATTACCCCCATGTGCTCAAGCCAAGACAGAACCCCTTTCCACATGGTATATCCTTTTTATTCTTTCATTCCCTGCTGCTCTAATTGCCTAGGGACACCTGGCAACATCTCAGCAAGCTATCCATTCGATCATAGCCATCCATTTGGCTTGGAGAAGTTTGAATAGGGAAAAGTTTCACTTAGAGCCTCATTCTAACCTAAGCATTCTCTCACTTAAAATCTTCTCCTCCAGAACTCCTACAGCCTCCCGGGCTTCTCTGAGAGCTTTTCCAATAATTCCTATAGCTCTCCCAACTATTTCCCCATCAAATCTGGCCTCTAAAGCCTCATTAGTGAAGAGAGAGGGAACTAGAGAGAGAAAGAGAGTTTTTCAAGTTAACTCAAGATCCAGCCAGAACCAGGTCCTGGGCTCTTCATCAATGTTATAGGGGACTTCTCCAGGAGAAAAAGGAGCCCAAAATCTCAAAATCCAACGGCTAGATTACGAGTTATTCCAGTTTTAAGTTTAAATTTAAAATTAAAACTGTAGCAAATCCATAGTGCATGGAGCCCTCAAACTCCAGACATTGGAAGATTATGTTACCATCAATATATGTTTCAATTTTCATGAATTTTAGTTGAGTAATTTGGGAGTTTTGAGCATTTAAAGTTTTTATTCAAATTGAACTGTAAGAAATCGGAAGATCAGGACCGTCCGATCTTCGATCGGACGGTTCAGATCAAGTCTAGACCGTGCGACTTCCATGGGGATCGAATGCGGGTCGCTTAGCTGAACCGTGCGGGTGACGTGGCCGCTTGTGGTCGCTTGGATCAGATCTGATCTGATCAGAGAGGACGGCCGTCGTCGATGCCGATGTGGTTAAGTAACCACGCGGGATCCTGCCACGTGTCTGACTGCGACGCCACACCGCCATCAGCCAATCATTGCCAATGATTGGTTTGGCGGCACCGCCGGCCTGATTTGACCCAATTTGATTTAAAAAAAATTATTTAAATGCTCAGAAACTTCAAAAATCCATAGAAAATTCATTTTTAATCCAAATTTTGCATGAAATACCTCTATGTACCTCTATGGATTCAGGGTGAAGAGCTCTATCATTTAAAAATATTTTCATTGAGTTTTGATGTACCTACCAGAAGTTATTTAATTAATATTGAATTTAAACTTTATTTATTTAATCCTTTTATTGTCATCCATTTGGGATCAATTTTGGCAGGGGATAATAATAGGATATCTTTTATGTTCTGTGATTTTTCTTGCCCTAATTGAGCACATGATTGAGCTCTATAGAATTTCTATTATATGGGTCAAATTTTAATCGAAATAATAAAAAAATTCATTTCATCCTATGCATGTGTATTTAAACTTTAATCTTGCTGTGGTGTGATTGTTTAGGTGTATTCTAAGGGTTAGTGACCTTGATTCAAGCCCATTCAACTTAGTGTCACCTAGGGAAAATAATTAAGGATAAGGGCTAGATAACTTAGAAAATTTCTAGAAAATTCTACACACACCCATTAGGGGTGAAACTTGAGAACATTAAACCTAGTGGAATTTAATACATTAGGTTTAAATTTCACCCAATTTGGAGCCCTTTAGGTCAGAAAATTAAACAAATCATAATTAACCTCTTAATTAAGCATTTAAACTTCAAAAAAATATGATAAATCAAGATTAAATCTAAAAATTATAAATAATATCTTAAACTGACCAGAATTGAACCCTTAATCAATGAAAAATAAAAGCCCCTTGACTAGACTTCAAAATTAAGTTTAATTGAAATTCAATATTTAATTAATTTAATTAATTAAAAATAATTAAAAATTTCAAAAATTTTCCAAACACTTGGAGATCACTCCTTAGGTCATTCCTGACCTTTGGAGTTGATTTCAAGGAGTTTAGAGGTCATTTGGATTCAAATCACAAAAAAGGACTTTAATTAAACTAATTTTAAAAATTCAAATAATACTTAAAATTTTAAAAATTCATAACTAATTCAAATGAACTCTAAATTGAGCAAACTCAAAGGCATATGACTCATGTTAAGGTCTAATATTTATCAAAAATGCTAAGTTTCCAGAAATTAATCAAACTTGAAAAAGTCAACTTTTGGTCAAACCTAATTCAAAATCAAGTCAAAACTTCAAACCTTCATAATAAAATATAAAAAAATCCAATTTCGGCATACTTACTGTCTAACTGATCGTATTAAGGTCTAATATTTTAATAAAATACTAACATTCCAGAATTTAAGCTTAATCAAAAAGTCAACTTTTGACCCTTGAATTAAATCATTAAAATAATCCAGAAAATACCAAAATTCAACAAATCATCAAAAATTCCAGAAAATATCAATTTGATTTTAAAACCAGCAACCAACCTTAATTAAAATTTAATTAATTTTTTAACCTTAATTAAACTCAAATCACTTAATTATACCGGGTACCACTGGGTAACCCAGGCCTACGAGGCTATTAAATTAGCCCCAAGGAAGGTGAAATAAACTTCACGGCCTCGGTGTTCAACAAAGGTGGTATCCAATAAACAATTAAAATCAATTATAAAATCAAATTTAAACCATTAAGATTTAAACTTCATTCAAAATCTCCTTTAAGCTTTTTCAACCAACTAGAATCAATAACAACTTTAACTAATGATCCTACTTAAGACATATCAAAACCACACAGCCTCCTCATACACTTTAGATGGTTTGCTAGGACAACCAACTCTAGTCTTAGTCTAGGCCGATGTTTACGTTTCTGCTGTGTGCCGGGTTTTCGAGCTTTCACTGCATGCTGTTTGCTAGCAATAGAATTGTTAGGATTGTTTATTTACTGTATTCTGTGTTGATTTGATTGTACGTTAGATCTACCCCTAGGCTAGGGACGATTTATACTAACTCAATCTTATGCAGGTGGCCATGCTCATATAGGGCATAAATTAAAGGGGGCAAAATCATAATTATTAAATTGCATAGGTGCTCCAGAAAATTGCTTAAGCCCCCCTTTAAAATTAAAAGAGCATGGCCAAGTGTGATTGTGTTTTGAGTATTTTAATTTCAAATATTAACTGCTTGAGATCAATATTAACTACTGAGATGTCTATATAATTATTGAGTATTAGGGTAACCCTACAGGTGGTTGAGTCTAGATTTTAATTTTGATTAATATAATTTGATATTTGAATTGAGTTGTAATTGTTAAGTGTTTTGAGAATGGGATATTTAAGCATTCAATTTGGAACCCAAAGAGGAAGAGACATCCCTTAAGGGAGAGTCTCTTTCCATTTGGAGATCCAAATTTGGATGATTTCAAATATCCAAAGAGAAAAGATAACCCCTTTTTAAGGGAGAGTTTCTTTTCATTTGGATGTCTGGACCCTACGATCCAAGGAGTTCCAAGACGATGAAGAAGTAAAGAATGAGAAGACATATTCTCAAAGTCACTTGAGTCTTAGGAGTAGAATCCAGGTTGTAGTCAGTGGTACCCGACCACTTTACTTTTCCTGTAGACCCTGGGTTGTACAATTAAAAGGCACTTGCCTATGGACTTTTAGTTTGAGTATTTATTTAATTAATTTAATCATTTGATTGATTCGATTGATGTTGATTGCGATTAGGATTTCCTGCTCTTTGTAATTTTTTGGCGATTATTGCATGCCGATTTTGATTTAGCCTGAACCCAATTGGAGGTTCGTGAGGGATCGTTAATAAGTGCTCCCCGCTTGTGGGTTTTGGAAAACCACCTGACCTATTAGGGTACAGTTCTGTCCAAGGGGATCTATGCAATCTTCTAGAAAAAAATCTATTTTTAAGCTTGATTTTAAAACTTCTTCATCCTGATTTAAGCATTTAATCGAGTCAATTTGCATGTATTGTATTAGAAACAAATTAAAAATTGAGTTAAATATTTAATTGCATTTCTAGCTTAAACATTTCACCCAATATATGTTAAGGGGCCAATTAGGAATCTGCTCTAGATGTCAGCCTCGCTCTCCTTAAACTACTCTTAAATAACATCCCTAACCACTCTTTCATTAAAAGACTAGACACATAGTTTTGAAGCGCTTAGGTGGTTTAGCTGGCTTCCCAATCCAGGCCGGGGTAAGTCCAGGACTGCATTGCATTAGCTAGGATCCGGGTCATTGATTTTTAGTTCCCAATTTTAGACTAAGGTTCTGGGGCAGATCTTTAATCTTAAGACCTCAACCTCTAGGAATCTGATTCCCACTTTCTAATAAAATCAATCATTTAAACTCGAATCTCTTTCAATCAAATTCAAGCTCAACACTTAGGATAGATTGGGGTGTTTCTGAAGTAATTCAGAATCTCAAGACACCTCCTACTCTTCTTCCTTTGTCTCCAGAAATAAGTGCTCAACCTTGAACCATTTCCACTTGAAATCTCAATCCTTAACCTCCTTTGATATCAAACGTTGAAATCTTAAATAAAATTCGTATCACTATTTTAATCGAGAGTATTCGTAGGAAATTTTCTGGTTTCATACGATGTAATTAACTACGAGGGCTTGCGCTCATAGGAGATTTAGAAACCCAGACCTGATTTCAAAATCAAACTTTTTAAAAACTTTAATTAATTATCTTTAGGAAATTCAAGAGTTGACGATCATTATCGTCATTTTCAAATGATCGATAATAGACAATATCCTCTTTCCTTTAAAAGATATATCGTACTATTATTGTGATCTTAATTATGAAATTAATGATATCTTTACTAGATTATTATAGTTAAACATTGGATTAAATATCATTCTGATTCTTTGGGATCATATATTATTTCTCCTTGAATTTGACTACGATAATCAGGATAAATCAAGATTTATAATCTGAACATATTAAGAAACGATATGTTCACCTTTCGAGGTGATATATCATTCATAATAAGCGTTCGATTTCAAATATTAAAATTTCAAAAATTTAACATTTCCCAAAGAAATTTAAACCTTTTCAAAACTATATATTTTTCAACCACATCAAAAAATGACGACTCCACTGGGGAATCTCTCTCTCTCTATCTCCATCTTTAATAGCGATACAAATTTTATTGCATCGGTAGTTCTGACTACCTTTCTTCCGTTAGTCCCTCTACCCATTTCTCTCTTGGGTGAGTGTGGCTAACTCAATTAAGACATATAAAAAGAAAGGTAAGTGTAGGATACTTCCCTCCAAGCTGGGCTTTGACATTTTGCCTCCAAGTTCATTAGTAGAGTGAAAGAGTCAAGCCGAGCTTTTCAAAGTCTTCCTGTATATGTTGCAAACTCGCATGCAAATAAATCATAGCATGCTAAGTTTCATAATTTATAAAAAATTTCTCAATCTCAAAATCCAGATTCAAAATTTCTTTAATTAAACCTGGATTTTAACATTCCACCCCAAGCTAGTCAGTATGGTGAAAGAGTCAAACCAGGTCTCTAGATTTTCCCTTAACTTTTGTTAACCATTATGTTGAAAATAAAACTCAATATTTTTGAGTTTCAAAAGTCCAGGAAAATCTTTCAAATCAACTTCAATCGTCGTTGCTATGTGTCTTATGCAATATTCTGTTGTAGTTGAACATATGCAATGCAAATTCAATTTTGATCGGGCTTTGACATTTCGACCCAAGTCAATTGGTGAAATGAAAAGAGTCGAGCCTGATCCACGGATCTTTCATATTGATTTTATGCACCTACATGATTGAGTGAACTCAATCTGTTGAGTCATAAAATTTGAAGAAAGATCCATTTGACTTGAGCTTCAAGTTCAAATTCTAACTTTGAGTCCAAATATAATTTCAACCTAAAATTTAAATTTGATTTCCACTTTAAGGTCAATTCAATTTTGATCGAACTTTGACATTTCGAGCTAAGTCAATTGGTGAAACCAAAAGAGTCGAGCCTGATCCTCGAACCTTTCATATCAATTTTGTGCATCTACATGATTGAGTAAAACTCAATCTGTTGAGTTACGAAATTTGAAAAAAGATCTATTTGACTTCAACTTTAAATTCAAATTCAAATCCAACTTTGATTCAAAATGCAATCTCAACCTTAAGTTCAAATTTGATTGTCACCTCAAATTTTAATTTCAATTTTGAATTCAAGTTCGAGTTTAAACTTTGACATTTTGCCCAAAGGTAATTGGTGCAGCGAAAGTGTCGGGTTCAACCCTTAAGACCTTGTCAATTCTACGAACCACTATTTTGAATCTAAACCTAACATGAGAATTATCAAATTTTGAATAATATTAATTAAGTTTAAAAGTCAAATTTAAATTCAAGATTAACTAATTCAAATCATTGTTCATTAATTTCAGGATTTAAGTACTCAGATGGCTAGGAAACTCATCCTCTCTTTAGATAGAAACTTGATAGTAGAAGGCATCACTTCTGATAATTTCATCCAGTTTGAAATGCAATTCTAAGACTTCAAGTTATCAGTCGACGGAGAAGAAATGATTGATCTGTATGCCGGAATACGAAGGAATGTCCCCTATGTTGAGATTACTTTAGGGTCAGAAGTTGACTCCCCCATCTCCGAGATGGAGGTCGATGTCTCCCCTTTACCCATTGTACCCTCTGCCCCAGTGGATAAGAACCAAAACTCAATAATGATAGAAGAGCTACCATCTCAGCCTGAGATTGGGTCAAGTCCTAACACCCCTGTCGTTAGCAAGGTCAGCAAGAACAAAATGAAGAACTACCTTCATAGAGTCAGAAAGAAGGCTGTTAAGGCCAGAAAGACTGCTGAGGCAAAAGCCTTAAAGCATGCAAAGTCTAAGGCTACTAAAAAGTTTGTTGCTCCTTCTATGTACCCCTTCCATTGTGGAAATCACTTCCACCCTTCTCCTATTGCTCAAAGGAGAGAGGTTGTAGAAATGAGAGCACAATCTTCAATACACCTTCTCGACTACTACATGGTGAGAATCAATCAAGTCGGAACTGAACAAACACCAGCACCAGGCCCTAGGCCCCCAGTTGAAGGTTATGACCCATCCACTCTACTAGATGATGTTAGGTCACATTTCTATACGTGTCCCACTATATCAACTAGAGAGGAGGAGGTGTAGAAACCACTCGGGGTGCCACTCTCCTAATTACTAGACCACTAGTAATAAGAGAGGGGAAATAATCTAAGATTATATCAGATAGTGATACCGTTAAAATTTAACTTTCAACGGGGTCCTATCGATATAAATCTTTTTAATTAAAGTGATGCAATAACTTTTAAGGATAGTGCAGACCCAATAATAGTCTCTCCCCCCAAGGAGATCGTAGGAATTTAATTCCGTACTACTAGGGTCTTGCCACCTAGATTTGCAATTTCTTTTTAAGCAAAGCTTCCAATTTCTCAAGTGTATTGATTTCAAATTTTCAAGATAGTTGAATCATCTTTTTAATGAAAATTGACCTCTATTTGAAGTCTTAAGCAGGGGAAAGTTATTGTTGACTCCATCAAATGTTTGAATGCCCCTCCCTCCCAACCTCTTTTATGGGATTGATTGAACTGTTGAACTAAAATCAATATTAAACTTAAGTTGATTTTTGAAATAAAAATTTTCTCAAATTTCTAGCAATTTTCTATCTTAATAGATATCTCTTGCATGTTTAAAATCTGTTCAATAATTTTCAAAAGTCAAGCCAATATTCATTTTAAAAGACTGGGTCCTACCTTGAGGATTATTTGTCATTGCATAAGAGAATGAGTTTTCTTCTCTTATACTTGAGATGTAATCCCGGCATTGAAATAAAGGTGCAGCCTCTTCTCAAAATCAAAATAAATTTAAAAAGATGCGCGAATGAGCCAAAATTCAAAAAACGAAATAGTGTAAAATACACTATAAATCAAAAGATGCGCAATGTGCGCCACCAGAAAAAGAAAGAAAGAAGTTCCCTTCTTCTAAATCCTTAAATCTCAAAAGACCCAGTCAACTTTAAATTACTTGACTTTGATAAATTTTGAATCTAGAATTTTTACCGTGCATCAATAATCTATCAAGATACAAAAATCTCCCGTGCAAGAAAATTGAAAAGATCAAATTTCCTTACTCAACTTAAACTACTTTAGAATTGATTCTAATTCAAATATTTAAGGGGAACCCCAGTTTAGTTTTTATGAAACTCGGTCTGGGTCAACAAAACCTAAGGTCTCAAACTTTTCAAAATTAGTTGGAGTCGATCAACTTTTCACTATACTTCTGAATTTATTCCCACTTGTCGTTCTGATAGGGTCCAAATAGCTAGAGGAAGTTTTCTAATAAAAAGAATGAATCTTCTACTCATGATAAAAATTTAAATCTAGTCCTTGAGAAATATGTGTGAGTACTTCCACATAGGCATCTTTTCCTACTAGTCCTTCTTTGTAAAATTACACTCTATGTTGGGTCCAAGATCAATCCCACTAGAGGAGTATTTTTTAATCCTGGAAATTATCGTTTACAATCAAACCATACCCTGTGTTGGGTCCTATATCATTTTGATCTAGAGGCGTAGTTTCTTTTGTTGGGACTTGCTGTTCAAAATCAAACTCTAATTGAGCAGAATGAGTGCCCGACTCCAATTCAAGGAGCTCGAGGGCCTTAAATAAAAATCAAATACAAGCTCGGCAAAGTTTGAAAATTTATAAGTCACATTTGATTCAAAGATACTGATAAGTTGTGTCACTTTAAAACTCCCCAAGTAGGAGACTTGGTCGCAGTCTTTTGTTGACCACTTCTAATCCATTGTAAACTCAATGGAAAGCTTGAGTCAACATTGATTGGATCGTTCATTCTAATGACGATCTTTGAGAAAATTTCCAATCGATTGATCAACCCTGAAGAATGCCACCTAATAATTCCAAAATTGGGGAGGCCCTTCAAGAGATATCATGCCAGATGAGTGTAAACTTAAAATTAAATTCAAAATACGTCAAAATTCAAAATCAAGTTCAAACAAATCAAAATTAAATCAAACACAATCAAAATGAAAAATTCAAAATCAAATTCAAAATGAATCAAAATTAATCAAATTTCAAATTCAAATTCCTCAAATTCAAAACTAATTCGAATCAAATTCAAAACACACCACAGATTCAAAACTCATCAAATTCAAATTTGTCAAATCAAGTTTTAAATTCAAACACTTTCAAATTTAAAACCAAATTAATTCAAAAATTATTCAAATCTTAAGTTCCAAAATTTAAGTCTGATCCTCTGTATAGAGCAAGTTTCCTCTATATACGATCATCCAGACCCGATCCTCTATGTAGAGCAAGTTCCCTCTATATATGATCATCCAATTTTGATCATCTATGTAGAGCAAGTTTCCTCTACACATGATCACTCCAGACCTGATCCTCTGTGTGAAGCAAGTTTCCTTCCCACATGATCACCTAGACCCAATCTTTTATGTAGAGCAAGTTTCCTCTCCACAAGATCATTTATTAGTGATGGAGCACGCCCTTTATAGCACCATCCTAGTTTTCTTCCAGATCTGATCCTTTGTGTAGAGCAAGTTTCCTCTACACACGATCATTTCAGACCTGATCCTCTATATAGAGCAAGTTTCCTCTATATATGATCATCCAGACTCGATCCTCTGTGTGAAGCAAGTTTCCTTCACATACGATCAATCCAGATTCGATCCTCCGTGCAGAGCAAGCTTCCTCTACACATGATCACTCCAGACCCGATCCTCTATATAGAGCAAGTTTCCTCTATATACGATCATCCAGACCAGATCCTCTATGTAAAGCAAGTTTCCTTTACATACGATTACTCCAGACCCGATTCTGTGCGAAGCAATGCTTCCTTCTCACAGGATCATCCAGTTTTCTTTTCCTTAAGGTTAGATGTGAGTCATCGCGCTTTCTATCCTTAGGATTAGATCTTCTAGTGGTGGAGCACACCCTCTGTGGCACCATCCTAGATTCAAAATTCAGATTCAACCTTTTATGGGAAGCAATGTTTTTTTTTCCTCAGGGTCCTCCATTCTTCTTTTCCTTAAGGACAGATGTGAGTCATCATGCTTTCTTTCCTTAGGATTAGATTTACTAGTGATGGATAATGCCCTCTGCAGCACCATTCTAGTCTCAAAATTCAAATCCTTAAGCCTGATCTCCTATAAGAAGTAATACTACCTTCCTATGAGATCATCTAGTTCTCTTTTCCTTAGAGTAAGTATTCTCCTTCTCTTAGGATCAGACTCCCTAGTGATGGAATAAGTTCCCTGCGGCATTATCCTGAATTCAATTTCAAATCTAAAATCAAACTTTCTTCTCCTTAATGTTAGGTTCCTTTTTCCTTCCCTTAGGATTAGACTCCTCAGTGATGGAGTAAGTCCTCTATGGCACCGTCCTGAATTCAATTTCAAGTTGCAAAACCAAATCATCTTTTTTAGGGCTAGGTTCTTCTTCCTTCCCTTAGAATTAGATCTACTAGTGACAGAGTACGCCTTTCGTGGCACTGCCCTAGTATCAAAATTCAAACTTGATCCTCTATAGCTAGGAATTCTTCCATCCTATACGATCATCCAGACCCTCTTCTCCTTTAGGGGTAGGTTTTCCTCCCTTCCTCTAGGATTAGATCTACTAGTGGTAGAGTATGCTGTCCCCAGCACTACCCTAGAACCATTTCAAATTCATTTCTCCATGGTTGGGTTTTCCCTTTCCTTAAAATCAAAATCCAGATTCGGTCCCCTATAGCTAGAAGTTCCTTCTTTCTATATGACCACTCAACCTGCTTTCCTTAGGGTTAGATGTTTCTTCCCTTAGGACTAGATCTAGTAGTGGTAGAGCATGCTGTCCCCAGTACTACCTTAATATCATTTCAAAAATTAATTTTCTAGGGATAGGATTGAAAGTTCGATAGGGATGTTAAGCCCTAGTGAACTAGTCCCGAGGCTAACCAAGAGGGAAGGTGAATTGGTTATTTAAAAATTTTACGACAACAATGAAAATCTTTTCGATGCTTAGCAGCGGAAATAAGTAAACAACAACGAAAAGATCAATCACAGATATTTACCCAAGCAGTTAATATCAGAAAAGTAAAGTGCAAAACTGAATCAGAAAAGGAAACCAGATTTTATAGTGGTTAGATCAACTTGACCTACGTCCACTCCCCGGAGCCTCTCCTCCGGGTATTGAACTAAATAGAAAGTGACTCTCCATTTGCTCCCACAGTAAGGCGGAGAAGCTTGTATAAAAACCTCCTTTCCACCACACGGTGAGGCAGAGAAGCCAACATCCTTTTGCTTCCTCCTGAAGCAGGCAGAGAACCTTCGAACTCCTTTCGCTTCCACCTGAAGCGGGCAGAGAACCCTCGAACTCCTTTTGCTTCCACCTGAAGCGGGCAGAGAACCCCGGACTCCTTTTACTTCCACCTGAAGTGGGCAGAGAACCCCGGATCTTCTTGCCGACGATCCCATCATGACGAACACCAACTAGACGGAAGACGACAAGTGGAGAAGACGACCCTGATCCTTGCTTGGAGCAACCTTAGTGAATCCCTCACTAACTCCCCCTCACAAGATCCTCTCTCTCTCCCAACTCTCTCTCTCTAGGGTTTCTCTGGGAAGAAAAGTGGCAAAAGATTTTTCTTGTTCCAAGAAAAAGTTCTTTTATACGAGGGCTTAAAATGTACCCTAAATCTCAACTGGTCGGTAAGAATCGTCCAGGACGATCGATAGATCGTACTGTACGATCAGTTTAAAATCAGTTGCATCAGCCTGGACGATCTGGCTCTTCTGGATGATCAGTAGAAAAAATTGATCATATCATCCCGTACGATCCTGTGATCGTCCGGGATGATTAGTGCAAATCGAGGAATATCGTCCAGAAGACAGTTCGGGTCGTCCTGAGAAACTTGTGCTGGATGAGCAAAAAATGACTTGATCGTCCAGGATGATACGGATATCATCCTGTACGATTAGTTAAAAAAGTGCCCAAATCATCCTATACACAGTTCGGGTCGTACAGCTGAAATGCACTAGACGATCATGATCGTCCGGGACGATCCTGCGATCATCCAGGACGATATGATCATATCAATCAAAAATAAATTACTTTTCTTAATTACCAGATTAAATTAGGTATTATTATACTGAATCGTCCAGGACGATACACGTATTGTCCGGGACGATCAGACCAAATAACTTAAAATAAAAACTTGCCTAACTTGATCTAGCGGCTGAGAATTTCTGATTTGAGCATATCGTCCCGTACGATCCAAAGATCGTCCAGGATGATCTGCTTAATCAGATCCTCTTAACTTAGTCGCCCTAATTAGGGTTTCTATTTTTACCTAATCGTCCAGGATAATGTGAATATCGTCCAGGACGATATGAATAAAAAAATGAACAGAAACTCTAACTCACTCAAGCTATCCGGCTGAGTGTGTGTGTGCAAGGTTACTTAGCTGGGGGATCAGTTACATTATAATTGACTCAAGAAAAAGAAAATCAGTACATTGGACACACTTGAACCCGATCTTGAGTTGGCTTGAGTGGCTCGTGGTCTTTTATGCCTGAAACAGATTAGCCAAGCAAAACACACTGGAAACATGTTTGTCATCATCAAAACTAAATTTACAATAATCTTCCTCTTTTTGATGATGGCAAACATTTGTACAGTATTTGGAAAATAATATTAACTAAGAGATCAAAAAATATATATATTTTTTTAATTTTCATTTAACTAAATCAATACAGAAAATATAACACATAAACAAAAACTGAAACGATTACAACTGACTCCCCCTTTTGACTTCACAAAAAGGAGTAGGGTAAAACAGAACACTGAAATATAAGTACAAAATATAAAAGAAAAATAACTACAAAATAGAAAACTAGAATAGAGGCGGATCCTGATCGGAAGAAGGAGGCGGTGGTGGTGGGTTGAAGTAGTTGTGAATGGCTTGAAAATGGGCTCCAATCCAGGCAATATCCTGGTCATGCTGCTGTTGCTGCTGCGCAGCATAGTCAGTGAAGAACTGGATGTCCTCAGCGTGTCGCTGCTCTGGGTAGCCACATAGGAGTCAAATCTGGCCTCCCACTGATCGAAGCGCTGCACCAGGTGGTCAAAGGGACAGGCAATGCGAAGAGGAGCAGGTGCCTCTGGTGCAGCAGGAACTGGAATGGCCTCTTCCTCATTTTCCTCAACATCCGGGGCGGGCTCCGGATGTAGTCGGGTGCTGTGTAGGACATGGAAGGAATTGTTGGTGAGGAAGGAAGGAGGGACATCTGGAGCTGCGGGATATTGCAGGTCATATTTGGTTTCGAGGGCATAGGTAATGATATGTCCTAAGGCTAGATTTGGATGACGGCGATGACCTGGATCCCGAATAGTGGTGAGGTGCTCGAGGTACCGGATAATAAGGTCAGATGCATTAAATTCCCTATGGGCCAGGATATAGTAGGTGGTCAAGGACAGTAGTGGGGTGATGTGAATTCGATCCCCCGCCTTTGGAATGACGGAGGAATGAAGGACATGTTGAATTATCCGGGCGTCCTTAAGAAGTGTAGTGCAGGCATTGTCATGATAAGGGGCATTTGTATTGTGAAGGAAATGATTGGCGACACTCCAATCATAGTCAGGGTCGGTGATAAGGGTGTGGAGTTTGTCGCTAATGATGGAAAGTTGGAGAATGTTATGAAAGTCCTGGTAAGTGAGTTCGACGGGGTGCTGATTTACATAAGAGCAGAGGGTGGAATAATCAGCCGAAATTTGCAAGTTTGTAAAGAAAATGCGAAGAAGTTCCGAGCTAAAAGGAAAGGCAAGAGTCATGATGAAGGTGAGGGAGGTGTGTGCGAAGAGGTCAAGGACAGGATAAGTAAGAGTGCGGGGATTTATGATTTTTGACGGTGTGATTCCCACTTCATAGTATCGCTCGTAGGCAGTCTGATCGGCTGCATTGGGGAAGCGAGGATCAACCGGCCACCAGCCATTAGGAATCAAAAGTGAAGGAAAGTAGAGGGAGAAAGAGTAAAAAACCTTAAGAAAAACTGCTGTTTATATAGAAAATGGCCTGATCGTCCCGTACGATCACAACATCGTCTGAGACGATATGGGCATTTATGACGTCCTGGACGATTGGTCAAAAAAGCGGTCCGATCATCCAGGATGATCAGATATCATCCAGGATGATTAGACACAGGCGATCGTCCTGAGGAGTCAGGCTGGACGACCGTTGACGAAAAGGTATCGTCCAGGACGATTATGTGGATCGTCCCAGATGATGTGCAATAAGTGTGTCGGACGGGCCGAATTCCAATCATCCAGCGGCTGACACGTGGATCGTCCGGGACGATGAAGTGGATCATTCAGGATGATGGATAATAATTGGTGCAATGCCAGCCATTTGATCAGATCAGGAAGATATGGATCATATCGTCCAGGATGATGTAAGGATTATCCAGGATGATCACTAATAATTGGAGTTTTTCAGCAGCAGGAGCAGTGTGGGGACGATTTTGAAGGAATCGTCCAGGACTATGTTTGGATCATCCAGGACGAAGAGGATCGTCTAGGATGATCGAGGTATCGTCCAGGACGATGTGAAGAAAACAGAAAATGATGGAGGATGAAGGTGACAGATCAGGATCTCAAAAATACAATCACGAAATTAAAATAAAATAAAAACGAATAAAATTTACAGCAAAAAATACATAAAAGCACCGTTTTGTTGTTGTTTTTTTTATCAAGATGCTCGGGTAAATTAGAATTTTTTCTTGATTTTAGATCCAAAAACCAATGAGAAGATGATTGATAGCGCTAAAATCCAGAAAAAGTTGGAAAAATTGACTTTCATAACTCCCACCTCGGGCACCTTATCGATGCAAATCTCTTTCAAACCAAACATCCAATTCAGAAGAAAAGAAATTAGATTCGAAAAGAGATCCTTTCAAGCCTCGTTTCAGGAAAATATCTGATATAATAGTGTTACAAAGTAACAAATCAGAAATCAGGATTTTCAAACACAAGCTTTTGAAAGTATTAAGTGGCGTACGGATTTTTCTAAGACCTTTAACGGTCTAAAAGGAAAGAAAAGCTTGGTTGGGCTCATTTTATGCCTCTTTTTCAATTTATTTGGCGCTTTGCGCATCTTTTCATTTCCGATACACTTTGTGTATCTTTTAGTTAGCGATATTTCGCATCTTTTCAGCTTTGGGCTCATTTTGTGCCTCTTTTTCAATTGATTTGGCGCACTGTGCATCTTTTGTAAGTTTTCTTCTTTTCATAATCATTAAATAGTCTCAGCTGTGGAATTACCTTCCAGATATAGGAGATGCTCTCCATGATAAGGAAGAGTAATTCACAAAATAAAAGCTAGACGTCATATGATAAGTGCAATCACTTGGTTTAAAAAATCAAAATAATGACTCAAGACTTTGAAAACACTATTGATATGAGGTAGATTACTGTAAGAAGATAAAATAAATCTCAATTTCAAAAACTAAAATTTTAATTTTGAAGAGGATGTTTTGTCCAAAAGAAGTAATACACCAGCAAAGGAGTTAGAGAAAGAGAAACAATCATCTATGTTTCTTCCCTCTAACAGATCCAGTGGAGTCAATCACTGCTTACCAACTTTCAAATAAAAATAAGGTAAAAACTCCCAGTCAGAAATTTAGATTATCAGAAGTAGTGAGCGATAATCAGATTTTGAAAGCATAAAACAGTAAGTGCAAGATATGAACCAGTGAATAAAAAGCAGGTAGAAAAAACACATCAAAGCAAATCCTTAAATCAAAATAACAGCAAGGCTAAAACAGAAATCAGCAGAAGAAATAAAATCAACTAAAAGTAAATAATTAAACCAAAAACTAACTAATAGGTAACAGAATAACAATCAGAACAATCAGAAATCAGCAGTCATCATAATCAAGCATTTATATCAATCACTCCTAATCTGGTTCTCAAAATGCTGAATGAGTCAAAGGCCAGTGGTTTAGCGAATATGTCAGCCAGCTGGTTTTCAGTTGCTACATGATGTAGCTCAATGTCCCCTTTTGTCACATGGTCCCTAATGAAGTGATGCCTTATATCAATGTGTTTGGTCCTAGAATGTTGGATTGGATTCTAAGAGATACAGATGGCACTAGTATTATCACACAGAACAGAAATTATGCCAACAGGTAATCCTAAATCCAAGACTTGTTGCTTCAACCAAAGAACTTGGGCCACACAACTTCCTAAGGTAATGTACTCAGCTTCAGCAGTGGAAAGTGCAATTGAGTTTTATTTTCTACTGGACCAGGAGACTAAAGATTGTCCTATGAATTGACAAGTTCCAGAGGTGCTCTTTCTATCAACCCTACACCCTGCAAAGTCAGAATCAGAATATCCAATGATCTCAAAAGAGGTGTTGTGCCTATGGTACCAGATTCCTAGGTTTGGGGTCCCTAAAAGATATCTAAGAATTTTTTTAACAGCAGTCAGGTGGGACTCTTTAGGATCAGCCTGAAACCTATCACAAAGACAAACACTAAACATGATATCAGGTCGGCTGGCAGTCAGGTAGAGCAGTGATCCTATTATTCCTCTATACTTCTTCTGATCAACAGATTTTCCACTTGAATCCTTATCTAACTGAACTGAGGAGGTCATGGGAGTATTGATTGGCTTGGCTTTGTCCATTTCATATTTCTTCAAAATGTCCTTAGTGTATTTAGATTGATTGAGAAAGGTTCCATCATCCGTTTGCCTTATGCTAAACCCAAAAAAGTAGGACAATTCTCTCATCATACTCATCTCAAACTCTTTACTCATTATTTTAGAAAACTCATCACATAAATATTTATCAAAAGATCCAAAAATTATATCATCAACAAAAATCTGGACAATGAGTAAGTCATCTCCTAATCTCCTCAAAAAAAGGGTGGTGTCTACGCTCCCCTTAACAAACTCTCTTTCTAACGGGAATGTGCTAAGCCTCTCATACCAAACTCTGGGTGCCTGTTTCAATCCATATAAGGCCTTTTTAAATTTATAAATATGATTTGGATATTAGAAACTCTCAAAACCAGGGGGTTGTTCTACAAAAACATCTTCTTTTATTACCCCATTTAAAAAGGCACTCTTGACATCCATTTGAAACAGCTTAAATCCCTTATTACAGGCAAATGCTAGTAACGCTCTAATGGCTTCCAATCTCGCTACAGGGGCAAAGGTCTCCTCAAAATCAATCCCTTCTATCTGATTATACCCCTTAGCCACCAATCTTGCCTTATTTCTCACCACCACACCAGAATCATTCATTTTATTTTTAAAGACCCACTTGATTCCCACAATACTTTGATTTCTAGGTCTTTCTACTAACTCCCAAACATCATTCCTTACAAATTGATTCAATTCTTCCTGCATAGCTAAAATCCAAAACTCATCCGACAAGGCTTGATTGATGTTGGTGGGTTCAGTCATTGAAATAAAGGCAGAATGGTTTACTTCCTTCCTAAGTCCATGCCTAGTTCTAACACCTTCAGAAGGGTCTCCTAAGATCAGTTCTTTAGGATGACTCGAAGAGTATCTCCAATCTCTAGGCAAACTGGTTTGAGGCTCTACCCTTTCCTCCAGATTTGTATTTCCAATCCCTTGGATAACCTCAACAATCTCTTCATCTTCTACTTCAGATCTAGACTCCTTAGGATCAGATTCATCAAACACTACATGGGTTATTTCTTCCACCACCAAAGTCCTCTTATTGAACACCCTAAAGGATTTCCCCACACTTGAATATCCTAAGAATACTCCTTCATCAGATTTGGGGTCAAATTTTCCTAAGGGTGACTTCTTGTTGTTCAGAATGAAAACCTTACAGCCAAAGACATGGAGGTGGGATAGATTTAGAGTTCTACCCTTAATGATCTCATAAGGTGTCTTGTTCAGTTTGACTCTCACATTCACCCTATTCAGCACATAATAGGTAGTGTTCACCGCTTCAGCCTAAAAGTATTTTGGAAGTGAATACTCGGCAAATGACTCAGATTTAGCAACCACGTTCTTCCTTTTAGCTACCCCGTTCTCTAGCATCTTCCACTAAGGTCTTGTTCTTCATTTTAGCTACCCCGTTCTGCTGAGGGGTCCTAGGAGCTGAAAAATTGTGACTAATCCCTTGCTCCTTACAGAAACTTCCAAATCTTTTATTTTCAAACTCCCCTCCGTGATCACTATGGATGGTAATAATCTCATATCCTAACTTCTTCTGAATCCAAGTAGAGAAAGATCTAAACTCATCAAATGACTCAGATTTATGTGACAAAAATTTCACCCAAGTGAACCTCGAATAATCATCTACAATCACAAACCCATAGACTCTCCCCCCTAACCTGGCAGTGCTAATGGGTCCAAAGAGGTCCATGTGAAGAACTTCTAAAGGTCTAGAGGTGCTAATGTCCTTAACAGAGTGAAAGGAGGACTGGACTTGCTTCTCTAACTGACAGGCATCACATAGGTGATCTTTAGTGAACTTAAGCTTGGGCACACCTCTAACTAAGTCCTTTTGGGTGACTCTCCTAAGGGTTTTCATACTGACATGACACAATCTCCTATGCCATAACCAAGACTCATCAGCAGTAATTTTTAAGTAAATTGAATTATCAGATTTAATGCAACTCACATCCAGCTTGTAGACGTTATTGATCATTTGCCCCTGTAAAACAACTTTATCATTTAAGCTTAAAATGCAGCTAGTGGGCAGGAATTTGATGCTGTATCCCTTATCACACAGTTGACTGATGCTCAGTAAGTTGTGTTTCAGTCCATCTACAAGCAAAACATTATCAATCATAAAATTCTTTGAATCACCAATTATACCTGAGCCTACCACCTTCCTGGTGGTGTTATCTCCAAGTGTAACCTTGCCTCCAGCCCTGGCCTACAGCGATATAAACTGATTTGTATCTCCAGTCATGTGTCTAGAACATCCACTGCCCAGGTACTACATGCTCTCACGAGGTCTTGTGTGAGAGCACTCCTACAAAAATATCAAACGTCAGTCTTAGGAACCCAAACAGGTTTGGGTTCCTTCTTATGAAAAGAAGAATGTAATGCATGCATGCTGTGCTGTTAAACAGGCAATTTGGGTCTCCACACCCAATGTGTACTACGATGAACAGTGCAGGTGTGAGAAATGTGCCCTAACATGCCACATGAAAAACATCTAACACCCAGAAAAGGGTTAACTAATCTACGTGGGTGATAATGTCTCTTCCTAGATGTATATGAAACATGCTTTGACGAACTTGCAATAGATTTTTCAAAAGACGGCGGTGCATAAAATTGTTCAAAAGTAGGCGGTGTTATGTTCTTTTCAAAAGCACTAATTTTCACTTTCAAAAACTCATTTTCTTTCTTTAAACTTGCAATTTCAAATTTTAAGGTTCCATTGTTACTTTCTACTTCACATGTCATTGTATCTAACTCTTTAAAAGCTCTTTCTAAATCAACATGCGTGGTTTTCAACGAATCATGCTCAGAAACTAAATCAGAATATTTTTTGTTCAATTCATCAAACTCATCAAGCAAAGACATGTGATTGGAATCAAGTGTGGAATGATCTTTAAATGCAGAATCATGCTCTTTTTGTAAAGTCAAGTAATCTAATTTCAAACTAGCATGTGTTTTCTTAAGCTTCCTATACGATGTATAAATTTTTTCAGAAACTTCAAATAATTGATCGTAAGTAAGCTCACATACCTCTTCCTGGTCCGACTGACCAGGGTGATCATCAGCCATCAGACACAAGTTTGTTTCCTCCTCTTCAGCTTCAGTCTCAGAAGAGTCGGATGCAGAGTCTGCCCAGAACACCTTCTGAATCCGCTTCTTGTCCATTCTGAACTTTGGTTTCTCCTCACCCTTCTCCTTGCTTGGATGGATTTAAGTGTAGGACAATCAGCCTTAATGTGTCTAGGCTTCCTGCATTCAAAACACATAGTATCAGATGAACCCTTAAAATTTTTACTGAACTTACCCTTGTTCCACTTCTGATAGTTCTTATGTTTCTTCCTTAGAAAGCTTTTGAATTGCCTAGTAATTAAGGCAACATCATCACTATCAGACCCGAAAGTGCTAGAATCACTCTCGTTGGCCTTCAGTGCCAGTGTTTTCTCCTTCTTTTGTTCACCTGAATCAAGTTACCTTTGGTTCACCCCTTGCTCGTAAGCAATGAGTGATCCAAGTAAGCTGTCAATAGAGTAAGTATTTAAATCTTTAGATTCAGTGATCGCAGTAATCTTAGCAACGTAAGAAGAAGGCAAACATCTAAGAATTTTGTTCACTCTTTCGTAGTTAGTAAGTTCTCTACCTAAAGCATGTAAAGAGGTAACAATTTGAGTGAACCTTGTGTACATTTCTGAAATAATCTCACTAGGTTTCATGCAAAAAAGTTCGTAATCATGTAACAAGATGTTTAACCTAGACTGTTTGACTTTAGTTGTACCTTCATATGTTATACACAATCTATCCCAGATTTCTTTACCCGTTGTATAAGTAGAAACACGCATATAGTCTTCAGATTTTAAAGCACAAAAGAAACAGTTCAAACATTTTGCATTTAACTGTGCTAAATCACGATCATCAAAAGTCCAATCTGCAAACGGAAGTTCAGTTTTCACATTGTTAATCAATCTAAAAGGTGGTTTGTATCCATCCTTAACTAACATCCACATGCGATAGTCAATCGATTGAAGAAAAGTAGACATGCGTGTTTTTCAAAAATCAAAAGGAATATTATCAAACAACGGTGGTCTTGTAATAGAATAACCTTCTGCAGTATTACGATTATTAAAGTTAGCCATGGATCAAATTGAAAGTTTTTAAACCTAAATTTTAAATCCTGCTCTGATACCACTTGAAAGTTCGATAGGGATGTTAAGCCCTAGTGAACTAGTCCCGAGGCTAACCAAGAGGGGGGGTGAATTGGTTATTTAAAAATTTCACGACAACAATAAAAATCTTTTCAATACTTAGCAGTGGAAACAAGTAAACAACAACAAAAAGATTAATCATAGATATTCACCCAAGCAGTTATTATCAGAAAAGTAAAGTGCAAAATTGAATCAGAAAAGCAAACCAGATTTTATAGTGGTTCGGTCAACTTGACCTACATCCACTCCCCGAAGCCTCCCCTCTGGCTATTGCACTAAACAGAAAGTGACTCTCATTTTGCTCCCACAGTAAGGCAGAGAAGCTTGTACAAAAACCTCCTTTCCACCACACGGTGAGGCAGAGAACCCAACGTCCTTTTGCTTCCTCCTGAAGCAGGCAGAGAACCTTCGAACTCCTTTCGCTTCCACCTGAAGCGGGCAGAGAACCCTCGAACTCCTTTTGCTTCCACCTAAAGCGGGCAGAGAACCCCAGACTCCTTTTGCTTCCACCTGAAGCAGGCAGAGAACCCCGGATCTTCTTGTCGACGATCCTCCCACGACGAACACCAACTAGACGAAAGACGACGAGTGGAGAAGACGACCCTGATCCTTGCTTGGAGCAACCTTAGTGAATCCCTCACTAACTCCCCCTCACAAGATCCTCTCTCTCTCTTTCCCAACTCTCTCTCTCTAGGGTTTCTCTGTGAAGGAAAGTGGCAAAAGATTTTTCTTGTTCCAAGAAAAAGTTCTTTTATACGAGGGCTTAAAATTTACCCTAAATCTCAACTGGTCGGCAAGAATCATCCAGGACGATCGATAGATCATCATGTACGATTAGTTCAAAATCAGCTGCATCATCCTGGACGATCTGGCTCTTCTGGACGATCAGTAGAAAAAATTGTTCATATCATCCCATACGATCCTGCGATCGTCCAGGACGATTAGTGCAAATCGAGGAATATCATCCAGAAGACAGTTCAGGTCGTCCAGAGAAACTTGTGCTGGACGACCAAAAAATGACTTGATTGTCCAGGACGATACGGATATCGTCCTGTACGATTAGTTAAAAAAGTGCCCAAATTGTCCTGTATACAGTTCGGGTCGTACAACTGAAATGCACTAGACGATCATGATCGTCCGGGACGATCCTGCTTTCGTCCAGGATGATATGATCGTATCAATCAAAAATAAATTGCTTTCCTTAATTACCAGATTAAATTAGGCATGATTGTACTGAATCGTTCAGAATGATACACGTATCATCCGGGACGATCAGACCAAATAACTTAAAATAAAAACTTGCCTAACTTGATCTGGCGGCTGAGAAATTCTGATTTGAGCATATCGTCCCGTACGATCCAAAGATCGTCTAGGACGATCTGCTTAATCAGATCCTCTTAACTTAGTCGCCCTAATTAGGGTTTATGTTTTTACCTGATCGTCCAGGACGATATGAACAAAAAAATGAACAGAAACTCTAACTCACTCAAGCTCTCCCCCTGAGTGTGTGTGTGCAAGGTTACTTAGCTGGGGGATCAGTTACATTATAATTGACTCAAGAAAAAGAAAATCAGTACATTAGGACACACTTGGACCCGATCTTGAGTTGTCTTGAGTGGCTCGTGGTCTTTTGTGCCTGAAACAAATTAGCCAAGCAAAACACACTGGAAACATGTTTGTCATCATCAAAATCAAATTTGCAACAAGGATTTCCTTTCTTTAGAATTAAATATAGACTCGATCTTCTATATCTAGGAATCCTTCCTTCCTATACGATACCCCAGATTTTCTCCTCCTTTAGGGATAAACTATTCCTTTCCCTTAGGACCAAACCCATTAGTGGTAGAGTACGCCTTCCGTGGCACTACCCTAGTATCTAGTCAAACCCCGATTCCCCAGGGATAGACTTTTCATTCCCTTAGGCTCAAAACTCTAGACTTGACTATTTTATTCGGTCAAAGACAATACATGTAAAAGAACTACATTCTATTACACATATTGGGGGTCCATTTGTTGACCTCATTTTTGTATGAGGTCAGTAAGACCAATCCAGATCTTAGGATCTTTCCAATCCTTAGAATTAATATTGACCCTAGGATCAAGCTGATCTCAGATCAATCCAGACTTTAAATATCAATCTTGATTCAAATTGATTTAATCCAATATTAATTTTAAAACTCAACTCAATCAAACTCCAGACTAACCTAGACTCTAGGACCCTCCTAAATTTTAGACCCTAGGATCTATTCTTGACCCTAGGATTTCACCAGGCTCTAGATCACATGTTCTTCTTAGACCATAGGATCTATTCAGACCCTAAGATTCTCCTAGATCCTTTTAGATCTCAGGATCATTTTAGACCCCAGGCCCTAGGACTTCCAAACCCTAGGATCTTCCTAGAAATGAGACTTTAGAATCAACTCTAGATCCTAAGATCCTTTTAGATCCCAAATCTTAGGATTCCTAGATCTTAGGATTCTCCTAGATTCTAGGATCTTCCCAGACCCCCAGCCTTAGGATGTGTCCTAGATTCCAGACCCCCAAGATCTATTCTAGATCCTGGGATTCTTCCAGACTTCAGATCCTAGGATCTACCTATATCCTAGACTTACCCAGACTCTAGATCAATCTAGGTCTTAAAATCCTCCTAGAACTTAGATCTATCTAGACCTCAAATCCATTCAAACTCCAGACTAACCCAGACTTTAAATCAATCTATTCAAGACTCAAATCAATTTAGAGTTTAACTCAATTGAAACCCCTGATCAATCCTAACCTTTAAACAATTCAGATCCAGCTATCACAGCCTCTGACCTGACATTAATCCTATCTAATCATCTACAATCACTCAAATGATTATAAATTATTTAGATAGTCCAAACCCTATCATTCAAACTCAAAATCCAGCTCAAAACTAGAAATCCAATTAAAATTCCAAGGCCAGAGGTCTAAGTCCTGAAAGCCTTTTTCAATAAATCTTTGAATATTTTAAAACCCTATCAAATGACCTCTGATTTAGGGTCTGTCAGTTTCATACTGATGTGACATGTATCTAAAGGTAACCCTCCAAATTTGAGCTCATTATGAGGCCTCTAATCCCAGAAACTGAAGTGAAATCCAAATGCTGTAAAACCTTTAAATATTTATAGTCTATGCCACTGGACCTGCCACCTAGTGGATCCTATCCTTGGAGCCTTCTCCAAACCCTCAAATTACTTCCAGACTCTTGATTATGACCCATTGAGCAATAAACTATATTTTATTGGACTCAATTTGACCCCTAGTTGACCAGGAGTCAAAATAACCAAAATACTCCTTTGGGGTGTAAATGGTCATTTGAACCAAATGAGTTCCAAATCGAATGCAACCACCTCCAACAAGTTTCAATCATCAAACCAAACTTGTTAGACTCAAAACCAAACCCTGGGTCAATATGGTTGACCAAGTCAACCAGGTTGACCAAACATGCCCTTTAGGGTCAAAATAGGTCATTTGGTCTACTTCCATTGGTCTCCAAATGTCATTTCAAATCTGTTGAACCCATTCCCAGACCCTGGACCCACATGGTTGACCAAGTCAATCTAGGTTGACCTAAAGGCCTATTAAGGGCCCAAACAGGTCATTTTGACCAAATGACTTCTCCAGACCCTGAGACCACTACCAGTAGACTCAAAATATCATTCTAAACTGGTTGGACCCAATCCCTGACCCTGGGTCAATCTGGTTGACCAAGTCAACCTAGTTGACCCATTAAACCCTTTAAGAGCCAAAACAGGTCATTTGATTTAAATGGCCCATTTGAACCCTGAAATCACCTCCACCAGATCTCTTATGCCATTTCAAACCTCTTGAACCTCGACCCACCCCTTGGGTCAACTTGGTTGACCAAGTCAACCTAGGTTGAGCCAAGTGTTCCTTAAGGGTCTAAATGATTTATTTCAAACCATTTGACCAAATCTAGTCTTTTGAACTCTCAAACCCCTTTCAAAGCATAGATCCAATACATTCAAACTCATTTGAAGTCAAGTCATCTTGATTTGGCTTAGTCAAATATTGACCTATGGTTAAAGTCATACATTCTACTTGTCTTTTCACTCAAATGCTAGACCTCATTAATTTGAGAATCCTTGAATTCCCTCCACTTAAAATTTTGATTATCTCTAGATTTAACACGAGTCAAAGCATGGTCAAAGTGATCAAGTAAAACTATTGGAAATATTAGTCAAACTTGAGATGGCTTTGCTTTGATCACACAAATCTCTGATGGGTTGCATTAAACTCCTTATAAGCCAACCCATCAATCCTCCTCACTACCAACTCAGCACCTATTGGCCCATTGACTAGTCAAACAGTCAATGGGTGGTCAACAAACCCTTAAAATGGCTAAATCCCTTAGCTTTAACTAATCCACTCCATATCAAATAATTCTAGCAATTCAAGTACACTCCAGAGGCTTCTAAAAGCTTCCTTAATCCCTGTTTTAATCCCCTAATCAAACCCATTACCCCCATGTGCTCAAGCCAATACAAAACCCCTTTCCACATGGTATATCCTTTTTATTCTTTCATTCCTTACTGCTCTAACTGCCTAGGGACACCTGGCAACATCTCAGCAAGCTATCCATTCGATCCTAGCCATCCATTTGGCTTGGAGAAGTTTGAATAGGGAAAAGTTTCACCTAGAGCCTCATTCTAACCTAAGCATTCTCTCACTTAAAATCTTCTCCTCCAGAACTCCTACAGCCTCCCAGGATTCTCTGAGAGCTTTTCCAATAATTCCTATAGCTCTCCCAACTATTTCCCCATCAAATATGGCCTCTAAAGCCTCATTAGTGAAGAGAGAGGGAACTAGAGAGAGAAAGAGAGTTTTTCAAGTTAACTCAAGATCCAGCCAGAACCAGGTCTTGGGCTCTTCATCAATGTTGTAGGGGACTTCTCCAGGAGAAAAAGGAGCCCAAAATCTCAAAACTCCAATGGCTAGAATGTGAGTTATTCCAGTTTTAAGTTTAAATTTAAAATTGAAACTATAGCAAATCCACAGTGCATGGAGCCCTCAAACTCCAGACATTGGAAGATTATGTTACCATTAATCTATGTTTCAATTTTCGTGAATTTTAGTTGAGTAATTTGGGAGTTTTGAGCATTTAAAGTTTTTATTCAAATTGAACTGTAAGAAATCAGAAGATCAGGATCAAGTCTAGACCGCGCGACTGCCATGGGGATCGAACGCGGGTAGCTTGGTTGAACCGCGCGGGTGACGTTGCCGCTTGTGGTCACTTGGATCAGATCTGATCTGATCAGAGAGGACGGCCGTCGTCGATGCCGACGTGGTTACGTAACCACGCAGGATCCTGCCGCATGTCTGACTGTGATGCCGCGCCGCCATCAGCCAATCATTGCTAATGATTGGTTTGGCGGTGCCACCGGCCTGATTTGACCCAATCAGATTTAAAAAAAAATTTTAAATGCTCAGAAACTTAAAAAATCCATAGAAAATTCATTTTTAATCCAAATTTTGCATGTAATACCTCTATATACCTCTATGGATTCAGGGAGAAGAGCTCTATCATTTAAAAATAATTTCATTGAGTTTTGATGTACCTACCAGAAGTTATTTAATTAATATTGAATTTAAACTTTATTTATTTAAACCTTTTATTGTCATCCATTTGGGATCAATTTTGGTAGGGGATAATCATAGGACATATTCTATATTCTGTGATTTTTCTTGCCCTAATTGAGCACATGATTGAGCTCTATAGAATTTCCTATTATGTGGGTCAACTTTTAACCCAAGTAATAAAAAAATTCATTTTACCCTATGCATGTGTATTTAAACTTTAATCTTGCTGTGGTGTGATTTTTTAGGTGTATTCTAAGGGTTAGTGACCTTGATTCAAGCCCATTCAACTTAGTGTCATCTAGGGAAAATAATTAAGGATAAGTGCTAGATAACTTAGAAAATTTCTAGGAAATTATTCACACACCCATTAGGGGTGAAACTTGAGAACATCAAACTTAGTGGCATTTAATACCTCAGGTTCAAATTTCACCCAATTTGGAGCCCTTTAGGTCAGAAAATTAAACAAATCAAAATTAACACCTTAATTAAGCATTTAAAATTCAAAAAAATATAATAAATTAAGATTAAATCTAAAAATTACAAATAATATCTTAAACTAACCAGAATTGAACCCTTAATCAATGAAAAATAAAATCCCCTTGACTGGACTTCAAAATTAAGTTTAATTTAAGTTTAATTGAAATTCAATATTTAATTAATTTAATTAATTAAAAATAATTAAAATTTTCAAAAAAAATTCAAACACTTGGAGATCACTCCTTAGGTCATTCCTAACCTTTGGAGTTGATTTCAAGGAGTTTGGAGGTCATTTGGATTCAAATCACAAAAAAGGCCTTTAATTAAACTAATTTTAAAAATTCAAATAATACTCAAAACTTTAAAATTTCATAACTAATTAATGAACTCTAAATTGAGCAAACTCAAAGGCATATGACTCATGTTAAGGTCTAATATTTATCAAAAATGTTAAGTTTCAAGAAATTAGTCAAACTTGAAAAAGTCAACTTTTGGTCAAACTTAGTTCAAAATCAAGTCAAAACTTCAAACCTTCATAATAAAATACAAAAAAATTCAATTTCAATATACTTACTGTCTAACTAATCGTATTAAGGTCTAGTATTTTAATAAAATATTAAAATTCTAGAATTTAAGCTTAATCAAAAAGTCAACTTTTGACCCTAGAATTAAATCATTAAAATAATCCAGAAAATACCAAAATTCAACAAATCATCAAAAATTCTAGAAAACATCAATTTGATTTTAAAACCAGCAACCAACCTTAATTAAAATTCAATCAATCTTCAAACCTTAATTAAACTTAAATAACTTAATTATACAGGGTACCACTAGGTAATCCAGGCCTACGAGGCTATTAAATTAGCCCCAAGGAAGGTGAAATAAACTTCACGACCTCGGTGTTCAACAAAAGTGATATCCAATAAACAATTAAAATCAATTATAAAATCAAATTTAAGCCATTAAGATTTAAACTTCAATCAAAATCTCCTTTAAGCCATTTCAACTAACCAGAATCTTTAACAACTTTAACTAATGATCCTACTTAAGACATATCAAAACCACAGCCTCCTCACACACTTTAGATGGTTTGCTAGGACAACCAACTCTAGTCTTAGGCTAGGCTGGTGTTTACTTTTCTGCTGTATGCCAAGTTTTTCGAGCTTTCACTGCATGTTGTTTGCTAGCAATAAAATTATTGTGATTGTTTATTTACTTAGTGCATTCTGTGTTGATTTGATTGTACGTTAGATCTACCCCTAGGCTAGGGACGATTTATACTAACTCAATCTTATGCAGTTGGCCATGCTCATACAGGGCATAAATTAAAGGGGGTAAAATCATAATTATTAAATTACATAGGTGCTCCAGAAAATTGCTTAAGTCTCCCTTTAAAATTAAAAGAGCTTGGCCAAGTGTGACTGTGTTTTGAGTATTTTAATTTCAAATATTAACTGCTTGAGATCAATATTAATTGCTTGAGATGTCTATATAATTGTTGAGTATTAGGGTAACCCTGCAGGTGGTTGAGTCTAGATTTTAATTTTGATTAATATAATTTGATATTTGAATTGAGTTGTAATTGTTAAGTGTTTTGAGAATGGGATATTTAAGCATCTAATTTGGAACCCAAAAGGTAAGAGACATCCCTTAAGGGAGAGTCTCTTTCCATTTGGAGATCAAAATTTGGATGATTTCAAATATCCAAAGAGAAAAGATAACCCCCTTTCAAGGGAGAGTTTCTTTTCATTTGGATGTCCGAACCCGACGATCGAAGGAGTTCCAAGATGATGAAGAAGTGAAGAATGAGAAGACTCATTCTCAAAGTCACTTGAGTCTTAGGAGTAGAATCCAGGTTGTAGTCAGTGGTACCCGGCCACTTTACTTTTCCTGCAAACACTAGGTTGTACAATTAAAAGGCACTTGCCTATGGACTTTCAGTTTGAGCATTTATTTAATTAATTTAATTATTTGTGTTGACCTTTATTTTCATTCGAGTGCCCTTGAGGGCCTTTAATTAATTTAATCAACCCCCGTCGAGTCCAATTCGAGCTCGAATTAGCTTGAATTGAGTCAAAGTAGACTCGACCGTATCCGATTGAGCCCGATTAATTTGCCTTAGGCCCGTCGAGGTTAATTTGATTCGAGTGTTCATTTTATTTAAATTTAACTGGGTTAATTTGAGTAAATCAAATTGAATCCCAAATTGACCCAAATCGGATCTGACTGTAGGCTTGATTTTAATCTAATATGCTTAATTTAATTTACTTATTTATTTATTTATTTATTTTTTCATTCTCATGAGCTTAAATTTATTCCTAAATCAAGCAATCAAACGGATGGCTAATTAAATCACCTTAATTCCCTTCTAATTAATCTTAGGATGAATCCTAGCCGTAGATCTAGGGCCTTAATCATTTAAATACTCTTTTAGGGCTTCATGAAGCGAGCTTGCTTCTTTTTCTTTTTCCTAGCCGCTCTCAACCCTAATTTTCTTAGTGTGAGAGCTCTTCCAACATCTCCACATCTTCCTCCACTCAAATTCATTGGTAAAATCTTGCCGGCCGCGAGATCTCCGGGGACCCGAGTCATTCCCCTTCCAAAGCTTCTACCGTCCGATCCAAGGTGAATTGGAGTTCAACTTCAACTAGAGGAATATACAAGGACAATCTATAAGCTCAGATATTTCAAAATCTAGAAGATCTAAAGGTAAGATTTTATCAAAACTTTAGATCTAGGTCACCACACTTAGATCTGTATATCTTTCTAATAAGCATTTTTCAGAGCTTTTAAATACCTCCCCGTAACTTTTATTTATGTTCTTAATCTACATTCAAAATTTCATCAAAATCAATAAAGCCATTCTTGAGAACGAAACCCTTTTTTTTTAATTTTAGGGTTATAGAATTCGGCGTACATGAATAGCATGAGTCGTTGATTTTCTCTTTCTTTTTTTTATAAATATTTTATTAAAATTAAATACATTTTTTTATAAAATATGTTTAAATAATTTAATAATTATTTTAAATACATTAATTTAAAATTATATCTATTTTATGACGTATTTATTATTATTTAAAATAGTTTTAATTATTTAAAATCTAAACACTTAGTTAATACTAATAATTATTAAATACTTTTAAAATGATATTATTAAATATTTCTTTATCTATTTTATTTTAAAATAAATAAATAAATAAATAAAAATAAGAAAAATTTTATTATTACTTTTCAATAATTTAATTTTTAAAATTATGTTAAAATACATTATTTTAAGTAATTCTTAATTAGTTAATTGTTTAAATATCTTAATATTTAATCAAAAATTAATTAATTACTTTCTAAAATTAAAAAAAAATATTTTTTTTATTAATTATTTTGAAATATCAGAAAAATTATTATTATTTTTATTATTTAATTTGAATTAATAATTACTTTTCTTTTTTAAATTATTCTAATTGATTAATTACCTAAATTACTTAATTAGGTATTAATTAATTTAAACTTTAAATACTTTCTAAATTTATAAAAATTATTTTCTTATTGAATTATTTTGAAATCAGAAAAATTATTATTATTTTTATTATTTAATTCGAATTAATAATTACTTTCCTTTTTTAAATTATTCTAATTGATTAATTACCTAAATTACTTAATTAGGTATTAATTAATTTAAACTTTAAATACTTTCTAAATTTATAAAAATTATTTTCTTATTAAATTATTTTGAAATCAGAAAAATTATTATTATTTTTATTATTTAATTCAAATTATAATTACTTTCCTTTTTTGAATTATTCTAATTGATTAATTACATATATTACTTAATTAGTCATTAATTAATTTAAACTTTAAATACTTTCCAAATTTATAAAAATTATTTTTTTATTGAATAATTCTAAAATAAGAAAATTATTATTATTATTTTTATTTTTTTTATTATTCAATTTCGAATTATTAATGATTTTTCCTATTTTTTTTAAATTATTTTAGTTTATTAATTACTTAAATTACTTAGTTAATAATTAATTGATTTAAAATTTAATTATTCCTAAATTTATAAATAATAATTTTACTAAATTATTTTCAAAATCAGATTAATTTTTTTTTATAAATTTATTTACTTTTTTTTATTTTTAATAAATATTTTCTATTTTAAATACTTTTCTTAATTATTAATTACTTAATTTACTTAATTAATAATTAATTGATTTAAAATTTAATTATTTTCCAAATTTGTAAAGAATCTCTTATTCCAATTATGTTAACATATCAGAGATTTTATTTATTTATTTGTTTATTTACTCTTTTAAATTTAATAAATATACCTTATTTTAAATACTTTCCTTAATTATTTAAATTATTTAATTAATAATTAATTAATTTAAAATTTAAATATTTTTCAAATTTATAATAAATAATTTTATTAAATAATTTTCAAAATTAGATAATTAATTTTGTTATTTATTTTTTTTTATTAATAAATATTTTTTTTCATTTTAGATTATTATAATTAATTAAATACTTAGATTATTTAATTAATAATTAATTAATTTAAAATTCATTTATTTTTCAAAACTTATGAAAATTATTTTTATTAAATTACTTTAAATTCCAGAAACTTTAATACTTAATTTAATTTAATTTGATAATTATTTTTAAATATTAATTATTTTGAAATTATTTAAAAATCCATTTTAATACATTAAACTTCAAAAATTCATAACTAATTCATTTTAAATCAGATTTTTGTGTATAATACCTTAACTTCTTCAGAAAAATATGAAATTTTATTTAAAATTATTTTTTGAATTCAATTCTGTATTGTTTGGATTAGTTTTTGTGCTACCTAATTACTTAATTATTTGATTATTATTTAATTACTTTAAAATTAAAAATTAATTTTAAATATGAAAATATTTTGAAACCCCTTGGTGGTGGCCAGTGGATCTCCTAGGGATATAACATGAAATCTTTTTCAAACTATCTTATTTTAAAAATTATATATTTGTGTACTTAATACGTATATGTATTTTAAACATTTTTAAAACTACATATATTATTAAATCCTTAATCTTGGGAGATCCGCTTGGTGAAATCTTAAACCTAGGTTATGTATGTGAAGAGCAATTCATGTGGGAGAAGGATTAGTTGGTGATTGTGTCCCAATCATTCACTAATCACTTCATTAGGTTTCTTTACTTAGTGTTTTCGTAGTCCTTACATTTGTAGGTTGCACAAGCACTTAGCCTAGGCTCTCTTAGATCTAAGGACTTGATTGGTGTGTTTATATTTGCTGTATTTACCCTCTTTATGTTATGCCTAAGGGTTAGAACTCACTTTATTCCTGCTTAGTGTAGTGACACACTAAGGACAATAAGTAAGGATTGTCTAGCGAACTTATAATATTTATAGGAGTTAGGATAGATCCCGGATTGCTATGAAACTTTAAACACTAGTGCTTAGTGACATCTAAAACTCTCTAGAATTTTCTAAGAATTTTCTGGACTCTTTAAAACACTTAATTGGCAAACCCTAATTTACCCGTTAATTAAGCCTTAGAAACTTCAGAAAAATATAATAAATCCATTTTAAATCAAAAAAATACCCATAATACTTCAAACTCTCCAGAATTCAGTCCCCAACCTTAAATAATTAGGGCCCCCTTAATTGGACCTTAATCTGGACTTTAATTCAACTTTAATCAAAAATCACCTTTTTGTCTTAATTAAATCATTAAAAATTATTAAATCCCAAATTTTCCCCAAACACTCGGGAACACCTTCTTAGGTCATTTCTGACCTTTGGAGGTGATTCTGATCAGTTTGGAGCTGATTTGGGCCAAAACCCCCAAAGTACCCATAATTAGGCAATTCCGATAATTCATTTAATTGCCCCAACTTCTAAAAATCATAACTAATTACAGAAAACTTCAAAATGGGCAAACTAAAAGGCACCTAACTCTAATTAAGGTCTAGTTTTTTTTTAAAATATTAGGTGTCCAGAAATCAACCTAAAATAAAAAGTCAACTCTTCGATCAACTGTAGCCTATAGTCTAGGGCCCGAAACTTCTAAAATTCATAACTTTGCGTAGGAAACTCCAAATCCAGCAAACTCAAAGGCATTAAACTCACATTAGGGTCTAGTATTTATTAAAAATATTAAGACTCCAGAAATTAACTTAAATCAAAAAGTCAACAATCCGGTCAAACTTAGTTCAAAATAAACCAAAACTTCAGAAATTCATAACTTTGGATAGAAGAATCCAAATTGGGCATGCTAACTGTCTAACTGATCAAGTTAAAGCCTAGTATTTTAAAAAAATGTTAGCTGTTCATAAATCCCCTTTAATCAAAAAGTCAATTTTGGACCCCCCTTTGTCCAGGGTATAGGTGGACCCCGAACCTCCTAAAACCAACTAAGGCAATTTAAACTTCAAATATCATCACCCTAAGCATTAAAATAGATCCACACATTAAATTAATTAAAATAAAGCTTAATCCACTAATATTTGAACTTTAAAAAAAATTCCTTTTCAGACCTACAACCAACCTGGATAGTAGGCAATTGTAATTAACTACCTAGCTTAGGATCTACCTCAGCCACACAGGCTTTTACACACACTGTAGAATTGTTTGCTAGGGCACCACTTCTAGACTTAGGCTAGGCCGGTGTTTACTTTACTGCTGCGTGCCGAGCTTTTCCGGATTTCGTTGCATGTTGTGATTGAACTATTGATGTGTTTGTTTACTTTTACTGTACTTTGGGATTTGATGTGATTGCACGATAGACTACCCATAGGTTAAGATCAAGGTTGATACTAACGATGTCTTCTTTAGGTGGCCATGCTCATGCAGCGCTAAATAAAAGGGGGGCAATAATCATGATTTAAACACTAATGTCATTTTATGCAGGTGCTTCAGAAATTGCTCAGCCCCCCTAAATAAATGAGGGCTAATTAAAAAAATCATTATAAATTACTACAGGTGCTCCAGAGCTTGCTTAGCCCTCAAAATAATTAAGAGCATGGCCAAGTGTGGCTGTGATGAGCATTTCATTTTCTTATAACTGCTTGTGATATATTAAACTGCTTGGGACGACTTTTATTAGGATAACCTTGCAGGGGAGTCTAGATTTACTGCTTTTCATTAATGTAAATCACTTATAATCTGGTATAGAGTTGTGAAAGTTTATTTTGAGTGGGGATACAAGAATCTAAAGGTTGGATGCCCAAAGAGAAAAGGACACCCAATATGAGGATAGTCCTTTTCTGTTTGGGAATCCAAATTTGGATTATTCTACTACCCGAGGAGTCCAAGGAAGCTGAGGTCCAAGGAGTCCAAGGAAGTTGAGATCCAAGGAGTCCAACAAAGCTGAGATCTGAGGAGTCTAAGGGAGAGAAGATCAAGAAGATGAAGATCTGCAATATCCCACTCAAAATAGCTTGCGTCAGTCTTAGGATTAGAAATCCGGGTTGTTGGCAGTGGTGCCCGGCCACTTTAATTTTCTGCAGATCCTGGGTTGTAATTAAGGGCAGTTGGCCTATGGACATTTAATTGATTTGTTTAATTATGTATTATGCTTGATTTGATGATGATTGCGTATAGGTTGTACGCTTTTCATAGTTTATTGGCGATCTGCATGCCGCTTTTATTTTAGCCTGGATTTCGTTAGGCTCTCTAAGGACCAAAACATTTTCTACTCGCAACTAATATTTAAAACTGTAAGTTTTAAGCAATTTAGAAACTTAACGACCTAGGGAATTGCCGGAATCGTCCGGGGTCGCATGCATATTAATGCATTTCTCTTTCCTTCTATAAGATACTTCCCCGCCTGCGGGTAGAGTCCGGATAATCTGACCTATGAGGATGAGGTGCCGGACCTGGGGAAGCCCAGTCTAATTCTAAAAATTATTTTATAAGCCTTTTTAAAGTTCTATGCGTACCTGATTTGGATACTTTAACCAGCATGCATTGCATTAGAAATCAACTAAATCAAAAATTTTAATTGCATTAGTCATAGGAGCATTCACCCGACATCAGTCCGGGGCCAATTAGGAAATCCTCTATATGTCGGCCCTATTTCCGAGAACTATAACCCACCTACCCATCTTTCATAAATGACTGGACAGCATGGTTTTAAAGCGATTAGGTGGTTAGCTGGCTCCCCCTTCCAGGCTGGGGTAAGTCCAGGTTTTGCATTGCATTAGTTAGGACACGGGTGTTAGTGTTGTGTTGAACACTAAACCCATTAGATTTAGGATTCAAGGCTATTATTATTTCGTAGTACGCCTCATCAGTAGGTAGGTCTTCTGTCTTCCAGAGACCCTAAACCCTACATATCTGCGTCACACGGATGACGCCACCTCCATCCTTCCCTCCTGCATGCTTCGAGTGCATGATTTATTTTTCTCCAGTTTCTTCTCACTACCTTAGTCCCTCTGGATGCTGACGTGAGCCGTGCATGTTGACTAAGCCTAGTTGAACCTCTCTTTTCCTTCGAGTAGGACTTCCTAGTCTTCCCCCTATGTGTCAATCCCAATTCAGAAAGTATAATATAGAATCCTTAATCGAGAGTATTCTCAAGCTCCGGCTTGAGATATAATTAACCACGGGGGCTTGCGCCCGTAGGAAACCGAATCCCACTCTCAAATAAATCCCATTCGAGCTAATGTATCGGGTGGGGGAAACCCGTTGTGATTAGATCGTACATATTATTATCTGTCGGGGTGTGCTGGTGAGAGCCACTATTCTCAACGGTTAATCATATGTGTGATCGAATCTGCCCTTCCATTGGCCAGATACTGTCTCCCCTCGCGGGGCGGCGGTGTTTTTGTGTTGTTCCTTTCGGAGGTCCACAGGTTTCTAGCGACCACGATGGGACAGGTTTCTCTCTCCATCTTTAGATTCTATATTATTCTCTCTTATGTGTACTCCGGGATTGGTACTCCTTAGATTAGGTCCGTCCCACTCTTAGTTAGGGTCCTTCCTTAGTTAGGATTGTTCTTCTTTTTCTTAGTTAGGGTTCCCCCCCCTAGCTAGGTTTCTTTCTTTCCGTTCTTCTTAGTTAGGGTTTCCCCCTAGCTAAGCTTTCCTCCTTCGGACCTTCTAGGTCATTCCGTCCCTTATCTATCATTCATCTTCTCGTTATTTCTTACTAATTATTTCAAACTTCTTTTCTTCTTCTTGGCAGACAGTGCCATGGCTTCCTTCATGCCTTCCGTTACTTTCAGTTTTGGTTCTGACGCGCGGGTGACACTTCCTGAGTCCCTGCTAGCCAGTCCTCCCGCTGGAGGAATCACTTTTGATTCCTTCACTGACTCGGCCTTCGTTACTCTTGGCGGGCCGACCCCTGCTGAGGCTGCTGCCTACTCTCCTCCCCAGAGGAGAGCTCGCGCAGCCATGCGACCTTTTGGACGTCCAGTTGTTCGGCGGACAGCCCGGGCACATACTCGTCCTACTCCTGTTCGTGTGCAGCCGGCACACCCTGTGGTTAGACAGCCAGTGCCTAGACCACTCCCTGTTCAGCCCACTCGTCCAGCGGTTAGGCGACCAGTGCCTACCGCACATGTTGTTCAGACTGCCCCGGCCCCTCAGCACCGGCAGGCAATAGTTACCCCTGTTGCTACTCCGACAGAGGCAGCTCGTGTTCGGGTTCCCCCTCCTTCTTCCTCCAGGAAGAGGGGTGCCCAGACCGAGGCTCCTTCGTAGGGGTAGTCTCCCTACCGCCTATAAATATTCCTCTGTATATGTACCACCTTTGGAGGGGCTTCTTCACTTTTTGACAGTCTGTGTGGCCACGACGATTTGTCCTCTACCACACGATGTTTGTTATGAGAAGTATGAGGCTATCCTTAGGGATGATGAGGTGAGATGATATGATTTGTACACTGACATAAACTCTAGTCTCTATCATCTCCCTTGTCTGAACTCTTCTAAGCCAGATTTTGACCCATATCAGTCCAAATACAAATTCAAGTTCTATTTTCAATAGTGGGATCTTTAAATTTAATGTGCAAAGTTTCTAAAAGAAGGATTAATCTGAGAAAAGTCTGAGAGCTTGAAACACGAAGTGAACTTTTTAGAGAATTTTTCCTTAGAAAGTACAGAACTTATTTTTTTTCTGATGAAAGATTTACCCCTATCTTTTTTAGAAAATAAAGTAATTGGTGGTTGACTCCTCTAAGCGCTTGAAGGACGATTATAATGATTCAAAAGAAAAGAACGTGTGCTTTCTCTCTCATCCCTTGCTTGGGATGATTTCCTATTTTGAACTAAAATCTATATCAAATTGAAATTAGATTTAGAGACGCGTATTTTCCCAATCATCTTGCAGTTTTCTATCTCATAGGTGTCTTTCGCAGGCTGATGAATCTACCTCATAATTTTCTTATTCATGTCGTTCACTCTTACCATAGGATTGGATTTGGTTTGTGGATTTTTCTTCCTTGCACAAGAGAGTGAGTTTTCCTTCTCTTATGTTTGGAGGATAATCTTACAACTGAGAAAATTTTCTTTTAGGGATTTGGAAAGGGAGCCAATTACAAAATGAAAGATACACAAAGTGTATCAAAAGTGAAAAGATGCGCAGTGCGCCAAAAATCAAAGATACATAAAGTGTATCAAAAGTGAAAAGTTGCGCAAAATGCGCCATAAAATCAAGGATACACAAAATGTATCAAGTAATTAAAAGATGCGCAGTGCGCCAAATCAAGTTGAGGGGCTCAAAATGAGCCCAAAGTGGATAAGTAAATGGCTTCCCTTTCTCGTAAATCTCTAAGTCTCAGAAAATCCATACCCTTTGATATTTGTGATACTTGAGTTTGAAAATCATGATTTTGGATTCATTGTCGTGCAACGATGTTCTATTAGATATAAAAATATTTCATGCAAGAGGATTGAGAAGATTCAATTTCTCTCTCTAATTTACACCCTTTTGAGTTAGATATTTATTCAAAATATATAAGGGAGAAAGCCCAGCTTAGCTTGTAGGGAGCTTAAGCTGGGTTAGCAAAATTTAAATCCCTAACCTTTTCGAGTTTAGATGGAGTCAACCTATATTGCTGAACTTTTGGAACCTTTTTTTAGGTTCAAGATGATTAAGAGGTTAATTTTTCATTTCTAAGAATAGTTCTTTTACTCTCTGATGAAATTTTCACTCTTTAGGAAATGTGTGAATCAGATTTCTCTCAGATTGATTGGTAAGGGCTTAAACATCTCTTAGTGGTCCCACTATTGAGTTTGTTTAAATGCTTGCCATATTCTTTTAAAAATTCATACACAAAAATATTTTGACCCCACCATTTGATTATAGACCATTCTTAAGGACTGATAAAAGTCTCTCATTTATTATACCTTCCTCATCTGAGTTCTGGTAATTTGGGAGTTTCCCCCTCTCTGTTCCCCCAATTTCACTTGGTGCTTCCAAGTGTGGTCTGGAATATCAAAACCAATTCAGACTTCTTTTGTACTGGGTCCATACCAACCTATGCTAACTAGGAATAGTAATGTTGATCCACTATCCTAATCTAAATTTCATTCACATATCAATTGTGTGATGGTTGTGCCCCCAGTTTTATTCATGTGGCGAATGTGGCCTGGGTTATCAAAGCCAATCCTATCTCCCTCTTTGAATTCCAATCATTAGAGGATGTCTCATACTAGGAGTAACACACGGATATCGTAAATGTTCCCTCTACCGGGTGTTATCTTCGACAGTACAAGACATATTTAGTCTATGATTGTGAACATATAAAGAAAATATGCACCTATACAATAAAAGAGGGAAGCTCTCAGCAGAGCAAAACCGGTTGCCCTTGTCACAGGTAGAACCCGGTAATACTCTCTAAGAGCTCAAATTCCCCAAAGTCTTTCTTTTCTTCTCCTACGAAGCGTCTGAGTGATCGCTTCAAGAATGAGTTTGAACTTGTGATTATTATGATCTTTTACAATCATGATAGTCCTTGTTAGTGGTATGATACATCTTGCTCAAGATGTTAACATCCCACCTTCGCGAGCTCTGATTTTCTAGCAGGGAATCAACTCTCCAGTGTCTTTTAGTGACCTACTTTTTTCACCCTTGCCCTGCTCTCAGCTACTAGAGAGCAGTCCTATGGGTCTGGTAGTGTTGCTCCCACCTCTCTTAGGGTCCCCCTGGTTAGGGTAAGTGTTACCGCGGTGATGTTTTGATGTTTATTGATTTTACTCATAAATCATTTCCCTCAATGGCGAGTGTGTCTCCTCACCATTTTGAGTTGTTTCCCCAGTAGTGTTACAGTACGCCTGGTTACCGGTGTTAGCATCACTGACTTGAGAGCTCTGATTTTCTAGTAGAAAATCAACTCATTTTCTACTTTACTCTATCTCTCATTCGTACTCTACTCTCAGCTACTAGGGTAGCTCTACGGATGCACTGATATTATTCCACTGCCCACAGGGTCACATTAGTTTGAGTGGGTACCACCATTATGAGTTTTTCATAAATTTCATTCCTATACAATGTTACTTCCCTTAATGGCGAGTGTGTCCCCTCGCTACTCTTGTGTGCTTTTCTGGTTGTGATGCAGTACATCAAGTCTTAGATGTTAGCATTGCTTCTTAGTGAACTTTGATTTTCTAGCAGAAAATCATTTCACTTGTCTCGTAGTGACATACTTTCCCACCGTGACCCGACCCTTAGCTGTGGAGCGGTCCCTTGGATGTGTTTATGTTGCTTTCCACCTCTACAGGGTCCCACTAGCTTATGTGGGTGTACCACTGTGGTCTTTTATGATTATTTCTCATTGATATAGTTCTTTTCTCTGTAGCAAGTGTGTCTTCCTTGCTACTTTAGCTACTCATTGGGAATGAGATTACCCCTCTCACACTTTATTGAGGGCGTACCTTTCCCTATGGTCTCTCGAGGCATCATTCTGGTGCTTTCAGGTTTGTATGATTTGGTTTCGCCTAGGCAGTTTCACTGGCATTTGGATACTCGTTGCCATGATGACTTGTCCTCTACCACGTGGTACCCAAAACACTAGTTTGAAACTCCTTAGACGACCCTTCTCTCTTTGAAATTTTCCATTTTCTACTCCTCTTCCCATCCCTACACATATGCGTGTTAGGGTATGGTTGAGATGACTTTCCCCTGATCGCTCTGCTGCAGGCATATGCGCCGAGTAGACATCAGGCTTTACTTAGTTGGGAGCACCCCGCAGAGCCCCTGTGAGGCATAGCTCACCACACCTTTACCCTGACTGTCCTGCCGCTCTGGTAGACATCAGAACTTTACCCTGATCATCTTGCTCTGATCAAGCAGACATCAGACTTTACCCGGTTGAGTGGGAGCCCGACAGAGTCCCTGGGAGGCATTCCCCACCACCACTTTTACTCTGGATGCTCTGTAAAAGACTACGCATACTCCAATTTCGTGGCTTATTTACTTTTGTTGAGGTCAGACAGAAGTATTGAGTCACCCCTATCCGCTGTTCCAAAAGGAGCAGGAGGAGACGGGATCCTTTCATCTTCTATTCTGTTGTTTGAAATGAACAGTCAGGTAGTTAGTTTTACTTACCAGTTGAGAGAGCCCGACAGAGTCCCTAGGAGGCATTCCTCACCACCCCTTTACTCTGGATGTTCTGTAAAAGACTACGCAGACTCCAATTTCGTGGCTTATTTACTTTTGTTGAGGTCAGGTAGAAGTATTGAGTCACCCCTATCCGCTGTTCCGAAAGGAGCAGGAGGAGACGGGATCCTTTCACCTTTTATTCTGCTGTTTGAAATGAACAGTCAGGTAGTTGGTTTTACTTACCTGGTTGAGAGAGCCCGACAGAGTCCCTGGGAGGCATTCCTCACCACCCCTTTACTCTGGATGTTCTGTAAAAGACTACGCAGACTCCAATTTTGTGGCTTATTTACTTTTATTGAGGTCAGACAGAAGTATTGAGTCACCCCTATCCGCTGTTCCGAAAGGAGCAGGAGGAGACGGGATCCTTTCACCTTCTATCCTACTATTTGAAATGAACAGTTAGGTAGTTGGTTTTACTTACCTGGTTGAGTGAGCCCGACAGTGTCCCTGGGAGGCATTCCTCACCACTACTTCCTCCCTGATTGTTTTGCTCTGATCAAGCAGACATCAGACTTTACTCGGTCGAGTGAGCCTGACAGTGTCACTGGAAGGCATACCTCACCGCTCTTTCACCTTCTACCCTGTTGTTTCGACACGGTCAAGCAGGTAGTTGGTTTACTCTACCACTTTGTTCTTTGCTCTCTCCTTGGCTCTGCCCTTGCTACAGGGTAAGGTCAGGAGATGATCACCTTTTCACCGTCTATCCTACTGTTTCGATACGGCCAGACAGATAGTCGGTTTGCTTTACTACCTTACTTTTTTCTGGGGCTTTCTCTCTTCAGCTCTGCCCTCACTATAGGGTAAGGCAAAGAGAAGATCTCCCCCACTCTCTCGCCTTTTGGTGGCCTGTTACTACTTTACCCTTTGTTCTCTCCTCGGCTCTGCCCTTGCTATAAGGCAAGGCCAGGAGAAGATCCCCCTTCGCTCTCTTTCACATCTTTTGGCGCTACTTTACTTAAGTCTTTACTTCACTCATTTTGTTACATCCGGTCAACGCCAACACGAGCGGTTCACTAGTTTGTTCGCCGCACCTGTTGGGGGTCCATTTGTTGACCTTTATTTTCATTCGAGTGCCCTTGAGGGCCTTTAATTAATTTAATCAACCCCCGTCGAGTCCAATTCGAGCTCGAATTAGCTTGAATTGAGTCAAAGTAGACTCGACCGTATCCGATTGAGCCCGATTAGTTTGCCTTAGGCCCGTCGAGGTTAATTTGATTCGAGTGTTCATTTTATTTAAATTTAACTGGGTTAATTTGAGTAAATCAAATTGAATCCCAAATTGACCCAAATCGGATCTGACTGTAGGCTTGATTTTAATCTAATATGCTTAATTTAATTTACTTATTTATTTATTTATTTATTTTTTCATTCTCATGAGCTTAAATTTATTCCAAAATTAAGCAATCAAACGGATGGCTAATTAAATCACCTTAATTCCCTCCTAATTAATCTTAGGATGAATCCTAGCCGTAGATCTAGGGCCTTAATCATTTAAATACTCTTTTAGGGCTTCATAAAGCGGGCTTGCTTCTTTTTCTTTTTCCTAGCCGCTCTCAACCCTAATTTTCTTAGTGTGAGAGCTCTTCCAACATCTCCACATCTTCCTCCACTCAAATTCGTTGGTAAAATCTTGCCGGCCGCGACATCACCGGCGACCCGAGTCATTCCCCTTCCAAAGCTTCTACCGTCCGATCCAAGGTGAATTGGAGTTCAACTTCAACTAGAGGAATATACGAGGACAATCTACAAGCTCAGATATTTCAAAATCTAGAAGATCTAACGGTAAGATTTTATCAAAACTTTAGATCTAGGTCACCACACTTAGATCCGTATATCTTTCTAATAAGCGCTTTTCAGAGCTTTTAAATACCTCCCCGTGACTTTTATTCATGTTCTTAATCTACATTTAAAATTTCATCAAAATTAATAAAGCCATTCTTGAGAACGAAACCCTTTTTTTTTAATTTTAGGGTTATAGAATTCGGCGTACATGAATAGCATGAGTCGTTGATTTTCTCTTTCTTTTTTTTATAAATATTTTATTAAAATTAAATACATTTTTTTATGAAATATTTTTAAATAATTTAATAATTATTTTAAATACATTAATTTAAAATTATATCTATTTTATGACGTATTTATTATTATTTAAAATAGTTTTAATTACTTAAAATCTAAACACTTAGTTAATACTAATAATTATTAAATACTTTTAAAATAATATTATTAAATATTTCTTTATCTATTTTATTTTAAAATAAATAAATAAATAAATAAAAATAAGAAAAATTTTATTATTACTTTTTAATAATTTAATTTTTAAAATTATGTTAAAATATATTATTTTAAGTAATTCTTAATTAGTTAATTATTTAAATATCTTAATATTTAATCAAAAATTAATTAATTACTTTCTAAAATTAAAAAAAAATATTTTTTTTATTAATTATTTTGAAATATCAGAAAAATTATTATTATTTTTATTATTTAATTTGAAATTAATAATTACTTTTCTTTTTTAAATTATTCTACTTGATTAATTACCTAAATTACTTAATTAAGTATTAATTAATTTAAACTTTAAATACTTTCTAAATTTATAAAAATTATTTTCTTATTGAATTATTTTAAAATCAAAAAAATTATTATAATTTTTATTATTTAATTCGAATTAATAATTACTTTCCTTTTTTAAATTATTCTAATTGATTAATTACCTAAATTACTTAATTAGGTATTAATTAATTTAAACTTTAAATACTTTCTAAATTTATAAAAATTATTTTCTTATTAAATTATTTTGAAATCAGAAAAATTATTATTATTTTTATTATTTAATTTAAATTATAATTACTTTTTTTTTTAATTATTCTAATTGATTAATTACCTATATTACTTAATTAGTCATTAATTAATTTAAACTTTAAATACTTTCTAAATTTATAAAAAATATTTTTTTTATTGAATAATTCTAAAATAAGAAAATTATTATTATTATTTTTATTTTTTTTATTATTTAATTTCGAATTATTAATGATTTTTCTTATTTTTTTTAAATTATTTTAGTTTATTAATTACTTAAATTACTTAGTTAATAATTAATTGATTTAAAATTTAATTATTCCTAAATTTATAAATAATAATTTTACTAAATTATTTTTAAAATCAGATTAATTTTTTTTTATAAATTTATTTACTTTTTTTTATTTTTAATAAATATTTTCTATTTTAAATACTTTCCTTAATTATTAATTACTTAATTTACTTAATTAATAGTTAATTGATTTAAAATTTAATTATTTTCCAAATTTGTAAAGAATCTCTTATTCCAATTATATTAACATATCAGAGATTTTATTTATTTATTTGTTTATTTACTCTTTTAAATTTAATAAATATACCTTATTTTAAATACTTTCCTTAATTACTTAAATTATTTAATTAATAATTAATTAATTTAAAATTTAAATATTTTTCAAATTTATAATAAATAATTTTATTAAATAATTTTCAAAATTAGATAATTATTTTTGTTATTTATTTTTTTTTATTAATAAATATATTTTTCCATTTTAGATTATTATAATTAATTAAATACTTAGATGATTTAATTAAAAATTAATTAATTTAAAATTCATTTATTTTTCAAAAATTATGAAAATTATTTTTATTAAATTACTTTAAATTCCAGAAACCTTAATACTTAATTTAATTTAATTTGATAATTATTTTTAAATATTAATTATTTTGAAATTATTTAAAAATCTTTTTTAATACATTAAACTTCAAAATTCATAACTAATTCATTTTAAATCAGATTTTTTTGTATAATACCTTAAATTCTTCAGAAAAATATGAAATTTTATTTAAAATTATTTTCTGGATTCAATTCTGTATTATTTGGATTATTTTTTGTGCTACCTAATTACTTAATTATTTGATTATTATTTAATTACATAAAATTAAAAATTAATTTTAAATATGAAAATATTTTGAAACCCCTTGGTGGTGGCCAGTGGATCTCTTAGGGATATAACATGAAATTATTTTCAAACTATCTTATTTTAAAAATTATATATTTGTGTACTTAATACGTATATGTATTTTAAACATTTTTAAAACTACATATATTATTAAATCCTTAATCTTGGGAGATCCACTTGGTGAAATCTTAAACCTAGGTTATGTATGTGAAGAGCAATTCATGTGGGAGAAGGATTAGTGGGTGATTGTGTCTCAATCATTCACTAATCACTTCATTAGGTTTCTTTACTTAGTATTTTCGTAGTCCTTGCATGTGTAGGTTGCACAAGCACTTAGCCTAGGCTCTCTTAGATCTAAGGACTTGATTGGTGTGTTTATATTTGCTGTATTTACCCTCTTTATGTTATGCCTAAGGGTTAGCTAACTCACTTTATTTCTGCTTAGTGTAGTGACACACTAAGGATAATAATTAAGGATTATCTAGCGAAATATTCTAGGAGTTAGGATAGATCCCGGATTGCTATGAAACTTTAAACACTAGTGCTTAGTGACATCTGAAACCCCCTAGAATTTTCTAAGAATTTTCTGGACTCTTTAAAACACTTAATTGGCAAACCCTAATTTACCCGTTAATTAAGCCTTAGAAACTTCAGAAAAATATAATAAATCTATTTTAAATCAGAAAATACCCATAATACCTCAAACTCTCCAGAATTCAGTCCCCAACCTTAGATAATTAGGGACCCCTTAATTGGACCTTAATCTGGACTTTAATTCAACCTTAATCAAAAATCACCTTTTTGTCTTAATTAAATCATTAAAAATTATTAAAAATCCTAAATTTTCCCCAAACACTCGAGAACACCTTCTTAGGTCATTTCTGACCTTTGGAGGTGATTCCAATCAGTTTGGAGCTGATTTGGGCCAAAACCCCCAAAGTACCCATAATTAGGCAATTCCGATAATTCATTTAATTGCCCCAACTTCTAAAAATCATAACTAATTACAGAAAACTCTAAAATTGGCAAACTAAAAGGCACCTAACTCTAATTAAGGTCTAGTTTTTTTTAAAAATATTAGGTGTCCAGAAATCAACCTAAAATAAAAAGTCAACTCTTCGGTCAACTGTAGTCTATAGTCTAGGCCCCGAAACTTCTAAAATTCATAACTTTGCGTAGAAAACTCCAAATCCAGCAAACTCAAAGGCATTAAACTCACATTAGGGTCTAGTATTTATTAAAAATATTAAGACTCCAGAACTTAACTTAAATTAAAAAGTCAACAATCCGGTCAAACTTAGTTCAAAATAAGACCAAAACTTCAGAAATTCATAACTTTGGATAGAAGAATTCAAATTGGGCATGCTAACTGTCTAACTGATCAGGTTAAAGCCTAGTATTTTAAAAAAATGTTATCTATTCATAAATCCCCTTTAATCAAAAAGTTAATTTTAAATTGTAAGTTTTAAGCAATTTAGGCTCTCTAAGGACCAAAACCTTTTCTACTCGCAACTAATATTTAAAATTGTAAGTTTTAAGCAATTTAGAAACTTAACGACCTAGGGAATTGCCGGAATCGTCCGGGGTCGCATGCATATTAATGCATTTCTCTTTCCTTCTATAAGACACTTCCCCGCCTACGGGTAGAGTCCGGATAATCTGACCTATGAGGATGAGGTGCCGGACCTGGGGAAGCCCAGTCTAATTCTAAAAATTATTTTATAAGACTTTTTAAAGTTCTATGCATACCTGATTTGGATACTTTAACCAGCATGCATTGCATTAGAAATCAACTAAATCAAAAATTTTAATTGCATTAGTCATAGGAGCATTCACCCGACATCAGTCCGGGGCCAATTAGGAAATCCTCTAGATGTCGGCCCTATTTCCGAGAACTATAACCCACCTACCCATCTTTCATAAATGACTGGACAGCATGGTTTTAAAGCGATTAGGTGGTTAGCTGGCTCCCCCTTCCAGGCCGGGGTAAGTCCAGGTTTTGCATTGCATTAATTAGGACACGGGTGTTAGTGTTGTGTTGAACACTAAACCCATTAGATTTAGGATTCAAGGCTATTATTATTTCGTAGTACGCCTCATCAATAGGTAGGTCTTCTGTCTTCCAGAGACCCTAAACCCTACATATCCGCATCACACGGATGACGCCACCTCCATCCTTCCCTCGTGCATGCTTCGAGTGCATGATTTATTTTTCTCTAGTTTCTTCTCACTACCTTAGTCCCTCCGGATGCTGACGTGAGCCGTGTATGTTGACTAAGCCTAGTTGAACCTCTCTTTCCCTTCGAGTAGGACTTCCTAGTCTTCCCCCTATGTGCCAATCCCAATTCAGAAAGTATAATATAGAATCCTTAATCGAGAGTATTCTCAGGCTCCGGCTTGAGATGTAATTAACCACGGGGGCTTGCGCCCATGGGAAACCGAATCCCACTCTCAAATAAACCCCATTCGAGCTAATGTATCGGGTGGGGGAAACCCGTTGTGATTAGATCGTACATATTATTATCCGTCGGGGTGTGCTGGTGAGAGCCACTATCCTCAACGGTTAATCATATGCATGATCGAATCTGCCCTTCCATTGGACAGATACTGTCTCCCCTCGCGGGGCGGCGGTGTTTTTGTGTTGTTCCTTTCAGAGGTCCACAATTTGATTGATTTGATTGATGTTGATTGCGATTAGGATTTCCTGCTCTTTGTAATTTTTTGGCGATTATTGCATGCCGATTTTGATTTAGCCTGGAACCCGATCGGAGGCTCGTGAGGGATCGTTAATAAGTGCTCCCCGCCTGTGGATTTTGGCAAACTACCTGACCTATTAGGGTGCAGTTCTGTCCAAGGGGATCTGTACAATCTTCTAGAAACAAATCTATTTTTAAGCCTGATTTTAAAACTTATTCATCCTGATTTAAGCATTTAATCGAGTCAATTTGCATGCATTCTATTAGAAACAAATTAAAAATTGAGTTAAATCTTTAATTACATTTCTAGCTTAAATATTTCACCCAATATATGTTAAGGGGCCAATTAAGAATCTACTCTAGATGTCAGCCCCGCTCTCCTTAAACTAATCTTAAATAATGTCCCTAACTAATCTTTCATTAAAAGATCAGACACATAGTTTTGAAGCGCTTAGGTGGTTTAGCTGGCTCCCCAATCCAGGCAGGGGTAAGTCCAGGACTACATTGCATTAGCTAGGATCCGGGTCACTGATTTTCAGTACCCAATTTTAGACTTAGGTTCTGAGGCAGATCTCTAATCTTAAGACCTGAACCTCCAGGAATCTGATTCCCACTTTTTAATAAAATCAATCATTTAAACTCGAATCTCTTTCAATCAAATTCAAGCCCAACACTTAGGATAGGTTGGGGTGTTTCTGAAGTAATTCAGAATCTCAAGATACCTCCTACTCTTCTTCCTTTGACTTTAGAAATAAGTGCTCAACCTTGAACCATTCCCACTTGAAATCCTAGTCCTTAACCTCCTTTGATATCAAATGTTGAAATCTTAAATAAAATTCGTATCGCTATTTTAATGGAGAGTATTCGTAGGAAATTTTTTGGTTTCCTACGATGTAATTAATTACGAGGGCTTGCACTCGTAGGAGATTTAGAAACCCAGACTTGATTTCAAAATCAAACTTTTTAAAAACTTTAATTAATTATCTTTAGGAAATTCAAGAGTTGACGATCATTATCATCATTTTCAAATGATTGATAATATACAATATCCTCTTTCCTTGAAAAGATATATCATACTATTATTGTGATCTTAATTATGAAATTAATGATATCTTTACTAGATTATTATAGTTAAATATTGGATTAAACATCATTCTGATTCTTCGGGATCATATGTTGTTTCTCTTTGAATTTGACTACGATAATCAGGATAAATTAAGATTTGTAATCTGAACCTATTAAGGAACGATATGTTCACCTTTCAAGGTGATATATAATTCATAATAAGCATTCCATTTCAAATATTAAAATTTTAGAAATCTAATATTTTCCAAAGAAAATTAAACCTTTTCAAAACTATATATTTTTCAACCACATAAAAATTCCACTATTCAAATTAAGCCTAAAAACTTCCCAAAATTATAATAAATTAAAATTAAATCAAAAAATTATAAATAATATCTTAAACTGACCATAATCCAACCCTTAATCAATGAAAATTAAAACCAACCAGATTTGATATCAATTTTAAGAATAATTTAATTTTAAGTGAAATGTAAGATTTAATTAAATTAATTAGTTAAAAATAATTAAAAATTTTAGAAATTTTCCAAACCCTTGAATATCACTCCTTAGGTCATTCCTGACCATTGGAGTTGATTTCAAGGAGTTTGGAGGTCATTTGGATTCAAATCATAAAAAGGCCTTTAATTAAACAATTTTTGAAAATTCAATAAATACTCAAAACTTTGAAAATTCATAACTAATTCAACTAAACTCTCAGCAAACTCAAAGGCATATGACTCATATTAAGGTCTAATATTTATCAAAAATATCAAATTTCTAGAAATCAAACAAATTTGAAAAAGTCAACTTTTAGTCAAACTAAGTTCAAATTCAAGTCAAAACTTCAAACCTTCATAATAAAATCTAGAAAAATCCAATTTCAGTGTACTTACTATCTAACTGATCGTATTAAGGTCTAGTATTTTAATAAAATATTAACTTTTTAGAAAGTACTTTAAATCAAAATATCAACTTTTGGCCCCTTAATTAAATCATTAAAATAATCAAGAAATTTCTAAAATTCAATAAATCTTAAAAAATTCTAGAAAACATCCGTTCAACATTAAAACTAGTAACCAATCAACCTTAATTAAAATTTAATCAATCTTCAAACCTTAATCAAACTCAAATCACTTAATTATACCGGGTACGACTGGGTAACCCAGGCATACGAAGCTATTAAATTAGCCCTAAGGAAGGTGAAATAAACTTCACGGCCTCAGTGTGCAATAAAGGTGATATCCAACAAACAATCAAAATCAATTTAAAATCAAATTCAAATCATTAAGATTTAAACTTTGACTAAATTCTTCCTTAAGCCTTTCAACCAACCAGAACATCAAACAACATTAACTAATGATCCTATTTAGGACATATCCCCACACAACCTTTACACACACTTTAGATGATTTGCTAGGGCAACCAACTCTAGTCTTAGGCTAGGCCGGTGTTTACTTTTCTGCTGTATGCCAGGTTTTTGAGCTTTCACTACATGATGTTTGCTAGTAATAGAATTGCTGTGATTGTTTATTTATTTACTACACTCTGTGATATGGTTGATTGTACGTTAGATCTACCCCTAGGTTAGGGATGATTTGTACTAATTCAATCTTATGCAGGTGGCCATGCTCATACATGGCATTAAATTAAAGGGGGAAATTAAATAATTAAGCTTTAAAAATTGACGCTATTTTCTACAGGTGCTCCAGAACTTTACTTAAGTCCCCCTTTAAAATTAAAAGAGTATGGTCAAGCGTGGCTGGTTTGAGCATTTTTAATTTTAAATATATTAAATGCTTGGGATGTTAATATTAACTGCTGATTATTAGGATAACCCTGCAGGTTGTTGAGTCTAGATTTTAAATTTTTATTCAAATATAATTTGAATGTATTTGAGTTGTAAATATGTTAAGTACTTTGAGAATAGGATATTTAAATATCCAATTTAGAATCCAAAGAGGAAGGGACATCCCTTAGGGGAGAGTTCCTATCCATTTGGAGATCCAAATTAGGATGAATTTCAAATATCTGAAGAGAAAAGATAACACCCATATTCAGGGGGAGTTTCTTTTCATTTAGATACCCAGACCAGACCATCCAAGGAGTTCCAAGAAGACAAAGAAGTGAAGAACAAGAAGAATCTCAAATCTCAAAGTCACTTGTGGCTTAGGATTAGAAACCGGGTTGTAGTCAGTGGTACCCGGCCACTTTACTTTTCCTGCAGACCCTGGGTTGTATAATTACAAGGCACTTGCCTATGGACTTTCAATTTGAGCATTTATTTAATTGATTTAATCATTTGATTGAGGTTTATTGCTATTAGGATTGCCTGCTCTTTGTATTTTTTTTTTTTTTGCGATTATTGCATGCCGATTTTGATTTAGCCTGAAACCCGATCAGAGGCTCGTGAGGGATCGTTAAAACTTTTTCTATTTAAACAAATTTAAAACTTTTAAGCCAACATAGAAACTCTAACATTTTAAGAAGTAAGCTCGAGACCGCTGGGAGTTTTTCATAAGCATATTTGTCGCACCTTCTTTCCTTTATTAGGCACCTCCCCGACTGCGAGTTTTGGAAGACCACCTGACCTATTAGGGTGCAGTTCTGTCCAAGGGGATCTGTGCAAATGGTTTGGGTTTGGGTTGAACCCAATTTGACCTGGCCATAAATGGGTCGACACTAACCCGACCCAATTTTGCAAACGGGTCAGGATTGTAAACCTGAACTAGACCTGCACGGGTTACTGGGTTGAGCTGACTTGACCCATGAGGATTACAATCATGCACTCATCAAGACTCAAGTAGCAACAATAGTGCGAGAGGGATGGTGGCAGCCGGTAGGCCGACAATGACAACTAGGGTGGGACGGTAGTAGTGGTGGCAGCAATAAGGGTAGGATGGCAACACTATAGTCTGGTGATCTACGAAATTCTTCACACTGGCAAAATTACAAGCTGTAATAACACGTCGGTAGTAGTAGCACAACAGCAACATAAGTGGGACAGCGGATGGTAGCAGCAGGCAGGGCGGCAGCGACAGCTCCGAGCTCGGGCAGGATGGCGGCAGACCGATAGCAGTGATGCAACACACCAACTGACTTGATGAGTGATGCGATGCAGTGAGTGATGAGATGATGCAGTGACCGATTGACGAGACTGATCACGCGGGATTATAGACGGGTTAGTTTTGGGCATTTGGTTCAACATGAACCTGACCCGATTTTAAAAACAAGTCAAAATTACAAATCCGAACCCAACCCATATGACAAATGGGTTAATCCAAACCCAAAATTTTTTGGGTTGGGTTTTGGGTCATGTCAGATTTTGACACCCCTAATAGAGGGTATACCAAAACCTTTTTATTTGTCTTACTAATATAGTAAGGGACTTATGCTCTATATAATGTACTACTTAGAGTTGTAAGAAGAAGAAAATATACTCTTTGCAATATTTGCTAGTACATGGAGAAACTTCTTTTCATTTTCTTTTCCATGAGCCAGCTTTCACGCTAGTTGATATAAGAGCTAAGCGCCTGGGAATGGCCAAAGGTGGTTCAAGGAGAGCTTTTGACGTTGATCGAAGCTTGGATGCCATGTAGGTAGCTTACGCCAGCGTCACTCGACAGTCAAATGAACTCACGATAGAGTTCTTTTGATTCTCAACAGAGATGCAAAATGAGATAACAACTTTTATTTGAGGGGTGGTGCTAGTGCTTAGTGGATACAACTGCTACAATCATGATGAAGAGAGGGAAAGGGATAAATGCGGAGCTGGTTTTGAATGAAATAACTATTACAGGGGCATTTTTTCATAATAGATTTTGAACAAATGCTGTATTTGAAATACCAACACTATTCTCAAGGGTCACAGATCATTAGCAAGTAAACTAAAGAGTTCTATCATCTGTGTGCAAGAAATAATCTTAATGAGTCAGATAATTAACTAGTGGTGAGGTATGTTTGGGGCCTTAAATATGTTATATAAGAGAAATTGGAGCTCAATTATATTTGGTCCCCATCCCAAGTAGTTAATTTCTCTTTAAAAGTTGAAATGCATCAGCAATGTCATTTTCTTAGCTACTCTTCTTGCTAGTAACAGGGAGGACATTCAGGAGAAACTACTCAAAATTAGCTAGCTAATACTAAAGTTCATTCTTTAAAATAGCCTATGCCTAGTAATCCACCTCTTGACACCATAATATCCACTAAAATGAAATTTCCAAACAAAGAGAACCCTTCTTCAAAGCTAAAAACCATGAAGTATTTTCTATGCTTCCAGCTGGGACATAATTCAAATGGATATCCGCATAGACCACAACTTTAATTAATGGATGCAAAGATCCCTGAAGTAGAACACCTTATAGAGAAATTAAATTGGGAAGTACCCACCGAAGATCTGCCAGTAGATAAGGGTGAAGCCATAATTTGCATATTGTAGAAGCTTATTTTAGCCCCTCACCAATTAGTTAACTCACAACACCACTCTTTATTTAGAACTTGATGAATTAATGGGAAGGTTTATGACTTGGTGATTGATAGTGGATGCACTGAAAATGTTTTTTGTCGTACAACATGTAAGAAAATAAAATTTAAGTTTAAAATTCATACAAATTTAGGGTGCTCCTATTCTTGTACTCAAATATGATATTGAGAATAAAATACTATGTCGAAATATAGATAAATTATACTATAATGATTCAAGTACAAAATAGGATTTTAGAAATTATTCACTTTCATAATCAAATATAAATATAAGAATAACATACTGTCTCAGCACGTATAAATATCATTCTAAAATAGTATTTAAAGATAAAAGTGAGGGTTAAAAATTCTTCATTTATGTTATCAAATGCAATAATGATAGTATCATATCACCTCGAAAGGTGAAAATAATAGTCTATGGAGTACTTTGAATACAAAATTAGATTTTTATGAAATCATCTATATTACTAGAGATTCTTCCCCTATCTTATGAGAATAAGATAGGGTTTATTTTAATATGGAGTTACAGGTTCCCTATAAAGGTAAGCCTTTGTGGTTAATCACATTTTAGAAAAATTAAATCTTCTAAGAATACTCTCGATTAAAGTAGTGGTAAAGATTTTCTTAGATTTTAACTATTAAGACAAAGATTAGAGGTAAAGAATTTTAAAGGGGATGGATCAATTTAGATTAATTCTTTCTAGAAGCTAAAGGATTAGAGAGTAGGGAGCAGTTTAAGATTCTAGGACCTCCCAGAAATACTCCAATCTATCATATATTGGGCATTAATATTTTAGAGAGAGAATTTTATATTTGGGTTAACATTTTATTAGATATTTGAGATTATATTTCTAGAGGATGAGGACTTATAATCTGAGATCTACCTTAGAACCTAGAGCTTAGTTGGACACTATATAATAGTAACCCAAACTTATTTTAAGTGTAGTGTTTACATTTTTGGACTTATATCTACCTGGAGTGGAAAGCCAGTTAAACCATCTAATCATCTCAAAACCATGTTGTCTGGTCTTTATGAAAGATAAACTATTGAATAAGTTTTTAGAATTTAGGGTCAACATCTAGAGAAAATTTTAAGTGGTCATATACATATGAATGATAGTATGCTTCAAGAACTGATGTAATTATATTTTAATTTTATTTAATTTCTAATGAAATGCATTATAGTTGAAATATCATAAATCATGAATGCTTGAAATATTTCAAAAAGGCTTAAGAAAATAATGTTTTAGAAGACTATGCTTTCTTATATTTAACATCTTATCCTCATAGGTCAGATTATCTGAACTCTACCCTTGGGTGAAAAAGTATCTACAATAAGGATAAAAATATAAAAATATGCATGCAACACGGACGATCTCTAGTTTATATTCTTAGAGTAATTATCACTTTATGTTTTTTATCCCTAAATTTTATTTTTAAATTATGAGTAGAAGAACTTTTATTCCTAGGAGCCTAATCTAAATGCAGGCACATACACATGTACAAAAGAAACATATGAAAGACATGTAATTTCTATTACGCAATCAATTTAAAAAATCATAAGATAAAATATAAAATATCATAAGTTTATGTGGTAAGTGTCACTTAATTATAACCTAGAATCTACTGAATGCAAAGGTGGCCAAGCTCCACCAATAAAAACTTGGATTCTATTTCAATGAAATGACACAAATCTTAAAATAAGACACTTCTCTCTTTACTTCATTTCTTCCTCTTAGACTTAATTCTTTCTTTGGTTTCCTTTTAATTCACCTTCTTTTCCTCCAATTTCTTATATATAACCTAATTTGAGTCTCCAAATGGAAAGAACTCTTCATTAAAGGATGTTTCTTTTCTCTTTGGATCCCAAATCTTTCAAGAAATACCTTATTTTGAAGACTTTCATAACTCTTATTTTAATGAATCATATTTTAAAAAATTTAATGACTCAAACTCCTTGCATATTAGTGAAGCATTTAAATATATGAATATTCAAATGACACAATTATAATCATAATCACTTTGTTCATTTTTGAGCAACCTGTAGCTTGGCCATGCTTTTAATGATTAGGAGACTAAGAAGCAAAAAGCACCTACAGCATACTCATCACAAAATTCATCACAATATACCTAACTGTAATACCCCAAGATCAAATTTTAGAAGAATTATCTATTTTAATCTCTTTATTAACCAATTAGAGCTTCTATGAATCTATCAATATAAATTAAACAAGTGAAAGAAATTAAAAATTATATTCACCATAATATAAAATTATGTTCATTCCTCAAAATTCATATGTAATAGCTAAGGGTTCAATACATTCATTCATCAGTCTATCTTTTAGCTATTGATTATAAAAGAAACTAAAGGAAGTACATAATTAATAAAATAAAACTTGAATCCCAAATCTACCTCATTCCCTTGAATCATGACCCCTTCCTAAAAAATAAGTAAAATCATAGAGTGAGCTAACAATATAGTAGGTTATCAAAACCTACAATGGAAATCACTACAAAGTAATATAAATAATATGTATATAATCATTCAATCACTATCAGTATGAATATATAACTATAAAAGTATGTAATAATCAATGAAACAGTAATATGTCATATGATCAATAAGCATAAGTACATCTAAAGTAGTGATCAATAACCAAGTGAATATATACAAAAGGTCAGTAAACTCTATCATTTTTATACCCATTTCTTAAGAATAGTTATATCTATCTCGGTTCAAGGAATTTGTATACTAATCATTAGTTAAATACATGTCATACATTATTTATGCTATGCATGTATATCATGTAAATCATATGGTTTATATATATCAGATGTCTTTGTATCAATTCTATCAATCTTATCAAATACTTGTATCAGTTATAGTCCATAAATTATAACGTGTCAATTATAAAATTTATCATATATATTCCTATAATATGTATATATAAGTACTAAAAGAAAGAAAGAGTATTTAGTTATCTGTGATGTTTTTTATGTATCTAGTCCTATAGGTCAATCCAATAAGAATCAATCTCAGTCACAAGCCATTTAGGTTAGGTGGCTTTCATATCAGAAGTCATTATTTTCTACCTGTCGGTGTATTATATTATATATATATCAATATATCTCCTTATATCTTCCTTTTTATATTATTATTTTAAAGAAAAGCACGCCAGCCCACCCTCTTGTATAGGATAACATGTCTACAGCCAACCTAAATTAGTCAATTATATTTTTCCAGGCAAAACAAATATATAAGAACACAATGCTTAGTTCACAGTGTCATCTTAATACATGTACAATTTACATATAAATCAAAATTAGTAAAATTTATTAAAAAATATATTGTGTGCTCTTTTTCAGATGTATATATTCATAATAACCAAATTATAATATGTCATATCAGCATATAAAATGATTTTAATAATTATTTCATAAATTTCTAAATTACCCAAATTAGGATATTTCTCCCAAACTATAAAAATACCAAGTTAAAATTTAATATATTCATATCAAAATACTCATATTAATGACATCTATCATACACTAAAAGTTATGCGGTGGAACCTTTACCAATACAAAATTATCCTCATTTTTTAGTAAATATAAATTTGATCAAAAAATCTAAAACATATTAAATTATTAAAATTAAAAATAGGATAATGGTTTTTTATAATGAGATGAGTAAATCTCTTAACAGGGTCGACTAACAAAAATGACTCTATAGCAATCAAATCTAGATTTTTCTTTTCTCTCTCCTCACGTTTCACTTTAAATTCCCTTAAGAGGCCTTTATTAACCAAATAGGAATAGAAAAAAGGGATTTAGAAAGTTTTCTAATATAATAAAATAATAATATAATATAAATATAAGTATATAATTTAAATAATTTTCAGTATAAAATTCATATAAATCTGTTTGGAGCTTCAAAAATTATAGAAAAATATTCATAAAATATCTCATTTTATTTAGAAAATTTTAATGAAATATGTTCATAAAACAGACACCTAACGATCCTAAAATGTCCACTTATACCTATAGGTATCAATTTCTTAAGGATTTGTAAAAGTGCCTTAAAATTATAGAAACATTTGTATAGTTAAAATGCAATATTATCTATCTTATGATGAAGATGACTTTAAATTTGACTTATAATAACTTCTAAAAAAAATTATTTGACTAGGCTAAAATTTAAGTTATTACAATAACAATCACATTCATTCATATGTAAATTCACATCAATCCACATCACAAAGAAAAGCACATGAAAGGAATATTGACATAGCTTAAAATTAGAGTTGGTTGTCCTAAAATATTATCTATAATGTGTGTAATAGGTTGTATGGCATGGATATATCTTATGTTTATTTTTATTTAAAATTTTCCGAGGGTTGAATTTGGTATTTTGAAAGCTAAAAAAAATTTAAGTTTAAGTTTAAGTTTTAGCACTTTTGATGTTTTGAAATTTATTTTAAGATATATTTTAATTATTGAAGCTGATTATTGATTAATTGTTTATGGTATTTTGATTAGCCATTTAGAAAACATTTAATCTAATACATAGTTGCCTTCCTAAAAAGGAGTCAAGCAAGGTGTATGAAAGTCTCAAATATTTAAGTTTTTTATTATTGAATTTAATAGTTATTTAAGTTAAATATATAGTAATTATCTTTGTTAAACCAAGCCTATGAGGTTTATTTCATCCTCTTTGGGGCTAAGTTAACAGCCTCTTAAGCCTTGTTTACGTAATAATTACCTATTTATTTAAGCTTGATGGTTTGTTAGTAATTTTTAATTAATTTAGTTTGTTGATTACTGATTTAAGTTTTATATTTTAACAGTTATATTCCATCAATTCATTTACGGTATTGTCATAATGAGCATAAGGACTAAAACCTCCCACATCAAGCCATTATAACTAGCATTCATTAACATACAAATTCACATTAATCCACACCATAGAGAAAAGAACATGAAAGGAATAATGGCCTAGCTTAAAGATAGAGTTGGTTGTCCTAACAAGCCATCTATAATGTGTGTAATAGGTTATATGGCTTGGATATATCCTAAGTTTGTTATTATTTGAAATTTTCTAAGGGTTGAATTTGGTTTGTTAAAAGATAAGAAAATTTTAGTTTAAATTTTAGTGCTTGATGTTTTGATATTTATTTTAGGATAGATTTTAATTATTGAAGTTAATTATTGATTGGTTATTTAAGGTATTTTGATTATCCATTTAGAACTTTTAATCCAATACATAGTTGCCTTCCTGAAAGGAGTCAAGCAAGGTATATGAAAGCCTTAAATATCTAAGTTTTTTTTATTAATTGTAATGATTATTTAAGTTGAATAGTAAATCTTCCTTCTTGAGTTTTTTCATGTTGTTAATCAAAAGGCCTTCTCTGCTCCGGGCAACTCCTGGGCGATTCTAGGGTTTCCTTTATGCTCAGCTCCCAGGCTTGGTTTCTCTTCGCTTTCCTTGTGTTTTCGTTTGCTTTTCTTCACCATTTTTTGATTTTGCGGTTTGTCTGGTTTTCCGTCGCTGGGCGATGACGACCCCGTCGTCATCGGTCCCGATTTCTTCCTCTCTTGTTGAGGGAAAATCTAGATCTTTTAAAGAGGTTTTGGCTGGTTCTTCTTCTACTGCTTCCAAACTGAAATTTGTTCATTCGTTGTTTAAGGGCTGTCCAGCTCTATTATTTGAGGATATGGTTGTGGATCTGTTAGCTGCACCTTATGCGTTGACGTTGGTTGGTAAATTTATGTTGAGATGTCCGAATTTAGATATTATACGAAAATTTTTCTTAAATCTGAAACTTTTCGGATTGTTCCATGTGGGCTTACTCGATCAAAGACATGTTGCTATTCAACTGTCTAATGATCTTGACTATAGTCGCATATTTGCTAGAAGAACGTATTACATTCAAGCTTATCAAATGAGATTGCTTAAATGGACCCCAGATTTTGATGTTAGGGAGGAATCTCCTATTGCTCCAGTTTGGATTTCGTTTCCTAATCTAAGACTACATTTCTTTAACCAGCAAATTCTATTTAGTTTAGCTTCTATATTTGGTCGTCCCTTACAAACGGACCAGGTGATGGCTACTGTTTCTAGGCCGTCCGTGGCTCGTGTTTAGTTGAGCTGGATGTTTCTAAGAAACATCCTTGTGAAAACTGGCTCGGTTCAGAGGTGAAGGGATATTTCCAAAAAGTGGATTTTGAGAATCTACCTTTGTTTTGTTCTTTTTGTAAGATGCATGGACATGGTGTGAATGACTGTTTTAGGAAGCATTCCCACCTTCATAAAGATAAAGAACCACTGAACGCTAAAAATGGGGTGGTTATTCAGCCTTCCATTACCCCGGTTCCTCAACAGGGCAATAATACCAACCCGTTACTTGCGACTGGAGAAAATTTAGCTGTTGATGTTAATGACCCTGATCACAATAGTAATGTTGATATTTCATCAAATCAGGAAAGGGATGTCCTTTTAATGAGTATGAGGAGCAACCTGTTCCTAATATCGCTAACCAAAATAATACTAATGCTGATGTTATTATTTCTTCTACTAACATGCAAAATGTTTGTGTTGCTAAAGATATTAATTTACTTACTCATAATTCTTCAATTCTGTTGATTGAACAGGAAGTTGATATTGGTCCTAATCTTGTCATTCAATTACCTATTGAGGAAGGTGGCAGGATCTTAGAGGAAGGGGAAATAGCTGTTATTGTGCATTGCACTTCTACTGATGAGTGCCACATTGAACCTATTGAAAGGGAGAATGTTGACTTGCAAAATGTGGGTGGATTGAATAAGGAAAAGGATGGTTATTTTATGGAGGATGAATGTCCTCAAATGACGGGTACAAGGGAATAATCAAACTGCAGTAAGAATTTAACATCGTCTCATTATATTAATGATGTCTTTACTGATACGGAATATATGGATTTGTCTGCCAAAAACTTTAGTAGGGATGATAATGACTTAAGTTTTATCAAGGTTAGTAGTAAAAAAGGGAGGAAACCTAAAACCATTTCATTACAATCTCCTAAAAATACTAGATCAAATACTTCCCATTAAGCTTGTTTTTATGTTTAATGCTATTGTGTGGAATGTGAGGGGTATTGGTTGTTCCTCCTCTAGAATTCGGGTCAAAAACTTATGTCGTATTCACAATATTAAGATTCTTGTGTTACTTGAACCTCTTATTTCTTTATCCAGGCTTATGAGTACCTCTCAGTTTTTAGGTTTTAATCATGCTATTGTGAATGTTGCTAACAAGATTTGGGTTTTATGGAAAGATCCGATTAAAATTGATGTGATTGCTGACTTTACTCAAGTTTTACACTGTAAAGTGTTGGCTTTTAATTTTCATTGTTGTGTTTCATTAGTGTATGCTGCTTCTTCTCTTTACAATAGAAAATTGCTTTAGAATCAAATTAGTAATTTTCATCAATTAAGTGTTTTTCCTTGGCTTGTTGGTGGGGATTTCAATGCCATTACTAGTCCTGATGAACGGCTGGGTGGGTCTCCCCCTTCTGCCCGTTCTTTGGAGGATTTTAATAATATGATTTTTAATTGCAGTTTGATTGATATTAGCTTTACTGGTGACAATTCACTTGGAATATGTGTTATTTATGGCAAAGATTGGATCGCATTTTGTTTAATGATCCATGGATTAATTCGCCTATTATTACTAGTGTGCATCGCCTGAGTAGAACTTTGTCTGATCATTCCCCGTTACTTATTACTACTAATACTAGATGTTCTAATGCCATACCCCATTTTACATTTCAAAACATGTGGCTTCTCCATGAGTCTTTTTTTGATGTGGTTAAGATTAATTGGCACTCCCCTTTACATCCTGATAACTCTCTTTGTGGTATGAAGAGACTGTGGCTGAAACTCAAAAGATTGAAACAGGTTCTTAATTGGTGGAATCACCATGTCTTTAAAAACATTTTCTCTAATATTTTATGTTCTGAGCAACATGTTTTTTCTCTTGAGGCGACATATCAAAATGATCCTTCTGATGTCAATTTATCTCTGTTAAAGAAAGCCAAAGATTATCTTTTGACTCTTAAAACTCAAGAAGAAGCTTTTTGGAAACAAAAAGCCTTGGCTAAAAAGTTGGTTGATGGGGATAATAATTCTAAATATTTTCATGTGATGGTTAAGCGTAGAAGGGCTAAAAATAATATCAATAACATTAGAAGGGATGATGGTTCGTTAGCTGATAATTTGGAGGAAATTGTTAATTTAGCTGTGCATCATTTTAAATCCTGTTTTAACAAAAACTTTAATCCGGCCTTGTTTGATGATCATTCTTTCATTCCTTCTCTTATCTCCACTGAGGTGAATGGTGCTCTTACTAGGCCACCTTCTTTAGAGGAGGTTAAGGAGATGGTTTTTGATATGAATGGTGACTCTGTGGTAGGGCTTGATGGTTTTACTGCCCTTTTCTTTCAAAAAACTTAGAATATTACTGATCAGGACATCTTTTTTTGCTGTGTTGGATTTCTTTGATGGTAACCCAATACCTAAGTTTTTTACATCTACTTCCATTGTGCTTATTCCCAAGAATAATAGTGCTAACACTTGGAATGATTTTAGACCGATTAGTCTTGGTACTTTCTTTAATAAGTTGATTTCCAAAATCCTGTCGAATAGTCTTGTGTCTATTCTTCCTTCTATTATTTCTCCTAATCAAATAGGTTTTGTGAAAGATAGGGCTATTATGGATAACATTTTGTTGGCCCAGGAATTGTGTCAAGACTTGGATGTTAAGGTGAGAGGTGTGAAAGTAAGAGATTCGCTAAGAGGGATGATGAATTGGTATTTTAAAAATTTAAACCTAAATAGGAGTTCTAATTTTTTTTTTAAATAACAATTTAATAAGTAGAATACGAAAGCTAGTAGTTCATACACAACAACGATATTGGTGACACAATTGCAAATTTCATAATATAGATCTAAATCAAACTTTCACCAAATAATTAAAAGCAGTAAATAAAATGCATGAAAAGTAAAGCGCGATAAAAATGGAAAAAGTACACTAGAGATTTTTATAGTGGTTCGGTCACTTGACCTACGTCCACTCCCCGGAGTCCTCCACTCCGGGATTTACACTACTGAATAGAACAAAAAACCTTGATTTCTTCTGGTATGATCGAAGGGACGAATGAAATCGTCTCTGACTATCATACAGTATGATATAATATCTTACAGTATGATCTACTTTAATTAAGAAACCAAATTTTATTTCCTGATTATGGGAGATAATTTTGGTAAGTATTCAATTGATCGTACAGTACGATCTGGATCGTACAGTATGAATAGTTCAAAAAATCAAAATCATAAACTTACCCAACTTATTCTAGCGGCTAGGGTTTTTCAATTGAACCTCATCGTACCGTACGATTACCATCGTACAGTACGATTACCATCGTACAGTACGATTAGGTTACAAAACTAATCGTCTGGAAATTAGCCGTTAGCCTGAGTATTAATGATTCATTGTATAGTATGATTGAAAATTGTACAGTACGATAATTCTAAAAAATTTTAAACATGAAAATAAATCTCCCCCTGTGTGTGTGCATGGTTGCTCCTTTTACATACATGCTTTTGTGGTAGACTCAAGAAAATAAAAAATAAAGAAATTAAAAATTATAAGATTTTCAACATCCTATTCTACCCAGTTTGAGTCTCCAGCAACCTTGAGCAGTGTGTATCTGACCTGAAATGTTAGTGCTCATATATAAGGATAAATATTTATAATCTTAAGGAAGTCCATATAGATTAAGTAAGTATTAGTTGTCACCATCAAAATTAAGTGCTCGGGATCCTAGATTTTAACAATCTCCCCCTTTTTGATGGTGTCAAATAATATTTTCTGATGGCCACAGTTGTTATATCTTCCTTAGCTCCCCCTCAGAAGGATAACTTATTTTTAAGATAGGAGGAGAAATCTTTGTTGTTTTTAATTTATAACATACAGAGTAAATACAACAAGAGAACGAGCAACATATAAACAAAAGAGTAAACATAAATAACTGATATCATTAATAGTAAGGACGGAACAACACAGAAACATCTCCCCTTTTGATAGCACCAAAAAGGGAAGAACAACAAGTACAAATAAGAACACAAAGTAACTACAAAGATAAGTAACTAATAAAAGAAAATACAATACAAGCAAACTAAAATATTCAAAATTCGGGATCCTGATCCGGAGGTGGTGGTGGAGGTTGTGGAACTACTTGAAAGTACTGATGGAGGGATGCGAACTGGTGATCGATGGAAGTGAAGCATTCCCCAAACCATTTCATGTCACTTTCATGCTGTTGATGTTGTTGAGAAATATGGGAATCCAGCCTAGTTTCCAATCGATCAAGGCATTGAATGATGTCATCATGAAGGGTAGGCAGGATAGGCAGGTACAGGTGAGTGTATTGGTGGTTATGGAGGTGCGTCGGCAGGAGCAATAACCTCTTCTTCATCAAAATCGGGATCAGCGTGAGCGTCCCTCCCGATGAAATAAGATATGAAAAGAGGCATCTGAATAGAAGATGGAAGATGATCTGGAGGTAGAGGATAATGAAGTTGATATTTAGCATCTAGGATATAGCCTATGATATGTCCTAAAGTAAGATTTAGTTTTCTTCGGGCACTGGGATATCTAAAACCAGACAGGGTATGGATATAATCAAAAATCATCCGAGCTTCATTGAATTTGGTGCCCGATATTATTAGGTAAGTGACCATAGACAGCAGTGGAGTAATGTGTATGCGGTCTCCAGCTTTGAGTATTATAGATGTGCGAAGAACATACTGGATAATGCATGCATTTTGATTAAGGGTTTGGACAAGGGTCAGGTGTTGATTGGATGGGACATTTCTAAGTGTCATGTTAACTGAGGTCCAATCATAATCATTTATGAGCATAGATTGGGGACGAGGGCCTTCAGTGGATAGGCCAATGTGTTCAGCTATGTCATTTATAGTGATAATGACATGTTATTTGCATACATATGAGGTAAAGGTGGTGGTCTCATGGTCGATTTTCAGATTTGCAAGAAATTTGAAAAGAAGTTCGGAGTGGAAGGGAAACGCGAGAGTCAACAGAAATTGAAGAGTGATAGAGGCGAAAAGATTCATCACCTCGAAGTTCAGAGCCGTCTGATTTAACATGCGAGACGGGGTGATTTTGGCTTCTTTGAATTTATTATACGCTTTCTCATTGGCAGCGGAGAGAAAGCGGTCGTCGAACCGCCGAGAGGAGGAAGAGCTCCACACGATCATTCAGCTCTGCTTGCTTGCACCAGACATTATTGAGGAAGTGGATGGAGAAAGTGAGGAATTGGAAGAGGAATGAGTGATCTTAACCAAAGAATGCCTCCAATTTATAGAATTTTGGAAGTATCATACAGTACGATTGAGGATCGTACAGTACGATATGTGCAATTATTTCGTCTGGATGACTGTTCAGAAAAAGAGAGTCAAATCGTACAGGATGATCAGAATCATACTGGATGAATGTGAGTGAGAGGCGTTCGTCCCGAGAAGTCGTCTGAACGACTTTTGACAAAATTGATCGTACAGTACGAACAGGTATTTGTACAGCACGAAAGGCAATTATTTTCATACCGGCCGAGTTTAAATTCGTCCTAATCCATATTGACACGTGAATGATACCGTACGATGTAGTGTTCGTACAATATGATTACCAATAATGTGTATCGTACAGTATGAGCGGTGATTCATATAGTACGATATATACAAGACAGGATATATCTAGACCGTGGATGGAGTGGATGGCTGAGATTTGAGTATTTTTGGGATAATCGTATAGTACGATGTGCAGAGAAATTCAAGGTTTAGGCATCAGCAAGGTGAATGTGAGAGGATCAGGAGAGTCCCCTTTTTTAATTTTTAATTAAACAAAATGAACACGCAAACACACATTTTTTTTAATTTTTTTATTTTTTTTATTTTAAGCTTAAATGTCTATGACACCTAATTTTATTCTCAGGGTACTAAAGGTGTCATAAGCTAACAGTTTTGTAAAAATGTCAGCCAATTGATGTCTAGTCGCAATATGATGCAGTTCAATATCTCCTTTGGCTACATGATCTCTTATGAAGTGATGTCTAATGTCTATATGCTTTGCTCGTGAGTGCTGAATTAGATTTTTAGATATGCAAATTGCACTAGTGTTGTCACACATTATTGGGATGGTTCCTACAGGTAGTCCAAGATCTAAAAGTTATTATTTTAACCAAAGGACTTGTGCAACACAGCTTCCTACCGCTATGTATTCTGCTTCAGCTGTCGAGAGGGCTACCGAATTCTATTTTTTACAGGACCAAGACACTAATGATTGTCCAATGAATTGATAGGTACCAGAGGTGCTTTTTCTATCTACCCTATATCCTACAAAATCCAAATATGAGTACCCTAAGATTTCAAATGTAGTGTTGTGTCTAGGATACCAAATTCCTAAATTTAGGGTGCCTATTATATATCTAAGAATTCTTTTGACAACAGTCATATGAGATTCTTTTGGATCTACTTGAAATCGAGCACAGAGACAAACACTAAACATTATATCCGGTCTACTGGCAGTTAAGTAGAGAAGTGATCCAATTATTCCCCTATACTTCTTCTGATCTACTGACTTCCCATTTGAATCTTTATCTAATTGAATATTAAAGCTCATGGGAGTATTCATGGCCTTAGCATTTTCCATTTCATACTTTTTAAGAATATCTTTGATGTAGTTATATTGGCTAAGGAATGTTCCACATTCCATCTGTCTCACACTAAAACCAAGGAAGTAATTAAGTTCTCCCATTATACTCATTTCAAACTCATCACTTATTATTTTTGAAAATTCATCATATAAGCTTTTCTCTGAAGATCCGAACAAGATGTCATCTATATAAATCTGAACAATGAGTATCTCATCTCCTACCTTTTTCAAGAATAAGGTGGTGTCCACACTACCCTTAACAAAGTCTCTATCTAGTAGGAATGTACTAAGTTTTTCATACCAGGCTCTTGGTACTTGCTTTCGTCCATATAGTGCCTTTTTCAACTTAAACACATGATTTGGAAATTGTGAGTTTTCAAATCCTGGGGGTTGTTCAACATAGACATCCTCTTTGATTATCCCATTTAGAAAAGTACACTTAACATCCATTTGATATAATTTGAAACCCTTGAAGCAAGCAAAGGCTAAGAGTACTCTAATGGCTTCTAGTCTGGCCACAGGTGCAAAGGTTTCCTTAAAATCTATTCCCTCAATTTGGTTGTACCCCTTTGCTACTAATCTAGCCTTATTTCTCACTACTATGCCAGAGTCATTCATCTTATTTTTAAAGACCCTCTTAGTTGCAACCACACTTTATTCTTTAGGTCTCTTGACTGGCTCCCATACATCATTTCTAATAAATTGGTTCAACTCTTCTTGTATTGCTAGGATCCAGAATTTATCTCCTAAGGCTTGATCTATATTTGTGGGTTCAATCATAGATATAAATACAGAATGACTAACCTCTTTCCTAAGTCCATGCCTAGTTTTTACACCTTCTAATGGGTCTCCTAAGATCAGTTCTTTAGGATGACTAGAAGAATATTTCTAATCTTTAGGCAGTTGCTCTTGAGGTTCTGCCCTAGTCTCTATGGAAATAGTTTCTACTCCCTGAATAATCTCAACTTCTTCTTCTTTATGATTAGATTCAGAGATCTTATTGGATTCATCAAATACCACATGGTAGACTCTTCTACTACCAGGGTCCTCTTATTAAATATTCTATAGGCTTTACCTATAGATGAGTAGCCTAAGAAAACCCTTTCATCAGATTTAGGATCGAACTTTTATAAGGGTGACTTGCCATTGATTAAGATGAAACATTTGCAACCAAAAATGTGTAAGTGGGAAAGATTGGGTGTCCTACCCTTAAGCAACTCATATGGTGTCTTATTAAGTTTGGATCTAACATTTACCCTATTTAAAATATAGCAAGCAGTATTCACTGCTTCTACCCAAAAATATCTAGGAAGAGTGTATTCAGCTAACATTACCCTAGCAGCTTCAACTAAAGTTCTATTCTTTCTTTTTGCTATTCCATTTTACTGAGGAGTCCTAGGGGCAGAAAAATTATGTTCTATTCAAATCTCTTTACAAAATGATTCAAACTTATCATTCTCAAAATCTCTACAGTGATCACTATGAACTGTCTTAATTTCACATCCTAATTTTCTTTGAATCCAAGTGGAGAAAGTTCTAAACTCTTCAAATGACTCACTCTTATGTGCTAAAAATTTCACCCAAGTAAATCTAGAAAAGTCATCCACTATTATAAATCCATAAGATTTTCCTCCTAGGCTAGCGGTACTAACAAATCCAAATAGGTCCATGTGTAGAATTTCTAGAGGCCTAGTGGTACTGATATCCTTAATTGAATGAAATGATGATTTCACTTGTTTTCCTAGTTGGCAAGCATCACATAGATGGTCCTTGGTAAAGTCTAACTTAGGTATGCCTCTAACTAAGTCTTTCTAAGTGATGTTCCTAAGTATTTTCATACTAGCATGACATAGTCTGCTATGCCATAGCCAAGAGTCATCAGCTATTATTTTCAGACACAAAGAGTTTAAGTTTTTAATGCAGTTTAAATCTAACATATAGACATTATTTATACATTTTCCTTCTAACATAAGTGTACCATTTAAGCTAATCATGCATTTGTTGGAAAGAAACTTAATGTTAAAGCCCTTGTCACATCGTTGACTAATACTTAAAAGGTTATACTTTAAACCATCAACTAAAAGTATATTTTTAATTACCAAATTCTTTGAGTTTTCAATGATACCTGAGCCCACCACTTTTCTAGTGGTGTTGTCTCCCAAAGTTATCTTGCCTCCTGACCTGGCCTCCAGTGTCACGAACTGCTTCATGTCTCCAGTCATGTGTCTTGAGCAGCCACTGTCTAGGTACCACATGCTCTCACTAGGTCTTTTGTGAGAGATCTTTTATGAGAGCATCCCTACAATTTCAATCACAGGTTAGTTTTGGGAACCCAAGTGAGTTTGGGTTCCACCTTATGCTTGTATGGATGAAATGTATGCATGTTATGCTGTAATGAATACAGCTTAGGTCTCCACACTAAATGTGTCCTATGGTGAATTGTGCACGTGCGAGCTATGTGACCTAGCATGTCACAAGAATAACACCTAACACCGGGAAATGAGTTCACTAATCTACGGGGGTGGTAGTGTCTATTTCTGGGTTTGGATGATGCATGCTGTGCTGGTTTTGAATGAGATGGTTCACAAGGTGGAGGCTGAAAAAACTCAGCAAATGTGGGAGGTGTTTTATTATTTTTAAATGCATGAAGTTTTTCATTTAAAAATTTATTCTCTTGGTTAAGGCTTGCATATTCAAATCTCAATGTATGCTCACTTCTATCTAGTTCCTCTGCAAGTTCTTCTAGTTCCTTAAATGCATTTTCTAGTTCAACATGTGATGATTTCAAGGTATCGTGTGAAGTGGTTAACTCAATATGCTTCTTATTTAATGCATCAAATTCATCAAGCAGAGACATATGATCTTTATCTAAGTCAGAAAAATCCTTAACTATACTAGCATGCTCCCTTTGTAAAGTACTAAACTCAGTGTTAAGACTAACATGCTTTTTCTTTAACTTTCTATACGAATCATGAATTTTTTCAGAAATAATCAATAGCTCATCATAAGAAAGTTGACATACCTCATCTTGATCTGATTGATTAAGATTATCATTAGCCATAAGAAATAAATTTGTTACCTCCTCCTCTGCTTCTTCTGATGATTCTAAGGCAGAGTTGGCCCAAAATGCTTTTTGTGTCTTAGACTTGCCCTTTCTGAACTTTGGCCTTTCCTCCCCCTTTTCTTTGGTTTGTTGAGTCTTAACGTTGGGGCAATCAGCTCAGAGATGATCGAGTTTCCTGTACTCAAAGTAAATTGTGTCAGATGTAACTTTAGTATTCTTTGAGCTTTTACCTTTATTCCAATTGCTTTGATGATGGCGTTGCTTTTGTTTCAGAAAATTCTTGAACTGACGAGTCATCAAGGCTATGTCATCATCTTCCTCCACTGTAGAGATGTTACTTTCAGAATTGTTGGCTTTTAAGGCCACTGTTCGCTCCTTCTTCTTTTCACCTGCATCACTTTGTCGTTGACTCACTCCTTGCTCGTAGACAATGAGTGACCCAAGCAAGTTGTCAATTGAATAAATATTTAGATCTTTCGACTCAATTATTGCAGTAATTTTCGCATCATACGAACTAGGCAAACATCGTAATATTTTATTCACTTTCTCTGAGTTAGACAACTCTCTCCCTAAAGCATGCAAAGATGTCACTATCTGGATGAATCTAGTGTACATTTCAGAGATAGTTTCACTAGGTTTCATGCAGAATAGTTCATAAGCATGTAGCAGTATGTTCAGCCTAGATTGTTTGACCTTACTAGTTCCTTCATATGTGATACATAGTTTGTCCCAAATTTCCTTACCAGTAGTACAGGTAGACACTCACATATAATCTTCTGATTTTAATGTGCAAAAGAAATAATTTAAGCATATAGCATTTAACTGTGCAAATTCTCTATCCTCATTGCTCCATTCATTAAAAGCTAATTCAATTTTAACTCCATTCAACATATAAAACGGTACAGAATAACCTTCTTGAACCAACATCCACATGAGATAATCTAGAGACTATAAAAATGTAGACATGCGTATTTTCCAGAAATCAAATGGTATATTATCAAATAAAGGTGGACGGGTTATAGAATAACCCTCCGCAGTGTTACGGATACCAAATTGAGCCATGGATCTTACGTTTCTAGGTTTTCTAAAACACTATTTTGAAACCCTGTTCTGATACCACTTGAAAGTCAGAGATTCGCCAAGAGGGGGGGTGAATTGGTATTTTAAAATTTTAAACCTAAATAGGAGTTCTAATTTTTTTTATTTTTAAAATAACAATTTAATAAGTAGAATGTGGAAGCTAGTAGTTCATTCACAACAACGATATTGGTGACACAATTATAAATTTCATAATATACGATCTAAATCAAACTTTTCACCAAATAATTAAAAGCAGTAAATAAAATACGTGAAAAGTAAAGCACGGTAAAAATGAAAAAGCACACCAGAGATTTTTATAGTGGTTTGATCACTTGACCTACGTCCACTCCCCGGAGTCCTCCACTCCGGGAATTGCACTACTAAAAGTTGACTCTCCTTTTGCTCCCATAATAAGGCGGAGAAGCCTTTACAAGACTCACTTTCATCTTCCCCGGTGTGGCGGAATACCAAATGTTATGTCACCCTCCTGGTGATGGTGGCGGACCTTCTCCTTTTTCTCCCTCCTAGAGACGACAGAGTACCTCGACGATGTTGATCTTGAAGCCTCTCTTCCCTAGTGAACTTTTCCAAGACTCCCTAAAGCCTTAAGAGGAGCAAAGCATGCAGCTAGCTTGGAGCCACCGTGTGATCCCCTCACACTCCTTCTCCCTCACACTCAAGCTCACCTTCACAATCCTCTCACAAGCTCTGGATCTCTCCAAAGAAAACTTCTCTCTCAAGAGTCCCTTCCTCCCTCAATGCCTCTCACAACAAGAAGACAGACCAACAACTCTCTATTGAAAAGTTAAAAGTTCTTTTTAAATCAAGCTTCAGAAACCTAAAAATTTTAACTTTTTTGACTCTGTTCGTACAGTATGATATAAAATCGTACAGTACGATCAGTTCAAATAAAGCTTCATCCAGTACGAGCACAGACGAACAGTTCTCAAATTCTATAAATATCATACTGTATGATATGTATATCATACAGGACGATCATGTTGTTTTCAACTGTTCGTACAGGAAGATCTCTAGTACGAGCAAATTCATCTCTAACTATCGTCCACCACTGCTCTAATCATACAATACGATTAGTTCATTTCAGTCTATCATCCAGTACGATATGAATATCGTCCGGGACAAATAGAATAAAAAACCTTGGTTTCATCTAGTACGATCGAAGGGATGAATGAAATCATCTCTGACTATCGTACGGTACGATATAGTATCGTACAGTATGATCTACTTTAATTAAGAAACCAAAGTTTATTTCCTAATTACGGGAGATAATTTTGGTAAGTATTCAATTAATCGTACAGTACGATCTGGATCGTATAGTACGATTAGTTCAAAAAATCAAAATCATAAACTTACCAAACTTATTCTATCTGCTAGGATTTTTCAATTGAACCTCATCATACCGTATGATTACCATCGTACAGTATGATTAGGTTATAAAACTAATCATCTAGAAAATAGCCATTAGCCTGAGTATTAATGATTCATCATACAGTACGATTAAAAATTGTTCAGTATGATAATTCTAAAAAATTTTAAACATGAAAATAAATCTCCCCCTGTGTGTGTGCATAGTTGCTCCTTTCACATGCATACTTTTGTGGCAGACTCAAGAAAATAAAATTAAAAAAATTAAAAATTATAAGATTTTCAACATCCAATTCTACCCAGTTTGAGTCTCCAGCAACTTTGAGCAATGTGTATCTGACCTGAAATGTTAGTGCTCATATACAAGGATAAACATTTGTAATCTTAAGGAAGTCCATACAGATTCAGTAAGTATTAGTTGTCACCATCAAAATTAAGTGCTCGGGATCCTGGATTTCAACAAGGTGGTAATGTTATTTTAAAGCTTGATATGGCTAAGGCCTATGATAACTTAAATTAGAATTTTTTATATTTTATCTTAGAGTTGTTTGGTTTTGATTCTACCTTTATTAAGCTCATTAAGAATTGTATTGAGAATGTTTTTATGTCTATCATTTTTAATGGGTCTTCTAATGGCTTTTTCAAAATTTCTCATGGCCTGATATAAGGAGATCCTATTTCTCCTGCCCTTTTCATTATAGCTGCTGAATTCCTTTCTAGGGGATTATCCAATCTTTTTAATATTAATTCTGGTCTTTATTTTAGCACCTTGGGTGGTACACCTATATCCCATTTGTATTTTATTGATGATTTTATTGTGTTCTCTAACGCTTCTCGTAACCATATTCAGAAACTCATGGATTTTATGTCTAGGTTTGAGATGGTGAGTGGTATTTCCTTTAATAAAAATAAAAGCTGCTTTATTGCTTCGAAGAGAATTTTTAATAATCGTATTTTATCCATTAAGAATATCACTGGGTTTACTCAGGCATTTTTACCCATCAAATATCTTGGTGTCCCTCTTTTTAAGGGGAGGAGGCATTCCTTTTTGTTTGACAATCTCATTAATTCGGTTCACAACAAACTGTTATCATGGGATTCAAATTTTCTAAGTTTTGGAGGTAGAATCACTCTCATTAAAAGTGTTCTTGCTGCTTTACCTGTTTACAGTTTCCAAACTATCTTTCCCACACAAGCGGTGTGTGATGGACTCCATAAGCTGATTAATAATTTTTTTTGGAAAGGCGCTTCTTCTAGCTCTAAAATTACTTGGGCTTCTTGGGATAAGTGTTGTGGTGTTTTGGCTGAAGGTGGTCTTGGGTGCAAGACCTTTTATGATCTCTCTAAAGCTTTTATTTTTAAACTTTGGCATAAACTTCACACTAATGATAATTTTTGGGCTAACTTTATGATGTCTAAGTACTGTGTTGACAAACATCTGACTAATTGTGTTGCTAAATAAGGCGATTCTAAAGTGTGGAAAAGGCTCTATAAAGTTAAATGGGAGATGGAACCCTATATATCCTGGGGTCTTGGTGTTGGGAATATCCTCTTCTGGCAAGATAGGTGGCTTGGTAAGCATTCTATTGACGCTATTTTAAATACTTCTTATATTGCTTCGGTTCAGGTTAAGTATTTCTTTAAAGATAATTTGTGGGATGTTGATAAGCTTTCTAATGTTATTCCCCAAAGTATTACCAACCGTATTTTGAACGTGCCTATAAACATTGAGTCTGAGGATGTTATCATATGTGATTTTTTTCTAAGGATGGTGGCTTCCACTTAAAGGATGCTTGGCAATCCTTTCGTGCTAAAAAAATTTTGATATTACTTTTGCTTGTATTTGGCATAAAAGCATTCCCTCTACTATTTCTATTTTTGTTTGGAGAGTCCTTCACAGATACTTACCCACTGAGGACAACCTAATCAAAAAAGGTTTTCAGTTGGCTTCTAAATGCTAATGTTGTTGTCATCTGGAAAGTATGCATCATGTCCTCATCTCTGGCCCGGTGGCTGTTCGTACTTGAGTTTATTTTGATGACTTATTTCAGGTTAATTATTTTAATGGTAAACTGTCTTTAAATTCTTTACTTAATATTTGGTTTATTAAGTCTAAAGGTCATATTCGGAATGTCATCCCTTGTCTGATTCTTAGGTTCATCTAGTTAGAAAGAAATAATTCGCTTTTTAATAATGTAAAAATGAATCATAATAATGTGATTCAAAAGATCAAAGATAGAGTATCTTCTCTGATTGCTGTTAAATTACTTTCTCATAAGAATTTCAAGAATTACCACTATATTGGTTATGATCTTGGCCTCTCTGTTGTGGGGAGGTCGTCTACGATTCTTGTTTATTGGACCAAGCCTCCTAAGGATTTTGTTAAACTTAATGTGGCTGGGATCTGTTCTGGTAATTCTGGAGGTTGTGGTGGCACTATCAGAGATAGTAATGGTAATCTCATTATTGCTTTTACGGGGCCGATTTATCAGGGTAATACTTTTTTAGCTGTTAATAATGCCATCCTTTATGGCATTCATCTCTGTTTATCCCTCAAGATTCTTAATTTGGTTATTGAGGCTAATTCTGACTTTGATTTAAGCACTTTATTGGTTGGGAGGGATGCATTGTGTAGTTCTGAGCTATTTTATCAAATTCGTAATATTAATAAGATGCTGAGTTATTTTAATCATTCGTTTCAGAATATTTATAAAGAAGGTAATGAATGTGCTACTTGGCTGGCTCACTGGGGGTGTTAACTTGATTTATTCACTGATTTGGTTGGTTCTTCTGTGCCGGCTCCTCTGCGTGGTTTATTGAAGTTGGATGGTATTGGAGTTACTTATGTGCTTCCCTAATTTATTATGTTTTCTTCTGGGTGCATTTATGGCCTTCTTCTCTGCTTTTTGGTGCAGTTGCCTCTCTACTCTATTTGGTTTTCTGGTGGAGTCTATTTCTGTTTTAGTGTACATTGATTTTTTGTTGCTTTTCTTGGCTCGTATGTTGGTGACTGTGTATTTCTGTGTTATTCTTGACTTGTTGGTGGCTATTTCCTATTTGTGTTTTGGTCCTCTCGGGTTTTACTTTGTTGATATTTACTTCTTGTTAGATTTGAAGCTTCTGGCTCTCCTCTTTGGGGTTGCCTGTGGGAGTCCCTTTTTGTTCGACTTCTGGGTCTGGTACCTGTTTATCTGCACCTTTAGTTTTAATCTGAACTTCTCTTTGGGTAGGGCTGTGGCTGCTATTCTCTTACCTTTCGCTGGTTAGTTAGAGTTATCTCACTTTGGTCTTTATCCTGAAGTATGCCTGATTGTTGGGATTGAGCGGTATCAGGGTAATCCTTCTGATGAATTTTGTTCTCACTCTTTACTTAGCTATTTTGGGCCAATTTTATGTTGTAGTCTCTGTGTGGTGTGGTTGGTTATGTATGATTACTGCTATTTTTTTAGTTGGAATTGAATGTCTGCTGTATTGATTGTTGGTTTGACTGTTTGGTCTCTGCTGGTAAGGATTTCATCTTCCTTCTTGAGTTTTTTCATGTTGTTAATTGTCTGTGGTTTTGGAAGCTCAAGGTTTTCTATGCCCTTGATTGGTTAGCTCAGTATCTTTTGACCCATTTTTTGGATAATCACCACCCTGTTGTTCAGTTGATTGTTTGCCTATTTTGGTTTGTTGTGATTTCCTTTTTACAGGTTGTGGTCCCTTTTTTGTAGGGCCTTTATATGACTGGCTATCGTTCCACTGCTTTTTTGGACTGGAAGGTCATTTTGAAGATCTATAATTTAGCGTGGACTAGTAATGAGCCGATTTTGGGTGAGAAGCAGGTTTTGACTACTCCTTTTTGGTCTGCTTCTCCTTTTTGGGTGCTCGCTCTTGTGCACCGTAGAATGTTCCTAGGCTATTATGTATTTTTCTTTAGCAGGGACCTCGAGCTCGTAGGTTTTTCTTTTTTAATTCTTTTTGTAGCTCATTCGAGTATTAGTGAGCTTGAGGGCCCTTTAAGGACCTTGTAACTGTAAGCCCCCACCGAGGGGTTTTCCCAAAAAAAAAAAAAAAGTTGAATAGCAATTACCTTTGTTAAACTAGAGTTATGAGATTTATTTTACCTTCTTTAAAGCTATGGTAATTGCCTCATAAGCTCGGGTTACCTTCAGTAATTATCTATTTATTTAACTTTGATGGTCAGTTAGTAATTTTTAATTAATTTAGCTTATTGATTACTCATTTAAGTTTTATATTTTAACAATTAACTACATTCCATCAATTCATTCAAGATATTGTCACAATAGGCATAAGGACTAAGGCCTCTCACATCAAACTATAACAACTAGCATTCATTCACATACAAATCTATATTAATCCACATCATAGAGAAAAGCACATGAAAGAAATAATGGCCTAGCCTAAAGATAGAGTTGGTTGTCCTAACAAGCTATCTACAGTGTTTGTAATAGATTATGTAGCTTGGATATGCCCTAAGCTTATTTTTATTTGAAATTTTCTAATGGTTGAATTTGGTTTGTTGAAAGCTAAGGCAATTTTATTTTATATTTTAGTATTTTTGATATTTTGAGTTTTATTTTAGGAAAGATTTTAATTGTTGAAGTTTATTATTGATTGGTTGTTAAAGGTATTTTGATTTTCCATTTAGAACTTTCAATCCAATATATAGTTGTCTTCCTGAAAGGGGTCAAACAAGGTGTATAAAAGCCTCAAATATTTAAATATTTTATTACTGAATTTAATGATTATTTAAGTTGAATAGCAATTATCTTTGTTAAACAAGAGCTATGAGATTTATTTCACCCTTATTAGGGCTAAGTTAATAGTCTCGTAAACCCGAGTTGCCTAGTAATTATCTATTTATTTAAGTTTCATGGTTGGTTGGTAATTTTTAATTAATTTTGATTATTGATTACTCATTTAAGTTTTGTATTTTAACAATTACATTCTATCAATTCATTCATGATATTATCATAATGGGTATGAGGACTAAGGCCTCCTTAGAACACGTAGACCCACAGCTCCAGCTAGTCTAGCCTAAAAACTTTATAAATTGAGGGAGTAGCATTTGTGTTTGGTTATTACTTAGTTGTAATGTTCATAATTTAAAACTTATATTACATCAACTCATTTGTGGTGTTGTCATAATGGGCACGAGGACCAAGGCACACGTAGCCCCACAACTCGAGAAAGTCCAGCCTAAACATCGTTGATGGGGTATGAAGTGTAATTATTGTTCATCTGATTTAATTCATAAAGTTGGTTAGGTTTTAAATTTTTAAGATTTAATTGAATTTATGAATTTTTCTCAATTATTTTATTAATTAAATTAACAAGATTTTAACTTTTAAATTTTAATCTTATTTTTTAAAAATATTTAATGCCTTTGAGTTTGTGTCATTTGAAATTTTTTATAGTTAATTATAATTTTTATAAGTTCATTGTATTTTAATGAATTAAATTTAACCAAATGTTAAATTTTTTATTTATAGTGCTTTCTGAAGGTTTTATAATTTTCATAAATACTAGACCCCGATATGGGTCTATATTCTTTGAGTTTTAGTGATTTGAAAGTTTCTATAATTAGTTATGATTTTTTAAAATTTGACCATTTTAATAAATTATTTGATTATTTAATTAGAGCAAAAAGAGAGGGGTTTCTTATTTTTGTATCAAATCAACTCCAAATCTCTTGAAATCTTACCCAAATATCAGATATGATTCCTATGAATGATTAAAATTATTTTAAATTTTTAAATATTTTTAATTATTTATTTTAATTAATTAATATTTTTTTTTAATTACTTTTAATTTTGAGTGAATTTTAAGGGTTTTCAATTTCATTTGTTAAGCTTCTTTTAATTATGAGCCTTTTGAAACTTTATTTTTTTGATTTAATTTGGATTTACTAAGATATTTTTAAGTTTCTAGGTCGATTATGTACATTGAATTTGGATTGGCTAATTGACAGATCAAATGACCTCTAAATCTAATGAAATTTGAAACATATGTTTACTATATTGTGTGCTTCAAATTGACCAAATTCAAAGCCATCAAGATCTTCCTAGTATTCAAAATTGATCCCAAAAGGTAAATACATCTACTCTTTTGGGGATTTGATTAGGGCTTTGTACCATTTGGATTAGGGTGAAATTATAGGCATCCTAACCCTTACATTAACATGCACAAATCATAGAAAATCAAGACCTAATTCTAAGTGGTGTGTGAGTTATGAATTTTTAAACTTTTGGCTCAAAATATGACCCAAAATTTTAAAAATTCAATTCACCAAAATTCAAATATCACCAAGGCCCAAAAAACTAATATGTAGGGAACACACCCTAATATGTCCTATCCAAATTTGAGGACAATTGGACCACTTATTTGTTAGTAATTAAGAAAAATCTATTTATGTTCAAAGTTAAATTACTCACAATCTAATGGTCAAAATTACTTGAAATTAATTTTAAAATAAAATTGGGTTCAAAACCTTTCTAATAAGCCTAAGAACATCAAATTTGGGTGAGAAATAAGTTTTTGGTGAATTTTTTAATTTCTAAACATTTTAATTAATTTTTTATTGCATTCATTTAAATATTCAGTCTGCTAATCATTGGCGTGCACGCGACAGCTCGATGCATGGTTAGGATATGTGGCGAGCTCGACTTCAACCACTTTCACTTCAACGATGAAATGAAAACATTCGATCCGATTAGATTAAAAGAATGGTTTTGATTGCACTACGTAGAGAATTGGGAGGAACATGTTTGAATATTGGGGAAGATGCGTGCGGTTCAACTTGATATGGGTCGTCCGATCACGATACATGCGCGATCAGATAGTCTAGATCGATCAAGGTTTCCTAGTTCAAAATGAAATATAACTTCAAATGCTCATAACTTCGTAGGATGCTCCAAATTCAACAAAATTTGAAATATAGCTTCATGGAACCCTAATCTTCCAATCTATGGAGTTTAGCGGCTCCATGCATTGGAATATTAAAGTAATTGCTTGTTAATATTTAAGCACTTAAACGTAAAATATCTCAATCCATTGAATAGATTTCCTCATTTTTAGGCTCTATGGACTCCTCCTAATGTCCTCTAAAACTTCCTTGAACACCTCAAGCCTTGATTTTCACTTTATTGAATGATATTTGAGGATTATCACTTTGTCTCTCTATCCTCTCTCCTCTCTCTATCTATCTATCTATCTATCTATTCTCAATTGATGGTTTTTGGAGCTATGGGAGGTGGGAGAAGGTGTGGGGAGACTTAGGGAGATGTTTAGAGCTCTAGGGAAAAGAAATTCGGGCTTGGGGAGCTTTGGATGAGGAGTGTTACATGAATCATGATTTTGACATTTTTTCCCTAATTTAAACCATATGAGCTAAACTAAGGGCCATGATTGGTTTGGAAGCTTCCCAGATTATTGCCACATGGTTGGGGTTATTGGGGAGCATCCGTTTAGGTAGGTGAAGGATAATGCAAGGATAAGCCAATCAGACATGAGTTAGAAAGGAATTTTTTGGCGTTTTGTGCACATGAGCCAAATTGAACCATGGGCTACTTGGGGTAGACGGAAAGAAGCTTTTAGAGTGAAATTAAAGTGTCTACAACAGCCAATTTGGGTTGGGTTGGCTTTAGGTCAATAAATTTTGGCTTTAGAGGGCTTGGTTCAAACCAATTGGTTGACCCAAGTCAAACCATGGGCTAGGCATGTTGAGTTTGATGAAATAGGCCAAGGGACTCCCACTACACCCATTGGTCCAATTTAATTTCACAACAATGAGAATTTGGCTCAAGAAAACTACTTTGGGTCTACTTGACTCAACCAATTTGGTTAAATCGGGTGGGCCTATAGGCTTTTTTTTTTTTTTGGAAACTCAGGTGACCCTATTAAATACCATTTTCTAGTTCTCTGAATTTCAGATTTGTTGGATAAACTTGACGGCTCTATCATTTACTTCAAGCTTGACCTACGAAGTGGCTATCACCAAGTATGCATTAGGTCGGGGGCGAATGGAAGTCAGCTTTCAAAATATGAGATGGGCCATATGAGTGGAAAGTAATGTCGTTTGGGCTATGTAATGCTCATGAAACCTTTATAAGACTCATGGATGCAACACTTACGCATTTTTTGAGATAATTTTGTGTAATATATTTCGATGATATCCTAGTTTATAACTCCTCCCTTGCCGAACACCTCCAACATTTTCATCAAATTGTTGACAGACTTCATCTAAGCAAGTTGTACTTGAATCCGTCCAAGTGAGAGTTCACCTCCACTATAATGCATTTTTGTGGGTTTGTTATCTCACTGGAAGGCATTTATATAGATCCCGGTAAGGTCTTAGCAATTCAGAATTAGCCTCCTCCCAAATCTATAACAGATATCCACAGCTTCTTAGAATTAGCAATTTTTTATAGACTATTTATCAAAGGTTTTAGTATTGTAGCCACTCCACTTACATACTATTTGAAGTCCATCTCCTTCCAATCATGCATTCAACAATATTCTTGGTGACAACAGCTTATTAAAGAAATTCATTATCGTGGCCATGTTGCTCATGTTGGTAGTGAGAAGACAATGGCCCAATTACAATGTCAATCTTTTGGCCACATGTGTAGAGATGTAGCATGATTCATAGAGCAATGTACTATTTGTTAGATATATAAAAGGAATGCATAGAATACCAGATTGTACATGCCCCTTCCTGTCCCTAACTCTATTTGGGAAGATTTGAGCTTTGATTTTGTTTTGGGATTACCACGAACCAAATGAGGAGTTAATTCTATCATGGTTGTGATAGACAAGTTCTCGAAACTGGTGCATTCTTTTCCTGTAAGAAAACCTTTGATGCTGTTAATGTCACTCATTTATTTTTTAATGAAATCGTTCGCCTACATGGATTACCAAGAAGTCTCACCTCCGACCATGATATTCGTTTTATTAGCTATTTTTGGAGAGAGTTGTAGAAGAGACTACAAACAGATATAAAGTTCAACTCGGTTTATCACCCACAAATGGATGGATAGACTGAAGTCGTTAACCACACATTAGCTAATATGTTGCACTGTTTAGTTCAGCAAAATCCAAAACAATGGCAAGATCTCCTAGAGCAAGCTAAATTTGTGTATAATTACATGCCCAATAGATCTACAGGACAGTGCCCTTTCAGTATAGTCTATACCAAGATGCCTAATTATCTCGTTGATGTTGTTTTGCTTCCCAAATGTAGTAGTAATGCAGCTTCTAAATCAGCATCAGAATTCAGTGAAGTGCTGCAAAATATGAAAAACAAACTCCTTGAAAGCAACACCCAATATAAACAAAGAGAAGATTTGAACCACAGGTTTAAAATTTTCAGCCCAGGTGAGCTCGTAATGCCCCAGCTACGCAAAGGCAGGTTTCCACAAGGCACTGATTCGAAGCTAAGTCCCTACAAGATAGGACTGTTTCCCATCCTTCATTGAATCAACGACAATGCATTCATCATTGATTGACCATCTGATATTCAGACACCTTCCACCTTCAACCTTTCAGATATACACGTATAATACCCTCTCAATGATGCAGCTACTACAACCACCTCACTGGAATCAAGCTCTTCCGAAGCAGGAGAGACCTGATGTAAATCATCACACCTCAAGCTAAGCAGTCCTTAATTCTTTACAGTTCCTATTCCACTATTTCTGTCAGTTATTCTGTTTATGATATAGAGTGTATACCAAAACCTTTTCATTTGTCTTACTTAATATAATAGGGGACTTATACTCCATATAATATACTATCTGGAACTGTAAGAAGGTGAAGCAGACAATATAATCTTTGCTCTGTTTTCTAGTACCTGGAGAAACTTCTTTTCGTTTTCTTTCCCTTGAGCCAGCTTTCACGCCACCATTGCTATCAAGAATCAGACTCTACGTTCTTGCACTCAAAGGCAAATTTTCCGTTGGTGGGTTTGATGCCACTATTGAAAATTCTCATGTCACTGAATTTTAATTGGCACGACTATTTTTCAATCTTTAATGGCAATTTAGCCACATCTGTCAGCATCCAATATTGTTATAATTAAAATATACTCGCGATTGTTTAACGCAGGCCTCCAACAAATCCAGTAACTGTGCATTCTTCGAATCTACAGCATGAGCTGTTTGAATTTAATGACGAACTCCTCAATAGATGATTCAAGACCAAGAGGTCACTGAGGCAGATCTTCCTGACCCGCATGTTCTTGATGGAATGGGTTCGCTTCCTCTTCCTCAATTTGCTCCATGCCTGACCCAATTCGTCGATGGCGCCCGAGCCTTCTTTGCTATAAGATGGCAAGACGTTACTGCATCTGTTGTATCTCTCGCTGCAAACCCTCAATCACAGCTTCGTCGGCAGCATGCTGGAGATCCCTCTGAGCGACACCTTTCCTAAGCTCTGACGCCAAAATGGCAGGGCAACGAGCTCCTACGTATGTCGAATTGTGGGAATCACTGGCTTCACGAACGAGTGCAGAGCCTACGATGGAGTGCAAATCTTGGATTGGAAAAACATCTGAGCCAAATGATTAGGACAATGTGGAAAGAAACCCGTCAAGCTTATATAACATGGCTGCAGGAAACAAACAGATGTTGCCCTGTTCTTTACTTCATGTTTCCGAACTGATTACCCACAGAAAATGTGTACATGAAGCAAAACATAAAGCCGGAAAAACCGCAACACTGCATTGAAACATAACAGAAAACAAAATTTGAATCATATACAGGGAACAGATCTATATTGCTCTGCGTCAAAGAAAATCTTTTCTGTTTTTCTTCAAGAAAGTCTTTCAGGTGTCCTTTAGTGCTCGTTGTCTTCTTGTTCTTGTAGCTGATCGAAGATTTCTTGATAACATTTCATCACCGATATTGAGCAAACTTTCTTAACATGTTTTTCCTGTGGATCTTTATTTGTTTCAAATTATGGGTCTATTTATGACAGAGTTTTAGGCTTTATTTGGGATAGCTTTCTTGCTTCTTTTTTAAATTATTTTTTAGTATAAACATTTCTAGTTTAAAATAATTTTGTACCAAAAAGTTATTTTTGAAAACAGTAAGAAAGTTATTCCAAACGTAACCTTAGTTATTTCGTTTTAAGACAACAATTACAATTTTATTTGGTTACTATTTTCTTATTAACTTTTCACTGTTTTTCCTAAATTTCTATGGTAAAAAGTTGATTTTTGCAACTATAGTAATGAAATTATTTTTTCCACAGCAACTTTACAACCAACTTTATAAGACGCTGCAGTTATCCCAAATAGACCCTAAGTATTTGTTGCATCAAATATGAATTGAAAAATGGAGTGAGATTTGGTGTTAAATTTAGGACCTGTTTGAGATGACTTTTACTTTTTATAAAGATGTTTGTAAAGCTGTTGTGAAAAATTAATTTTTTTAAGTTGTTGTAGAAAACAACTTTCTAGTACAAAAATTTATTGAAAACAATAAAAAAATAGTGGACACACAATAACTATGACTATAGTTTGAAAAATAAAATAGTAAGAAAACTGTCACAAATAAAGCCTTAGTTGTTTAATAAAATTAACACTTTTATGCTACACAGATAGGACTATAAATGATTGGTGTGGAGTACTAACTTATTTAAGTTTATTCTTTTTTTTAAATTAAGTTCAATCTAAACTTGCATGATTGCAAAAATATTATTATAGTTTACTTATTTTTATTTTTTTATTAACTTTGAACAGTAATCTAATTATAATTGGATGTAATTAATAATATAATTGATATTAATAATTTAAAAAATAAAATTTTATTATTCAACATATTTTATTTTAAATTTTAATCGAAATTGATATAATTCATCAGATATTTTTAAAGTTATTTGATGAAGTTCAAATACTAACAAAAAATATTTTATTCTATATAAATAGTTTTTTTAGGGTATTTTCATTATATTTATATTTCTAATTATTGCGGGCTAGAATATTCATGGCGATAAAGTATGAAAACTTTTATGTCTTAGCATTGCATGAGTATTCAGCTCACTAACAGAGAGAACATATAGAAACACCATAATTTTTAATGTGGAAAACCCTAAAGAGAAAAACCACGAGGTCACGCCCATTTGAAATGAATCTATTAGTATTTTAATTGATTACAAATGATTGATTCATCCTTAAATTTGAGGACAATCTGATTACAATATTCAACTGTCAGGTTGAAATCTAGCGACAAATAGGAATTAGATGGAAGTCCGACGAAGGTTGGTGGCTAGGTGTAAATTCAATGTCAATTGGTTGCCGGGTGGAAGTCCGGCGATGGCTTGTGGTCAGGCGAAAGTCCGGCAACAGTCAGTGGCCAGGCAGAAGTATGACAAAATTCCAACAACGGTAAGTGGCCAGGCGTTGGTCGAGGAGGAGTCTGATGGCAAGAAAACTCTGATTTCTCTTCCTTGCTTGGTCCTTTCTCAATGAAGAATGGGGAGTCTATTTATAATTTTTTTGTGAGTGACATGACCAGCAAATAGGGAGAAGATCAAGGGTTTATTGGAAGTGTTTTAAATAGACGGCTGATATAGACTCCCTTAAACGTGGACTGATTATCAAATATTTGAGTCTCTTAATGATATCATAATTCTATGATCTTGAGCTCGTTGGATTCATCTCGACAACCTGCTTGATTCGACTATAAGCATGTCATGTTTGGAAACTATTTGGTTATCCAATTTTTGGTTTGAACCTTTCAAATGAGCTTTGGGTCTTCAATTTGGATCCATTTGGGCTCGGATTAGGTTGAATTTGGTGTCGTTGGGTTCTTCTTTTTAAAATGTTTAGTTCGACTATAAGTTTGCTGAAATCAGGGTTCAGATGGTCCCGAATTTAATTTCGAAAGTTTCCAACTCAATTTTGCCTCAAGATTCGTGTCTGATCAAGATTAATTTTTGATTATATATCACTAATAATATATATAATTTTAAAAATATCAAAAAAAAACAAGAAAATTAATCTAATAATATATAATAAGTTATCAAATTATTAATCAAATAATCATTAAATGAGCATGTATCAACTTCTCAATGAGCCACTTGAAATGCTATCCAAAACCAACTTGGTTATGAATGAATCTCGATAGATGGATTGAAAACTTTTGAAATTACATTCATTACTATTCGAAATCCAATTTCTGTAGATTTATTGTCAAACTATACATTTCAATGAAAAAATCTAAAGACACGAGAAGTGATATAATCCAAGATCAAACAAGCATATATTAAATATTTAATACATAGTTTAAAGGTTTAATTAGGACATTAATTGAGAGACCAAATGATCCCCCAATCTTACATGCTTATAATTAAATTGAGCATCTAGATGAGACGACTCCAACAAGCCCAAAATGACTTATTTATGACTTTGTTAAAGAACACCATCATTCAAAAAGCATCTTATAATCAAAGGAATCAATATAGTTCCCCCAAAGTAATGTTTTGAATTCTGGCTATATTTATAAATAGTGTCACTCTTAAAAAATATAAATAAGCCTATGCTCTCTTATGAAGTAGACTTGACGAACTTGGAGCTTGAGCTAAAACTTGGACCTTGACTTAAATTGGAGAGAGCTCCATTATCGGATCACCAATAGCTCGACCACCATCATCTAATCACCTTCATCAGAGAACACCATTTGACCCTTCAATAAACCACTACCATCTGACTACCTTCACCAAACCATCATTGTCTAACCACCATTATTGAACCACCACCACAGAACCTACGTTGAAGGATCATCGTCACTCAGCCTCTACCATTGACCCAATACTACTAACTAATAATAATGATTGGACAACTACCACCCAACCACTACTTTCAAACTATCATCACCTGATCATCATAATTGAATCATTGCCACCCGAGCACCACTATCGAAAACCATTGCTTAGCTAGTAACCACCGTTGTCAAACTGCCATTACCACTTGAGAACCACTATAAAAATATTGCCACCTAATGTTTAGTGTCGGATTTCTACTGCTCTACTTCTACTATTGGATCATCATGGTTCGACCTCTATTGTCAATCCACCACTCTCCAACCATCACCATCAAACTGCCACCACTCAACTATTATCAAATAATCACCATCCGACTAACATTGTCAGATTACTACTATCTAACCTATATAATTGGACCATCGTTGCCTGACCTCCACAATCAGACCAGCGTTGTTCAAACTCTAATGTTGAACCATTTTTTTTTAACCATTGCTATAACACTATAATCACCCAACCACCACCAAAAGGTCATCTCCTTTAGACCACCATTATTTAACCACCTTCTTCAGATTATCACCACACAATAACCCACAATAGGACATTCTTCACTTGACACAATTCACTTGAAAATAGTTGACCGACAACTATCTCCCAACTATGATTATCTGGCCATCATCTTCTAATTATGGTTGTTTGACTACCATTGTTAGAATAGCCTCCAAAATATCACTACTCGACCATAATCTTTTGACCATTATCATTCAACTACAATTTCTCAATCATTATTACCTTACTTCGATCTCCTAACCCTCTTCAGTTAACTATAATATCTCGGTCATCCTCTCCTGACCATCGCCTCCCAACTATGGTCTTCTGACTACTATTTTTGGACTACAGTCTCCCAACCATTATTGCATAACTATAGTTTTTGATCATTGTCACCTGACTATGATTTCTAGATAACCATCACCTAATTATGATCTCTTGACCACTGTCACTCAAAAATGATCACCCAACTACCATCACTTGACTATGGACTCCTGACCACCTATTTGATTGCAGTCTTCTAAACCCTATCACCTAAATATAGTCTACTAACCATCATTATCTGACGATAGATTCCCGACCACCATTGCCTAATAATAGTGTCTTGATCACTATCTTCCAACCATTATTTTCCAACCACCGTTATCCAACTATGACTTTCTGGCCATCATCACTAGATTACTATCTTGTGACCACTATCACCCAACTAAGGTTTCTTAATTACCATTGCTAAACTACAGTTTCCCAACTAACATTGCTTGATTACAATCTCCCAATATTTGTATACCAATTATGGTCTCTTCACTACTATCTGTCGAGTATGATCTCCAGACTAGTATTACTTGATCATATCTACCTACCATTGTTGTCCGATCATAATTTTCCAACCACCGTCCCTTGATCACCTTCTCCCAACCAACCATTTTTTCTTGCATACTATGATGTCAATTGTCTCCACCAATGTTGATGCATATCATTGCCTATAAGACTGATGCATAATGTCAACACCAACAATGATAGCTGCTAAATTCATCACCCGACATTGTCAATACATCATTGTATGTGATCATCACCTATAAGACCAATGCACAATGTCGATACCAATATCAACACCCACCAACTTTTTTGGATGCCATCGTTACCAATGTCGAAACACATTATCGCCATTACTGTAAATGTATGTTATTCGTATCAACTTCGACTCCTGTCATCAAAACCAATATTTAGATTTTTTTTTCCTTATTTCTATCTTTCCCAACTCAAAATAGAACAACCAAATAAACTAGAAATGATTTCTTGAAGATAGATCCAATGCCTCAATAGTCATTCAGTTTCATCATAAAATTCCTTTTTTTTTACAATTCACTATAGTATATCAACACCTTCTATATTTATATGAAAATTTATTTTTTATAATCGATAATACTTATTAGTGGAATCATCTTAATTTGGCCAGGCCTCATAATTTTTCTTCTTTTTTTGTCACATTTTTCACATACAACTATTTATTTCTCTTGCAATTATTCTTTTATATGTATGAATATGCTAAATATTTATACAAAATTAAAACATTAAACTCTTTCTCTTCATCATTGTGAATTATCTAACATGCATTAAATTAAAATAGTCATAAATCATTTTATATTTATAATGAAATAAATTTAAAATAAATAAATTTACGTATGTATGAATGACGAATAATTCATACAGTGGACAAATGAACTTATACGCCCTCTTCACAAAAGAGGAAAAATCTCTCCCTTGAAACACGCACACTCGCAAATGCAGATCTTCATTGAAGCTAAACAGTTTCTTCTACCCACGTCACCAAAGCGTGGGACTGAGCTCATCATCACCCCCCCTCCCCCCGCTTCTCTCTCTCCCTCTTGCGCTCTACTAGTGGTGGCATCATTCCTTTCTTTGAACGCTCCAGCCAAAAAGGGCTCAAAAGATAACGCCCCTCCTTCCTCTTCCCGGGGACCAACTCGATCACTACTGTCCACGCTCATCCCCCCCAAACCCTAACACGCCCTAATCTCCTCTTTTCCCACTTCCAACCCCCTCATCACATAACTATACTTTACCACCTGTCCGTACAATTCCCCACTCCCCCCTTTCTCTCTCTTACTCTCTCTCTCTCTCTCTCTCTCTCTCTCTCTCGATGTATATATATTTTTATAATCTCTACAAAACTGGCGAGAGAAAGGATCCTTGTATATCTCAACTCAGAGAAAGCCCAGCGCAGAAACGCAAGAGATAGTAATAGAAAGAGAGAGAGAGAGAGAGAGAGAGAGAGAGAGAGAAGCAGACATAGAGTGTATTCCAAGAAAAATCATTACGTGGTTTCGGAGAAAGCAGGTAGCGAGGCGTGGAACTGAAAAGCAGAGATAGAAGCAGAAAGGCAAGTGAGTGAGGGGTCGCAGAACGTGGGCCTTGACCCGACTACTCCTTTCTCTCCACCGCCCCTCTCAAACTCTCTTCTTTTTGTGCTTGTCTCTGCTCTCGCCTGCTCGCTGGTCGGTCGGCCTTGCCTGCAAGCCTACACCTTGCTGCTATCCTTGTAATTATGAAGCCAGTTTTAACCCTTATAATATTCTTGAGAGAAATGGCGTAAGAGTAAAGTAAAACGCAGCCGCGCAGGGGCTTTGCCGTACTCCCCAACCAGAGACACCGAGAGCCAAACCAAACCTACACTTATTATACAATTCCATCCCATTCACTTATATATATTATATATTTGTATATATATATATATATACATCGAACTTATTGGAGATCGATTGAATCCCACAGTTTAATTTTATGGAAAACGACGTTGGAGATATGCATCCTTCTTCCTCTTCACAGTTGGATAGCGTAATTCGTTACTCCACCTTTCGAATGGAACAAGAGTCACACGACGGATCAGGAGACACTTTGTTCCCTCCAATTCTCCCCTGGCAAGACAACAGGCCCTTTTTCCCTTCATCACTCCCTCCGCTTCCTCCTCCTGCGGCGTTATACGGCGATTTCTGCTCCCGGCGGCTGACCTTCGCTTACGACCCGATCGGGCTGGCCGCCTCCGACCCGATCGGGCTTGCCGGGCTGTACATGGCAGGAGGCTCCGACGCCTTGCTGCTGGGTGGTGGTGGTGTGTCTACAGCTTTTGGTGGGCTTCACGCGGAGCTGGGGAAGATGACGGCGCAAGAGATCATGGATGCAAAGGCGCTCGCCGCATCCAAGAGCCACAGCGAGGCGGAACGCCGCCGCCGTGAGCGTATCAACGCTCACCTTGCAAAGCTGCGCAGCCTCCTCCCCAGCACCACTAAAGTAGGTCTTTAATTATTTCAGCATAGTCAATAATCATCTGATCATAAATTATCAGGATTTCATTTTTTTTTTCTTCCAATTTCTTGAATATTCCAAACGAATCTACCCTCAATGACAAATCATCAAAAGAAATCTTTGTAACCAAAAGCAAATTCTCCATTTTGATTCGTCAGAGGATTGCAATTGAAGGTTAGTTTGCTGTCATGTTGCTCACAAGCTCTCGAGTGTTCTATGAAATTAAAAGTAAATGGAATGAAGAGAGCGAGCAGGAGAGAGAGAGAAACACACCTTGTTGATATGTTAAAGAGGGGCAGAAGAACAAAAAGCTTACAGCAGAGTTGTGTCTGCCGGAAAATGGCGACACTGAGTAGAAAGATGAAACACGCGCACTACTTTCAGAGACAGAGACAAAGTTCTATGCGGCCATTATTTTATTTTATTTTTAAGTATAAAAAAAGTTCACTGATAATCAATCACTTCCAAGCCCACAAACACATTCCTTTACCATCTGCAAACGTGCATGCGGGCTTGTCCACCACTCTTTCAACTGCCGCACGCCATATCATTAAAGAAACCCCATAGCTACCTCACGCACTCTCTCTGTTACAACCCTATTGCAACCCCACTCTCGTCTTTACCTCGCACGCCTGATCATCCTCTCTACTTATTTTCAGACCGACAAAGCCTCCCTTCTCGCTGAGGTGATACAGCATGTGAAAGAACTAAAGAGACAGACTTCAGAGATCGCCGAAGAGAGCCCATTACCAACCGAAACCGACGAGCTCACCGTCGACGCAACAAGCGACGAAGAAGGCCGCCTCATTGTGACAGCCTCGTTATGTTGTGAAGACCGCACCGATCTCCTCCCCGAACTCATCAAGGCGTTGAAAGCTCTCCACCTCCGAACGATAAAGGCTGAGATCACCACTCTCGGCGGCCGGTTTAAGAATGTTCTCGTCATCACCGCCGACGATTACCTCGACAGCACGGATCAGCAGCAATACTCGGTTGAATCGATCCAGGATGCGCTGAAGGCAGTGATGGAGCGCACTGCAGCGGCTGACGAGCCTGCTGCTGGTAGCAGCAGTAAGAGGCAGAGGACAGCTAACTTGTCGAGCATACTCGAGCCCAGGTCGATCTAGCTTGCCAGTCTATGAAGGCCATGGCAAACTGGATGGAGATTTTATATGGTATTCATCATAGAAATTTTTTCTCAGCGTTAATTTCTTTTTGTCAATATAATTATACCAAGAAAAAAAATTTCAATGAGGTACAAAAACTTCTTTTATTTATTCTTATTTTAAAAAAATCTTTACAGATTTATCTTAACAAGCAATGCAACTCATCTTAGACTAATGATTGAGAGTACTATGAGTTTTCAATCAGGTTGAGAATCGAATGCGTTGCACTTACCTCCATGCATGTGAGTTTGAGATTTATGAAAAAAATTGTTTAAATATAACATAATCTTTCTGTGCTAAAATGGGCACCAAAATGCTTAAATTTATAATGAGATTAATGCTATCTATGATATTAAAAATTACATTCAAATTCACGAGCATTGAAGCCTCCAAAATGATAAATTATTATTACATATATATCACGTAGCATGTACATAATGTATATTAAAATTGTACATAAGTTATGTGCACGCGATTTAACATATTTTAATTATAGTCCAGATGTATGTTCCGGACTCCGCATGTAATATTTTCTCCTCCAAAATATATAAGATTATCCTAACATAATTTTTTCTGCGTTACCCAAAAAAAAAATCTTGTGAGTAGTTTTTTTATAGAAATCTTTATGAAGAAATGCTTGTTATCATTTAATTGTCATTGAGATTTTTTATTTTTTATATTGAAGAACATACATTAAAATCAAATGATTATGAGCACTTACATATATTACTGTATGGAATTTCTTATAGGATCTCTGTCTAGCAAACGTACCAATAGAAGAAGGTGGACGATCTCATATGGTATCAACATGCAAGTACTTAAATTTCTTTCTTTTTATTTTATTTACTATTAAGGGGATGGATCTTTTTCGTGAGAAGGGATATGGTTTTCAATAAAGGCTCTGATAGGGGAAAAGAAGCAGTTAATATGGATTTCTGGTGTTCTTCTATCTGCTATCTGATCAACAAGAACTGATCATCTTCTGCGTCTTTGCTCTACGAGGCATGTGCAGAAGTACGAGTCCTTGTTATGTTTGTTTGGTAGTAAGTGAAGAATAGCTTGCTTCCATGGCTTCTTCATGGGCAGTCGACGTGCATGACGTAGAAGGACTCTTCACTATCGCCAAGCTTACTAGGTTTCTAAAACACTTTAAGGCAGTGTATGTATTTATTAAACGCTTCCTTTCTTTCTTTCTTTATTTTTTTCCTTTCGTTTTCCTTCTTTGGTTTTGCAAACTTGGAGTGTCAGATTTCAGATATACATGAATAGATTTGATGGTCTTAAGTTATGCTAACTAAGTCTGTCTTTCTAAAAAGTGGATGTACTCTATATTTATTGAATTCTGCTTCTCATGCGTCATTGTTTATGAAAATAAATCTTCTTTTTTTTTTTGTTTTTGAAGCACGAATTTAGTATAGGTGAAAGTTTATTTCAGAAAGTTTACAGAAGTTTTCAAGATAATTACGAATAACAGTAGCTAGATTGTTTATGCTGTTGCAGTTTAAATCTTTTGGATTTTTAAAATTTTAACTATTTGTGGCCATTGAATTGAACCTTTTCACTTCATGAATTGTCAACTGCAGCGTTAAATTTATTTTGCATGCGTTCTATGCAGCAGAAACATAGCATATTGCTCGTAATTTTGTTTGGAAGAAATGCTTGTATAACATTAATAAACTCATCAGCAACCAACAATGGAGATGAAACACTTTATTTTTAAATACAACCTTGATAAAATGAGTTTCCTGCAATGTTGATTGCTACACAAAGCCAAATGCGTGTTGAATTTTAGAAAAATTTTAGCACAAGATATTCCGAGTGAAATATATCTTAGAAAGAAAAAGCTTTATAAACTGCATAATTGTTCTCTTGTTTTGTGAGCTAAAAAAATTTATAAAATAATTGTCTTGCGAAATATGAAGGAATATCTTCTATAAAGTATCTTGCAGCCTCTTAATATGTGTTGGAATCATACAAATTTCTATCTGATCAAGTCCAAATGATGGCAGAAGGTTTGCATTTCAAAGCAATTATTTTTAGCTTTGAAATTTTCAAGCACAAATTTGTTATCAGAGTGATAATCTCATTATGATAATTTCAACACTACTAAGAAACACACGAAACAAGGTCTATTCTGGAGCTAGATTTGCTTTAGTCGAACATGCTTGAGCTAGCTGGTCACCTGATCAATTACCTGTGCTTGTATTTGATAGGGGTGATCATGGTCGCTAGTAGACCATCTAACCAGCCTCCCAACACCCCTTCTCCACAGGCAGAATGGGATAGCTATCTAATTGTCAGGATGTATGGTTGTGTTCTAGCAATTCAATTCATAAGATCAGGATTTTTAAGTGTTCTTATTACTTTTATAAACCTCTATATATTTTTATCCATTTATGATCTAATGTAACACCTTCATAATTCTCTAGTGCACTAGAGCTAAAAGAAATACCCAGTGTTTTAAAAATCGAACTAGACCAGCTGGTTCAACCGGTTGAACCGAGAACCTGCCAGCCGATGGTTTGGTCCTTTTCCTTAACCGGCTTTGCAAGAAATCAAAGCAGCCTACTTCAAAACCACAGTCCTACCTCTAGATCAGCGATTCAGGGACGATTTTAAGAAACCGGCTTTCTGTAACTCTCTATGCTCGTATCCTTCTCCTTCCCTATCGGTGAACACGACCCACAGGCCGCAAGTTTTTTCGTAGTCTTCACCAGCCACTATAGCTGCTCACCAGCAATGGATTATCCAACAAGCATCCGATTTCCAGCTCGATTCTGGCATTTGAGACTGACAAAAATGAAGCAATGCCTGATTAGGAGGCCGACTGCGATCATGAACATGAGCCAAATTGAGATTTCACACTGGATCGGGATGCTGATTGGGGCGAACAGGTTAGTCCCTCGATCTGCAACATCTTGTGTGTGGACGTTAGCATGTCCATGAAAGATTGTGCTGATATTGGTTATGAATTTAGTGGTGGATGTGGACGATTTGGGAACTACAACAAACAGATGGATAAATCCATAGATTCAGCCAAGAATAAGGTGCAGGAAGCAACTAATGGCCCTTCCAGTGTTTGTAGAAATTCCCAAATGTAAAGAATTGGAAAAATTTTAGATCTATACAACAACATATGACGTGGAATTTATTTTTTAAATGTTGGAGTTGAAGAATTGTGTTTGCCTCAACCCTAACTTTCTCCTCTTGAGATTGCGTCATTATATATTAGAACACTAAAAATAAAGGAAGGTTAGAGATATTTATGTAGCCCCTATAAGACTATTTGTTTTGCTTAATGTTTTGCTTAATGTTTTGCTAAGCTAAATATAATTTAAACATCACATTATATTATACTAATTTTAAAGTTAGACTATCATAGTATTATGCTAATTTTATTAATTTTTAATATTATTATTATTTATTATGTCATCTGGTTCAACCCTTTGACCGGTCAAACTGTGAACTTCTCCTTCTTCGGGTTCACTCTTTAGTATGATTTTCATAACCTTGGAAATTCCTATTTATAAAAAAAAATAATAGTTAGAAAATCTGACCTTTTTTGGGAAATTTGGGCTAATTAAGGCAAACTTACACACACATCACTTATGCAAGCTTTGAACCTAAGACCTCTTGGTTGATAGTCAAAGCTCCGAACCAATAGACTAATATGAGTTGCATAAAATCTGACAATTCAATTGATAAGAAGATTGACCTATGTATCAATTTCTAAATTATGAGCATTGGTGTTGAAAAATAAATTAATACAACTAACTATAATCTCATAAACTTATCAAACACATAAGCCACAAGAATATTTACCCACATTAAAAAGATAACAGCTCACAAAAAGGCTTTTCTTACGTAAAGCTTCATGAAGCTTTGCTTGCAAAATACAAAGGATAAAAAAAATCAAATTATCTCCAATACTTTGGAGATGTCACAATGTATATCACCTAACACTTTTTTAAAAATAGAATGCAAAATGCAATAAAAAGTCTTTTACATAATCCTATGAAGATTTGAAAGTGCTACAAGAAAATATTTTAGTAATGAGAGATATCTATAACAATATAAGCCATGTTGTGATGATAGATGCCTTCTCATAGTTGATCAGATGCATTTTGATTTGATGATAGCTAGAGAAGGCATCAAGAAAGTTCATAATAGGGAAGCTTGCCATTGATTTGAATAATGCATCAATTCATGGGAACTGATATTAATCCTTTTAGCAAGTCAACTTCAAGTTTGTGAAGTTTAAACACATCCGCTATTTGCAACTTAATTTGTGAATCATTACTACATTTGAAGTTCAATTTAGATATTAGACTTCTTTAATAACCATTGCTTCAAGAATTTTTTTGAACTTCACACCTTGTGGACTCAACTAAATGTATAGTAGTTTTCCTGAGCCTTTGCTTGATGGGGTTTGCATTCTTTCCAACATGCAGCCTATGGCTGATGACATTGCTATCCACTTCTAAAATCTTAGTGGCTATCAAGGAAAAGACTTTGACATCATCTTGAGAGGCTTGAATCAATCATCCTTAGCGCTTGGCAATAAAAGTGATACTAATTCAAAGAGTTCATCCCGAGGCATCATTAGCGGCTAGAATTTTTTCCATAGCATCAGATGTCTCTACTTTAACTCTCCTTTGAACTTTCAATTGAAGTACTTTTTTAAAGAGCCCTACAATCTTCAAATAATAGGAAGGCTTTTAATTGCAATAGGTCTCCTCATAATGTGATATCCCACCTTTTTGCTAAAATCTTAGTAGGGACATGATGTGTGTTGATTATAACTCTAAGGATGCTCAGTAATGTCTATCTAAAAAATATATAGTAAGTTGTCAGTCATGAACATGTACTGGCTTTACCCTTTCCTTAAGTGTAGAATGGATGATCATTCCATCCGTCTCTTTATTCTCGGGAGAACCCAAAGAAAAGGGCAATAGTTGACACCATATAAGAAGTATATAAATTCATCTTCTCAAAATTGTGTTTAAAAGAGATGTTAATATAACTTTTATATCAATTAAAATGCTACTAATTTGCTAGTTGGCAGTTAAGATCATGATAACTATTGCATAATTAGGGTTTCCCATTCATCGACCATCTGCTTTAGTGAAGGTGATCAGAATAACTTCAACATAAGAGGATCTAAATATTCTCATCGAATTCAAGTCTTCTAATTGAAGTTATTTGAAGCTTGCTATCCCCTCTGTGGGTGCCTTTCTTTTATAAATTTAAGCTTGCTAGATGGAATGCTTCTGCTCCTACTCATTCAAGATTAGTCGACATCATACCAACAATGTAGTCATTTAGCTTGGGATTGATGTTTTTTTTCTCTATTCCTCAATTGGTGCCTTTCTTTTATAGGTAACGAGTTACCTAAAAGATTGCTCCCATAGACCTTTGGTAAGTGTTTCCTAAACTATTACAGACTCTAGGTTCAGGGCAGCTCATATTTGGTCGAATTGGGACCTTGAAATATTTGGATATAAAATCTCCTCTAGTCAAGCCATTGAAGATCCAAACCAACTCAATTTGATAATGTTTGATCAATCAAACCCTTCATAGCCATCACATGAAGAGATTTTTCTTAGCTAAGTAACTAGCTCATGGTCTCTTTACATTATATCTTTATTCATGGTTTGCACATATACATATTGCACTGTTGATACTAATTTGTAAACATTAATAAAAAAACATTTCTCTTGACTAAAGATAATAAGACCTATTTGCTTACCTAATAATATGTTGATAATTGTAGTAGCGTTAGAGTGCTCTCAAGTATATAAATATATATATATATATATATAGAGAGAGAGAGAGAGAGAGAGAGAGAGAGAGAGAGAGAGAGAGAGAGAGAGTCATAGTTCACTGGTTAGTGGTTTCCATTTTGAGCTAACTGGGTTTATATATTCTTGCATAGAGCCTTACTGCAAGAAATGCCGCAAGTGATATTTGATACCTCTCTCTATCCTTCGATTTGCTTTTCCTGTGTTAGTTTTGGGGCATGGAGCGAGGATCTCTTCTACTCACAAATAGAAATTATATAACAAGTAAACCTCAAAGAGTGTCATCTTGGAGAAGGGACAAATAAAGTTCTTGCGCAGGGAACTAGAAAAGGATGGTTGGAGAGAGAGAGAAATAGAGATGGGGACGTTCAAAATGGACCAGTCCATGTGGACCATGACTGTGAACTGCAAAGATGGATCAATAAAGACATGAGAAAATGCAGCTGATTTGGTATATTGGTTGGGAGTTTTGGCTATCAATCAAGAGACTTCGAGTTCGAATCTTATGTATGTGATGTGTGCGTGAATTTGCCTTAGCTTTCTTATTACTTTTTAAAGCAGCTTTTTAGTACAAAAAATTTTAATTTAAGAAATTTTTGTATTAGAAACTTGTTTTAGAAAGCAGTAAAAAAACTGTCTCAAATCAAACTTTAATTTGCCTAAATGTCTCCAAAAAAAAGAGCTGAGAAAAGTGGAATAAAAATAATAGCTATCAACACTAATTTAAAAGAGATTTAAGATTTGTTTGATATGACTGAAAAATAACATAATTATTTTGATTATAAAAAATAATTTTTATCATAATTTTTTTTAAAATTAGCTAGGAAATGATAAGAAAATCATGACCAAATAAATTATATTTATCATCACAGAAAAAAAGATAACGAGAAAGCTATCATAAGTAAACTCTTAAAAGGCATCAGTTTTGAAGACAATAATATTATTTTATAATACTTAACTGTATAGTACCCTTTAGCTGTGGAATTGGACACCCATACGTAACATGTCTAACTAAGAAAAATATAAATGTTATTTATCGAGCAAGCGTTAAAATCAATTGAGTAAAAAATTATTAAAATGGTTTTAATTGTAAAAGAAGTAATGAAATATAATTTCAGAAATTATTTTTTAGTGATCCTTTCTTCAACATTTGTTTTTTTAGTTTTTCCAAAAAAAAAATTTCCTTATATGAAATGTAAATCTCATGCATATTTATTATTTTATTTATCTTTTATATATATATATATATATATATATATATATATATATATATATATATATATATATATATATATATATATATATTACATTTTTAATAATAAAAATTTATTTTATTTATCTCTCTGGAGGATTAGCACTATTTCCTGTCACCTTTGATCATCACAATAAGCCTTAATTAAGGATATAAATCATATAAGGGATCTCGTGTAGAATCTTCTATAAATTTATTTATCATTATTTATTATGTGAATATAAATCTTATGGTAATAATAAATGGATATAATAAGCTCTAATATATAACTTGTATGAGTAATTCCTTCTATGATTTTCATATTTTAATCAGTTAAGGGGTTCTGCAAGAGTATAGCTGGACATAATGGATGGTGAATATTAGGAGTGTCAAATAATGACATAACCTGATAATCAGATCCAAACCCGACCTGAAAAATTTAGGCTCGGGTCGACCCATTCAGCAGACAAGTCAGGTTTAGGTTTTAATTTTCGACCCATTTTAAAAACGGGTATGGCCGGTCAATATGGTAACCCTAAATCAAACCGGATATAAACATGCCCTTTGTGCTCGCACCGTGCCAGCTAGTCCCACCCGCACCGCATCACACTTATAGCTCACCTATAGTGCGGCTTGCCTCGCTCCTGGCCCCTCGTGCTCGAACCCTTGCTTGCGCTGGGCTCACACTTGCAGCCGCGCTCGCGTTGGGCTCACACCTGCACCCACTAGCTTCCTCGTAGCCTCGCCTTGGCTCGCTCGCGGTCATTCCCCTGCATCCACGCTCGGCCCCGCTCCGAGACCCGCGCTCGACACTTGCCTTCTTTGCTCTCGGGTTCGGGTTGGATCATTTAAGCGCGAGTCAGTTTTGGATTGGAGCCGACCTGTAAAACCATGTTGACACCCCTAGGCCATATCCTAGGCTTTGTTTAAGTCAGCTTAAGTTTTTTTTTTTTTTTAATTACTAAATGCTTCTATCTCAACCATAGTTGTAAAAATGCTTCCTCTAAAACAGATTTTTATAGACAAAAATTTTAAAAGATTATGAAAAAGCTATCTTCCAAAAAAATATTATTACTATTTTTTAACTATTTCTCTCACAATAAAAGCAATCGAAAAACTCCTTCAAACAAAGACTTAAATGTTAGACATATTGAGAGATAGCCATTGGTTAATCTATAAAGTCTCAAATTAAATGTTGTAAAATGTGTTGGATTAGATTCATGATTGTGAAGGATATAATTAATTGGTTTAAATAATTTAATTGAAAGGACGTTTACTTACTAATATTTTGTCAAGCCCCCATAGCCTTATGCTCCTTAATCCTAGCATATAGTGGAGCATTACTCGTAGAAACAAGTGAACCAATATGCCCATAAACTGTAGTAGTGTCTAAGTCTAACCAAATAAGTTTTAGTAATATCTAACCAAATAAAATACGATAATTCGCAAAAATGATGAAATTGAAACCTAAATGTAATGACGACATATCTCGTGCCGGATAACTTTCTTAACTGGCCAAACAGACGAAATTGACTCTAAGATCTTGGAACATCAACTTTCTCTCTCCTATACCTCTGTTTCTCGCTTTCTCTCTCTAAAAGCTCTCAGCCATGTAAATGAAGAATGAAATGGCTTAAAACCGCCACGAAAGTCAATTTAATGTGCTGCGAAAAGATGTTTTTGTAGTAGTGCCTCTAAAAGCTCTTAGCCATGCAAATGAAGAATGAAATGGCTAAAAATTATATCCTTAATGAATTTTTATTAAATCATATAAATATAAATAATATTATATTATAATTATAATTATAATTTAAATTTGTATTTTTAAATATAATTTCATATAAATTCTTTTATATCTCAAATTTTAAAATTTCAAAAACTATAAGAAATTAGACAATAAATAATACATTATGTCTAATGAAAATAATTTGCAAAACGAACATAAGATTATTTTAGAAAATTTAATTTGCAAAGACATGCTAATTATATTCCTTGATCAAGACAATTCAAATTAAGGTTTTGTTTGGGACAGCTTTCTTATTATTTCTTAAAACAGCTTTTTACTATAAAAATTAAAAAATTTATATTAAAAAGCTACTTTAAGAAGCAGTAAGAAAGCTGTCACAAACCAAGCCTAAGAAACATCTTATTTTCATATATGCGATGCTCATAAATATAAATATAAATATACATAAAATAATGATCTACATTATGATGAAGATGGTTAGTAAATTTAACATTAAATAAATACAAAATTTTTAAGTAAATGCATTAATATTGATTTCAAAAAATTGTAATTCAGTGAATTGTACCCCAATTATCTCCAAATCAAAATAATGAAAAATAGGTCAATAAATTAAGCATAAAATCAAATAGAGAAATATCAAATAAACAATAAATATAAAATAAACATATAAGTCTGACCAGATTCAAAAAATATTAAAATTTGAACCAATTCGATCCAATTTCATCCGCAATGGGCTTTAATATGCACATGATTATCCCATGCACACTGGAGTTCAATTCATCTAAAACAAAATTTTGAGCATAATTCTTGTTGCGGACTCAAATATACGCGGCGATAGATTTTAATTTTTCGTCTCAACGTTGTACGTATATCCATCACACAAACAAAATCGAAATAGTAACACCAAGATTTTTACGTGGAAAACCCTGAAAAACGAAAAAACCACGGGGCCACGCCCAGTTGAAAGAGTTCCACTAGTGTTGTTTGAAATACACGAGGCTGATTCGTCCTTTAAATTCAGGACGATCAGATTACAATGAGTATCAGTTACAAGGACAAGCAGAGTTCCGACGTCACTCGGGGTGTCGAGCAGAATTCCGGCATCACTCGGGCGTCGGGTAGAATTCCGGCGTCGGGCAGAATTCCGACGTTGCTCCCGTGTCGAGCAGAGCTCCGGCGTCCCTCGGGCGCCTGGTGGTGCTTCGGTGGTGTTCCGGCGGTGGTCGAGGAGGAGTTATTCCCTCCTAGACTTCTCTTCTCTTCTTCTTCTCTTCCTTCTCTTCTTCTCTTCTTGGCTTGGGTCCCCTCTTAAGAGAAATGAGGGGCTATTTATAGTTTTTCTGGAGTGGCATAGCCCGCAAATATGTGAGGGATCAGGGGCAAATAAGGAGTGATCCGGATGAACGGCTCATATTGAATCCCTTGATTGTGAACCGTTTGTCAAGCAATTGAAGGTCTTAATGATATAAGAATTCTGCGATCTTGGGCTCGTCGGATTTGTCTCGTCGAGCCGCTCGATTCGATTATAAGCTCGTCAAAATCGGAGACCGTTTGGTAACTCAAATTACTGTTTGATGCTTCCAACAGCGCTTCGGGTACTTGATTTGGACTCATTTGGGCTCGAATTGAGTCGAATTTGGTGTCGTTGGGTTCGTATTTCCGAGACGCTCAGTTCGACTATAAGCTTGCTGAAATCGGATTTTAAATAGTCTCCGAATTAAATTTTGAAGTTTCCAACTTGTGTTTTTCCTCGAGATTCGTGCCCGATCAAGATAATTTTTTGGTGACATATCAGTTGCCCCCCTATTTTCGGATGTCGAAGTTCCAGAAGTCCAAAAATATTTGTTCCGACACTTTACAATGGTCGAATCGCAAAAATTGCGTTCCAAAAGATATAAGTTTGCTCAAACTTGATTGTAGAGGCCTCGTTGAGCTCCGAAAGTGTCAAAATTGAGTTCGGAACGTCGAAAAACGTGACCGGGGAGCCCAAAAATGTCCAATTTGGACTATCCGGGCTCGAAATCGGAGCCCGGAAACGTGTAGGCGGCCAGCGCGGGCGCGCGGGCGCGCGGGCAAGGGGCGCGCCCCCTGGGGCGTGCAGCAGTTGGGGAGGTTTTGCATATATATATATATATTTTTTGGTTCGGTTGCTACAGTAACCGCTACAGTACCGCTGCTGCTACAGTATTTTCTGCAAAAACATATTTTTTATTTTTCGGTTGCTACAGTTACCGCTACAGTACCGCGCTGCTACTGTATTTTCTGCAAAAAAATATTTTTTATTTTTTGGTTGCTACAATACCGCGCTACTACAGTATTTTTTGCAAAAAAAAAAATTTTTTTATGTGGCGGGGCCCAAAAAATTTCGAAAATTTTGAAAAAATTCAGGGAATTTAATAAAATTTTGGAATCCTCCCCCCCTCAAAAATACTATAAATAGACCCCCAGGGCCTAGGAGAAACTCGCCCCTTCTTCCTTTCTCCCTCTGGCTTTTGGCATTTTGAGGCTTTCCACCGTTTTTGAGTAGGTGACTTTCCCTACTTGACTCGGCGCCCCTCCCTTTGCGTAGAAGTTAGAGTATTCCTCTCTTCTCCCCTCTAGTTTCTGGCATTTTGAGGCCTTCCGCTATTTTTGATTAGGTGACTTTCCCTACTTAACTCGGCGCCACTCCCTTTGCGCAGAAGTTAGAGTATTCCTCTCTTCTCCCCTCTAGTTTCTGGCATTTTGAGGCCTTCCGCCGTTTTTGAGTAGGTGATATTCCCCACTCGACTCGGCGCCCCTCTCTTTGCACAGAAGTTAGCCGCTTCCCCTTTTTAGGAAGGGAAGCGGAATGGGAGTTAGAATTTCTCTCCTTTAAGAGATCATGTGGAGGTGAGATGTTAGTCGGAGGGAGTCTAAAGATGGTCGGAAGTCAGACGTCGAGAAGAAGTACGGCGCCGGGTAGAACTCTGACGAAAATCCGTTGGCGGGAAGAAGTCCCATGACGGATAGAAATTTGGTGTCGGGTAGAAGCCCGACAAACATCCGACGACCCGCAGAAATCCAACGTCAGGAAGAAGTACGGCGTCGGGTAGAACTCCGACGAAAATCCGTTGGCGGGAAGAAGTCCCATGACGGGTAGAAATTTGGTGTCGGGTAGAAGCCCGACAAACATCCGACGACCCGCAGAAATCCAACGTCGGGAAGAAGTACGGCGTCGGGTAGAACTCCGACGAAAATCCGTCGGCGGGAAGAAGTCCCATGACGGGTAGAAATTTGGTGTTGGGTAGAAGCCCGACAAACATCCGACGACCTGCAGAAATCCAACGTCGGGAAGAAGTACGGCGTCGGGTAGAACTCTGACGAAAATATGTCAGCGGGCAGAAGTTCCACGACGGGTAGAAATTCTGCGACGGGAGAAAGATCAACATCTGTTAGAATTTTGATGAAAGTCCTGCGATGTGCAGAAGTCCTTCAACGAGAGGAAGCTCAGCATCGAATAGAATTTCGATGCTATTTTAACGAAAGTTTTTTTATGATGAACGATCGTGTGGAAGTCTGTTAGCAGTCAACGACCAAGTGGGGAGCAGAAGGAGAGAGTTCAAGGGTGCTGCTATTAGCAGTTGAACGAGAAGCCGATGATGGCTGATATGAAGTAAAGAGTTGCCGATAAACATCAGACGAAGGGCTGATAATGACAAGTGCCATTTTGTGTGTAAACTGAGTGGAGGCCTGATGGTGATCAGGTTACATCTTTTCTTGGAAGAAGAAGTTGTACGAGATACTTGAATGCATAATTAAGAATAGGTCAATTGAATCCACTAAGGATTTTTGACCATTTCGAAGTTTCTTCTTGCTTGATAATAGCAGCTTGTACGAATGATGCCAATGTACTTTTTGATTTCAACTTCTAGTGAGAAGAAATGTACATTTGAATCTGAATTTATGTAACTCCATTGATATTGAAGTTGAGAACTTGCCTCTTGGAGGAAGCTAAATTGTTATTGCATATTTGAGACATGCTTTGATATATTGCCCCCCATATTTTTGGAGGCATTGCTAGAATATGAGTGATGATTTTGTCAACCGCTCACTTTCATGGAATCTTTATAGAGAGAATGTTATTCACTTTGAACGTTGCTTGCTGATGTTGACCTCTATAGAAGAGGTCGAGAGAATCCACCAAGGATGTTGAACCTATCCGAGGTTGTATGTCAGAGCCTATGCTCGACGGTGTTAACCTGTATGGGAGAGGTCGAGAGAATCTACCAAGGATGTGAGACCTATCCGAGGTTGTATGTCAGAGCCTTTGCTCGACGACGTTAACCTATATGGAAGAGGTCGAGAGAATCCACCAAGGATGTTGAACCTATCTGAGGTTGTATGTCAGAGCCTATGCTCGACGGTGTTAACCTGTATGGGAGAGGTCGAGAGAATCTACCAAGGATGTGAGACCTATCCGAGGTTGTATGTCGAAGCCTTTGCTCGACGACGTTAACCTGTATGGAAGAGGTCGAGAGAATCCACCAAGGATGTGAGACCTATCCGAGGTTGTATGTCGGAGCCTTTGCTCGACGACGTTAACCTGTATGGAAGAGGTCGAGAGAATCCACCAAGGATGTGAGACCTTTCCGAGGTTGTATGTCAGAGCCCTGCTCAATGACGTTAACCTATATGGAAGAGGTCGAGAGAATCCACCAAGGATGTGAGACCTATCTGAGGTTGTATGTCGGAGCATTTGCTCGACGACCTTAACCTGTATGGAAGAGGCCGGATCGAATCTCCCTATGATCGATCTTTCAATGATTGAGATGTAATAAAGACTGCGTATTTCTCAGATCATGGATAAAAGAGACTATATTTGTCAGTAGTTTTTCATTGTCATTTGTATTCTTTTTAAAGAAAGAAACAATATCAGAACTGGACGAACAACACATTATATTACTGTAAGACAATATAATAGTTCCCTTGTACAATATAAGAGATACATATATGGACAACCATATCATTTGACTTGGTAGAACTACTAAGGACATTAGAGTGATATCCTACTTATCATAGAAGAGATACACGATGACACATAACAAGTAGTATTACTAATACAACTACACAAAGTGCATGGTCATTCAATCTCGCCAACCATTTAAATATTATTCAACTGTTCTCTTTGTTGTTGTTGATTTTGCCCCCCAGTTGGACCAATTTCATCTCGAGCAGGTGAGTTTTGGATGAATTGTCGAAGATATCCTTGTCGGATCAACCTCTCGATCTCATCCTTGAGTTGCTTGCAGGCTTCAGTAGTGTGTCCACGACTACGGTGGAAATAGCAATATTGCTCCTGGTTCCCAACATTTGGCTTCAAAGAATTAGGCCACTTGATATTTTCTTTATCTCGAATGGCCATTAGTATGTTGGTTCGAGTTGCATTGAGAGGCGTATACTCTTTTTCATGTCGGAACTCACGTTGTGGTACTGGGGGTCTAGGAGATGAATTTTTCTTTTGTTGCGAAAATGACTCCTCTATTGTAGGGGCGTTCTTACGCTTTCCAATTGTTTGCTCAAATTGTTTCCTGTGGGCATTGATAGCTTCATCCGCTGATATTTGTGCATCTACACGATGGATCAGATCAGCATATGAATGAACAGTGTCGCACATAAGTGCCGAATAGAAGGGGCCAGGACGAAGACCTCCAAGAAAGACCCCTCTAAGCAGTTCTGGGTCCACTCCCAGAATCTGTCGAGCCTCGGTGGAAAACCGTTGAAAATATTCTTTTAATGTTTCTCCCTCGTTCTGACGGATCCCAGAGAGATGAGAAGAATCCTTAATAATTCTTCGGTTGGCTACGAACTGTTCGACAAATACTTTGGCCAATTTGACGAATGTGGGGATCGTTCCGGCTGGAAGTGAATAGAACCATGTTCGAGCTTGTCCTTTAAGAGTGGCAGGGAAAACCTGGCAAAGGAGTGCGTCTGAGGCTCGTTGAATATGCATGATGGTCCTGTAATGGTCAATGTGCTCGTATGGGTCGGATGTCCCATCGTAGGACTCGATGCTTGGTAGCTTAAAGCCAGCCGAAATAGGGTGTTGAAGAATGGCTTCCATCAGGGGTGACGACTCCTGGAAGTCCCACTGACGAAGAGGTTGCCTTACGCCTCCTGTAGGGAACTCCTCTCGAACCAATCGTCGCAGTTCGTGGCGTAGGGTATTGCGAGGGAGCTCAGCAATGTGATGTTGGGCTAGCTCCTCAGGGAGGTCTTGAGGAAGGAGAGATTGCCAACCTGTGTGCGGAGGATGGGTAGAACTTGCTGTATCAGCCAGTTCGTTATCTTGATGTGACTGCGAACGCCTCCTGGGTGGAGGAAGAGGAATCTCAGCTTGAAGATGTTCGATTTGAATAGTTTCAACATGTGGTGGATCTCGAGGGAGAAGAACCTCCTCCTGAGGTGCTAGGGTCGGTTGTCGAGTCTCTCGCAGGAGTTGTAGGATCTCATTTTGAGATTCTTTCATCTTTTGAATTCTCTCTTCTAAGGAGGGTCCCGAAGTCCCTTCTCCAGGTGCGTTTTGCCCCCCGGGGTAGAAAGAGGTAGATACCGGGCGTCTATGATTTATAGACTGATTTCTGGACTGGTGGGAGTTGGAGCGAGAAGCTCCAATGATGCGACTGCTGCGCCTGTTGACCATCGTAGCAATACTTGAAGTTGTGGGATGAGGTTCCCACAGACGGCGCCAAACTGTTGCGGACTCAAATATACGCGGCGATAGATTTTAATTTTTCGTCTCAGCGTTGTACGTATATCCAGCACACAAACAGAATCGAAATAGTAACACCAAGATTTTTACGTGAAAAACCCTGAAAAGGGAAAAAACCACGGGGCCACGCCCAGTTGAAAGAGTTCCACTAGTGTTGTTTGAAATACACGAGGCTGATTCATCCTTTAAATTCAGGACGATCAGATTACAATGAGTATCAGTTACAAGGACAAGCAGAGTTCCGACGTCACTCGGGGTGTCGAGCAGAATTCCGGCGTCACTTAGAAAGAAGTCCGGCGTCACTCGGGCGTCGGGTAGAATTCCGGCGTTGGGCAGAATTCCAACGTTGCTCCCGTGTCGGGCAGAGCTCCGGCGTCCCTCGGGCGCCTAATGGTTCTTCGGTGGTGTTCCGGCGGAGTTCCGGCGGTGGTCGAGGAGGAGTTATTCCCTCCTAGACTTCTCTTCTCTTCTTCTTCTCTTCCTTCTCTTCTTCTCTTCTTGGCTTGGGTCCCCTCTTAAGAGAAATGAGGGGCTATTTATAGTTTTTCTGGAGTGGCATAGCCCGTAAATATGTGAGGGATCAGGGGCAAATAAGGAGTGATCCGGATGAACGGCTCATATTGAATCCCTTGATCGTGAACCATTTGTCAAGCAATTGAAGGTCTTAATGATATCAGAATTCTGCGATCTTGGGCTCGTTGGATTTGTCTCGTCGAGCCGCTCGATTCGATTATAAGCTCGTCAAAATCGGAGACCGTTTGGTAACTCAAATTACTGTTTGATGCTTCCAACAGCGCTTCAGGTACTTGATTTGGACTCATTTGGGCTCAGATTGAGTCGAATTTGGTGTCGTTGGGTTCGTATTTCCGAGACGCTCAGTTCGACTATAAGCTTGCTGAAATCGGATTTTAAATAGTCTCCGAATTAATTTTTGAAGTTTCCAACTTGTGTTTTTCCTCGAGATTCGTGCCTGATCAAGATAATTTTTTGGTGACATATCAATTCTCAAAGAAAATAAACTACAGACATATTTCTGTATTTTAGGGGTATTATATATAGCATATAATATAAGGGTGTCAATTATTGACCTGATCCGATAGCTTGACCTGAACCCGATTAAAAATATTCATATTTGGGTCAACCCGTTTAACAAATTGGTTGGGTTTAAGTTCAAATTTTGACCAATTTGAAAAATCTGGTTAGGCCCAGGTCAACCCGCTAAGCCAAATTTGACCCATCCCCATCCGACCTAGTCAGTCACCTGACTCGCCCCTGCGCAGCACGCAGGCTCCTCGCCCCGAACTCTTGCACCCGTGCCATCACTTGCAGCGCTCGCACCCGCACAGACTCTCAAACAGCACACTCGCATGGTCCCTCCCTCGCTCGCAGTCGTGCACACACCCGCGCACTTGCACTGTCCCTCCCCTCGCCCGTAGTCGTGCTCGATGCTCCCGCACACGTTGCTCTCTCAACTCTCGCGCGGTCCTGCCCTTCCCTACAGTCCCGCACCTGGTCGAGCTCAACACTTGCGGGTCGCGTCAGGTTAACCCCCCCAGGAGGGTCTGATCCGGGTCTGCATTTCTTATCTGTTTATCTAATCAGGTCAGATGAGTTGAAGGCGGGTTAGTTCGGATTTGATCTGAATCCAATCCGAAAACTCATTTTGACACTCCTAGCATATAATGTTAAGTTTGATTCTCTTATAGTACTCATATCTTGAAAAAAATTATTTTCTTCACAATAATTTTAGATATTTATAATGCTATTGTGAGGCTCTATAACTATCTTCATGACATATGACGAGGCCTCAGCCAAGCACTTTAAAAAGAAAAATCATTTGAGTTTTTATGCTCCATCTCATCCCTACTGTCGTCATTGGTTTCAAAATAATTCTTAAAAGGCAAATGCAGGTCTCATACTTTCTTTTGAGAATGATGAGATTCATTTTCACCTTATTTACTTTCTGAAACATCAGCAAAAATTTCACTGAACCTTTAATGAAGAAACTAACTTTTTAGAGAATAAAGATGTGCTAAAATTTATGTAAGTAAAGTCAAAAAATTATTAGGCGTGCTGAATACAGACAATGATTCTTATACGAAATCTGCAATTCTTGGAATTTTGACAATTAAGTATCCAGCAATCATTGCATTTTAAAAATCGTGTGAATATTTTTAGAAATTCTTAAGAACATTTTAGCATTATTTTTGATACATCATTGAAAAATTATCTTGATCGGGCACGAATCTCAAGGCAAAATCAAGTTGGAAACTTCCAAAATTAAAATTAGGATCATCCAAACTCTAATTTCAGCAAACTTATTGTCGAATTGAACGTCTCAGAAATACGAACCCAACGACAGCAAATTCGACTCAATCTATGCCCAAATGGTTCCAAATCAAGGGTCCGAAGCACTTTTGGAAGGTTCAAAACACAATTTTGATTACCAAACGGTTTCCAAACATGACATGCTTATAGTTGAATCGAGCGGCTCGACGAGACAAATCCAACTAGCCCAAGATTGCAAAATTCTGATATCACTAAGACATTCAAATGTCCAGCAAACAGTCCACGATCAAAGGATTCAACATTGGTCGTCCATTCAAACCACTCCCCAATTACCCTTATTTTTCCTCCTATTTACAGGCCATGCTACTATCAAAAATCTATAAATAGAGCCCCCTCTCCTCTTGAAAAGGAGCCTAATCCTAAGGAGAAAAGAGAGAGATCGGAGATCGCTCTTACCTCCTTGCTCCTCCTCAACCACCGCTGGAGTTCCGCCGGACCACCGCCAGATGTCGGAGTTTCGCCGGACCACCACCTGACGTCCTCAGCTCCGTCGGACCACCGCTTAACTCCCTGAGCTCCGCCGGACCACCACCTGAAATCCTCATCTCCGCTGGACCACCGCTTGACGCCCTGAGCTCCGCCGAACCACCACCTGACATCATCAGCTCTGTCGGACCACCGCCTGACCCCCTGAGCTCTGCCAGACGACCACCTAACATCCTCAGCTCCGTTAGACCACCGTCTGACGTCCTGAGCTTCGTCGGACCACCACCTGACGTCCTCAGCTCCGCCAGACCATTGCTTGATGCCCTGAGCTCTGCCGGACCACCGCCTGACGCCCTAAGCTCCGTCGAACCACCACCTGACATCCTCAACTCCGCCAGACCACCGCCTGATTCCCTGAGGTCCACCGGACCCCCACCTGACGTCCTCAACTCCGCCGGATCACCACCTGATGTCATCAGCTCCGCCGGACCACCGCTTGATGCCCTGAGCTCCGCTGAACCACCACCTGACGTCCTCAGCTCCGCCAGACCACCGCATGACACCCTAAGCTCCGCCGAACCACCACCTGACGTCCTCAGCTCCGCCGGACGACCGCCTGAAGCCCTGAGCTCCGTTAGACCATCACCTGACGTCCTCAGCTCTGTCGGACCACTACCTGAGGCCCAGACTTCTATCAGATCATCACCTGACACCCGGAGTTCTGCCGGACAACCACCTAAGGCCCGGAGCTCTATCAGACCACCACATGAGGCCCAAAATTCTGCCAAATCACTGGGTGACCCCAGAATTCCACCACAGTGACGTCAGACTTTCATATACCCCTAACTTCCACTATATAGTTGATACTTGTAATTTGATTGCCCTTGGAGGCGAGTCAGCTTACTGTAACCTACTTAAGTTCTAGTGGAATCATTTCAACTGGGCTAGGCTTCGTGGTTTTTTCTCTTTTCTAGGATTTTTCACATAAAAATCTTGTGTTATCTATGTGTGAGCTGGATATCCTTGCAACACTAAGATGTAGAATTCTAACTCTATCGTCGCGTATATTCAAGCCCGCAATAATTTTAGATCTTAAGGCCTTATATCAAGCAATCATAAGCATAATTGGAAACTTACCAATGAGATGTCATTTTTTTATTAAACTTTTCCATATCATTCTTAGCTCAAAGCACTTATGCTTGAACTACATTAAGAAATTTCTGGAATTATTCCATGATAAGTAAATGATATATCAAAATGTTAGGATTGAGGACTGTATATATATGTTCCAGCCATTTGATTGATTATAAGTTGAGAATCACCAAAATCTTGATGTTCTCATTTTTCATCTCTATGACTAACTCCAAGCCAATAATCAAGATCTCGTATTCAGCTTCATTATTAGCAAACACCTTAAAAAAAGTACAAGAATATCATAAAACTCTTCCTTCGTAGTAATAATATATAAGAAGGCCAACACTTGAACTCTTGCTTCATAACCTTTCATAATGGATGCATCATCAAAGTGTAAATATCATTTTGGGCTATCTTAGTTGTTTATGATTGTGAAGTACTCATTAGGGTGTCAATCATTTATTCAGAAATATGTAGAAATCAGCTATGTAGCTAAGAAGCTTGTAAGGTCTTGGTCCATCACAACTCACTATAGGACTTAAGAAATATCAATCATACTAATATGTAATATCATAGACTACCATGCTAATCTTGATACAAGGGACTAACGCTTAAAACAAATTAATCATATGTGAGAGCATGTAATGGTGCAACTCTGCACCACAGATATCACAGTACCATAATGCTTCATAATGAGAAGGTATTGTAACTGTTGGAGAGGAATCAACAAACATAGGGTTTTCTAAAGATAAGTGCCATCAAGGCAGACCGTGATATTAAGCAGTGCTTAGTAATATCAAAGGATTCATGACAAATATGAATTCACTTAAATCAAGTATCCTTACAAATGTGGCAAAGGGTTTGACACATCTAGTCAAATTGGAAATGAATTTCCTGGGGATCGAATGCTAGCTAAATTTTGAATGATCATGATCCCAACTACACGAGGCTCGAAGGTGGCTTCATCTCAAGGATGGTTTAAATTTTAAAGATATTTCTCAATGCTTCTATACTTAATAATAAACCCATGGAACCTATCAGAAGTAACCTAAAATGAAAAGGAGATTCATATTGAGTTTAAAGCGACAAATGTGATAAAAACATATTCTCAAATCATATAAATGGTTATCACTAACCTCATTCTTAGTCTAACAAATCATTGGCATAACCTTACATGCCTATGGATATGGCCCTAAAAAATATGGGCATACACCTTTAATGTGTCAATCTAGAATTCATAATACTGAAAGGCATGGCCTACTAGTAGTATGTACTAATAGGGTTTCTAAAAGTGATAAAATGCTCATTCTTAACATTGATCTTGATTTTATTATAACTAGATGAGTCATCCATAATAAAAAAAATAGATTGCAACATGATGCAAAATCAACCATTAGGTCGAGAATGGGTAAGCTAAATTCACATTCATGGCATGTTTAATTTAGGACATGGAAATTAACAAGCACAAGTCTAACAATTTTCTTTTGGATTAGGATAACATTAACAATTAGTCTTGAGGAATATTTCTCCTCCTTAATAGAGCAAACCTTATGTTAGTTTCTTTTAGAATTTGATTATGTCGATCAATCGAGTTGTTTGGACCCAGTGCCAATGCACTACGGATCCGTTGTCAACTTTTTTTTTTTCATAATGTCTGTTGTAATTGACTGGTGGTTATACCTTTGTGTATGTAAGAGTCTAAAGGTTGTGAGATAGTAAGTGAAAATAGAAGATATGTATAATTTTTCATAGTTTGATAGTGGATTTTTAATGCGATGGGGCTCCGTAATTTTTTCTCATTTTTGATTTTTTTTCTACATACACCTCAAGTAATCATTAGTTTTAGAGGACTTATTCCTTAATTTTTAACCTCATCCTTCATAGGGGTTAAAAGTGTCAAGTTGAATAGCAAGGAAATACATTGCTACATCTGTTAGAGACCATCATCTCATCATTACTAATTTAGTATTAGTCTAGATTAAAGTTTGACTATTGGGACAAGTTTAGTTGACCTAGCCACCTATATCTACATTGTGGGATCAAATTAATATAAGTTCAATAAAGGGTTTGTAGAGTGTTCATAGTGCTTAATTAGCTTGACTTGGACCAAGTGAGCATAATTGGGATTAAGATTGACTCGATGAGTTTAGCCACATAGGGCTTGGTTCAAGTATGCGGGTCGCCAAGGTCTAGGTTGGCCCAACCCCACCTTTAGTGGGGTCAAGCCAAAGCTAGGGCTCAAGATGGTTGAATATTCCCAAGGCACTAAAATATTAAATTTGCTAGAGTGCTAAATTTTTCTAAAAATTATGGTTTATAATCACATAGGTACTATAAGTCTTAAGACAATGTCTAAAAGGGTTCACAATTACATAGATATTGTAAGTCTTAGATAGTCTAAAAAGGTCCTTAATCTAGGACAGTCAAGATCTAAAACATAATAATAGTAGGTTTAGCTAGTTAGAGCCCCAACTAGACTTCTATTAATACGGTCTAATTAGGGTTCGACTTGATGTGCCTAGTTGCCTTAAGGTTAACTATGTAGGCCCAAGCTCAAATAAATCAAATGATATAAATAACTTGCTGTGTCATCTTATGCTGATTTTATATCAATTGCATCCTGGTATAAATAATTTGAAGTCACATAAAATTAGTCAAATGGCTAGGTCATATGAAGTTTTAAATGAGTCTTAAATGCAGAAACCATTTTAGAAGCATAAGATGTTAAGCAAGAGTCTTAGTATCATACCAAACAAGGCCAAAGAGGGGCAACCTTTTCTTGGGACTAACTAATAAGACTCCACAAATGGGCATTCTCCAAATATACCAATGCCACACATAAGTCACCTAAAATCATAATGCCAATTATATTATGCTTTTAGAGTATATTGTCGATAATTTTTAAAAATTTCTACTAAACCACATAATAGTTGATTTTGTTTATTCACAACGCCTTTATTTTCACTGTAAGTGAATAAAGTGAAAAGATTTTTTTGCTTTAGCCAGAGTGATCATGTTCTGATCCAGAGAATTTCATTTTGCTTTCATTTATCCATGCATTTTAAGCACATTAGAAACACAAGAAACCACAAAGTATACATCAGCTAACCATTCAACTCTGAAGATAAGGAAAGAAGTAAAAAAAACAATACAAATTGAAAGTAATTAGTATTATTTCCTCTTCTCCTCAGCTCTCCTTGCTGACCTCTAAAGTCTCTTAGCATCCCCCACCAATTCACCACTTGCCATGAACCTTATTATCACCCGCACCATCGTCCTTTCCCACCACCGTGTCCTTTATCTTCTGTGTCGTATCATTTGCAGCCCCCACCACTCCCTTCACTGTCTCCTTGGCCTTCTCCCCCACATTCTCAGCCACCTCTGCCGCCTTCCCCAGCCCCTCCTTCGTCTTCTCCTTGGTTGACTCCACGGACTCCTTTGTCTTGTCCCACGCTGAATCCGCAGACTCCTTTGTCTTCTCCTTCGCGGACTCCGCAGACTCCCTTGCATCATCCCCTATATTTCTTGCCTTCTCCGAAGCACTGTTCGTTGCATCCTTGGCCCAGTCTGCTGCAGACTTCGCCCTATCCTCTGCCTTCTCCTTCACATTCCCGGCCCTCTCTTTGGCGCTCTCTGATCCTTCCTTCAGCACCTCCTTTGCTCGGTCCGCAGCCTCTACTGGCTTTTCCCGGATCTGTCTGGCCCTATCATCTTCATGATATGATGCTGAGGCCTTGCAGTAGTTCTGAAAAGTATTCATGACAAAATCAGCTAGAAAGAAGATAGAAACTAGAGCCATAGATTTCATAGCTGTATTCACATTTCACCTGATTAGATTTTAGAGGGAACAACATATGCTTGGCCTTGAGTGCTAAAGGAGAACGAACTGGATAAGAGAGCTTGAGAAACAAGCCTCGGCTTCCATTGAGCATGACAGCCATTTGCGTACGATTTGAATTTCCAACTTCTGATCTACTGTTGCTGGAAGATGAAGATTGTGTAGGAGGGTTGGGCAAATTTTGCTGTTAGAAATAGGCGAGGCAGGTTGAGGATAGAGAACGATGACGAGTTGGGGATAGTGATGACACGTTGCATGCATGCACGGAGACTGCAGCTTAGTCACCGAGAGAGGAACAGGTAACGAACACCTGTGATGTTATGCATGTACAATGTTCAGTGAAAAATGCTCGGCCTTATGTTTTGTTAATAAAATATCTGTTTGAGCGTTTTTTTTTTACTCATATTACAGAAAAATAAGTGATTATCGATTATAAAGTCTTAACTACGGACATTTTTTCGTGGTGATTTTTAATGTAATTTTTTAGTAAAAAAATTAATTTAAAAAAATTATGTACTAAAAAGTTATTTTTAAAAATAGTAAAAAATTGTCTCAAAAGAAATCTTTAGATTTAATTTTGGACAATTTTTTTCATGCTTTTTAAAATAATTTGTTAATATAATTTTTTTTTGAAAGTTATTGTGACAAAAAATTGTCTCAAAAGAAGTCTAAGTTCTTGTTAAGTAATAATAACTTTAAAATTAAACAAAATAATTGAATAAAATTTATTTAATTTGCTTGAGCAAATAATGGAGGTGAGTATTTTTTTTTTTTTTAAGAAACTGCATAAAGCTTTTATTCAAGGAAACAAATACAACTCAAGTGATAACTAACCTATCAAATTCATCCTTCAACACAATGAAGAGAGTTGAAGGAAAATTATTATCTAAAAAATCTTCCCAAAAGAAATTTTACTCGTATTAAATGAGAAGCATTAGGAGATATCTTGATACCCAAACCTTCTCCTCTTTGATGACAGCCTTTTGATAAAAGTTCTGAGCAAATAATAAAAAGATATTGAGATAATGGACAGCCCTGTCTGAATCCACACTTAGCTTCAATCCATTTAAACTTTACCATTAACAATAATAGAGAATCTAGGATTGGTCACACACTCCATTATCCAATTAATGAACTTCAAAGGAAACCCTATATAATTCATATCTTGGAATAAAGTAGGCCAGCATATGCTATCATATGCTTCCTCCATATCTAACTTTAAAGCCATAAGACCCTTTGTGGATGAAGAGAATCTAAATTTATTGAATAATTCTTGAGCCAATAAACTATGATCAGAAATGGAATAAAAGCAGTTTGTTCTTTTGAAATTAAGTTTGGTAATACTTTGTTAAGTCTATTGACTAATATCATTGCAGTAATCTTGTAAGTAGTTTGATAAAGACTTATTGGTCTAAATTTAGATGGCTCCATAGCATTTTCAATCTTTGGGATCAGCACTACAGTAGTGTCTTTCCAATCAGAAGGCATTTTCCCAGAACAAAAAAAGAAAGAAATGGCATTCCATTCTTCCTCCTTCACTATTTCCCAATCGAACTTGAAAAAAGTAGGTGAAATCCCATCAATTCCTTGATATTTATTATTTCCTAACTCTTTCATAGCTGTGTATAACTCTACTTTATTGAAATCAGCTTCCAAACGTTTTTACACCAATTTTCAATCTTACTGTTAACAGAAAATTCAAGCCAATCTTCAAGAGAACAACTTTTATCTTTCCATTTATTTATAGAAAACAACTTAAATGAATACTCAATAGAAATTCGATCATCACTCAAGTCTCCATTTTGTAATCTTTTTTGATAAATTTTGTTTGAGTTTCTTCTAGCTGAAGCAAATGAATGGACGAAATGAGAATTTGAATCACCATCCTCTAGCCCCCGAACTTTAGCCCTTGCCTCCACTATGTAGCTAACTGAGCTAGTGTTGAATTCATCTTCATAACTTTTGTTCTCAGCTCCAGAAGTTGATGAGAATCTAGTCCTCCCATTTGAGATTCAAGATTTTGAAGAGATAAGATTCTTTCCTACAAAGGTAATTTAAGTAAATTTAACTCTTTAAGCTTATTCTTACTCAAATAATGCAAGTTAAAAATGGATCTTGAAAGCTTTCTTTGTATAATTTCAGAAGGATTTCTGTAATCACATCTACTCCAGGATTTAGAGATAATTCGCTAAGTAGCAGGATATGAAGTCCATACATTTTCAAACCGAAATAGATTCTGGAATTTATGAGGATCATAATTGACCTTAATTGCCAAAGGGTAGTGGTCTAAACCAATTTGAGCAAGATTGTGAACTACTGCTGAAGGAAGTTTTTGAAGAGTAGTCGAATTAATTATAATTCTATCAAGTCTCTCCCAAATTCTACTCGAACCTCCCTTATTATTACACCATATGAAATGTGGACCAATAAAAGGCACTTCATGAAGATCGTTGTTGGATAGGAATTCCTTCATTTTAATTGCACCTTCAGACATAACAAACCTCTTTCCACCTTTTTTATCATTTTGAGATAATACACAATTAAAATAACCATCTATTAAGACAGAGAGAATTCTTTTGAAATGAATGGTTAAATAGAATTCCACAAACATCTTCTTCTATGAGCATCCTTGCTACCATACACAATAGCAACAGTTAAAACTAAAGAACTGGGACATTTTAACTTACCAATAACACATTAAGAAGTGACATTTAAATTAGTAAATAAAGCCACGTTCTTCTTGCATAACACAAGAATACCACCTGATCTTCCTAATGCAGGTGAATGAAAGAAATCTCAATCATGTCCAATAATCTTATTAATGTCAAACTTATCAATATTTTCCACTTTGGTTTCATCATTTTCTTTAATCAAACTAGGCAAATATAATCCCACCTCCTTTTTCTAGGCTCCTCTACAATTCCATAATAATATAGAACTCATTTATAAATAGAAGGGGAAATGTACCCGCCAAACAATTTATCGTCTTTCCCATTCTTCCTCTTTTTATAATAACTTTCAATAAGGCCTAAATTCTTAATTTCCTTACTAAGCTTAGTGCTACCCGATTTAGAGTCCAATTTAGACTCATTTTAACAGGAATGACTGAGAATAACCAAATCATAATTATCACTAGGAGGACAAATTAAATTCTTCTTCGGCTGAGAATTATGTACCTCATCTTCAGCCTTCTTCAAAGGATTATCATTTTTAAGAACACTGCTAACAATTATAACATCATCATCATAAGGAGTTTCCTCTTCCAACAGAACATTAAAAAAATTGGTAGAAGAATATGAAAATCTTCCCAACTTGCTATTATAATTTCCTCCCATGTTGCTAACAAAGTCAGAAGTTTCATGATTCTTCTTGACCACAACAACTTCATCAAACTTCAAGCAATTATCAAAAACAATAAATAGTTTCAACATATCTTTCTACATATTTCAATTCACCAGATATGCAATAGGTTTTGGATAACTAATAGCTTTAACAAGAGAATAATCAGCCTCAATTACCATCTTACCTTTTTCAATATTTTTACCCTTATCCATAGTAATGATATGGTCAAATTTCCTTGGAAGAAGATCTTCTCTAGAAATCATTGCATTATATGATTTAAATTTCCTTTTTTCATAATTCACATTAATCCAAGGGCCATAGTTACTGGAAAGATTCTTTTCAGTAATCAAATTATGAGTAGATAGACCTCATGAAATAGTAACCTTAGCACCAATTACTTTTTTAGGAACCTCAACATTCTGAATTTTTTATTTGGAAGGTAAATTATCTTTTATATTCTTGTCAAAATATTAATGTTGTTTATGATCAATTATACCACAATTGAAGCAAAATGAACACATTTTCTCATATTCAATTTTTTGAAAAAAATCTCCCATTCATACCTTCAATCCAAATTCCAGCAGGCAGTGGGTCATCAAGCTTAATCTGAACATAGACTCTTACAAACTCTCTTCTTCTCCAATTGAACATGTTTCCATCTAATAGCATTGGAATGCCAATGGAGGTGAGTCTATTAGGGGTTTTATAAATGTATAATTATTTTTATAAAAAAAATTATGAAACTAATTGTTAGGAAAAAAAAATTAGACTATTGTGAGTATTTTTTAACTCTTAAAATGATAAGATAGTAATTTTCTTATAGCTAACATATTCTTAGAGATCCCGTTGTAAGAAAATACTATTTACCATAGCAATTTTTAAAAGAAAAATCAAATGATATGATATTAATCTTAAAAATAAATTAGTGAAAAAGATGCCTAAAAAGCCCTAAATAATACTATTACTGATATTAGATTTGTCCATTAGCATACCACAGACCTGTTGCAAATCTGGATTCCATGATTATAATTTTGATAATAGCAAATATTTTTATTCCTAGTTGAGTGCCTAATCTTTCAGGTTCACAAGATTAATTACAATTCAAGCCAGCTCAAGATTGAGTCAGTCTATGTTTGTTTCAGGTTCAATGTAATTTTTCACATTTATTGAGTCAAATATAATGTAATGGATCCCCAAGCTAAGTAACCTTGCATACACACACACACTCAAGGGAAAAGTTTTAGTGAGTTAGAGTTTCTATTTTATTTTTTGTTCATATCGTCCTGGACGATAGTGATATCATCCTGGACGATAGTGATATCATCGTTGACGATCCATTGAAAATAGAAATCCTAATTAGGGCAGTCATATTAAGTCGATCTAATTAAGCAGATCATCTTGGATGATTCACCCATCGTACATGATGATATGCTAAAATTAAAAATTCTCAACCGCTAGACTAAGTTAGACAAGTTTTTATTTTTAGTATTTTGGTCTGATCGTCCTGGACGATACGTGTATCATCCTGGATGATTCATTATAATCATGCCTAAATTGGTCAGGTGATTAAGGAAAGTAATTAAGATTTGATTGATTCGATTATATCATCTTGGACGATCAATTAGAAATTCTTACCATCCAGTGTATTTCACCTGGATGACCCGAACTATCTGTCAGACGATACTGCCATTTTTAAACTAATCATACAGGATGATAGACATATCATTCTGGATGATCAGTTATTTTGAAATCATCGAGCATAAGTTATCCTAGACGACCCAAACTGTGTACAGGATGATATTCAACATTTTTGAATTAATCGTATAGGATGATATACATATCATTCTGGACGATCAAGTCATTTTTTTAGATCGTCCAGACTTTTATCCTGGATGACCCGAATTATCTGCTTGACGATATTTCTGATTTACACTAATCATCCAGAGAAACAAGATCATATAATCCAGAAGGGGTTGATTTACACTAATCATGCAGGACAATCGAAGATCGATCGTGGATGATCTTCGACGGTAAGTTAAAATTTAGGCCAATTTTTGAGCCTTTTTATTTAAGATCTTTTTCTTACAACTGTAGAAATCTTTTGCCGTAGTCCTTTCCTGAGAGAGTCTTTGAGAGAGAGGGAGAGCTTGGGAGAGAGAGAAAGAGAGAATCTTGTGAGGGAGAGTTTGTGAGGTTTTTACAAAGGTTACTCTAAGCAAGGATTCAAGTCGTTATCTTCAGTCGTCATCCCTTATTCCTTGGTGCTCTGAAGGAAGGATCATCTGCAAGAAGATTAAGGTTCTCTGTTTGCTTCAGGAGAAAGAGAAAGGAGGTAAGGTTCTCTACCTGTTTTAGGAGGAAGTGAAATGAGGTAAGGTTCTCTGCCTACTTCAGGAGGAAGCAAAAGGAGTCTGGGTTCTCTGCCTCACCGGGTTGGTGAAAAAGCGTTTTGTAAATGCTTCTCCGTCTTGCTGTGGGAGCAGAAGGAGAGTCACTTAGTTTTTGTGCAATACTTGGAGCGGAGGCTCCGGGGAGTGGACATAGGTCAAGTTGATAGAACCACTATAAAATCTAATGTGTTCTTTCTGATTATTTTCTGCACTTAAATTTTTTGTTGATGATCGTGTGATTGAAGTTATTATTTATTTCATTAAACATCTATACATCATCGCGAAGTTGTAATTATTTTAAAACATTCAAAAAGAATTTCAACATCAGTTTTGTTTAAGAATTTTTAAAACTATCAATTCACCACCCTCTTGGTTAGCCTCGGGCTAGTTTATAAGGGCTTAACATCCCTAATGAACTTTCAAGTGGTATCCGAGTGGGATTTATAAAATCAAGTTTTGAAAAACTTTTGAATTTGATCAATGACTAACTTTAGTAATAGAAACACATCAGAAGGGTATTCCATTACTCGTCCACCCTTGTTTGATAATATACCTTTTGATTTTTAGAAAACTCGCATGTCCACTATTTTATAATCTATAGATTATCATATGTGGATGCTTGTTAAAAATGGATACTCTACACCATTTAGATTATATGATAGAGTTAAAACTGAACTTTCTTTTACTGAATGGATATTTGATGATAGAGATTTAGCACAACTGAATGCAAAATATTTAAACTATTTTTTCTCTGCATTAAAATCTGAGAATTACATGCATGTCTCTAATTATATGACTGGTAAAGAAATCTGAGATAGATTATGTATCACTTATGAGGGCACAACTGAAGTCAAACAGTCTATGTTGAATATCTTGGTTCACAACTATGAACTCTTTCATATGAAACCTAGTGAGTTAATATCTGAAATGTACACTAGATTCACACAAATCGTCACCTCCCTGCATGTCTTAGGAAGAGAACTCACCAACTATAAAAAAGTTAACAAAATCTTAAGATGTTTACCTTTTTCCTATGATGCCAAGATAACTGCTATCACTGAATCCAAAGATTTAAATAATTATTCTATTGATAACTTACTTGGATCACTAATTACTTACGAGTAAGGAGTGAACCAAAGACAACTTGATGCAGGTGAAAAAAGAATGAGAAAACTGTGGCGTTGAAGGCGAACAATACGGATACTTTTGGGTCTGAAAGCAATGATGTTGCCTTAATCACTAGGCAATTCAAAAGCTTTCTAAGGAAGAAATACAAGATTTATCAGAAAGGGAATAAAGATAAGTAGAAAAAATTCTAAAAATTCTTCTGATACAATTTATTTTGAATGCAAGAAGTCAGGATATATAAAAGCTGATTATCCGACACTTAAGGCTCACCCAAGCAAGGAGAAGGGTGAGGAGAAATCCAAGTTCAGGAAGGATAAGAAGTAGATTCAAAAGGCTTTCTGGGCAGATTCTGCATCTAACTCCTCTATGACTGAAAATGAAGAGGAGACTACAAACTTTTGTTTAATGGCATATGAACATCATGGTCAGTCTGACCAAGAAGAGGTATGTGAACTGACCTACGATCAATTACTTAAAGTTTTTAAGAAAATCTATTCATCATAGGAAACTTAAGAAAATGCATGCTAGCCTTGTGGGCTCCGAAAATTCAGCCCCGGCCTCCGCCCGCTTTGCCTTCTGCTTGGGGGAGTTTTAACGGACTATGTTTCGGGGTAAATTTTGGAAGGCAGATGAGGTTGTAGATAAGACACTACCCAGAGATTTTGCCCTCATTTTGTGAGGACTTTATGATCTGAGTTCTGGTTTCATATAGGCGCAAGCCCCTATAGTTAATTACCTCTCCCGATCACGAGAGAGAACTTTCGATTAAGGCTAGTCGTCAATCATATACGTAGGAATACGTCGTATCTGGTATATAGTAGCAGCATGGGTTTTGAAGTTTGAGGATTTCAGTATTTAGAAGATTGGAAGATTTGGAGATTTAAAGATTTAATATTTAAAATAGAAATTTCACCATCTTGCACTTAAAGCGGATGATGGGGAAATGGATGATAGACCCGATCAAGATCCCATGGTTTCGTCATCCCGGGCCATCGTGATCCCTGGTCTACTTAGTCAGAGGAGGTAGTCGACCCAACCTAATAGAAGGATCTTTGTCGGCAGCCATGGGTTGCTTCGTCCAAGGGCATCTTGTAGACCTGGGTTGAATATTTGTCTAAGGGGATAATTTTGAATCCACCTTAGCTAACAGAGGGCTTTGTTCCCTATCGATCATATCCTATTGATTCATATCTCAAGGATTTGATGCCATTGGGGAGCATACGGGCTTTGGCCATAACCATAATATAATTGTGCCATTTGGCGGCGACCACCTGGTTCAGAGGGCCCCGAGTCATAACCATTTATCCTGTAGTGCCATTTGGTGACAAAACTATCGGTTAGAGGACTCATACCACGTCCTTGCTGGCAGGAGATTGTTTGAGAATGGATCCTAGTGATATTTTCGACTAGGAATTAGCTCTATGTGAGCTGAAGTAGTTTTCATATTTATCCACCTCGGCAAACTGTTACGGAGGGTGGATGGATTTGCTTTATATGATTGATGATTGAATTTCATTTTTTTTAAATATCTTTGGGATTTTGAAATTTTTGGAGTTTTGGAGTTTTGGGTATTTGGGTGGTATTTGGAAAGATCTGTGTGGACCCCTCCGGTTGAGATTTGCATTTAATACGGCCATCATCGGGGTGCATGAGCTCATTTATATTTTATTGATTGAACCCTGTCGACTCTATCTACTAGTCGATAGAAGATCGGGTTTCGTAGGCTTTGGACCTTTGTTAGTGAATTCCCTTGATTATAGACCTTGAAGGCCTAATATGAACTATAAAATAAATATCCCAGTCGATCTCGCGACCGCATATTTATTTAATAGTTTGAGCCGTGTCGACTCCTATCTACCTGTATAGAAAGATCGGGCTCGAACTGGAATTCACTTATTGACCCGCGCAACATAGCGCAACATCCCTAGACGTCACGTATGTACCAATAATATGCTCTCCGGGGCCCATGCGGGTGTAGTGATTGCATACCCCCCTTTTCGTGTTCCTATGTGTATACAAATTAAGATGCACGTGCGGGGGATTTTAGACATTTGTAAAAGCCTTCTGTCCGCTTGCATAGATGTTGCGGATCCAGTGGCGTGGCACTGGGATTTCATTTGGGGATTTGTATGCCTTCTGTCTGCTCGCATGGGTGTTACAGATCCGGTGGCGTGGTATTGTAGCTTGTGGACGCCTTCTATCTGCTTGTACGAGTGTTGCAGATCCGGTGGCGTGGCGCTGGGATTTCATTTGGGGATTTATACGCCTTCTGTTTGCTCGCATGGGTGTTACAGATCCGGTGGCATGGTGTTGTAGCTTGTGGATGCCTTCTGTCTGCTTGTACGAGTGTTACAGATCCGGTGGCGTGGCATTATACGATCTCCCCTACTGCTGCTTGTAGGCAGGTAGATGTTTTCATTTATGGATTGGAATTGACTTCAGGATACTATATTTACTGAAGTCTTTCTGCATCTACCCATAGATGATATGTGGTGCGTATATCTGTATCTATAGGGGATTCATATATATTATAGATCATTATAACAACTCATAGGACCTTGTATTGCTGTGTATTTATAATGAATTGACATATTTGCTTGCTCTTGAATGGTGGTTGATTGTAGGAGCGTTGTGAGTGAGTTTTGTATTCGTTGATGGTCTTTCAAACTTTGCCTGTAGGTAGTGTGTTGAGCTCATGAAAGGTCATCTATAACAAATGTTGTGCATGTGATGGGTCTCCTATAGTAGCTCATTGGTGCTTGCATTTGTTACAATTTCTTCTACATTTTATTTGTGATCTTCAACTCCTGCTTCTGAATACATATTATACGCCTGCATCCATAGAGGTCCTATTTGCCTGTTGGCTTGCCTGTTGCTTTGACGAGCAAGATCGTTGTGTACATTTTTAGTCTTCTGCAAATAATTTTCTTTGAGCATAGGTCTTCTAGTGCCATCTACAAATATTCGTGTTAACTATAGCTCTTATGTATTTGTATGTAGGTTGCATGCCATGTGTATGACGAGCCTCCTTTGTAATCCGTAGGCATTTACATTCAATGTATATTTGTAGATAATGCATTGTACATACAACAAAGTTCTTGTAACAACTACAATCTTCCATTCCATGCTTATAGAGAGATTCATCACTCCATGCTCTTACATGATATACGATGTGCATTACAGCTCATTACATATTCTTCATGCTCCATTTATGGATACTCCTTGTATGTATTGAAACTCTTCTATTGCTTGATATATTTACTTGCAATAGTTTAAATGTTGCAGGTTCAATAATTTCCTTTGTCATTAAGAGTCATCCATGAATATCTATAAGCTTTCTGTAGTCTCTTGCAAGTGAACCATTGCATGTGTAGTAGATTCATGTTTATTGCTTATGGGTGATGTATAGAAACTTTAGTCATATATGCCACTATTTGCGGGCACTTATTGATATTCACTTGAACTCTTGCTTGCAGATATGTTGCAAGTTATGTTAAAGTCCACAAGTCCTTTATTTGATTGTCTTTGTTTAAGTTCAAAGTATAAGTCCTTGTCACCAAGTTCATATCCTCTACAGTTTTTTCAAGTTTGTTGAGTCCTTGCAAGCTCAAATCAAGTTTGACTTGAGTTTACATGTTCGAGTTCAAACCCCAAATCTTGTCCAAATATGAGTTCAATTCAACATCATTTAATTGACTTTGATTTAGGCTAGATTTTATGTTCATTTGAGTTCAGTTCATAAGGTCCTTTTGAGTTCAAATCAAGTCCAAATTTTGCTCAAGTCAGGTCCAAGTGGTCATCTATTCACCCGAAATTTCGGCAGCATTCCGGCATCTCCCCCATTTAGGGGAAAATACGAGAAAACTGGGCCTTCACAACCACGCTAAGAAAAGCGTGTATGGTAGGTGCCCTCTTTCGAGGACACCGCAGCCATGTAAAGTCTTCAATCCCCACCATGCTTAAGAAAGTGTGTATGGGTCTTCAAATGTACCTGTAAAGAAGAGCAGTTGTTTCCCTGCTGGTACAGAGCCGCGTACGGGTACTTAGGATTGTCCCCACCACGCTAAAAAAAGCGTGCATAGGGCCTACCCGCCTCGCCGTAGGTGTCGCACCGGGTTTCCTTCCCACCACGCTTAAGAAAGTATGTATAAGCGGTTTGCCGGCTCGACATGAACGTCGAGAACGGGATTTTGGTGATTACCCGCCTTGTCATAGGCACCGCACCGGGGTCCCATCCCACCACGCTAAGAAAAGCGTGTATAGGCAGTTTTTCGGTGCGCCGCTAACGACAAGGACGAGCTTTCGGAGTTTTAAGTTTGAGAAGTTATACCTTGGCGAGCGTCGAGGTGGATAACAAAAATGCACAAAATACCAATCTTTCTTTTTCTTTTCTTTCTTCTTTTTTTTTTAACATAAACACACACACATACAAATACATATGTATGTCTAAGCTTAACAATCACCAATAATAATGAAAATAATTAACACTATTAAGTAACTAATAACATTGATAAAACTACTCACAACAATCATTTATAATTAACAGATAACATTGATAAAATAAAACAGAGCCCAAGCAAAAATAAAAGAAAACAATGAACTTTACTGTTTGAGACTTGGGTTAAGTTGGATTTTGGATGGGTAGGTGGGCTTTAGGAGGCTGCTTTGAGGTGGAGAATGGTTGTTGGAAGTGGACTATTTTGGAGAGCTGTTGTAGGCTTTTGGATTGTAGTGATAGGGGATGCAGAGTGGGGTGTGAGTTGCTGTTTGGAATGGCTGTTGTGGGCTGAATGTAACAGGTTATGTGGACTTGACTTGGAGCAAGAGAGGGGCTATTTTGGACTTGTGGGGTTGTTGGATTAGGCTATTAGCCTAAGAATAGGAAGAGATCAGAGAGCCTTCTAGATGGTTGTTGGTGGAGGAAAAAGGTGCAGAGTTCAGCACTATGAAAAAAATTCACTAGTGGAGTTTGATAGCTGAGGAGATTTACAAGCTGTAGTGGTAGGGAGGTGGAAGGGGAACTATTGGGCTGGTTATGTGGAGTGGAAAAATATACTATAAATCCTAATGGGTTGCTATGGTGGAGTAGTATTGACTGAATGAGGGAAGTGCTAAGGAAGGTTGTTGTTTGGGCTGATTTCAACAGGGGCTGCTATTTGTTGACGGCTATTTTGTGAGGAGGTGGTTTGCTATCATCAATCACTGCTGGTGGCTCTGGAGGGATATGCATGAGCTGCTTGATTCTCTCAATGTTTGTAAGTCACTGTGGAGTCGAACTGGAGCCGGATACAGGAGGTCAGAGCTTGAGGAGGTAGCAGGACCTACAACTACTTGCAAAATAGAGGAGGCTTGAAGTGTGGAGCTGTATGTGGAAACCAAGAAAATGGAGAGAGGGACAAAGTTTAGGCAATCGAAAGTGGGAGGAAAAAAACGAAAGCTTCTTGCAAACGTCTCTCAGAAGTTCTGCTTGCTCGGGTTTGCATATACAGAAAGTGAACTTAGTTTTTTTTCCCTTTTTTTTTTGACGACCCAGCTAAGGCCAGCTGCGACGAAGAGACGGATTGACGGGAGTGACCGAATTTTGACTGAGCGAGGTAAACATTAATGTGCATTTAATCAATTTGATATCTTTTCCCCCATTTGGCCTCTACTGTATTATTAAAACTATTTAAATTAATTTATATATTACTGTTTAGTCATTAGGCATTAATTTAGAAAGACAGAGTGCTTTAATTGGTCCAAAACCGCTTCGATTCACGTGTCATCTTCTCGATTTACGTGTCGACTATTTCATTTAACTTATCGAATTCACTGAATATCAGAATTAGATAAATTAATAGTATATTTAGCGTATTGCCAACGTTCTGGTCGCAATGATGCAGTCTGTTTCGCGCTCGGATGTCATTTGGGTAGCGCCGAGGCTAAATTTTCTCAAAATGCATGCCACCAATCCGGATGATCCAATTTAAACATATGAAATATAGTTTTCAAGTATTTGTGATATTCCGATCGCAATAGAGAAATCGATTTCACGATCGGACTTTATTTTGGCATAAATTTGAGTATTTTTACATGGGGATTACCTCGATTTGTGTGCACCACCTTAACTGAAAAAATTGGTAGTGCATTTAGGGTATTGCCGATGATCTGATCGCAATGATGCAGTCTGTTTCGCGATCAGACATCATTTGGATAGCGACAAGGCTGATTTTTTTCTCGAAATTCATGCCACCAATCTGGATGATCCAATTCAAATATATAAAATAAAGTTCTTAAGTATTTGCGATATTCTGATCGCAATGGCGAAATCCGTTTTGCGATCGGACATCATTTGGACAACTACAAGGCCGATTTTTTTTTAAATCCGTGCCACCAACCTGGATGATCCAATTTGAACATAGAAAATATAGTTCTTAAGTATTTGCGATATTCCGATCGCAATGGTGAAATCCATTTCGTGAAAGGACATCATTTGATCAACATTGTGTTTTAATTTTGGGTGTCGGTCATCCCTTTTGATCGATCTCTTCTGATTCGACTGCGAAGGGTCTTGACCTAGTAGAATTTGATGTTCTGATTGCAACTGTGCAGTCCGTCTGGCATTCAGAGATCATTTGACCCTTCAAGTAAGGTGTCGGACCAACCCGCGCACTACTTGATTCATCATTTTTATCCTTTTATGCGTGGTTTGAGTTATGGGGGTCAACAAATGCCCCTCAACAAATGTGGTTCGCGTCTAGAGTGAATCACATTTGTTGTATGATGATTGACCCTATGAATCTCCAAATATTTACTCTGGATGCCACACATGGGATCTCATTTTGTGGATCTCCAAAAGCTTGTTTGGATGTCACACACTAATTTTCTTTCTCTATAGATCCTCAAGATTCCATCTCTATGCCGTTGTAAATCTTTAGATGCACTTATAGTCAATAACATGATTGACATGTTGGCTCTTGTCAAATAGAGATCCATATGAGAGTGATAGAATACTTTCTCCTGACACTTGTGGATATCATTGCCGCTTTTTTTGTTTGCCACCCTCATGTGTTGATGTAATATTTTTGTCACTTTTGTTGGTTGTTTCTTGCTTAGATTGCACTTTATGATGATAACACATTTGGTTTACGGAGGACCTTCCATCTCCCATTCTTTACTTGCATTTTAGCAAGAAATTTTAAATATTTATTTGGGGATCTCGGCACGCGGCATGATGTCGACTCAAATAAATATTTAAAATGCCCACAGTCTTTATGGATATTTGTAGATGTCATTCAGGATGCTTCTTTTTGTAGCTTTAACTTGAGTCCTGAGATTTTGATTTCTCCTATCCTATGCTTTATGCGGCGGACATTGATGGAGAATTACCTGATTTATCTTTAATGACTTATTAGGTTTTTTTTTACCTTCTGCATTTGCTTCTTGCTTTAGTAGGCTTGGCGAAGGAGTAGATGCTAGCGACCAAACCCTTTAGGTTTATACTAGGTCAGTGGCGAAAAGTCATTGGTCCGGAGCTTTGTGCGTAACAGACTTGTAGATGACGAAATCCTCAAAGTTCAGCTTTAAGCTTTTCATGAACTTTAGGATAATTTCTTCGGTCCTTTGCTTTGTCTTTGATGGACTTATTGAAGAAAAGTTTCTTCAATCCTCACTTTATGCTTTACGAATTTATTGAAGGATTTGCAGGTTTTGGATTCGGTTGATAGTACCAAGCATGAGTAGTATCTTGATCCTTAACCACTTGAGAAGACTTTAATCTGAGTCACTAGAGTTCATCAGATTAGGTGAGCTGGGATTTGGCAGCTCTTCGTCCTCTGGTTGTTGAGATGGGGGTTCCTCTCCTATGGCCTTTCTTATGGCGTGTTGAGTAGACGGAGCTACCAGCGATCTGGTTATATTTGGGCGTGTTGGATCCGACCTCTTACACCCATTCAGGCTTCAGACTTGAGCTAGGAGAAATGCGCTTCCCAATGCTGATTTTATTGAAGTTGGTAGATTTGGAGTCATCCTTCACGGTTGAAGATTTAGAGCCTACGGATATCTGGTAGTTACTCAAGATTCCTCCTTCTCACTGGAACTTTGATTCTCCAATCATTTAAGAGAATTCGGTAGACTACGATCACTTGAACTTATCGAGTCAAATTAGCTTTCGTACTTCCTACAATCCCTACTGAGGGGTTGATAAGGTGGGGGTTTCGCTACTACGGCCTTTCTTATGGCATGTTGAGTAGACGGAGCTGCCAGTGATCCAGCCATATTTGAGCTTATTGGATCCGGCCTCTTACACCCACCTGAACCTTAAGCTTCAGGCTGTTGAAAGATTTCAAGCGGTTTCGGCTAAATTTGTTGGAGTGTGCAGTCACAAAAGTCTCTTTTCTGACTTTTGAATCTTGATACGTTGGAGAAGGTGGTGTCTCGATCTTTTGAAGGATCACCTGCATTTACTTTGAAAAAGCATTCATTGTATTTTTCAGCATAAAAGAATATTTGTATGGATAATTTTGAAAGTTCGATAGGGATGTTAAGCCCTAGTGAACTAGTCCCGAGGCTAACCAAGAGGGGGGGGGTGAATTGGTTATTTAAAAATTTCACGATAACTATGAAAATCTTTTTATAACATGCAGCGAAAATGAATTAAAACAACGATAAAAAGATCAACCAAAGATATTCACCCAAGTAGTTAATATCAGGAAAAATTAAAGTGCAGAATTGAATCAGAAAAGCAAACCAGATTTTATAGTGGTTCGGTCAACTTGACCTACGTCCACTCCCCGGAGCCTCCCCTCTGGGTATTACACTAAACAGAAGTGTCTCTCCTTTTGCTCCCATAGAAAGGCGGAGAAGCCTGTACAAAAATCTCCTTTTCACCACACGGTGAGGCAGAGAATCCGACCTCCTTTCGCTTCCTCCTAAAGCAGGCAGAGAACCTTCGAACTCCTTTCGCTTCCTCCTGAAGCAGGCAGAGAACCTACGAACTCCTTTTGCTTCCACCTGAAGCGGGCAGAGAACCCCGGATCTTCTTGCGAATGATCCTCCCACGACGAACACCGACTAGACGAAAGACGACGAGCGGAGAAGATGACTCTGATCCGTGCTCGGAGCAACCTTAGTGAATCCCTCACTAACTCCCCCTCACAAGATCTTCTCTCTCTCTCCCAACTCTCTCTCTCTAGGGTTTCTCAGGGAAGGAAGGCAGCAAAAGATTTTTCTAAAAATTGGAAAAAGTTCTTTTAAAGGAGGGCTTAAAATTTGCCCTAAATCTCAACTGGTCGGCCAAGATCGTCCAGGACGATCAGTAGATCGTCCTGTACGATCAGTTCAAATTCAGCTGTTTCAGCCTGGACGATTAGGCTCTTCTGGATGATCAGTAGAAAAAGTTGTTCATATCATCCCGTACGATCCTGCGATCGTCCGGGACGATTAGTGCAAATTGAGTGAAATCGTCCAGAAGATAGTTCGGGTCGTCCAGAGAAATCTGTGCTGGACGACCAAAAAATGACTTGATCGTCCCGGATGATAGGGTCATCGTCTGGTACGATTAGTTCAAAAAGGCCCCAAATCATCCTGTACATAGTTCTGGACGTACAGCTTAAATGCACTAGACGATCAAGATCGTCCGGGACGATCCTGCGATCGTCCAGGACAATATGATCGTATCAACCAAAAATAAGTTGCTTTCCTTAATTACCATATTAAATTAGGCATGATTGTACTGGATCATCCGGGACGATACACATATCGTCCGGGACGATCAGACCAAGTATCTAAAAATAAGAACTTGCCTAACTTGATCTAGCGGCTGAGAATTTCTGATTTGGGCATATCATCCCGTACGATCCGGAGATCGTCCAGGACGATTTGCTTAATCTGACCCTCTTAACTTAGTCGCCCTAATTAGGGTTTCTGTTTTAACTGGATCGTCCAGAATGATGTGGAGATCGTCCAGGACGTTCTGAACAAATTTTTAACAGAAACTCTAATTTACTCAATCTCTCTCCCTGAGTGTGTGTGTGCAAGGTTACTTAGCTAGGGAATCAGTTACATTACAGTTGACTCAATAAAAAGAAAAATCATACATTTGACACACTTGGACCCGATCTTGAGTTGGCTTGAGTGGCTCGCGGTCTTTTGTGCCTGAAACAGATTAGCTAAGCAAAACACACTGGAAACATGTTTGTCATCATCAAAACCAGATTTGCAACAATATCCCCCTTTTTGATGATGGCAAACATTTGTAAAGTAGTCTGACAATAAAAGTAAACTAGGAGATCAAACAAACAAACATTTTTTAAATTTTCATTTAACAGCTAAAATAATACAGGAAATATGACTCAAAAAACAGAAACAGACATGACTACAACTGACTCCCCCTTTTGACATCACAAAAAGGAGGAGGAAAGAAAGAAAAAAACAGAACACGAAAATAAAACATAGAAGTGACAAACTACAAAAGCAGGAAACTAAAACAGAGGTGGATCCTGATCGGAAGGAGGAGGTGGTGGTGGAGGGTTGAAGTAATGGTGAATGACCTGAAATTGAGCTCCGAACCAGGCCATGTCCTGGTCATGCTGCTGTTGTTGCTGCGCAGCATAGTCCACGAAGCGTTGGAGGTCCTCGTTGTGTCGCTGCTCCTGGGCAACCACGTAGGAGTCAAAACGGGCCTCCCACTGGTCAAATCGCTGCACCAGGTGGTCAAGGGGAGAGGCAATGCGAAGGGGAGCAGGTGCCTCGGGTGCAGCAGGAGCGGGAATGGCCGCTTCCTCCTCTTCCTCACCATCCGGGGTGGGCTCCGGATGTAGTCGGGTGCTGTGGAGGACATGGAAGGCATTGTTGGTGAGGAAGTAGGTAGGAACATCTGGGGCTGCGGGATATTGCAAGTCATACTTGGTTTCAAGAGCATAGGCAATGAGGTGGCCTAAGGCTAGATTTGGGCGACGGTGATGACCTGGATCCCGGATGGTGGTAAGGTGCTCGAGGTACCGGATAATGAGATCGGCAGCATTAAATTCTCGATGGGCCATGATGTAGTAGGTGGTCAAGGACAGGAGGGGGGTGATGTGAATGCGATCCCCCGCCTTTGGAACGACGGAGGAATGAAGAACATGTTGAATGGTTCGGGCGTCCTTAAGAAGGGTGGAGTAGGCATTGTCATGATAAGGGGCATTGGTATTGCGGAGGAAATGATTGGCGACACTCCAATTATAATCTGGGTCTGTGATAAGGGTGTGGAGTTTGTCGCCAGTGATGGACAGTTGGAGAATGTCGTAAAAGTCTTGATAGGTAAGCTCGACAGGGCGCTGATTGACATAGGAACGGAGAGTGGAGTAGTCAGCGGAAATCCGCAGGTTCGCAAAGAAAACGCGAAGAAGTTCGAAACTAAAGGGAAAAATGAGGGTGAGGATGAAGGTAAGAGAAGTGTGCGCGAAGAGATCAAGGACTGGATAGGTGAGAGTGCGAGGATTTACTATTTTCGAAGGCGTGATTTCCACCTCGCAGTATCGCTCAAAGGCAGCCTGATCGGCTGCATTAGGGAAGCGAGGATCAACCGGCCCCCGGGAGGAACTGGCACCCTCTGACGGGAACGCTTGCCACCGGCCATGAGGAATTGAGAGGGTAAGGAGGAGAAGTGGAGTGGAGAAAATCGGTGTGAAAAAAATCCCAAGAAAACTGCTGTTTATAAAGAACATGGACTGATCGTCCCGTACGATCGAGACATCGTCCGGGACGATCTGGACATTTATGACGTCCTGGACGATTGGTCAAAAAGGCGGTCCGATCGTCCAGGACGATCCGATATCGTCCGGGACGATTAGACACAGGCGATCGTCCCGAAGAGTCAGCTGGACGACCGTTGACGAAAAAGTATCATCCCGGACGATTACGTGGATCGTCCAGGACGATTTACAATAAATAGGTCGGACGGGCCAAAGTTGAATCGTCCAGCGGCTTGACAGGTGGATCGTCCAGGACGATGAGGTGGATCATCCAGGACGATGGGCAATAATTGGTGCAATGTCAGCCGTTTGATTAGATCAGGAAGATATGGATCATATCGTCCAGGATGATGTAAGGATCGTCCAGGATGATCACCAATAATTGGGATAGTTTCAGCAACAGGAGCAGTGGGTATGATTTTGAATGAATCGTCCAGGATGATTTTTGGATCGTCTAGGACGAAGAGGATCGTCCAGGACGATCGGTGTATCGTCCAGGACGATGTGAAGAAAAGCAGAAAAGGATGAAGGATGAAGATGATCGACCAGGATCCCAAAAATACAACCATGAAAACAAAATAACAAAAAGACGAATAAAACTGACCTCAAAAACACATAGAAGTTTTTTTTTTTTTTTTGATTAAGCTGCTCTTAGAAAATCAGAATTTTTTTCCTTGACTTTAGATTCGAAAACCAATGACAGGACGATTGACAGCGCTGAAATCCAGAAAAGGTTGGAAATAATCAACGTTCGTAGCTCCGACCCCGAGCACCTTATCGATGCAAACCTCTTTCAAAACAAAAATTCGATTCAGAATAAAAGACATTAGATTTGAAAAGAAATCCTTTCAAGCCTCGTTCCAGAAAAATATCTAATATAATAGTGTTACAAAGTAAAAAATCAGAAATCAGAATTTTCAAGACTCAAGCTTTTGAAAATATTAAGTGGCGCACAGATTTTTCTAAGACATTTAATAATCTGAAAGGGAAGAAAGCTTGTTTTGGGCTCATTTTATGCCTCTTTTTCAAATTGGTTGGCGCTTTGCGCATCTTTTGATTTTTTATACACTTTGTGTATTCAATTTGGCAATTTCGCATCTTTTCAGTTTTGGGCTCATTTTATGCCTCTTTTCCAAATTATCTGGCGCACTGCGCATCTTTTATAAGCTTTCTCCTTTTCATAATCATTAAAGAGTCTCAGCTGTGAGATTATCTTCCAGATATAGGAGATGACTCTCCATAGTAAGGAAGACCGATTCACAAAACAAAAGCCATACAACATATGATAAATGCAATCACTTGGTTTAGAAAATCAAACTAATGACTCAAGACTTTGAAAAACACTATTGATATGAGACAGATTACTGTAGGAAGATAAAATAATCTCTATTTCAAAAACTAATATTTTAATTTTGAAGAGGATTTTTATTTAAAAGAAACTACACACCAGTAAAGGAGTTAGAGGAAGAGAAACAATTATCAATGTTTCTTCCCTTTAACAGATTCAGCGAAGTCAATCACTGCTTATCAGCTTCCAAACCAAAACAAGGTAAAAACTCCCAGTCAAAAATTCAGATCACCAGAAGTAGTGAGCGGTGATCAGATCTTGAAAAGCATAAAACAGTAAGTGCAAGATATGAACCAGTAAATAAATAAAAACAGGTAGAAAATCATAGCAAAGTAAATACTCAAATCAAACTAACAATAAGGCTAACACAAAAATCAGCAGAAGAAATAAAATCAACTGAAAGCAAATAATCAAATCAAAACTAACTAACAAAAATCAGAAATCAGAATACCAAAACTAACTAACAGAAATCAGAATACCAAAACTAACTAACAGAAATCAGAATACCAATCAGAACAATCAACAGTCATCAGAATCAAGCATTTATATCAATCACTCCTAATCTGGTTCTCAAAATGCTGAATGAGTCAAAGGCCAGTGGTTTAGTGAATATGTCAGCCAGCTGATTTTTAGTTGCTACGTGGTGTAGCTCAATGTCCCCTTTTGTAACATGGTCCCTAATGAAGTGATGCCTAATGTCAATGTGTTTGGTCCTAGAATGTTGGATTGGATTCTTAGAGATACAGATGGCACTAGTATTATCACACAGAATAGAGATTGTGCCAACAGGTACTCCTAAATCCAAGACTTGCTGCTTCAACCAAAGAACTTGGGTCACACAACTCCCTAAGGCAATGTACTCAGCTTCAGCAGTGGAAAGTGCAACTGAGTTCTATTTTCTACTGGACCAGGAGACTAACGACTGTCCTATAAATTGATAAGTCCCAGAAGTACTCTTCCTATCCACCCTACACCCCGCAAAGTCAGAATCAGAATATCCAATGATCTCAAAAGAGGTGCTGTGCCTAGGGTACCAAATTCCTAGGTTTGGGGTTCCTAAAAGATATCTAAGAATTCTCTTAACAGCAGTCAGGTGGGACTCTTTAGGATCAGCCTGAAACCTAGCACAAAGACAGACACTAAACATGATATCAGGTCGGCTAGCAGTTAGGTAAAGCAGTGAACCTATTATCCCTCTATACTTCTTCTGATCAACAGATTTTCCATTTGAATCCTTATCTAACTGAACTGAGGAGGGCATGGGAGTATTGATTGGCTTGGCTTTGTCCATTTCATATTTCTTCAAAATGTCCTTAGTGTATTTTGATTGATTGAGAAAGGTTCCATCATCCGTTTGCCTTATGCTAAACCCCAAAAAGTAGGACAATTCTCCCATCATACTCATCTCAAACTCTTTACTCATTGTTTTAGAAAACTCTTCACATAAGTATTTATCAGAAGATCCAAAAATTATATCATCAACATAGATCTGGACAATGAGTAAGTCATCTCCTAATCTCCTCAGAAAAAGGGTGGTGTCTACGCTCCCCTTAACAAACTCTCTTTCTAACAGGAATGTGCTAAGCCTCTCATACCAAGCTCTGGGTGCCTATTTCAATCCATATAAGGCCTTTTTTAATTTATAGACATGACTTGGATATTGGGAACTCTCAAAACCTGGGGGTTGTTCTACAAAAACATCTTCTTTAATTACCCCATTTAAAAAGGCACTCTTAACATCTATTTGAAACAGCTTAAATCCCTTATAACAGGCAAAGGCTAGTAGCACTCTAATGGCTTCCAATCTAGCTACAGGGGCAAAAGTCTCCTCAAAATCAATCCCTTCTATCTGATTATACCCCTTAGCCACCAATCTTGCCTTATTTCTCACCACCACACCAGAATCATTCATCTTATTCTTAAAGACCCACTTGGTTCTCACAATACTTTGATTTTTAGGTCTTTCTACTAACTCCCAAACATCATTCCTTACAAATTGATTCAATTCTTCCTGCATAGCTAAAATCCAAAATTCATCCGACAGGGCTTGATTGATGTTGGTGGGTTCAGTCATTGAGATAAAGGCAAAATGGTTTACTTCCTTCCTAAGTCCATGCCTAGTCCTAACACCTTCAGAAGGGTCTCCTAAGATCAATTCTTTAGGATGACTCGAAGAATATCTCCAATCTCTAGGCAAATCTGTTTGAGGTTCTACCCTTTCCTCCAAATTTGTATTTCCAACTCCTTGGGTAACCTCAATAATCTCTTCATCTTCTACTTCAGATCTAGACTCCTTAGGATCAGATTCATCAAACACTACATGGGTTGTTTCTTCCACCACCAAAGTCCTCCTATTGAACTCCCTAAAGGATTTCCCCACACTTGAATATCCTAAGAACACTCCTTCATCATATTTGGGGTCAAATTTTCCTAAGGGTGACTTCCCGTTGTTCAGAATGAAAACATTACAGCCAAAGACATGGAGGTGGGACAGATTTGGAGTTCTACCCTTAATGATCTCATAAGGTGTCTTGCTCAGTTTGACTCTCACATTTACCCTATTCAGCACATAACAGGCAGTGTTCACCGCTTCAGCCCAGAAGTATTTTGGAAGTGAATACTCGGCAAGCATGGCTCTAGCGGCTTCCACTAAGGTCCTGTTCTTCCTTTCAGCTACCCCGTTTTGCTGAGGGGTCCTAGGATCTGAAAAATTGTGATTAATCCCATGATCCTCACAAAAACTTCCAAATCTTTCATTTTCAAACTCCCCTCCGTGATTACTATGGATGATAATAATCTCACATCCTAACTTCTTCTGAATCCAAGTAGAGAAGGATCTAAACTCATCAAATGACTCAGATTTATGTGACAAAAACTTAACCCAGGTGAACCTCGAATAATCATCTACAATCACAAAACCATAGATTCTCCCCCCTAAGCTGGCAGTGCTAATGGGTCCAAAGAGGTGCATGTGAAGAACTTCTAAAGGTCTAGAGGTGCTAATGTCCTTAACATAGTGAAAAGAGGACTGGACTTGCTTCCCCAACTGACAGGCATCACACAGGTGATCCTTAGTGAACTTAAGCTTGGGCACACCTCTAACTAAGTCCTTTTGGGTGACTCTCCTAAGGGTTTTCATACTGGCATGACACAATCTCCTATGTCATAACCAAGACTCATCAGCAGCAGTTTTTAAGCAAATTGAATTATCAGATTTAATGCTACTTACATCCAGCTTGTAGACGTTGTTGATCCTTTGCCCCTGCAAAGCAACTTCATCATTTAAGCTTAAAATGCAGCCAGTGGGCAGGAATTTGATGCTGTATCCCTTGTCACAGAGTTGACTGATGCTCACCAGGTTGTGTTTCAGTCCATATACAAGCAAAACATTATCAATCATAAAGTTCTTTGAATCACCAATTATACCTGTGCCTACCACCTTCCTGGTGGTGTTATCTCCAAGTGTAACCTTGCCTCCAGCTCTGGCCTCCAGCGAAATGAACTGATTTGCATCTCCAGTCATATGTCTAGAACATCCGCTGTCCAGGTACCACATGCTCTCACGAGATCTTGTGTGAGAGCACACCTACAAAAGTATCAAACGTCAGTCTTAGGAACCCAAACAGGTTTGGGTTCCTTGTTATGAAAAGAAGAATGCAATGCATGCGTGCTGTGCTGTGACAGGCAGTTTGGGTTTCCACACCCAATGTGTACTACGGTGAACAGTGCAGGTGTGAGAAATATGTCCTAACATGCCACATGAAAAATATCTAACACCAGGAAAAGGGTTAACTAATCTATGTGGATGATAATGCCTCTTCCTAGATATATATGAAACATGCTTTGAAGAACTTGCAACAGATTTTTCAAAAGGTGGCGGTGCATAAAACTGTTCAAAAGTAGGCGGTGTTTTGTTCTTTTCAAAAGCACTGATCTTTTCTTTCAAAAACTCATTTTCTTTCTTTAAACTTACAATTTCAAATTTCAAGGTTCCCTTGCTACTTTCTACTTCACATGCCATTGTATCTAATTCTTTAAAAGCTCTTTTTAAGTCCACATGTGTAGTTTTCAATGAATCATGCTCAGAAACTAAATCAGAATATTTTTTATTCAACTCATCGAATTCATCAAGCAAAGACATGTGATTTGAATCAAGTGTGGAATGATCTTTAACTACAGAATCATGCTCTTTTTGCAAAGTTAAGTAATCTAATTTCAAACTAGCATGAGTTTTCTTAAGCTTCCTATACGATGTATGAATTCTTTCAGAAACTTCAAATAATTGATCATAGGTAAGCTCACATACCTCGTCCTGATCCGACTGACTAGGGTGATCATCAGCCATAAGACACAAGTTTGTTTCCTCCTCTTCAGCTTCAGTCTCAGAAGAGTCGGATGCAGAGTCTGCCCAGAACGCCTTCTGAATCCGCTTATTGTCCTTTCTGAACTTTGGTTTCTCCTCACCCTTCTCCTTGCTTGGGTGAGCTTTAAGTGTCGGACAATCAGCCTTTATGTGTCCAGGCTTCCTGCATTCAAAACAAACAGATTCAGATGAACTCTTAAAATTTTTATTGGACTTACCCTTGCTCCACTTCTGATAGTTCTTATGTTTCTTCCTTAGAAAGCTTTTGAATTGCCTTGTGATTAAGGCAACATCATCGCTATCAGACCCGGAAGTGCTAGCATCTAAATCCTTGGCCTTTAGTGCCACTGTCTTCTCTTTCTTGCGTTCACCTGCATCAAGTTGCCTTTGGTTCACCCCTTGCTCGTAAGCAATAAGTGATCCAAGTAAGATGTCAATAGAGTAAGTGTTTAAATCTTTAGATTCAGTAATAGCAGTAATCTTAGCATCATAAGAAGCAGGCAAACATCTTAGAATTTTGTTCACTCTTTCGTAGTTAGTAAGTTCTCTACCTAGAACATGCAAAGAGGTAACAATCTGAGTGAACCTTGTGTACATTTCTGAAATAGTCTCACTAGGTTTCATGTGAAAAAGGTCGTAATCATGTAACAAGATGTTTAACCTAGACTGTTTGACTTCAGTTGTACCTTCATATGTTATGCATAATCTATCCCAGATTTCCTTTCCCGTTGTACAAGTAGAAACACGCATATAGTCTTTGGATTTTAAAGCACAAAAGAAACAGTTCAAGCATTTTGCATTTAACTATGCTAAATCAAGATCATCAAACGTCCAATCAGTAAAAGGCAGTTCAGTTTTCACATTGTTAATCAGTCTAAAAGGTGGTTCGTATCCGTCCTTAACTAACATCCACATGCGATAATCAATAGACTGTAGAAAAGTAGACATGCGTGTTTTCCAAAAATCAAAAGGAATATTATCAAACAACGGTGGTCTTGTAATAGAATATCCTTCAGCAGTATTACGATTATTACAGTTAGCCATGGATCAAATTAAAAAGTTTTTAAACCTAAATTTTGAATCCCGCTCTGATACCACTTGAAAGTTCGATAGGGATGTTAAGCCTTAGTGAACTAGTCCCGAGGCTAACCAAGAGAGGGGGGGGGGTGAATTGGTTATTTAAAAATTTCACGATAACTATGAAAATCTTTTTATAACGTGCAGCGGAAACGAATTAAAACAACGATAAAAAGATCAACCAAAGATATTCACCCAAGCAGTTAATATCAGGAAAAATTAAAGTGCAGAATTGAATCAGAAAAGCAAACCAGATTTTATAGTAGTTCGGTCAACTTGACCTACGTCCACTCCCCGGAGCCTCCCCTCCGGGTATTGCACTAAACAGAAGTGTCTCTCCTTTTACTCCCACAGTAAGGCGGAGAAGCCTGTACAAAAATCTCCTTTTCACCACACGGTGAGGCAGAGAACCCGACCTCCTTTCGCTTCCTCCTGAAGCAGGCAGAGAACCTTCGAACTCCTTTCGCTTCCTCCTAAAGCAGGCAGAGAACCTACGAACTCCTTTTGCTTCCACCTGAAGCGGGCAGAGAACCCTGGATCTTCTTGCGAACGATCCTCCCACGACGAACACCGACTAGACGAAAGACGACGAGCGGAGAAGACGACTCTGATCCGTGCTCGGAGCAACCTTAGTGAATCCCTCACTAACTCCCCCTCACAAGATCTTCTCTCTCTCTCCCAACTCTCTCTCTCTCTAGGGTTTCTCAGGGAAGGAAGGCAGCAAAAGATTTTTTTAAAAATTGGAAAAAGTTCTTTTAAAGGAGGGCTTAAAATTTGCCCTAAATCTCAACTGGTCGGCCAAGATCGTCCAGGACGATCAGTAGATCGTCCTGTACGATCAGTTCAAATTCAGTTGTTTCAGCCTGGACGATTAGGCTCTTCTGGACGATCAGTAGAAAAAGTTGTTCATATCGTCCCGTACGATCCTGCGATCGTCCGGGATGATTAGTGCAAATTGAGGGAAATCGCCCAGAAGACAGTTCGGGTCGTCCAGAGAAATCTGTGCTGAACGACCAAAAAATGACTTGATCGTCCCGGACGATAGGGTCATCGTCCGGTACGATTAGTTCAAAAAGGCCCCAAATCGTCCTATACATATTTCTGGACGTACAGCTTAAATGTACTAGACGATCAAGATCGTCCGGGACGATCCTGCGATCGTCCAGGACGATATGATCGTATCAACCAAAAATAAATTACTTTCCTTAATTACCAGATTAAATTAGGCATGATTGTACTGGATCGTCCGGGACGATACACGTATCGTCCGGGACGATCAGACCAAGTATCTAAAAATAAGAACTTGCCTAACTTGATCTGACGGCTGAGAATTTCTGATTTGGGCATATCGTCCCGTACGATCCGGAGATCGTCCAGGACGATCTGCTTAATCTGACCCTCTTAACTTAGTCGCCCTAATTAGGGTTTCTGTTTTAACTGGATCGTCCAGGACGATGTGGAGATCGTCCAGGACGATCTGAACAAATTTTTAACAGAAACTCTAATTCACTCAATCTCTCTCCCTGAGTGTGTGTGTGCAAGGTTACTTAGCTAGGGAATCAGTTACATTACAATTGACTCAATAAAAAGAAAAATTATACATTTGACACACTTGGACCCGATCTTGAGTTGGCTTGAGTGGCTCGCGGTCTTTTGTGCCTGAAACAGATTAGCTAAGCAAAACACACTGGAAACATATTTGTCATCATCAAAACCAGATTTGTAACAAATTTTAAATATTTATTCGGGGATCTCGGCATGCTACGCGATGTCGACCCGAATAAATATTTAAAATGCCCCCTGTCTCGCAGGGACATTTTAGAATGAGACAAATTTGAAATTTTGATATTTTAAATATTTATTTGGGGATCTCCACGCGGAGCATGATGTCAACCCAAATAAATATTTAAAATGCCCCTGTCCTGTAGGGAGATTTTGAAAGGCATTCTTGCAACACAAGAGAATTTTAAAATGTAAAGTGTATATATTAGTAAACATGTATGACATACACAGTACATTAAACACAACACTTCTTCGAGCAATTTTATGCATGATATTTCTTCAGTTTGAGGAGATATAGTCAAAAAGCGATGGGATTTCTTGGAGAATTCTTCAAGATGTCGACCATCTAGAACATTATTTGTAGGGGTTATATTTGGGACCCACTTTTGATAAATTTTTTTTAATGATGGATCTCTAAGGATGTACACTAGATGTCACACCATTCTTTGACATATCTTTTTCCTCTAGAGATGTTGATCTCTATATTTATTTTCCTTCATGTCGGGACTTTTTGGCAGTGGATTCTTGGATATGCATCAAAGTGTCACACCCCGATGCTCACCGTACATATCTTGAATGTTCATTTTCTCTACCATCAAAATAGATGGTTGTTTCTCCCTCTAGTGGGACCTTTCAGTGACGGATCTTTAGATATAGGGACCAAGTGTCACGTCTTGATGTTCACCGTATAGATCTCAATATTATCATTAATATTTTTTTTTGCTACTACTATAGTACTTATACGACTAGCCAAAGATGAAAAGAGAAACCATTCCCCATCGGAGTCGCCAGAAATCTGTCGGCTCCGAAAATTCGGCCCCGACCTCCGCCCGCTTTTTTTTCTTTTCGGGGGAGTTTTAACGGATTAAGTTCCGGGGTAAATTTTGGAAGGCAGATGAGGTTGTAGATAAGACACTACCCAGATATTTCGCCCTCATTTTGGGAGGACTTTATGATTTGAGTTCTGGTTTCCTATAGGCGCAAGCCCCTATAGTTAATTACCCCTCCCAATCATGAGAGAGAACTATCGATTAAGGCTAGTCGTCAATCAGATACGTAGGAATACGTCATATCTGGCATATAGTAGCAGCATGGGTTTTGATGTTTGAGGATTTCAGTATTTAGAAGATTGGAAGATTTGGAGATTTGAAGATTTGATATTTAAAATAAAAATTTCACAATCTTGCACTTAAAGTGGATAGTGGGGGAATAGATGATAGACCCGATCAAGATCCCATGGTTTCATCATCCCGGGTCATCGTGATCCCTGGTCTACTTTGTCAGAGGAGGTAGTCGACCTAACCTGACAAAAGGATCTTTGTTGGCAGCCATGGGTTGCTTCGTCCAAGGGTATCTTGTAGACCTGGGTTGAATATTTGTCTAAGGGGACAAATTTGAATCCACCTTAGCTAACAGAGGGCTTTGTGCCCTATCGATCATATCCTATTGATTCATATCTCAAGGATTTGATGCCATTGGGGAGCATACGGGCTCTGGCCATAACCATAATATAATGGTGCCATTTGGCGGCGACCACCTGGTTCAGAGGGCCCCGAGTCATAACCGTTTATCCTGTAGTGTCATTTGGTGGCGAAACTGCCAGTTAGAGGACTCATGCGACGTCTTTGCTGGTAGGAGATTGTTTGAGAATGGATCCTAGTGATATTTTCGACTAGGCATTAACTCTATGTGAGCTGAAGTAGTTTTCATATTTATCCACCTCAGCTAACTATTGCGGAGGGTGGATGGATTTGATTTATGTGATTGATGATTGAATTAATTTTTTTAAATATCTTTGGGATTTTGAAATTTTTGGAGTTTTGGAGTTTTGGGTATTTGGGTGGTATTTGGAATGATCTGTGTGGACCTCTCCGGTTGAGATTTACATTCAACACGGCCATCATCGGGGTGCATGAGCTCATTTATATTTTATTGATTGGACCCTGTCGACTCTATCTACTAGTCGATAGAGGATCAGGTTTGGTAGGTTTTGGACCTTTGTTAGGGAATTCCCTTGATTATAGACCTTGAAGGCCTAATATAAACTATAAAATAAATATCCCGGTCGATCTCGCGACCGCATATTTATTTAATGGTTTGAGCCGTGTCGACTCCTATCTACCCGTATAGGAAGATCAGGCTCGAATTGGAATTCACTTATTGACCCGCGCAGTATCCTTAGACGTCACGTATGTATCAATAACATGCTCGCCTGGGCCCATGCAGGTGTAGTGATTGCGTACCCCCCCCCCTTTTCGTGTTTCTATGTGTATACAAATTAAGGTGCATGTGCGGGGGATTTTAGACATTTGTAAAAGCCTTCTGTCTGCTTGCATAGATGTTACGGATCCAGTGGCGTGGCGCTGGGATTTCATTTGGAGATTTATATGCCTTCTGTCTGCTTGCATGGGTGTTGCAGATCCGGTGGTGTGGTGTTGTAGCTTGTGGACGCCTTCTTTCTGCTTGTACGAGTGTTGCAGATCTGGTGGCGTGGCACTCGGATTTCATTTGGGGATTTGTACGCCTTCTGTCTGCTCGCATGGGTGTTGCAGATCCGGTGGCGTGGTGTTGTAGCTTGTGGACGCCTTCTGTCTGCTTGTACGAGTGTTGCAGATCCGGTGACGTGGCATTATACGATCTCCCCTACTGCTGCTTGTAGGCAGGTAGATGTTTTCATTCATGGATTGGAATTGACTTCAGGATACTGCATTTACTGAAGTCCTTTTGTATCTACCCATTGATGATATGTGGTGCGTACATCTGTATTTGTAGGGGATTCATATATATTGCAGATCTTTATAACAACTCATAGGACCTTGTATTGCTGTGTATTTATAATGAATTGACATATTTGCTTGCTCTTGAATGGTGGTTGAATGTAGGAGCGTTGTGAGTGAGTTTTGTATTCGTTGATGGTCTTTCAAACTTTGCCTGTAGGTAGTGTGTTGAGCTCATGAAAGGTCTTCTATAACAAATGTTGTGCATGTGATGGGTCTCCTATAGTAGCTCATTGGTGCTTGCATTTGTTACAATTTCTTCTACATTTTATTTGTGATCTTCAACTCCTGCTTCTGAACACATATTATACGCCTGCATCCATAGAGGTCCTATTTGCCTGTTGGCTTGCCTGTTGCTTTGACGAGCAAGATCGTTGTGTACATTTTTAGTCTTCTGCGAATAATTTTCTTTGAGCATAGGTCTTCTAGTGCCGTCTACAAATATTCGTGTTAACTATAGCTCTTATGTATTTTTTTGTAGGTTGCATGCCATGTGTATGACGAGCCTCCTTTGTAATTCGTAGGCATTTACATTCAATGTATTTTTATAGATAATGCATTGTACATATAACAAAGTTCTTGTACAACTACAATCTTCCATTCCATGCTTATAGAGAGATTCATCACTCCATGCTCTTACATGATATACGATGTGCATTACAGCTCATTACATATTCTTCATGCTCCATTCATGGATACTCCTTGTATGTATTGAAACTCTTCTATTGCTTGATATATTTACTTGCAATAGTTTAAATGTTGCAGGTTCAATAATTTCCTTTGTCATTAAGAGTCATCCATGAATATCTATAAGCTTTCTGTAGTCTCTTGCAAGTGAACCATTGCATGTGTAGTAGATTCATGTTTATTGCTTATGGGTGATGTATAGAAACTTTAGTCATATATGCCACTATTTGCGGGCACTTATCGATATTCACTTGAACTCTTGCTTGCAGATATGTTGCAAGTTATGTTAAAGTCCACAAGTCCTTTATTTGATTGTCTTTGTTTAAGTTCAAAGTATAAGTCCTTGTCACCAAGTTCATATCCTCTACAGTTTGTTCAAGTTTGCTGAGTCCTTGCAAGCTCAAATCAAGTTTGACTTGAGTTTACATGTTTGAGTTCAAGCCCCAAATCTTGTCCAAATATGAGTTCAATTCAACATCATTTAATTGACTTTGATTTAGGCTAGATTTTATGTTCATTTGAGTTCAGTTCATAAGGTCCTTTTGAGTTCAAATCAAGTCCAAATTTTGCTCAAGTCAGGTCCAAGTGGTCTTCTATTCACCCGAAATTTCGGCAGCATTCTGGCATCTCCCCCATTTAGGGGAAAATATGAGAAAATTGGGCCTTTCCCACCACGCTAAGAAAAGCGTGTATGGTAGGTGCCCTCTTTCGAGGACACCGCGGCCGTATAAAGTCTTCAATCCCCACCATGCTTAAGAAAGCGTGTATGGGTCGTCAAATGTACCTGAAAAGAAGAGCAGTTATTTCCCCGCAGGTACAGAGCCGCGTACGGGTACTTAGGATTGTCCCCACCACGCTAAGAAAAGCGTGCATAGGGCCTACCCGCCTCGCCGTAGGTGTCGCACCGGGTTTCCTTCCCACCACGCTTAAGAAAGCATGTATAGGTGGTTTGCCGGCTCGACACGAACGTCGAGAACGGAATTTTGGTGATTACCCGTCTTGTCATAGGCACCACACTGGGGTCCCATCCCACCACGCTAAGAAAAGCGTGTATAGGCGATTTTCCGGTGCGCCGCCAACGACAAGGACGAGCTTTCGGAGTTTTAAGTTTGAGAAGTTATACCTTGACGAGCGTCGAGGTGGATAACAAAAATGCACAAAATACCAATCTTTCTTTTTCTTTTCTTTCTTCTTTTTTTTGTTAACATAAACACACACACACATACAAATACATATATATGTCTAAGCTTAACAATCACCAATAATAATGAAAACAATTCACACTATTAAGTAACTAGTAACATTGATAAAACTACTCACAATAATCATTGATAATTAACAGATAACATTGATAAAATAAAACGGAGCCCAAGCAAAAATAAAAGAAAACATTGAACTTTACTGTTTGAGACTTGGGTTAAGTTGGATTTTGGATGGGTAGGTGGGCTTTAGGAGGCTGCTTTGAGGTGGAGAATGGTTGTTGGAAGTGGACTATTTTGGAGAGCTGTTGTAGGCTTTTGGATTGTAGTGATAGGGGATGCAGAGTGGGGTGTGAGTTGCTGTTTGGAATGGCTGTTGTGGGCTGAATGTAACAGGTTATGTGGACTTGACTTGGAGCAAGAGAGGGGCTATTTTGGACTTGTGGGGTTGTTGGATTAGGCTATTAGCCTAAGAATAGGAAGAGATCAGAGAGCCTTCTAGATGGTTGTTGGTGGAGGAAAAAGGTGCAGAGTTCAGCACTATGAAAAAAATTCACTAGTGGAGTTTAATAGCTGAGGAGATTTACAAGCTGTAGTGGTAGGGAGGTGGAAGGGGAACTATTGGGCTAGTTATGTGGAGTGGAAAAATATGCTATAGATCCTAATGGGCTGTTGTGGTGGAGTAGTATTTGCTGAATGAGGGAAGTGCTAAGGAAGGCTGATGTTTGGGCTGATTTCAGCAGGGGCTGCTATTTGTTGACGACTGTTTTGTGAGGAGGCGATTTGCTATCATCAATCACTATTGGTGGCTCTGGAGGGATATGTATGAGCTGCTTGATTCTCTTAATGTTTGTAAGTCACTGTGGAGTCGAACTGGAGCCGGATACAGGAGGTCGGAGCTTGAGGAGGTAGCAGGACCTGCAACTACTTGCAAAATAGAGGAGGCTTGAAGTGTGGAGCTGTATGTGGAAACCAAGAAAATGGAGAGAGGGACAAAGTTTAGGCAATCGAACGTGGGAGGAAAAAATGAGAGCTTCTTGCAAATGTCTCTCAGAAGTTCTGCTTGCTCGGGTTTGCATATACAGAAAGTGAACTTAGTTTTTTTTCCCTTTGTTTTTTTTTACGACCCAGCTAAGGCCAGCTGCGACGAAGAGACGGATTGACGGGAGTGACCGGATTTTGACTGAGCGAGGTAAACATTAATGTACATTTAATCGATTTGATATCTTTTCCCCCATTTGGCCTCTGCTATATTATTAAAACTATTTAAATTAATTTATATATTACTGTTTAGTCATTAGGCATTAATTTAGAAGGACAGAGTGCTTTAATTGGTCCAAAACCGCTTTGATTCCCGTGCCATCTTCTTGATTTACGTGCCAACTATTTTCGTTTACGTGTTGAATTCACCGAATATCAAAATTAGATAAATTAATAGTACATTTAAGGTATTGCCGACGTTCCAGTCGCAATGATGCAGTCTGTTTCACGCTCGGACGTCATTTGGATAGCGCCGAGGCTAAATTTTCTTGAAATCCGTGCCACCAATCCAGATGATCCAATTTAAACATATGAAATGTAGTTTTCAAGTATTTTTGATATTCTGATCGTAATGGAGAAATCCATTTCACGATCGGACTTTATTTGGGCATAAATTTGAGTATTTTTACATAGGGATTACCTCAATTTACGTGCATCAACTTAACTAAACAAATTGGAAGTGCATTTAGGGTATTGTCAATGATCTGATCGTAATGATGCAGTCTGTTTCCAATCGGACATCATTTGGACAGCGATGAGGCTGATTGTTTCCTTAAAATTCGTGCCACCAATCTGGATGATCCAATTTGAACATAGAAAATATAGTTCTTAAGTATTTTTGATATTCTGATCGCAATGGCGAAATCCGTTTTGCGACCAGACATTATTTGGACAGCTATGAGGCTAATTTTTTTAAATCCGTGCCACCAACCTGGATGATCCAATTTGAATATAGAAAATATAGTTCTTGAGTATTTGTGATATTTTGATCGCAATGGCGAAATCCGTTTCACGAAAGGACATCATTTGATCAGCGTTGTGTTTTAATTTCGGGTGTCGGTCATCCCTTTTGACCGATCTCATCTGATTTGACTGCGAGGGGTCTCGACCTAGCAGAATTTGATGTTCTGATTGCAACTGTGCAGTCCGTCTGGCATTCGGAGATCATTTGACCCTTCAAGTAAGGTATCAGACCAACCCGCGCACTACTTGATTCATCATTTTTATCCTTTTATGCGTGGTTTGAGTTGTGGGGGTCAACAAGCCTAAAATTAGAATTGTTGAACCTGCAAAAAGAGCATGAAGTTTTACTTAAGGATCATTCTACATTTGATAGCAATCACATATCATTACTTGATGAATTTGATGAGTTAAATAAAAAGTATTCTGAATTAATTGTTAAGCATGATTCATTGAAAACATTGCATATTAATTTAGAAAAAGTAATTAAAGAACTAGACACCATGGCATGTAATTTAGATAGTAGTGAGCATGCATTGAAATTACAAGCCTTAAAAAAAATAAATTTCTAAGTATAAAAATCAGTGCATTTGAGAAAAATAAAACACCTCCTACTTTTACATAATTTTATAAACCACCATAACATGCATCCAAACCTAGGAAGAGGCACAATCACCCACGTAGATTAGTTAATCCTTTTCCTGGAGTTAGATATTTCTCTTGTGGCATGCTAGGGCATATCTCCTACACCTGCACTGTTCACCGTAGTACACATTAGGTGTGGAGGCCCAAATTGCATGATTCACAGCATAACATGCATGCATTCATTCTTCTTTTCATAAGAAGGAACCCAAACTTGTTTGGATTCCTAAATATGATGTTTGATAATTTTGTAGGGGTGCTCTTGCACAAGTCCTCGTGAGAGCATATGGTACCTGGACAGTGGATGCTCATGACACATGATTGGAGATACAAATCAATTCATTTCATTGGAGGCCAGGGCTGGAGGCAAGGTCACTCTTAGAGACAACACCACCAAGAAAGTGGTGGGCGCAGGTATAATCGGAAACTCCAACAACCTTTTAATTGAAAATGTTTTCCTTGTAGATGGGTTGAAATACAACCTACTCAGCATCAGTCAACTCTATGACAAAAGATTCAGCATAAAATTTCTGGCAAACACTTGCATTATCAGCTTAAATAATAACATTATTTTGCAGGACAAGATGATCAACAATGTCTACATACTTAATTTAAATAATATTGAGTGTGCTGCATCATTTTTCTTGAAAACTGTTGCTAATGAGTATTGGTTGTGGCATATGAGGTTATGTCATGCCAGCATGAAAACCCTTAGAAGTGTAACCCAAACGGACTTAGTTAGAGGTGTCCCAAAGCTTAAGTTCACTAAGGATCACCTGTGTGATGCCTGTCAACTAGGGAAGCAAGTCCATTACTCTTTCCACCCATTAAGGACATCAGCACCTCTAGACCCTTAGAAGTCCTTTACATGAATTTATTTGGATCCATTAGCACTGCCAGCTTAGGGGAAAAGTCTATGGATATGTGATTGTCATGACTACTCGAGGTTCACTTGGATTAGATTTATGTCACACAAGGCTGAGTCATTTGATAAATTTAAATCTTTCTCCACTTGAATTCAGAAGAAGTTAGGTTGTGAGATATTGACCATTCATAGTGTTCACGGTGGAGAGTTTAAAAATATGAGATTTGAAACCTTCTGTGAGGAGCAATGGATTAGCCAGAACTTTTTAGCTCTTAGGACCCCTCAGTAGAACAAGGTAGCTAAAAGAAAGAAAAGGACCATAGTGAAAGCCACTAGAGCCATGCTTGCTGAGTATTCACTTCCAAAATACTTTTGGGTAGAAGCGGTAAACATAACCTATTATGTGTTAAATAGGGTGAATGTTAGATCCAAACTGAATAAGATACCCTATGAGATCATTAAGCGTAGAACTCCAAGCCTGTCTAACCTTCATATCTTTAGCTATAAGATCTTCATTCTTAACAATAAAAATCATCCATAGGAAATTTTGACCCAAAATTTGATGAAGGAGTGTTCTTAGGATATTCAAGTGTGGAGAAATCCTTTAGGGTGTTTAATAAGAGGACTTTGGTGGTGGAGGAGACTACCTATGTGGTGTTTGATGAATCTGATCCTAAAGAGTCTAGAACTGAGGAAGAAGATGAAATAGGAGAGATTATCCAAGGAGTAGAAACTATAAATTTGGAGGAAAGGGTAGAACCTGAAAATACTTTTCCTAGAGATTGGAGATATTCTTCGAGTCATCCTAAAGAACTAATCTTAGGAGACCCTTTTAAAGGTGTTAGAACTAGGCATGGACTTAGGAAGGAAACTATTCTGCCTTTATATCAATGACTGAACCCACCAACATCAATCAAGCCCTTTTTGATGAATTTTGGATCTTAACTATGCAAGAAGAACTTAACCAATTTATAAGAAATAATATTTGAGAGTTAGTAGAAAGACCTATGAATCAAAGTGTAGTGGGAACCAAATGAATCTTTAAGAATAAAATGAATGATTATGGTGTGGTGATTAGGAATAAAGTAAGATTGGTGGCTAAGGGGTATAACCAAATAGAAGGGATTGATTTTTAGGAGACCTTTGCCCTTGTAGTTAGATTGGAAGCCATTAGAGTGCTACTAGCATTTGCCTATTATAAGGGATTTAAGATTTTTCAAATGAATGTCAAGAGTGCCTTTTTAAATGGCCTAATAAAAGAAGATATCTTTGTAGAGCAACCCCCAGGTTTTGAGAGTTCCTAATATTCAAATCATATTTTTAAATGAAAAAAGGCCTTATATGGATTAAAACAGGCACCCAGAGCTTGGTATGAGAGGCTTAGCACATTCCTACTAGAAAGAGAGTTTATTAAGGGGAGCGTAGACACCACCCTTTTTTGAGAAAAGTAGGAGAGAATTAATTACTCATTATCCAGATCTATGTTGATGATATACTTTTTAGATCTTCTGATCAAAAGTTATGTGATGATTTTTCTAAAATAATGAGTAAGGAGTTTGAGATGAGTATGATGGGAGAATTATCTTCATTTTTGGGATTTAGCATAAGGCAAATGGATGATGGAACTTTTCTTAATCAATCAAAGTATAATAAGGATATCTTGAAAAATATGAAATGGACAAAGCCAAGCCAATTAATACTCCCATAAGCTTTAGTGTTCAGTTAGATAAGGATTCAAATGAAAAATCTATTAATCAAAAGAAGTATAGATGCATGATTGGATCACTACTTTACTTGACTGCTAGCCAACCTGATATAATATTTAGTGTTTATCTCTATGCTAGATGCCAAGCTGATCCTAAAGAATCCCACCTGACTGTAGTTAAGAGAATCCTTAAATATCTCTTGGGAACCCCAAACTTAGGAATCTGGTATCCTAGGCACAACACCTCTTTTAAAATTATCAGATATTTTGATTCTAATTTTATAGGGTGTAGGATGGATAGAAAGAGTACTTCTGAAACTTGCCAATTCATAAGATAGTCTTTAGTCTCCTGGTCCAGTATGAAACAAATCTCTGTTGCACTTTCCACTGCTAAAGCTGAGTACATTACCTTAGAAAGTTATGTGGCCCAAGTTCTTTGGTTGAAGAAATAAATCTTGGATTTAGGATTACCTTTTAGCACAATTTCAGTTCTATGTGATAACACTAGTGCTATCTATATCTCTAAGAATACTATCCAACATTCAAGAACCAAACACATTGACAAAAGGCATCACTTTATTAGGGACCATGTTACCAAAGGGGACATTGAGCTACATCATGTAGCAACTGAAAATCAACTGGCTGACATCTTTACTAAACCACTGGCCTTTGAATCATTCAGCATTTTAAGGTCCAAATTGGGTATGATTGACATAAATGCATGAATCTGATCATCAATGATTTCTGATGTTTCTATTTTTCAATTTTCCTTTATTTTTATTTGATTTGATTATCTGCTTTCTTTTTTGTTTTTATTCTCTGCAGATTCTCTTTTTCTCATTGTTGGTTTCCCAATTTGACTATTTTTTTATGCACTTTCTTTCTTCTCTTATTGATTAATAATTTACTCTCTTCAGAATCAGATCACTGCTTACTACTGCTGATAAACTAGATTTCTAACTGAGAGTTTTCCCTTATTTTAAGTTGGAAGCTTCTAAGCAGTGATTGACTCCTCTGAAACAGTTAAAAGGAAGAAATATTGATGATTGTTTCTCTTCCTCTAACTCCTTTAATGGTTTATTGTTCCTTTTGAAAAAAAAATATTTTTAAAATTAAAAAGTTAATTTTTGAAATAGAGATCTATTTCATCTTCATATAGTAATCTATCTCATATGAATAGTATTTTTAAAGCATTGAATCATGATTATATTTTTCTTAATCAGGTGATTGCACTTATCATTTGAAGTATGATTTTATTCTATGAATTACTCCTCCTTACTGTAGAGAGTGAGTAGTTTTTTCTTATGTCTGGAAGGTAATTTCACAACTGAGATTCTTTAGAGATTATGAAAGGAATCAAGCATGCAAAAGAAATAAAAAGCGGCACAAAATGGGCCCAAAATTGAAAAGATGCGCAATGACGCCAAAAAATAAAAAGATACACAAAGTATATCAAAAATTAAAAGATGCATAAAGTGTACCAAATAAATTGAAAAAGAGGCACAAAATGAGCCCACAAAAAAATAAGCTTTCTTACCCTTTCAGATCTTTAAATATCTTAGAAAAATCCTTGTGCCACTTAATGTTTTCAAACATTTAATATTGAAAATCATAATCTATGATTCCTTCATTTGTAATACTATTTTATCAGATATTTTTTCTGGAACGAGGCTTGAAAGGATCTCTTTTCAAATCTAATTTCTTTTCTTCTGAATTTGATTTTTATTTGAAAAGAATTTGAACCTGTAAGGTGTTCGAGGTAGGAGTTATAAAAATTGATTTTCTAACTTTTTTGGATTTCAACGTTGTCAATTTTTTTTATTGGCTTTTGAGTTAAAAATTTATGAAAAATTCTAATTTACTGGAGCAGATCGATTCACAAAATAAAAAAATTATTTTTGATGTTATTTCTTCATTTTTATCTTTTTATTGGTTTGATGGCTTTTCCTATTTTTGTGTCTATGTGCTATTTTTTCCTTTTTGAGATGTCAAAAGAGGGAGTAGTGTTTGGTTGTTAATAGGTATTCAGTGTTCTTGTACTATTTTCCTAGCTAATAGAAATTGCATCCCTTAGTTTTCATTACTCTGTGTTATATTTATTGATTTTAAAATTATCTAATAAATATTTGCCATCATCAAAAAGGGGGAGATTGTTGCAAATTTGGATTTCATGATTATGATTTTGATGATAACAAACATTTATTTTTCTAGTTGAGTGCCTAATCTTTCAGGTTCACAAGATCAATTGCAATTCAAGCAAGCCAAGATCGAGTCAGTCTGTGTCTGTTTCAGATTTAATGTAATTTTTCACCTTTTTTGAGTCAAATGTAATGTAATGGGTCCCCAAGTTAAGTAACCTTACATACACACTCAAGGGAAGAGTTTTAGTGAGTTAGAGTTTATATTTTGTTTTTATTCATATCGTCCGAGGATGATAGTGATATCGTCTTGGATGATCCATTAAAAATAGAAACCCTAATTAGGGCAGCCATGTTAAGTCGGTATGATTAAGCAAATCATCCTAGATGATACACCCATCATACAAGATGATATGCTTAAATAAAAAATTATCAGCCGTCAGACTATGTTAGGTAAGTTTTTATTTTTAGTATGTTGGTCTGATCGTCTTGGACAATACATGTATAATCCTGGATGATTCATTACAATCATGCCTAAATTAGTCAAATGATTAAGAAAATTAATTAAGGTTTGATTGATTTGATTATATCATCCTAGACGATTGTAAGATCGTCCTAGACGATCAATTAGAAATCATGACCATCCAATGTATTTCATCTGGATGACCCAAGCTGCCTACGTGATGATACTGCCATTTTTGAACTAATCATACAAGATGATAGACATATCATCCTGGACGATCAGTTATTTTGAAATCGTCTAGCATAAGTTATCCTGGATGACCCGAACTGTGTGCAGGACGATATTGGGCATTTTTGAACTAATCGTACAGGACGATCAAGTCATTTTCTTTAAATAATCCATACTTTTATCTTGGATGACCTGAACTATCTGCATGATGATATTTCTGATTTACACTAATCGTCTAAGATGATCGCAGAATCATCCCGGACGATCTGAACAACCATGTCTTCTAATCATCCAAAGAAACCAGATAGTCCAGACCAGAAGGGGCTGATTTACACTAATCATACAGGACAATCGAAGGATCGTCCTGGATGATCTTCGACGACAAGTTAAAATTTAAGGCAATTTTTGAGCCTTTCTATTTAAGATCTTTTTCTTGCAACTGTAGAAATCTTTAGCCACAGTCCTTTCCTGAGAGAGTCCTTGAGAAAGAGAGGGAGAGCTTGGGAGAGAGAGAGAGAGAGAATCTTTTAAGGGGGAGTTTGTGAGGTGTTCACAAAGATTACTCGAAGAAAGGATTCAAGTCGACATCTCCAGTCGTCGTCTCTTGTTCCTTGGTGCTCTGAAGGAAGGATCGTCTGCAAGAAGATCAAGGTTCTCTGCCTGCCTCAGAAGGAAGCGAAAGGGGGTAAGGTTCTCTGCCTGCTTCAGGAGGAAGCAAAATGAGATAAGGTTCTCTACTTTCTTCAAGAGGAAGTAAAAGAAGTCTGGGTTCTCTGCCTCACCGGGTTGCTAAAAAGGAGTTTTGTAAAGGCTTCTCCGCCTTGCTGTGGGAGCAGAAGGAGAGTCACTTAGTTTTAGTGCAATACATGGAGGGGAGGCTCCACGGAGTGGATGTAGGTCAAGTTGACTGAACCACTATAAAATCTAGTGTGTTCTTTCTGATTATTTTCTATACTTTAATTTTCTATTGATGTCGTATGATTGAAGTTATTGTTTGTTTCGTTAAACATCTACACATCATCGTGAAGTTGTAATTGTTTTAAAACATTCAAAAAGGTTTTTAATATCAATTTTGATTAAGAATTTTTATAACTACTAACTCACCCCCTCCCTCTTGATTAGCATCGGGCTAGTTCATAAGGGCTTAACATCCCTAACGAACTTTCAAGACCATCCATTCTAGTTGATCTAAAACATTTGTATCAAATGGTTCATCACGATATGTATACATCATTCTTAGGCATCATTTGGGACGATTTTTTTACTGCTTTGTAAAAATATATTTTAGTACAAAAATCTCTTAAAAGCAGAAAAAAATTAGTTGTCTAAAGCTACCCAAAATGAAGCCTTAGATGTAAATTACGGATCATCTTTTGATACAAGGAAATTTGTTACTCTTCTGTGTATTTATGAGTGATTTACCATTATCATGAAAGTCGAACAAATAAAATACACTCTCAAGGTCCTCAACAAAAGCAAAATATTAAGTATTAGGAACTATAGCAAGTGAGAACTGGATCACACAACTCTTATAGGATTTTGAAGTAAAATCGTTCAACCCAACTGTTGACCTTGAATTCCCCCAAGACCTTCTCCACTGAGTTCAGGGGGTCAAACCTGACCCATTAGGTTTAGACCCATGCCTTGGGTCAACCAGGTTGACCAGCTCAACCCAAGTTGACCCATTTAGCCCTTATGAGCCTAATTCAAATCTAAACCTATTCAAACCCATTTTAGGCTCAAACCCCCACCTCCTTGGACCTAATTGAATGGGTTGACCGGGTCAACCATTGACTTGGTTAACCTAAGCTTTAATTAGGTCAAATTGACCTATTTAAGCCCAATTAGAGCCCATTTAAGAGATTTAAACCATTCCAAACAGGCTCTTGGTTCAAATCACAGCTAGGGAGCTTTAATTTCCCTCCTAATTCACTATAGATCCAATCCTAGCATTCGATCATGAGCCTTGTGAAAGTTTGATAGGGATGTTAAGCCCTAGTGAACTAGTCCCGAGGCTAACCAAGAGGGGGAGTGAATTGGTTATTTAAAAATTTCACAATAACAATGAAAATCTTTTCGATACTTAGCAGCGGAAACAAGTAAACAAGAATGAAAAGATCAATCACAGATATTCACCCAAGCAGTTAATATCGGAAAAGTAAAGTGCAAAACTGAACCGGAAAAGCAAACCAGATTTTATAGTGGTTCGGTCAACTTGACCTACGTCCACTCCCCGGAGCCTCCCCTCTGGGTATTGCACAAAATAAAAAGTGTCTCTCCTTTTGCTCCCACAGCAAGGCGGAGAAGCCTGTACAAACACCTCCTTTTTACCACACGGTGAGGCAGAGAACCCGACCTCCTTTTACTTCCTCCTGAAGCAGGCAGAGAACCTTCAAACTCCTTTTGCTTCCACCTGAAGCGGGCAGAGAACCCCGGATCTTCTTGCGAACGATCCTCCCACGACGAACACCGACTAGATGAAAGACGACGAGCGGAGAAGATGACTCTGATCCGTGCTTGGAGCAACCTTAGTGAATCCCTCACTAACTCCCCCTCACAAGATCTTCTCTCTCATTCCCAACTCTCTCTCTCTCTCTCTCTAGGGTTTCTAAGGGAAGGAAGGTGGCAAAAGATTTTTCTTGTTTCAAGAAAAAGTTCTTTTATAGGAGGGCTTAAAATTTGCCATAAATCTCAACTGGTCGGCCAAGATCGTCCAGGACGATCGATAGATCGTCCTGTACGATCAGTTCAAATTCAGCTATTTTAGCCTGGATGATCTGGCTCTTCTGGACGAACAGTAGAAAAAATTGTTCATATCGTCCCGTACGATCCTGCGATCGTCCGGGACGATTAGTGCAAATCGAGGAATATCGTCCAGAGGATAGTTCGGGTCGTCCAGAGAAATTTGTGCTGGACGACCAAAAAATGACTTGATCGTCCAGGACGATAGGGATATCGTCCTGTACGATTAGTTCAAAAAGTGCCCAAATCGTCCATAATACAGTTCGGGTCGTACAGCTGAAATGCACTAGACGATCATGATCGTCCAGGATGATCCTGAGATTGTCCAGGATGATATGATCGTATCAATCAAAAATAAATTGCTTTCCTTAATTACCAGATTAAATTAAGCATGATTATACTGACTCATCCAGGACGATCAGACCAAATAACTAAAAATAAAAACTTGCCTAACTTGATCTGGCGGCTGAGAATTTCTGATTTGAGCATATAGTCCCGTACGATCCAAAGATCGTCCAGGACGATCTACTTAATCAGACCCTCTTAACTTAGTCGCCCTAATTAGGGTTTCTATTTTTACCTGATCGTCCAGGACGATGTGAATATCGTCCAGGATGATCTGAACAAAAACTGAACAGAAACTCTAATTCATTCAAGCTCTCCCCCTGAGTGTGTGTGTACAAGGTTACTTAGCTAGGGGATCAGTTACATTACAATTGACTCAATAAAATGAAAAACAGTACATTGGACACACTTGGACCCGATCTTGACTTGGCTTGAGTGGCTCGTGGTCTTTTGTGCCTGAAACAGATTAGCCATGCAAAACACACTGGAAATATGTTTGTCATCATCAAAACCAAATTTGCAACAATCTCCCCCTAAACTGACTCCCCCTTTTGACATCACAAAAAGGAGGAGGGAAAAACAGAACACGAAAATAAAACATAAATGAGAACAACTACAAACAGGAAACTAAAACTGAGGCGGATCCTGATCGGAAGAAGGAGGTGGCGGTGGAGGGTTGAAGTAATGGTGAATGGCCTGAAAGTGGGCTCCAATCCAGGCGATGTCCTGGTCATGCTGCTGTTGCTGCTGCGCAGCATAGTCAGTGAAGTGCTGGATGTCCTCGGCGTGTCGCTGCTCCTGGGAAACCATGTAGGAGTCAAATCTAGCCTCCCACTGATCAAAACGTTGCACTAGGTGGTCAAAGGGAGAGGCAATGCGAAGGGGAGCAGGTGCCTCTGGTGCAGCAGGAACTGGAATGGCCTCTTCCTCTTCCTCCTCAACATCCGGGGTGGGCTCCGGATGTAGTCGGGTGCTGTGTAGGACGTGGAATGAGTTATTTGTGAAGAAGGAAGGAGGGACATCAGGAGGGACAGAATACTGAAGGTCATATTTTGTCTCTAAGGCATAGTGAATAAGATGACCTAAAGCTAGATTTGGGCGACGCCTGTGACCTGGATCTCTAATGGTGGTTAGGTGTTCTATGTATCGGATAATCAAATCAGAGGCATTAAATTCTCGACGGGCCATGATGTAGTAGGTGGTCAAGGACAGTAGCGGGGTAATGTGAATTCGATCCCCCGCCTTTGGAATGACGGAGGAACGAAGGACGTGCTGAATGGTCCGTGCATCCTTGAGAAGGGAAGTGCAAGCATTATCATGATAGGGTGCGTTTGTATTACGAAGGAAGTGATTGGCGACACTCTAATCATAGTCAGGATCGGTGATAAGCGTGTGAAGTTTGTCGCCAGTGATAGACAGGTTAAGAATATTGTGAAAATCGTGGGTCGTGAGTTCCACGGGGCGTTGATTGACGTATGATCGAAGAGTGGAATAGTCCGCAGAAATGCGCAAGTTGGCAAAGAAGATTTGAAGGAGTTCAAGATTAAAGGGAAAGGCTAAGGTCAGAATGAGGGTGAGGGAGGTGTGTGCGAATAGATCTAGAATGTGATAAGTGAGAGTGCGGGGATTTACAATTTTAGAGTGCGTGATCCCCACGTTACTATAGCATTCGAAAGCAGCCTGATCGGTGGCATTCGGGAAGCGAGGATCGACATGTCCCCGGGAGGAACTAGCACCCTTTTGACGGGAACGTTTGCCACCAGCCATGAGGAATCAAGAGTGTAGGGAACTAGAAGGAGGGTGGAAGAAGGAGTGTGAAAAACCTGAAGGAAACTGCTGTTTATATAGAAAACGGCCTGATCGTCCCGTATGATCGCGACATCGTCTGGGACGATATGGTCATTTATAATGTCCTGGACGATTGGTCAAAAAGGCGGTCCGATCGTCCAGGACGATCAGATATCGTCCAGGACGATTAGACACAGGCGATCATCCCGAGGAGTCAGGCTGGACGATCGTTGACGAAAAGTATCGTCCAGGATGATTAGGTGGATCGTCCGGGATGATATGCAATAAATATGTCAGACGGGCCGAATTCCAATCGTCCAGCGGCTGACACGTGGATCGTCCGGGACGATGAGGTGGATCGTCCAGGACGATAGACAATAATTGGTGCAATGTCAGCCGTTTGATCAGATCAGGAAGATATGGATCATATCGTCCAGGACGATGTAAGGATCGTCCAGGACGATCACCAATAATTGGGATTTTTCAGCAGCAGGAGCAGTGTGGGGACGATTTTGAATGAATCGTCCAGGACGATGTTTGGATCATCCAGGACGATCGTGGTATCATCCAGGATAATGTGAAGAAAACAGAAAAAGATGAAGGATGAAGATGATCGATCAGGATCCCAAAAACACAATCATGAAATCAAAATAAAACAAAAACGAATAAATCTTACAGCAAAAACATATAAAAGTAACATTTTTTTTAATCAAGCTGCTCGAGTAAATCAGAATTTTTCCTTGATTTTAGATTCAAAAACCAATAACAGGACGATTGACAGCGCTGAAATCCAGAAAAGATTGGAAAAATCAACTTTCGTAACTCCGACCCTGGGCACCTTATCGATGCAAACCTCTTTCAAACTAAAAAACCGATTCAGAATAAAAGACATTAGATTTGAAAAGAGATCATTTCAAGCCTCATTCCAGAAAAATATCTGATATAATAGTGTTACAAAGTAAAAAATCAGAAATCAGGATTTTCAAACTCAAGCTTTTGAAAATATTAAGTGGCGCACAGATTTTTCTAAGACATTTAACAATCTGAAAGGGAAGAAAGCTTGGTTTGGGCTCATTTTGTGCCTCTTTTTCAAATTGGTTGGCGCTTTGCGCATCTTTTGATTTTTGATACACTTTGTGTATCCAATTTGGCAATTTCGCATCTTTTCCGTTTTGGGCTCATTTTATGCCTCTTTTTCAAATTATCTGGCGCACTACGTATCTTTTATAAGCTTGCTTCTTTTCATAATCATTAAAGAGTCTCAGCTGTGAGATTATCTTTCAGACATAGGAGATGACTCTCCACAGTAACGAAGAACGATTCACAAAACAAAAGTCATACAGTATATGATAAATGCAATCACTTGGTTTAGAAAATCAAACTAATGACTCAAGACTTTGAAAAACACTATTGATATGAGGCAGATTACTGTAGGAAGATAAAATAATCTCTATTTCAACAACTAACATTTTAATTTTGAAGAGTATTTTTATCCAAAAGAAACTATACACCAGTAAAGGAGTTAGAGGAAGAGAAACAATCATCAATGTTTCTTCCCTTTAACAGATTCAGTGGAATCAATCACTGCTTACAAGCTTCCAAACCAAAACAAGGTAAAAACTCCCAGTCAAAAATTCAGATTATCAGAAGTAGTGAGCGGTGATCAGATTTTGAAAATCATAAAACAGTAAGTGCAAGATATGAACCAGTGAATAAAAATAGGTAGACAATCACAGCAAAATAAATACTCAAATTAAACTAACAGTAAGGCTAAAACAGAAATCAGCAGAGAAAATAAAATCAACTGAAAGCAAATAATAAAAATAAAAACTAACTAACGAAAAATAGAATACCAATCTGAACAATCATAAATCAACAGTCATCAGAATCAAGCATTTATATCAATCACTCCTAATCTGGTTCTCAAAATGCTGAATGAGTCAAAGGCCAGTGGTTTAGTGAATATGTCAGCCAACTGATTTTCAGTTGCTATATGATGTAGCTCAATGTCCCCTTTTGTAACATGGTCCCTAATAAAGTGATGCCTTATATCAATGTGTTTGGTCCTAAAATATTGGATTGGATTCTTAGAGATACAGATGGCACTAGTATTATCGTACAGAACAGAAATTGTGCCAACAGGTACCCCTAAATCCAAAACCTGTTGCTTCAACCAAAGAACTTGGGCCACACAACTCCCTAAGGCAATGTACTCAGCTTCAGCAGTGGAAAGTGCAACTGAGTTCTGTTTTCTACTGGACCAGGAGACTAACGACTGTCCTATGAATTGATAAGTCCCATAAGTGCTCTTTTTATCCACCCTACACCCCACAAAGTCAGAATCAGAATATCCAATGATCTCAAAAGAGGTGCTGTGCCTAGGGTACCAAATTTCTAGGTTTGGGGTCCCTAAAAGATATCTAATAATTCTCTTAACAGCAGTCAGGTGGGACTCTTTAGGATCAGCCTGAAACCTAGCACAAAGACAGACACTAAACATGATATCAGGTCGGCTAGCAGTCAGGTAAAGCAGTGAACCTATTATCCCTCTATACTTCTTCTGATCAACAAATTTTCCATTTGAATCCTTATCTAATTGAACTGAGGAGGGCATGGGAGTATTGATTGGCTTGGCTTTGTCCATTTCATATTTCTTCAAAATGTCTTTAGTGTATTTTGATTGATTGAGAAAGGTTCCATCATCCGTTTGCCTTATGCTAAACCCCAAAAAATAGAACAATTCTCCCATCATACTCATCTCAAACTCCTTACTCATTGTTTTAGAAAACTCTTCACATAAATATTTATCAGAAGATCCAAAAATTATATCATCAACATAGATCTGGACAATAAGTAAGTCATCCCCTAATCTCCTCAGAAAAAGGGTGGTGTCTACGCTCCCCTTAACAAACTCTCTTTCTAACAGGAATGTGCTAAGCCTCTCATACCAAGCTCTGGGTGCCTGTTTCAATCCATATAAGGCCTTTTTTAATTTATTGACATGATTTGGATATTGGGAATTCTCAAAACCTGGGGGTTGTTCTACAAAAATATCTTCTTTAATTACCCCATTTAAAAGGCACTCTTGACATCCATTTGAAACAGTTTAAATTCTTTATAACAGGCAAAGGCTAGTAGCACTCTAATGGCTTCCAATCTAGCTACAGGGGCAATATTCTCCTCAAAATCAATCCCTTCTATCTGATTATACCCCTTAGCCACCAATCTTGCCTTATTTCTCACCACCACACCAGAATCATTCATCTTATTCTTAAAGACCCACTTGGTTCCCACAATACTTTAATTTTTAGGTCTTTCTACTAACTCCCAAACATCATTCCTTACAAATTGATTCAATTCTTCCTGCATAGCTAAAATCCAAAACTCATCCGACAAGGCTTGATTGATGTTGGTGGGTTCAGTCATTGAGATAAAGGCAGAATGATTTACTTCCTTCCTAAGTCCATGCCTAGTCCTAACACCTTCAGAAGGGTCTCCTAAGATCAGTTCTTTAGGATGACTCGAAGAATATCTCCAATCTCTAGGCATCGTGGTTTGAGGTTCTACCCTTTCCTCCAAATTTGTATTTCCAACTCCTTGGGTAACCTCAACAATCTCTTCATCTTCTACTTCAGATCTAGACTCCTTAGGATCAGATTCATCAAACACTACATGGGTTGTTTCTTCCACCACCAAAGTCCTCCTATTGAACTCCCTAAAGGATTTCCCCACACTTGAATATCCTAAGAACACTCCTTCATCAGATTTGGGGTCAAATTTTCCTAAGGGTGATTTTTCGTTGTTCAGAATGAAAACCTTACAGCCAAAGACATGGAGGTGGGACAGATTTGGAGTTATACCCTTAATGATCTCATAAGGTGTCTGTTTCAGTTTGACTCTCATATTTACCCTATTCAGTACATAACAGGCAGTGTTCACCGCTTCAGCCTAAAAGTATTTTGGAAGTGAATACTCGGCAAGTATGGCTCTAGCGGCTTCCACTAAGGTCCTGTTCTTCCTTTCAGCTACCCCATTCTGCTGAGGGGTCCTAGGAGCTGAAAAATTGTGACTAATCCCATGATCCTCACAAAAACTTCTAAATCTTTTATTTTCAAACTCCCCTTCGTGATCACTATGGATGGTAATAATCTCACATCCTAACTTCTTCTGAATCCAAGTAGAGAAAGATCTAAACTCATCAAATGACTCAGATTTATGTGACAAAAACTTAACCCAAGTGAACCTCGAATAATCATCTACAATCACAAACCCATAGACTCTCCCCCCTAAGCTGGCAGTGCTAATGGGTCCAAAGAGGTCCATGTGAAGAACTTCTAAAGGTCTGGAGGTGCTAATGTCCTTAACAGAGTGAAAAGAGGACTGGACTTGCTTCCCCAACTGACAGGCATCACACAGGTGATCCTTAGTGAACTTAAGCTTGGGCACACCTCTAACTAAGTCCTTTTGGGTGACTCTCCTAAGGGTTTTCATACTGGCATGACACAATCTCCTATGCCATAACCAAGACTCATCAGCAGCAGTTTTTAAGAAAATTGAATTATCAAATTTAATGCAGCTTACATCCAGCTTGTAGACGTTGTTGATCCTTTGCCCCTGCAAAATAACTTCATCATTTAAGCTTAAAATGCAGCCAGTGGGCAGGAATTTGATGCTGTATCCCTTGTCACAAAGTTGACTGATGCTCAGCAAGTTGTGTTTCAGTCCATCTACAAGCAAAACATTATCAATCATAAAATTCTTTGAATCACCAATTATACCTGAGCCTACCACCTTCCTGGTGGTGTTATCTCCAAGTGTCATCTTGCCTCTAGCTCTGGCCTCCAACGAAATGAACTGATTTGCATCTCCAGTCATATGTCTAGAACATCCGCTGTCCAGGTACCACATGCTCTCATGAGGTCTTGTGTGAGAGCACACCTACAAAAATATCAAACGTCAGTCTTAGGAATCCAAACAGGTTTGGGTTCCTTCTTATGAAAAGAAGAATGCAATGCATGCGTGTTGTGCTATGAAACAGGCAGTTTGGGTTTCCACACCCAATGTGTACTATAGTGAATAGTGCAGGTGTGGGAAATATGTCCTAACATGCCACATGAAAAATATCTAACACCAGGAAAAGGGTTAACTAATCTACGTGGGTGATAATGCCACTTCCTAGATGTATATGAAACATGCTTTGATGAACTTGCAACAGATTTTTTAAAAGGTGGCGGTGCATAAAACTGTTCAAAAGTAGGCGGTATTTTGTTCTTTTCAAAAGCACTGATTTTCACTTTCAAGAACTCAATATGTTTATTTAAACTTGTAATTTCAAAAGTTCTTGCACTTTCATTACTTTCTAACTCACATGCCATATCATTCACTTTCTTAAAAGCAACTTCTAATTCAACATGCGATGTTTTTAACAAATCATGCTCAATAGTTAAATCAGAATATTTTTTGTTCAAATCATCGAATTCATCAAGTAAGGACATGTGATTGGAATCAAGTGTGGAATGATCTTTAACTACATAATCATGCTCTTTTTGCAAAGTCAAATAATCTAATTTCAGACTAGCATGAGTTTTCTTAAGCTTCCGATACGATGTATGAATTTTTTCAGAAACTTCAAATAATTAATCATAAGTAAGCTCATATACCTCTTCCTGGTCCGACTGACCAGGGTGATCATCAGCCATTAGACACAAGTTTGTTTCCTCCTCTTCAGCTTCAGTCTCAGAAGAGTCGGATGCAGAGTCTGCCCAGAACGCCTTCTGAATCCGCTTCTTGTCCTTTCTGAACTTTGGTTTCTCCTCACCCTTCTCCTTGCTTGGGTGAGCTTTAAGTGTCGGACAATCAGCCTTTATGTGTCCAGGCTTCCTGCATTCAAAACAAACAGATTCAGATGAACCCTTAAAATTTTTACTGGACTTACCCTTGTTCCACTTTTGATAGTTCTTATGTTTCTTCCTTAGAAAGCTTTTGAATTGCCTTGTGATTAAGGAAACATCATCGCTATCAGACCCGGAAGTGCTAGCATCTGAATCTTTGGCCTTTAGTGCCACTGTCTTCTCTTTCTTGCGTTCACCTGCATCAAGTTGCCTTTGGTTCACCTCTTGCTCGTAAGCAATGAGTGATCCAAGTAAGCTGTCAATAGAGTAATTATTTAAATCTTTAGATTCAGTGATAGCAGTAATCTTAGCATCATAAGAAACAGGCAAATATCTAAGAATTTTGTTCACTCTTTCGTAGTTAGTAAGTTCTCAACCTAAAGCATGCAAAGAGGTAACAATCTGAGTAAATATTGTGTACATTTCTGAAATAGTCTCACTAGGTTTCATACGAAAAAGTTCATAATCATGTAACAAGATGTTTAACCTAGACTGTTTGACTTCAGTTGTACCTTCGTATGTTATACATAATCTATCCCATATTTCCTTTCTCGTTGTACAAGTAGAAACCCGCATATAGTCTTCAGATTTTAAAGCACACAAGAAACAGTTCAAGCATTTTGCATTTAACTGTGCTAAATCATGATCATCAAACATCCAATCAGTAAAAGGTAATTCATTTTTCACATTGTTAATCAATCTAAAAGGTGGTTCGTATCCGTCCTTAACTAATATCCACATGCGATAATCAATAGATTGCAGAAAAGTAGACATGCGTGATTTCCAAAAATCAAAAGGAATATTGTCAAACAACGGTGGTCTTGTAATGAAATAGCCTTCAGCAGTATTACGATTATTACAGTTAGCCATGGATCAAATTCAAAAGTTTTTAAACCTAAATTTTGAATCCCGCTCTGATACCACTTGAAAGTTCGATAGGGATGTTAAGCCCTAGTGAACTAGTCCTGAGGCTAACCAAGAGGGGGGGTGAATTGGTTATTTAAAAATTTCACGATAATAATGAAAATCTTTTCGATACTTAGCAGTAGAAATAAGTAAACAAGAACGAAAAGATCAATCACAGATATTCACCCAAGAAGTTAATATCGGAAAAGTAAAGTGCAAAACTGAATCGAAAAAGCAAACCAGATTTTATAGTGGTTCGGTCAACTTGACCTACGTCCACTCCCCGGAGCCTCCCCTCCGGGTATTGCACTAAACAAAAAGTGTCTCTCCTTTAGCTCCCACAGCAAGGCGGAGAAGCCTGTACAAACACCTCCTTTTCACCACACGGTGAGGCAGAGAACCCGACCTCCTTTTGCTTCCTCCTGAAGTAGGCAGAGAACCTTCGAACTCCTTTTGCTTCCACCTGAAGCGGGCAGAGAACCCCGGATCTTCTTGCGAACGATCCTCCCACGACGAACACCGACTAGACGAAAGACGATGAGCGGAGAAGACGACTCTGATCCGTGCTTGGAGCAACCTTAGGGAATCCCTCACTAACTCCCCCTCACAAGATCTTCTCTCTCTCTCCCAACTCTCTCTCTCTCTAGGGTTTCTCAGGGAAGGAAGGTGGCAAAAGATTTTTCTTGTTTCAAGAAAAAGTTCTTTTATAGGAGGGCTTAAAATTTGCCCTAAATCTCAACTGGTTGGCCAAGATCGTCCAGGACGATCGATAGATCGTCCTGTACGATCAGTTCAAATTAAGCTATTTCAGCCTGGATGATCTGGCTCTTCTGGATGAACAGTAGAAAAAATTGTTCATATCGTCCCGTACGATCCTGCGATCGTCCTGGACGATTAGTGCAAATCGAGGAATATTGTCCAGAGGATAGTTCGGGTCGTCCAGAGAAATTTGTGCTGGACGACCAAAAAATGACTTGATCGTCCAGGACGATAGGGATATCGTCCTGTACAATTAGTTCAAAAAGTGCCCAAATCATCCTGAACACAGTTCGGGTCATACAGCTGAAATGCACTAGACGATCATGATCGTCCGGGACGATCCTGAGATCGTCCAGGATGATATGATCGTATCAATCAAAAATAAATTGCTTTCCTTAATTACTAGATTAAATTAGGCATGATTGTACTGAATCATCCAAGACGATACACGTATCGTCCAGGACGATCAGACCAAATAACTAAAAATAAAAACTTGCCTAACTTGATCTGGCGGCTGAGAATTTTTGATTTGAGCATATCGTCCCGTACGATCCAAAGATCATCCAGGACGATCTGCTTAATCAGACCCTCTTAACTTAGTCGCCCTAATTAGGGTTTCTATTTTTACCTGATCGTCCAGGACGATGTGAATATCGTCCAGGATGATCTGAACAAAAACTGAACAGAAACTCTAATTCACTCAAGCTCTCCCCCTGAGTGTGTGTGTGCAAGGTTACTTAGCTAGAGGATCAGTTACATTACAATTGACTCAATAAAATGAAAAACAGTACATTGGACTCACTTGGACCCGATCTTGACTTGGCTTGAGTGGCTCGTGGTCTTTTGTGCCTAAAATAGATTAGCTAAGCAAAATACACTGGAAACATGTTTGTCATCATCAAAACCAAATTTGCAACACCTTGGGCTTTAAATAGGGAGTTTAGGGTTAGTGTTAGGGATATTTGACTCTTTCTCAATCTCCGAACCCCCTTAAGATGAGAGATATCTGGTGAAGGCTCTCCTCCACTCCCCTTACCTTCCCCGACCTAAACCTGCCGCCAAGATCTCGTCGGCGGCGAGTTTCCGGTGAGCCGAAGCTACAAACTCTTCAAGGAGCATTTCATTCAATCCAGAGCTCGTTTGATCGCGACTTCAACAATGAAAATACTCGTGGATAGTCTACAAGCTCAACTGAACTTAAATCACGAAGATCCAACGGTTAGATCTCTTTAAAACCCTATACCTAGGTCACTATGTTTAGAGTTAATTAGCTTTTCCTTAATCACACTTTAGGCCGCAAGATCTATGCCACATGAATACTCTTCATATATGCATGCTATGTTTCAAATTTCATCCAATTTGATCCATCAGATCGAGAGAACAAAGCGAAAAACCCTATCTAGGATTCATTTTATGTAACGTATGCGTTACGTATGATCCGAGTCGTTGATCTTACGATCAACGGCCCAGATCTTGCCGTTCTGCGGTGTTCCTTTGAACGTGGATCTAATCCCGTGGTCACTCGCTCTGTCCAACGAGATTATAGCCGTTGATTCCAAATAGCGGAGGATCCGACGATCGGATCGCGTGCTGACATGGTTAAATTGGATAGCGCTGTAGACAATCATTTTGCAATCATGTGGCAATGATTGCGTGGCGGCGCAATCATTGCCTCTGATTGCTATGCTGACTCCGCGGTTCTGGGATCCAATCGAAGCCCGACATGTGGCCCACTGAGCCGCCGCTGCCATTATTAACTAATAATTAATTTTAAATTAGTTTTAAATTATTTTTTAAAACTATTTTCTATTAAAATAATTTTAAAATAATTTTTAAAATTAAAAAGTATACATGTTATATATCAATATTTTTAGAAAAATAATATATTTAATTTAAAAATAAAATTAGTTTAGAATATTAATAATATTTTAGATTATATTAAATATTAACTATTTTTAACTATTTCTTATATTTATATAATATATATATATATATATATTATTAATTTAATTTTTTTAAGGTAATATTACATTATCTCAGAAATATTTAGAGGGAATTTTGTTTTAAAACTTAATTTAATGTTTAATTATTATTTATAATTATTATGTGTAATTAATGTTTAAATACTATTTATTAATATTTATTGCTATTATTTTAAAAATAAAATTTTATTTCATTTTAAAATAAAATCAGAAAGCCCTTTTATTATTATTATTATTATTATTATTATTTAATTTAAAAAGCATATATATTATATATATTTAATATTATTATTATTTTAGGTAATTCGTAATTAGGTAAGTAATTAAATGTTTGAATTAATAATTAATAATTAATTAACTACTTTTCAAACTTAGGAAAATTATTTTTCTTAATTACTTTGGAATATCAGAGAATTTATTTTAAGTATTTAGTTTTAAAATTAATAAATATTTTCCTATTTTAAATTATTAATTAATTACTTTAATTGCCTAATTAATAATTAGTTAATTTAAAACCTAATTATTTCCCAAATTTATAAAAATTAATTTTATTAAATTACTTTCAAAAATAAGAAAATTATTTTTGTCATTCAATTAATAGTTATCTTAGTATTTAAAATTATTTTAAATTATTAATTACTTACCTTTACTTAATTAATAATTAATTAATTTAAGTTTCAAATATTTTCCCTAAATTATAAAAATTACCTTTTAAATTATTTTAAATTATTATTATTTTTTAAATTTCAGAAACTTTGATACTTATTTTAATTTGACTTAACAATTATTTCAAATTGTTTACTATCTTAAATTATTTAAAAATGCCCTTTTAATCCTTTAAACTTCAATAATTCATATTTATTTCATTTTAAATCGAATTTTGACGAATAATACATCATATTTTTCAGAAAATTATGAATTTTAATTTAAAATTATTTTTAGATATCCAATTTTTTTTCTAAATTATTTATTTATTATTTAATTATTATTATTACTTAAACATTATTTAATAAATAAATTAAGTATTTTTATGTTAAAAAAATTTATTTTCAAACCGCTCCACTCCTCGGGTGGCCAGTGGATCTCTCGTATATGTATGTACTTCTTTAAAATGAATTACTTTCAATTACTTTATTTTCAAATTTATATATTGATATATATATATATATATATATATATATATATATATATATATATATAACCATTTTAAAATTATATATTATTAAATTCTCTAATTTTGGGAGATCCACTAATGAAACTTTAAACATGGGTTGTGCATGTGAATAACATTCATGTGGGAAGGATTAGTGAATGATTGGGCTCCAATCATTCACTAATCACATCGTTAATCTCATGTAATTAGTGTTTAATAGTCCTTGCCTAAGGTCTCCTAGATCTAAGGACATGGTGTGTTATGGTTTGTTATGCATTTCTCTTTATGTTATCCCAAGGGTTAGTGGCAAACATTAAATTTAAACCTATTCAACGTAGCGACACCCTAAGGATAATAATTAAAGACCCATCTAGCGAGCTTATGAAAATTCTAGGAGCTAGGATAGATCCCTGATTGACATGAAACTTTAAACATTTAAACTTAGTGGCATCCCAAACCATCCAGAATTTTCTAGGAATTTTTAGGCCCTTTAAACCCCTTAATTAACAAACCCTAATTTGACCCTTAATTATGTCCCAATAACTTCAAAAAATTCTAATAAATCCAAATTAAATCCAAAATTCACCTATAATATATCAAACTCTTCAAAATTTAGTCCTTAAAAGCCCCTTAATTGGACCTCAATTTAAACCTTAATTTAATTTTGATTAAAAATCACCTTTTCAATTAAATTAAATACTTAAAATTATTAAAAATTTTAAATTCCCCCCAAACATATGGGAACACTTTCTTAGGTCATTCCTGACCTTTGGGGATAATTCCAAGAGGTTTAGAGCTGATTTGGATCAAAACCCCTAAAATGCCATTAATTAAATAATTTCGATAATTTAGAAAATGCCCAAACTTCAAAATTTAATAACTAATTCCAGAAAATTTAAAATTGGGCAAATTAAAATGCACTCAACTCATATTAAAATCTAGTATTTATTAAAAATAAGTGCATTCCAGAAATTAACTTAAATCAAAAAATTAACAATCCAATCAAATTTAAGTAAAAAATTAGATCAAAACATCAAAAATTCATAACTTGATGTAGAAAAATTCAAATTGAGCATACTTATTGTCTAACTAATCGGGTTAAAGTCTATTATTTTATAAAAATGCTAATTTTTTATGAATCACTCTTAATTAAAAAGTCAACTTTTAGCCCCCTTTGACATAGTAGATAAGTTGACCCTGAATCTTCTAAAACTCATTAACTCAACCTAAACATCAGATAACATCACTCTAAGCTTTAAGTTAATCTCCTAACCTGATAATAAATCATTTAATACACTTTCTTTGTTAATCTCTAATCAACTAAATCAACTTAATCAATCCCAATCACTACTTGATAATTCAGGCCTATGAGGCTATTAACTTAGCCCCAAAGAAGGTGAAATAAACTTCATGGCCTCGGTAGAAACAAAGATAATAATCACTTTACCACTAAAATAAATCTCATTCAAGCGTTAATACATTAATATTCAAACTCAAACCAAAACTCCTCCCTAAAACTTCCAACAAACTCACACAGTAGATAACTTCTACCAACTACCCAACTTAGGATCTACCTCAGCTACACAGCCCCCCTACACACACTTTAGATGGTTTAATAAGACAACTAACTCTAGAGTTAGTCTAGGCCAGTGTTTACTTTTCTTCTGTGTGCCGAGTTTTTTAGGTTTTCATTGCATGCTACGATTGAAAATTGATTGATGTGTTTATTTACTTTTACTACACTCTGTGACTTGATCTGATGGGCGATAGACTACCTATAGGTTAGGGATGCTCTTGATACTAATGATATTTTTTGCAGGTGGCCATGCTCATGTAGCACTAGAAAGGGGCTAAATTTCATAAATAAATGTTATATAAATATTTACTAGGCTGCTCCCCACCTGCAAGTTTTCGTAGATCACCTGGCCTATGAGGGTGTAGATCTGTCAAGGGGAGTCTGTGCACTCTAGGATAAAACTTATTTTTAAAAGCCTTTTAAAACTGCTTCATATACATTTCAAGTATTTAATCGAGTCAATCAGCATGCATTGTATTAAAAATAAATTTAAAAGAGTCTAAAACTTTAATTACATTTACTTTAGCATTTTCTTACAAGCAAGATCCTTAAATGTTGTTTGGTACAATAATATTGATAATTTTTTAATCATTTGGAGGGGTTGCCTTGCACAGTTTTGCAACATCATTGTGGGCTCTGAAAATTCAGCCCCGGTCTCCTCGTGTTACTTTTCGAGGAAGTTTCAAAGGACTAAGTTCTGAGGTAAATTTTAGAAGGCAGATGGGTTTATAGATAAGACACTACCCAGAGATTTCACCCTCATTTTGTGAGGACTTTATGATATGAGTTCTGGTTTCCTATAGGCGCAAGCCCCTATAGTTAATTACCCCTCCCGATCATGAGAGAGAACTTTCAATTAAGACTAGTCATCGATCAGATACATAGAGATATGTGGTATCTGGCATATAGAAGTAGCATGGGCTTAGGTTGTTGAAAATTTTGAAGGTTTGATATTTAAAATTAGAAATTTCACAATCTTGTACTTAAAGTGGATGGTGGGGGAATGGATGATAGACCATATCATGATCCCATGGTTTCATCATCCTGGGCCATCGTGGTCCCTGGTCTACTTATTCAGAGGAGGTAGTCGACCCAACCTGACAGAAGGATCCTTTTCGGCAGCCATGGGTTGCGTCGTCCATGGGTACCTTATAGACCTAGGGGGAATACTTGTCTAAGGGGACAAATTTGAATCCACCTTAGCTAACAGAGGGCTTTATGCCCTATCAATTATATCCTATTGATTCATATCTCAAGGATTTGATGCCACTAAGGAATGTATTGGCTCTAGCTATAACCACTATCTTGTGCCATTTAACAGCAAAACCACTCAGTTCAGAGGGCCCCAGGTCATAACTGTTTACCCTACAGTGCCATTTGATGACGAAACTGTCGGTTAGAGGATACATACCACATCCTTATTGGCTGGAGATTATTTGAGAATAAATCCTAATAATATTTTTGACTAGGCATTAGCTCTATGTGAGCTGAAGTAAATTTTAATTTGTTCACTCTGGAAAACTATTACGGAGGGTAGATGATTTTTGTATTAAGTGATCTGATGGATTATTTCAATTTTAAATATCTAGATTTTTTTTGAAATTTTGGATTATTTTGGAATTTTAAATGGATATTTGGGAGGCATTTCAAACATTTGGTGTTAACCCCTCAGGTTGAAATAAATATTCAACACGGCCATCATCGGGGTATAATGAATCATTTGAAAATATTTATATTTTGTGGAGGTTTGAGGGCATTCAAAATTTGGTGGACATTCACCTCTTGTTGGTTGAACCTTGTCGACTCTGCCAACTCGTTGACAGAAGATCAGGTCTCGTAGTCTTTATGCCTTTGTGAGTGAATTCTCTTGATCATAGGCCTTCAAGATCTAATATGAATGTATTAAAATAAATATTCCAGTCGATGTCATGACCGTATATTTGTTTGATATTTGAGCCTTGTCAACTCATATCTATCCATGTAGAAAGATCGAGCTCGAACTTGAATTCACTTATTAACCCGTGCAGCATCCCTAGACATCACGTGTGTACCAATAATATGCTCGTCGGGGCCCATGCGGGTTTAGGAGCATTTTATAATTATTTGTTGAAACTTTTTGACTTCTATTTACCTGCTTAGGAGGCTCGTGTTTAAATTTTATTGATCCGCACAACATCCTTAGACATCACGTGTATTCCTACAATACACTCGTCGGGGCCCATACGGGTGTGTAATTATACGTGCATTTTTGTGTACCTATGTGCATATATATTATAGTGCACGTGCGGGGGATACTTTGGATATTTCAGTTATGCAAGCAACTGCCATTTGCATGTGTGCAACATTCCATTTGAGAGTTTGAACACGCCTTCTATCCACTTGTATGAGTGTTGTGGATCCGATGGCGTTGCATCGTACTTTAGTAGCCTGTGGTCTTTACTACCGGTTCCCTGCTTTTGCTTATAGGTGAATTGTAGCTTATAGGGAATAGTTATATTCTTCTATAGGTGAACCGACCTCAACCGTAGGGATATCACAACCTTAGTTGCACACCACTTGAGTGTATTTATCTTCCATTGGATGATTGTTGGATGTAGAGATACTACTGTATCCTTACTACAATATCTCATAGGTATTGTGCATTATGCTACAGATATGCTATCTTTTCTATTAGACAGTATGCTTGTTTGTATCTTGATGTTGACTATGAGGATGCTAGAATACTCTTGTTACAAGAGTTTTTTGGTGCTTGTATCTATTGCATGGCATGTTGAGCACATATATGCATTTACAGAGGACCCATCACACTTGTAGTATACTTAGTGTAGCATCTTCTAACATTTATCGTGGGGATGTTATCATGTATACTTCGGATCTTCTGCCATTTCTTACAAGCATCTACACTCATTGTCTAGGTTTGTGGGAAATTACTGCATTTGGTTGGTACTGGACTATTATGTGCTCATTTGTGCCTTAATCCGCATTGATAACAAAGAGGGTTGCCTCTTCTACACCTCTCTTGCTTTACTTGTGATCCTGCCATTTTCACTTATGACTCATGTCATGACTGATAACATCCTTGCTATTGCTAGTCAACATTACATTTGTCACATTGCGTATTTGTAGAAGGCTACATGTCATGACTTTGTAATCTTCTTGTTGCTTGCAAACAAATTCTACTTGTAAGCTCTTTGTCCTCAAAGATGGTTTAATATTTATGATGAGTTTGATATCATCATTTATTTGCATTCCAACTGAGGTGGTTATTTCTCAACCTCCATTAAAAATTTGGTGTTGTTATTTAAAGCAATTTCTCCATTGATCATTCATTTTATTTACATCCAAATTCAAGTCATGCTCAAAGTCATTTGAGTTCAATTCGTTGTTCATTTTTCAGGTTCCCTGTTGTCTGAATCAAGCTCAAGTTCGAGTCTAGTTTGAGTTCTTGTCCACTGCTCTTAATTCATTTCAGTTTGAGTTCAGATATAGTCCCATGTGGTATGTTCATTCAAGTTCTTATAGTCTTGTTGAGTTTAATAGTCTTGTTGAGTTCAAGTCCAAGCATAGTCCTTTGGATCCAAATTCTTTTGCATATGTTACAAACTAATTCCCCTGTAGTCAAATTACAGGTTCTTTGTTTGTGTTCAGATTATCCAAATTATGTTCATCTTATTTGATGTTCAAATCAAATGCAAGTCCAAGTCCCTTTTAAGTGTTCATTCGAGTTTGATTTTGTCTCAAGTTATGTTCAAATTAAGTTCCAAAATTTTTGTCCAAGTCCCCAATTTTGCTGAAAATTTCGGTAGCCTCCCGGCGTCTCCCCTGTTTAGGATACATTTTGGTAAACTAGGCTACCCCACCACGCTACAAGAGCATGTATGGTTGGTGTCGATGATGGAAAAGGAAGTGTACAAAAACATTCCACCATTTTTTTTGCCATACATCAGAAGTTCTAGAGCAAACTATCAACAAGCTATTTACAGTGCTCGAGATGGGCTTGACTCCTTCACACTTCATCCTCTGAACACATTACTGATATCATAAAAAATGCCAACTAACATTATTCTCAAATCATCAATTCTTTCACCAAGCAAATGCAATTCCTCCTATTTCCTTGCTTGAGGAAGAAGTTTGCACACCACATTATTTGTAGAGCAACCATTAGTTGAATCAAGAGAATTCGAATTTCTCACACTCGAAGTCCTCCTTAAGCCTCTGAATCTGATTGTGAACATAAATCTTTATTCTACCCAAATGTTCTGGGTAAACCTATTCACCCCTTTTATCAAGATAGTCCATGCCTAGCAATGATTTGATCCGTAAACTATCAAGAATCAACTTCCAATGTTCTGATACCACCATTGGCAGCTCTAAACTATCAATAACAGCAGCAATGTGATTAGATGTCTGCAACTCCTTCAAGATAGCTATCCATCCGTAAGACTCTAAATCACCCATTGGCAAAAATCTCCACCAATGTCAAGTTGCTTCCATAATGCAAGGAATTATAGTGGTGATATCAAAGTGTTCTTCAAAGGAATCTCTGGCTAGGTTGCTGAAGCAAGCAGATCTGTAGAAGATTTGATGCGCTTTCCTATAGAATCCTGACTATCTAGAAGACTTTTTTAGAAGACTTGAATTGAGAATTTTCTCAGTGTTATCTGTCTCATCATCCAAACATATAGCAGCCATTACTGATAAAAGCTTCAAGGCAACTGCACGAGTATCCTTTGTGATCATCCTCACATCTTCTTTTCTAGTCCAAACCCTTGGCATTGAATCTTTATCATACTTAAATATGGTTGAGAATCTATCCTTCATAAGCATTAAAACCTTCCCCGCTTCTTCTCTGGCCTTCTTTTCTCTAAGTTCCTAGAAAAGTCCTTCAAGCCTCCCATAATCTTATTGAAGGTTTCCTGGTCCAATTCGATTTCAGAGAGAGAAGTTAACAAACCTAACAAAGCCTTTTTGTCTTACTCTTGTATATCCTTCTTTTAGATGCCCAAGTATCTCCCTCTATTGTATCAAAAGGTGACTCCATGGGTTCTGCAAGAGCTTTAGCTAATCGATTCTCAAAATCTGCTAGAAGTTCTGATAGTTTTGCATCACGAACAGATGAAACATGTGGTTCTATGTCACGACTTAATTTCTCCCTAACTTTGTGAGAATCCCAGTCTGCTTGCTTAATGGAAACATCTAACTCGGAGCAGGCTTTGACGAGAGAAGGGGTTTGGTCATGGAGAGCAAAATAGTGAGGGAGATTGAGCTTTGGTTTGCACGCTCCAGAGAAGACGGACGGGAGGTTAATGTGGAGACCTGTGCATAGAAAAAAAATAGAAGAAACGAGAGGTCGATTTGGTTGGTTTGGGGTTTGGAGTGGGATTATGAACGGAAGGGGATTTCGAACAGCATACTAGAGCTTCAGTGGGAAAAATGGGGGAGAAGGACCAGCTGGGTTGAGGAGATCTAATGCTTTTGGACAGACATCAGCAAGAGGGATCTGGTTGCAAAAGCTTGAGGAGTCCAGCACAGATAACAATTCTAATGTTTTTGTTTAACGAGGAGGCCCAGCTGTGATAAACATCAGATTGACGAAAGTGACTATCGGCAGGGAGACGTCGCAGTGATATGAGGTAACATTAGCTCACATTAAATTTCGATTTGAGTTTGCCGTTGATTTTCTTTTTTTTCTTTTCAATTAGTTATAATAATATTACTGATTTATCACTGCTAATATTATTACAAATATAAAATGATAGTGACGCTTCATTTACTCAAAATCGTCTTGTTTTGCGTGTGATGACAACACCAACTCTAATTTTGATATTTGTTTAACGTGTCAAATTCGACGAATATCAAAATCAGACAAATTAATAATGAATTTGAGGTATTGTCGATGTTCCGGTCATAACGATGTAGTCCGTTTCATGATTGGACATTGTTTGAGCAATGCCGAGACTAATTTTTCTCGAAATACATGTTGTCTCTTTGGGACCACCTCGATTTGTGTGCGCAATCTTAATTGAATAAATTGGTAGTGTATTTAGAGTATTGATGATGTTCCAAACACAACGACAAAGTCCGCTCGTTAATCGAACATCATTTGGGTAGCACTGAGCGATCTTTTCCTTAAAATTCATGTGTTTACCTCGGGATGCGTGTCGACCTCCTCGCATATATTAATTTGAACAAATTGGCTGTCATCCTTAGATATTTAGGATGTTTTGAACGCAGTGGCAAAGTTCATTTTACGGTCAGACTTTGTTTGGGCAGTGTCGAGGCCTATTCTCCTCGATATGCTTGTTTTGTCTCAAAAATCGTGCCACCAATCCGGATGTTTCAAATTGAATAAACAAATATAGTTTTTAGAAGTTGACAACATTCTTGACGTAATGACGAAGTGTATTCGTCGATCCGATGTCGTTTGATCAGCGTCGCGCTTCAATTTTGGGTGTCGGTCGTCCCTTTTGACCGATCTCATCCGATTCGACTGCGAGGGGCCTCGACCTAGCAGAATTCGATGTCTCAATCACAATGCCGCTGTCCGTTTTGCATTCAGATGTCATTTGATCACTTAAGTTATGTGTTTCGTCAACGCGCGTGTTGCCTAAATCATCGTTTTCGCCTCTTTTCACATGGTTTGAGTTGTAAGGGTCAACAATCATATTGATCGCATCTATAATAAACCTATAGATCTTTTCATTAGACACAACATATATGTTACAGATGTGCATTCTTCTCCGGTTTTGTGCCTCATTCTTAGTGGTGATAAGGTATCTTATCACATTAATGTAAGGATAATCTTTAAACTTCACTTCTTCATCAAATAGTAGGGTGTTATCATTTTTTTTAGATAAAACTCACTGACGGGCCTACGCGTTAATATAACAAAAAATTATAAGATCCTTAAAGAGACCTGCTCATGACTACTGCTCGACGGAGCTAGAAACAAAAAACCAAAGAAAATTCCAATGAGCCGGTGGTCCCTACTACGCACAATTACAAAATCACCTAGTAATAAGCTATAGCGGCCATAAGGCATCACCCAAAAAATAAATGACCAAATTAAATTACTCAGCCTTCTCATCGATAAAGGCAGCCAGCACCCAAACGAAGAACCACTAGGAACAAGCATCATATAGTAGGGTGTTATCATAAACTTCATCTAAGTCATCATCTACCAACTCCTTAGTTTCCTCTTAAGAGCAAGATTTAAACTTTGCATCTATTTTGCATATGACCGTTTTTGTGATATTTAAAATAAATTGTATCCTCACATTCTTTGAGGTCCCTTCAATAGGAGCTTTAGGCAAACAGGAGGAAATAGTAGGTGGAATAGGTCTAGCAATGGACCCTTGGGTTAGATAGAATAGACGGAGTCTAATTCTTAAATTTATAGATGAAGGCAAATTTTTTTTTGTTGTGCAACCAACAATATTTATAATAAAAGGCTTTTTCTAAGATTTAAATGTCAAACAGCTCAACTCATTCTAAAGTCAGTTTTAAGTCCAATTACAAGTTTAAGCAAATTTCTAAATAACTCTTCATTAAAGATTAACTAAGCAAAGCGGAATATTAAAAAAATAATAATAAAAAAGGAGCAAAAACGTAAACTTATTTTGAGTTTTCAAATGAAAACCCAAAAAAAAAATTTACATTTGCATTATTTTCTTAAGAAAATGAAAAATGTTTTTGTGTTTTCTTAATAAAACGCAAAACACGTTTAGCATTTTCTTAAAAAAATTCTTTCCACTTTTTATTTGTTAAATATTTATTTTATAAGAAAACACAAAAATGTTTTTTATCATCTTAAAAAAATTATTCCGATTTTCTATTTGTTATTATTTTAAAAATTATAAACTGCGGTTATGTTGGGGGTACAGTGGTGAGTATTCATACCTCCCATCAAGTTAGGGCTATCAAAATCGGATTTCAGGTCAGGTTCCGGTCCAACTCGAAATTGACCCGGCAATATTTTCACTGACCCAAATTGGCTCGTTTTTAAAAACGGGTCAAATTCTCAGACCCGAACTAGACCAGCCTCAGGTCCGGGTCAACCCGACACCAACTAGACTCTAGCTGGAGGCTGAGGTGGCAAAGGTTGCGGCGGATGGAGGAGACAGTTGTGTTTGGAGTTTGTCGGTTACGACTGCGGTGGAAACGATGGATGGCGATGACGGCGGAGGCGGCGACAGCCAGCAAAGGCTGTGGCGTCAGTCCGGCAAATGCTGCGATGGCGGACGTGATGAAGGGCAACCTCTAGCGGAGGCTTGCGGACGGGCTGACGCAACGTCGACGCGTGACGGGCTGACGCAGATGAGACTTGAGGGTTGATGCGACTTGATGCTTGATGCTTGATGCTTGACTAGGGGTGTCAATATTTGACATGACACGAAAACCCGACTCAAACCCGACTCGAATCCGACCCGAGTTCAAAACGGGTCGGGTTCGGGTTGACCCGACGGGTTGCCGGGTTAACCCGAAAATCTGTTTAAACCCCTGCCTGCAAAGCCTGCCCGCCCTTCCCTGGCCTGCCCGCGCGCATCAGCGCTCGCTCGCGCGCTCGCCACCCTCGCCCGCGCCCTCGCCCGCGCTCACTCGCACCCTCGCCCGTGCTTGCCCGCACCCTTGCGCTCTCCCGCACCAGCACCCGAGCGCTCGCCCGCGCCCGCCCGCGCGTTCGCCTGCGCGCTCGCGAGCGCTCACCGGCGCGTCTGCCTTCGAGACCCGAGTCGGGTCCGGGTCTGATTTTCTGACCCGTTTTCCTACCCGGGTCGGGTTAGGGTCAACCCGTTTAGGGCACGGGTCATTCCGGGTTTGACCCGAACCCGACCCGAAACCCAATTTTGACACCCCTATGCTTGACGCATTTGGTTTAACGCCTCGGGTTGAAGCTTGATGAGACTGTTTCCGGGTTAATCTGGGTCAATTCCTAGTTTGCAAGTTGACCCGGACCCGACCCGTTTTTTTAAATGGGTTGAATTCTGAAACTCGAACTTGACCCATTTGGGGTCCAGGTTGACCCTAACCCAAAATTTTCGTGTCGGGTTCGAGTCAGATTTTTGGATCGTATCAAATATTGACACCCCTACATCAAGTGATCTGAGTACAAATCCATTTTTATAAATTATTTTTGCATTGATAAGAATTTAAATTAGAAATAAATTTTATTATATAATGAAAAACTAAAATTAATTAATTAAATAATTAGATTTATTTAAATAAAATAATTATACATATATTTAACTTTTATTTTTATATAATATTATTTCATTTTATAAATGTATTTATTTATTTTATTATTTTATTTAAACTTATTTGTAAAACTTTTAATTAAATTTTATATTAATTAAATTTATACTCTTAGACATTTTTATTTTATTTTAATTGTATTTTATTTAAATTAATATGGAAACCAATATTGAATTAAAAATATTTCTTAATATTTAATATGTATATATTTAATATAAAATATTCTTTCTGTTACATATTTAAATTAATAAAAAATACGTAAAAATTTTTGTTTTATATTTATAAAATTTAACTTATAAATTTTTTCTAATACATAAATATGTAAAAATTTATAATATGCTTCAGAAAAAAATTACGAATTATTTAAATATTAGAAAGAAAAATTTACAAATCAAACAAAGTTTTTACATATTATTAATAAACTAAATATATTAAAAAATAACATTTTAAATTAAATATATACATATTAAATATTAAAAATATTTTTTAATTGAATTTATTTTACAAATTTTTTTAAATAAAAAAAATAAATTTAATTGAAATATCTAAGTATAAATTTAATTAAAAATAAATAAAAACTAACTATAAATTTAATTAAAATAAAAACAAATAAGTTAAATAAAAATAAAATATATACAAATAAATTTGATTTAAATAAACATATATATATATATATAATTATTGAATTTATATAAATTTAATTATTTTTATTAAATTAATTTTTAGTTTATAAATTTAAAAATTAATTTTATTGCTAATTAAAACTCTGTTCAACACAAATAATTTATAAAAATGAACTAAAATTCGAACTCAGATTGCCCGCCTGAAAGGCAAGAGTGTATTCACAACTGTATCACAACAAAATAATAATTTATACTTCATAAAATAAATATTTGACAATAAGAAGCGTAACTAATTTTCTTTAGAAAACACAAAACGCATTTGCATTTTATTAAGAAAACACAAAAACGTTTTGCATTGTCTTAGGAAAATAACGAATATGCAAAACTTTTTTTGCGTTTTTATTTGAAAACATAAAATAATTTAACTTTTTTTTTCTCCATTTAAAACTAGTTTATAATCATGCTCCTTGTACTTTATTCATTTTAACAAACTGACTTATTAGTAGTCATTCATTTTATACCAGTAAAAAAATCATACATCTGAACTAACCAATTTAATTAGGAACTTATTTAGGTCATAAATGTAATTATATGCGAGTGGTTCAATTTTAACTCTCTAGGAGGGATCATTAAAGTCATTAGCATTCTTATGACGACTTTTTCTACCTCAATTCCTATGATACGATTGTCACCTATTAGGAGTGTTAAAGTAGGTTGATTGATCGGGTTCACATCCAACCTGAAATTGGCCAGACAATAATCCAATCAACTGAACCAAATCCATTTAATAAACGGGTTAAAAAAACTAACCCGAAGGCTACCTGCTAGCAGCCTGAATAACCCAAACTGAGCCTGTTAACTCATTTTGGTCAAAAAAATCTTTTTTTATAACTTATTAATCATAAAGTTTAGAATATTTAAAAATAATAATAAGAAAATTATACCGACTGAAAAAAAATTAAGAAAAAGAAGATATTAAACAACTCATTTTCAGGTCAAAGACAATGCTTAAAAATATGAAATAAAACAGTCTCACAAAGGTTTGCATATAAGCCAAAGCATAGTGATAGATTCACAAAAGACATATTAGCAATGGTTTATACTTAAGCTCACTAATTAGATTTTTATGCTATCATAGCATGCTTACAATAATTAACCTAATATCCTAGATATTAATAAAGAATTAATCTATCATAAAAAAAAATTTACCAATCTTAAACTTGATAAAGTGACTCACAAGCTTTCGAGGCAAGTCCACCCCAACAATCTCGTTGGCTTGCAAAAATTGTTCTTGCTAAATTTGCTTATCCCTAAATTTGTTCTGATACCAAATAAAAGTTGGTGACCTTTCAATAAGTTATATAGCTAGATTTAGCTATGTATGTCTAATTTAAGGTGTGAGAAAGTGCAATGGAGTTAGTGGTGTGGAGTTGAAAGGTTTTGAGGAGTTTAGTGAAATGAATGACAAGACAAGTCCAACTTGGTCTAATTTAAGTTGATTTGAAAAATCACTTTTAGGAAAGGATTATAGCTTCATTTGGAACAACTTCTTTGTTGCTTTCTAAAACAACTTTTTAGTACAAAAATTTCTAAGCAGTTTTATAAATTAACAAAAAAGCTGTCCCAAACGAAGCCTTTAGGTGGTGTAAAAAGCTGAAATTTGTAGGGGAGGGTAGCTTAGGATATAAGGGTTTGTCGGTGTGTCAATCTTGGATGGTGCATGTGAAGAGGAATAGATGTGAGTTTTTTTTTTTTTTTTTTGGGAAAAATTGGGGCTTTGCCCGTATATTAATAAAGAAAAGATACAAGTAAACAAAAACCTGTAAGGATAAGGAAACTAATCAGCAAACATCAAATAAAAACCAAAAAACCAAAACGAGGAGTCAGAACAAGGTCTCAAGTGGAGCTGGCTTCCAAGCTGCATCACAAAATCAGATTGAAGAGAAGAAAACCATATAACTCAAGAGCAGCCAAGTAGTTATGCACAAAGGCCATCCAGGATAGGATCCGGTTGCCATAAGGCATAACAGAGAGCATCCAGCGGGGCAAGAGGAGTCCGTCAACAATTAGAGGTGAGAGCACAAGTCGGCCCCAATCATCATCGACCAATCCAAAAATTTTTTCCAGCCAAAAGAAAATGCCAATATGTCTGGAATTCCCAAACGGTAGACGCAAAGAGAACCAAAATTCTGTTAGGAGAGCACCGAAAACCGATCTTTGAGCTTATGAAAGCATTTCCAATTTTTGACTTTGAGCAAAATAGCACTTTTAATGACTGATATGAGTTGTGGGGGGCTGTTCCAATGCTCAGAAAAACGCCTAAGATTGCGTTCTTTCCATAGGTGGTAAATGATGCAAGCCACCACAAAGAAACAGAAATTCTTATCAGTAGATGTGAGCTGAGATAGATTATCAATAAAATCATAAACTTGTAAAATATTGGGCCTAAACAGAAACCCCTTCAAATCTGGCAGAGCAGTAACAATAACAGTGAAGGAGAAATCACAGTCAAAGAATAAATGATTGTGAGTCTCCTGGGCATTTTGGCAAAAGGGGCAAGTGGGAAAAATGGGAATAACTCTTTTAATAAGTATATCTGCACATTTCAGCTTTCCAATAATCGCCATCCAGGCGAAACATGAGTATCTAAGGGCTTGAGACTTGTGCCAAATATAATTATGCCAGTTAACCTCAACCAAATCGCAATAATACTGAGCCATAAAATTTTTGAAGATAGGATTAACGGAACCTTCCCAAGACATAGCATCATGGTTAGCGATAGGAACGTCGTTAATAGCAGCCCGAAGAGAAAGCGGCTAGGAAGGAGGAAGCTCCCAGCGACCATTGTAAATATAATTCTTAACCAGAGGTAATTCGAACCTGATCGACGGGAAAAGATCATAAAGAGCTTGACCATTGTACCAAATATCCCAGGCCATTGATAAAGTGCTTTGCGGAGAGATCACAAAAGAAATACAATTTTTGACTTTATGAGCAGTTGTGCAAGCGAGCTTCCAAAATTTAGAAGCAGAGGCGGGAGGAGTTTTCCATACCGATAGGTACTTGGACTTAAACCAGAGATTTATGGTGGATTGAGCATTATAAATACGCCAGATGAAAGAGCAGGATGTGGCATGATAGAGAGCTTCAAAAAAAGGTATGCCAAGGCCACCAAATTTCTTAGGCAGGCAAGTATCCTTCCATGCGATAGTATGCAGTTTCCTCTCAGAAATACGGCCATGAAAAAGGAACCTGGAGCAAAGTTTAGCAATATATTTCTGGCAAGCAATGGGAATAATAGATCCCCTAATCCAATAAGCAAAGGTGTTAGCAATAGTGAATTTGATGAATTGTACCCTACCTGCAAAAGAAAGGAATTTAACTTTCCAACCATCAAGTAGAGTAAAAATTTTACATAGAAGTGGTTGGAAGTGAAAACAAATTAATCTGGAAGGAGAGATCAGGAGCCCCAGATACTTTAGATATGATTCCACATTGAAAATCCCCAAAGAATCACAAAAAGCATCAATGTATGTGGAAGATCTAGAAAAGAGAATCGAGCTCTTATTGGGGTTAATATTGAGTCCAGTGGTATTAGAAAAGGTGGATAACACCTCTTTTAAGGCAGTAGCAGCGACAGGATTTGCTTTACCAAACACGAGCAGGTCATCGGTATAGAGCAGGTGGCTAATGTGAACCCCATTTCGAGTAATCCCAAGAGAATCAGAATGTTGATTATTAAGTAGGCAACCAGATAGAGCATCCATAACAATGCAAAAAAGGAGGGGTGATAAAGGACACCCCTGACGCAGACCTGAAGAAGAGCTGAAGAAACCCTCTAAAGAGCCATTCAAGCAAATGGAGAAGTGGACATTTGTTATACAACCTTTGATCCAATTAATATATTTATCCGGAAAGCCTTTTTGTTTCATTCTACAAAGAAGAAAGTCATGGGACACGCAATCAAAAGCCTTCATAATATCTAGCTTGGCACATAACAGATTTTGGAAAGTAGAGAAATCTCTCAAAACATCAGAAGCCAAAAGAATATTGTCAGAGGAGCATCTACCCTTAATGAAGCCAAATTGGCTATCATGAACAATGAAAGGCAAAACCTCTTTCAATCTATTGGCTAAAAGCTTCACCACAATTTTGTATAGGACATTGCATAAAGATATGGGTCTAAAATCCGAAATGTTGATAGCATGAGAGCCTTTGGGTATTAAAGTGATAGCGGTAGCTTTGACACCTCTAGGTAAGTAGCTGGTGTGGTAGAAACTTCTGACATCATTGCAAACTTGCAATCCGATAATGTGCCAAGTGCGCTTATAAAAGGCAAATGTAAAACCATCTAGGCCAGGAGTAGAATCACCATGTCCATCAAAGACCACCGACTTTATCTCCTCATCAGAGAAAGGGGCAATAAGGAGGGGGGTGAAGTTAGAAGGGATGGTTTTCCCAATAGGGAAGCAGGAATCCATGGCATTTGGAGGTTTTGGAGAGTTGAAAAGTCTCTTAAAATGCTGAATTAAACCATCAGCAATGTCCCTGTGCGAAGAACAATGTCCTAAAGGTGTGGAGATTTCTCTTATGTAACTGTGATTATTTCTAGCTCGAATCTTGGCATATAAGAAGCCCAAATCATCTTCCCCTTTAGTTAACCAGTAAGCTTTCGCTCTTTGAGAGATCCACGATGCCCAGGAGGCTTGCATAGCTTCAATTTGGCCCTTAATCCAAATCAGGTTATGATTTAGAGAAGGGTCTAAAGGGGTGTTTTGAATCTCAGTCAGAAGGGTGTTGTGTTTGTGCTTTAATTCCAAGATGGAATTAGACAAATAATTAGCAGAAGCCCAAGAGTTCCTTTTAAGTTTCCTTTTGAGATTTTGGAGATTGCTGAAGAAGGAGGCCATGGGGCTGCTAGCAGCCGGATGAGAAAAAGCAAAGAGCAGGTCATCCCAAAAGCCATTCATGTGAAGCCAGTAGTTCTTGAAGAGGAAGCGATGGGCAATATTGTTTGTAGAGTGGGCGTGGAAAATAAGTGGAGAGTGATCAGAATTAACGTTGGGGAGAACTCTGTAAAAAGCATGGGGCATGGCATCCAGTAAACCAAAATTAACGAGGACTCTGTCAAGTTTGATGTGTATGGGTTGTTCAGTCCTAAGATTGGACCAAGTGTAGAAGAGACCCACCGATGCTAAATCTTGAATCCCACAAAAAAAAATAAGGCTATTAAGTTCACCCAGTCTGCCAGTCGACAGGGGGGAACCCCAACTTTCTCTGAATCATATCTGCAGCAATTAAAATCTCCTAAGATAATCCAAGGGTGGGAGCCATCAGGGATCAGGCATCTTAGATTATCCCAAAGGGACACCCTTTCAGCAGTCGAGTTGGCTGCGTAGACAACCGAAAGAAAAATAGGAGGGAAAGAGCCGTAGGATAGGGTCCCGTGGATGAGTTGGTCAGACAGATGAGACGGTGAAAAGGAGTAGATGGAAGAATCCCATTTCAGCCAAATTCTACCCGGAGAAGAAAGGCTGAAATTATTGCAACTATCCTCATTGTTGAAGATGAGATGGGAGTTGATGAACCAAGGGTCATGTAAAGCATGCTCTTGGATTTTGGCCTCCAGGATACATAAAAACTTTAACTTATGAGAGTTAACCAAGTCCTTGCAAGCGCGGACCTTGTCGGGATTGTTAAATCCCCTCACGTTCCAACAAGCTAAAGGAGGGATGGACATGGGTTATGATTTGTGGGATTTGGCCTTTTTGGCCGATTTGCTTCTGGTAGATTTAGAAACCGGTGGGGCTTGTGGTGAGGTTTGAGGTTTGTGGTTGGGAATAGAACTAGAGAGAGAGTTGGAAGTATCCTCCAGAGAATTTCCAGTTTCTATGAGATGGGGAGAGGTACCATCAGTGGCTAGAGCAGCAAACTGATTGCCAATTGGAACCAGGGAAGGAGCAAGTGCGGTATTAGGAAATAACGATTGTGGTTGGGCGGGAATGTCAGAAGAAGATGATTCCTCAATGGAGGAATTGAGATTAGGGATATTAGGAGTTTTTTTCGTGGGGGGTGGAGAGGAGGTAGCGGCAGCAAAAGTGGGAAGAGAGGCAGGAGGTGGAAGGGTCGACGTGGTAGCAATGTCAGGTTGATGCGGGATGGGGCTCGGAGGGATAAGATGGGAGCTCGCACGGGTATTAGGTGGAGGTCTTGGGGGAGGTCGAGAGTTGGAGGAGGGAGCAGTAGGACGATGATGCGAATGTTTGCTTGAGCTTCGTCCCCTGAGTCTCTAAGGAGGAGAAAGCTGAGGTTTTGGGTTTGGGTTAGAGGGGCAAAGAGAGTAGGGGTGAACCAAGGATCCGCAGCCTTCGCAGTGGGATGGCTTCCAATCGTATAAGACATGGAGAGAAAATTCTTCATCATCAATTTGCAATGGGATCTCATCAGGAAGAGGGGATTCTTTCGTTATCTGAACACAAGCTCTAGCAAAAGTTAGTCTGGTTCTGTTAGCAGTGAGGGATCTACAGAGAGCGGGATACCAATATAACTGTCTATCTTAGAAATACCCGAAGGAGTCCATAGAGCAAGAGGAAGGTCTACGATTTTAATCCAAATAGGGATGGAAGCAGCTTCATCCCTTTTTAGTTTGAACTTGGGAAACCATTTTTGCAAAATGAATGGTTTTTCAAGTAAAAACCATGGACCACCCGTCCAAACCGTGTTGTAGTCTTCACCAGAGGTGAATTTTATGAGGAAGAACCCGTCAGCTAGCGAGAGGAGAGAGATCGAACCTTTGAGCGGCCATATCTTGCGCATAGCAGCAAGAAGTCTTTCATAGTAAGGGCGCGGTCCAAGAGAGTAACCCACCAGGGATAAGGCCCAGAGAGAAGCCCCTTCAGATAAGTCATCTGAAACAAAGGATAGTTTCGGAGATGGGGGGACAAAGGACATGGGGAAGTTATCAGAAGTGGGAGGGGGTGAAGCAAGGTTATTGGCGTAGGTGCGGCTTGGGGAGGGGGCCCAAGAAGGGAAGAGCCCAAGGGGGGGAAGTCATTTGGATTTAGGGACATGGTCCCCGGGAGAGATAGGCCTCACCCGCCGGAAGAGCAGGTGGCGGCGACAGGGGCGAAGCAAAACCCCAGAGCGAAAAAATCATAAAATTCTCAATGCGGGGTTTAGAAAACCGCCGGAAATTGTGACTCTATACCAACTTAAATTTGACGCGTACATTTATTGTGCTTGTGATTAAATTTTCAGATGTGAGAGTTCAAAGCTGCGTTAAAGAGGAGTGACAAGCAACTTAAAAAAATATAAGAAAACTATCTAACTCATTAAAGATAAGACAATACTTAAGACTACCAAGCACCAAACTAATGAAAAACAATTCTCCATCAAAGATATTTCCTTCAACATTAATAAATTTTATTAAATATTAACCCATATTTATAATCAACCTTAGGACCCTTGGACTACCACATTTCACAAATATAAGGTTATATTGTATTTGGGACGGCCTTCCAAATATGTGATGATTTTGCGACGAATTTGTAATGACTTTGTGGCTAAAGTCAAGGAATCTTCAGGCTAGTAACAAATTTGCAATCAATTTACAACATTGTATCAAATTTGTGATGAATTTATAACTAATTAAGAAAAAATTGATTGCTTAAAGAATCCATCAACTATATAGTACACCAAGCATTTGTTGCAAATTCATCTTAAATATGTTGCATATTTGCAAAAGAGCATGCCATGAAAGTATGATCACATAAATCTTTGTCATTGTTATAAATATTCATTTATTATCAACAAATATCTCGGTGAATAGATCTATAATATATCTGGAAAAAACACAAACAAATTTCATTAAGAATATTATAAGCAACTACATAATCAACACAAAAATACATGAATTTAATATTGAACGCTACAATTACATTCTAAAGATTCATTTGAGACGACTTTCTTATTGCTTCTTAAAGCAATTTTTTAATAAAATTTTTGTACTAAAAAACTGCTTTAAGAAGCAGTAAGAAAGCCGTCCCAAACAAACCCTAATTATCAAATCTTTGTTCACTCCACAACAACATCTAACACTAGTATTTTAACTATCACATATATTCAATGACTTCAACACACTTCTGACATCTCTCTTTCTCAAAAAGTTGACCTACTCCAGAACAACAAAACCCACATAAAAACTATAACTGGCTCCATATGCATTCTATTATTTAACACAAATTCACCTGAATAATGAATTTTACCATATTAACATCAAACTGGTTCTCCCTTGTTAAAGTCAATGCTATACTACTCTCCCATCATTTTATTGTATGACTCATAAATCTAATTTTCTAATATTATAACAATCCTGAATGTCATTTGTTCATGACTTGACATTTCAAATATGAGAATTTTAAGCTATTACCAAACCAAACAAACTATATCTTTTAACTGCATAATATGAAACCCAACAGATCAATAAGATGATCTCTCGCCTTCTTCCATTTTCAGTGTCACCTTATACTGAAGACTGTTGAAAAGGGATTTCTTCATAAAAAGGCTCATAAAAGACATGTTCCAGCCTAAAGGATCAGTCAGCTCCCTCTTTCTACTTTTTTGCAAAGTGTTGAAAAGGGATTACTTCAATAAGATCACCTTATAAACGAGACCAGGAAAAGGGGAATTTCTTATGAAATCAAGCAGAAACAAAGCGTTTGTACCAAGGCATGTAAAGCAACAATTATGTTGTGTTGCAATTCAACTCCAAACTCTTGTAAGCAAGCAGAGATGAAGGTGATGACAACACCAAATCTACGAGTTTTTATACCTCCATGTTCATACTGCAATTTTAGCATGAGGATAGAAAAAACTCAAGAACTATAAATGATCAGACTTCCTCAATAAAATGCTCAATCAATCATATGAGATAAAAAAAGTTCAGAATAGGATAATAAGAAAAAATTACTTATAAAAAAAGAGAAATGACAGACTACTTAAGAAAATAAAATAAAATAATGCTTATTCACAAAGCACTCGATCAAACAATTAGGATACTACTGGAGCGGTCATCATGCATGATTTGTATGCTACTCATCATCATTTTTAGCCTTATCTGTACTATTTGGGGGTAAGCTTCATTGATCATCAATGAGTGTTGCATGTTGTCTTAATATGATAATGATTTTTTTACAGGAGTAGCTGCTACCAATAGCCAGTTTCCACTTATTTTTAGAGGATTTTTGTAAAATAGGGGCCAATAATTACAGAATCACCACAGAATGATGCATATAATAACAATAAATAAATAAATAATACCAATAAAATATGTAAAATGCTTAAAAAATGCAATAACGTTCAAACAGAAGAATACTTCAGGTATAAATGATCTTGGCCGTTGGATCAATATGTAATCTTAAGTGGCATATTAATACGCCTCGAGTAGAGGACTTTGCTGGAACTAACAAATGGTGGAGCAATTTTCACAAACGTAAGCCAGCTTTCAAGGAAATAATTGAAGCCAGAGACTAACAAATGGATTTGAAACCTAACAAGAGAGTCCTACATGGATGAAGCTGGTATAACAATTGAAAATAAGCATGACAAGAAGCTCAGAATTTATGCAAATTTTAAAACTTAAACACGATCATACCAAAGTCATTAGGAACCCAATTTGCAAGGGAATACAAATTAATCGTCATTAACTATTCTTAGTTTTTAAATGTGTTGAATAATGATACCTTCACAAAAAAAAAAAAAAAGAGGATATATTATGAACATTAAGAAAGCTTTGGGATGTACTGTTTATTTCAAGAAAACCATAGCAATTAAAAAGGATACACAGGAAAAATAAAGAGAAGACAATAAACTGTCCTAGTAAATTACATCATACTATCATCCATGTCAAGTGTCGATAGCGGATCCACTTTGCAGCAAGATTGATTCCAATAGCTAACGAAGCTAGAAGAAGAGGTAATGGTAAGATTCTGTTGTTTGCCGGGACTTCTGTACCCACAGCATCATTAGAGTACTTGGCATACTGAGCAATAGCAAGGGCCAGGTAGGATGTTATGACAATGCCCCTCACCCACGGCTCCCCCACAGCTGCCAACAAGGCAGCAGATGGCATAGCAGCTGAAACAGTGTCTCTTTTCTTAATAAACTTTGAGTAGAATAACATACCAAAGAGGAACATCCAGAAAGGTATCTCAGGAATGAAGCCCCTAACAGTCCCAAAACCAACTATTCCAGACAATGTTAGAAGGTATGGCTGGGCGTTCACAGAGTTAGGAACTGTAGCTTCAGCAATGGCCAATACAGTTGACGTGAAAAAGATTATTCTTGTTAGCTCGGGCACCGGAGCAAAAGCTACAATACTGGCATAAACATACCTTATAGTATAGAGCACAAATTCAATATATCTAATCAAACCAGTAATAGGATCACCAATCAACCGAAACACATAGGCTAGTGAAAGCTTCAGTAACCAAACAAAGGAACTTAAGATAGTTAATGCTGCTTTCTTCCAGTTTGAAAGTTCCCATAAGACAGTCCGCCAGGCATAAACCAGAAAAAACAGTGCTGCAGAAAAGTAGATGATACAGTGACATGACTAGCCTTTTTAAGAAATTTGTGAATAGAACATGTATAAGAATTTCATTAATTTCCGGTTTAAATTTCCATTTTCCTGGCTTGTCAGTTTAGAACACCTCAATTAGTTACCTGAAAAATCAACTTAGGGTCCCAATGCAAGTCGAATGTTAAATCATGATATTTCCACGCTGTATTTTCTCTCAAATATTAAACTAAATCCGACTCCTAATGATTATCACCTTTTTACAAAGATGGGTAACTTTCGAATGAAGTAGGTCATATCGCACATTCAGGCTTTTCTGTCTAAATTAGAAATTCCTGCAACACTAAACATAAGTCTGTCTCTACAGAACTAGCACCTTTATGATTGATATTCAAGAATAGCTCAGTTAAATAGCAAAAAAAACATTTTCCTAATATGAGTCACTATGAGGATTTATGTGTGAGCATGTCTAGGTCAGACAACGTGAGCATATGATACAAACATTTTGCAAAAATACACAAAAAAGAGAAAAAAATAATAATATTGGATTAAAATAGAAAACAAGGCAATTGTAGCTTGCGTAAAGCTCCTAGTAATAGAGGAGAAGGGCTTTTGGCAATTATAGGATGCTCACAACTCTTGGTATTTATGGGGTAGAGAGAGAGACCCAAAGCTTAATTATTTAAACATTTTTTTATTGCTTGTTGCCCTAGTACTCTGATAGGAAATACTCCAAGAGAAAGAGACTTCCCTTGGCTGAATTTGAATTTCAGCAAGGTTCAAATCAGAAATTAAGACGAATTTGGTGGAAATACTAACGAGAAAAGATTTTACTAATAATAGATGAAAGAAAACAGGAAGATACAATGGATGCTCAATTGGAGAAGAGGATCCAGCTCTCCCAAATTTCTAGACACCGCTAGAGCCCAAACAAATCCAAAGAACTCTCCAAATTTGAAAAACACAAGATAACTCTAACCCTAGGGACAATAATCTACTCAAAGCAAAACAAAAAACATCTAAATCTCTACTTTGAATTTTCCCTCCTAAACTGCCTCTTAATTTTTTTGCATTAAAGCATGGACTCCACCCCCAAAGGAGGCCGAACACTTGTGGAGGCGAAACGAGTCCGCCTCCTGTAGACCTGGACTGGTCCAGGTCCAACCGGTCTATCAATACCCCTCCCAACGACCCACATTGTCCTCAAGGTGAAAGGATGGAAACTGATGCTTCACCCACTCGTATGGTTCCTAGGTGGCATCATAGTCAGATAGGCTCTTCCATTTGATCAGCACTTCTTTGATCCCCCCTTCTCCTTGTTATATCACTTTTAGTTCCAGTGGTTCCAACCTCACCTCCAAATCCTTGGTCAGTGTCGTTGGTAACTCTGAACTAACTGTATACTCCCTAAGAGCTCTTCTCAACTGAGACACGTGGAACACTGGATATATGGTAGCGGTCAGGGGTAACCTTAGGCGATAAGCTACTGCTCCAATCTTCTCCAATATCTCGTAAGGGCCAAAGTATCTTGGAGCCAGCTTCTCATTCCTTCTGTTGGCTACTGTCCTCTATTTGTAGGGCCGCAATTTCAAGAACAAGATATCCCTAACTTCGAATTGGATGTCCTTCATGTGTCCATCCACCTGCTTCTTCATAATTTGTTGAGCCCTCAATAGGTGCCTCTTCAATTCGTCCAGCATCCAATCTCTTTCCTCCAAGTACTGCTATACTAAAGAGACTGGTGTGCTACTCTACCCAAAATGCACTAAGTGTGGAGGGTTTCTTCTGTACAACACTTTGAAGGGGGCATCTGGGAAGCCGATTGATATGAAGTGTTATACCAGTACTCCGCCCATGCTAGCCACTTGGTCCACAACCGAGGTGTCTCTGAAGCAAAACACAGCAAGTAAGTCCCCAGGCTCCTATTTACAACCTCCGTCTACCCATCTGTCTGAGGGTGGTAAGCAGTGCTCTTCTTCAGCACTGTTCCCTGCAACCTGAATAACTCTCTTTAGAAATGACTAAGGAACACCTAATCTCAGTCAAAAACTATCGACTCTGGTATCCCATGCAACCTGACCACCTCCCTAATGAATATTGTTGCCACCGTAATTGTTGTGTAAGAGTGTCGTAAGAGAATGAAATGAGCATATTTTCTCAATCTGTCAACCACCACTGGAATCACTGTAAACCTCTCAGATCGAGGTAGCACATCTATGAAATCCATGGTGACCACTTCCCGTACCTTGTTTGGGAGAGTCAGGGGTTGAAGCAATCCCCTGGAGCCATAGTCATGTACTTATTTCTCTGGCACACCTCACACCTAGCCACCATCTCCTCCACATTCTTGTGCATCCCCTTCCAATACAACTATGCTATCAATCTCCTGTATATCTTATGTACCCCAGAATGACCCCCAACAATGCTCCCATGAAATTCCTGCAACAGGTGTGAAATATGGATAGAGGTTCGTGGCAGTACAAAACTCCCCTGATACAATAACCTCTGTCCCTCTAGGAAATAGCCAGGATGACTTCTCTCATCCCTCAAAAGAGCCTCCCTAATCTTTCTCAGCTCCTCATCCTGCACACTCCTCTTTAATAGCCCCCCAATCTAATATCAGTGGCATCGAAATGACTAACTCCTGGAGCTCCCAGACTGCCTTGTTCTCTAATCCTGGCCTGTACTGGATTTCAAAGTCATAATCCAACAGCTTGGACAACCACCTCTGATGCTCCTCGGTCACCATTCTTTGTTCTAACAAGTACTTCAAACTCCTCTAGTCTGTCCTGATAATAAAATGTCGGCCCAATAAGTAAGGTTGTCACTTCTAAATGGCTAACACGGTGGCCAACAACTCCCTCTCATAGACTGACTTCAGCCTAGCTCTGATTGTCAAAACTTGACTGAAGTAGACTATGGGTCTATGATTATGCATAAGCACTGCTCCCAATCCATGCTCGGATGCATCCATCTCTAACACGAAAATCTAGCTGAAATTAGGTAAGGTTAGGACTGGTATCGTAGTCATGGCCTTCTTCAATCTCTCAAAAGCTTAGGTAGTTGCCTCCCCCCACAAGAAACTGTGCTTCAACTGCTCTGTCAGTGGCCAGGTTATGGTACTGTACCCTCTCACAAATCGTCATTAGTACCCCGTCAAACCTAGAAAACTCCTCAACTCTCTCAGATTCCTAAGTAGAGATCATTTCAGCATTGACTCAATCTTGGCCTGATCAGCAGCCACTCTCTCCTGGGATACCACGTGCCCCAAGTACTCCACACTGGCCTGTACAAAACAATATTTCTTCAGGTTGGCCCTCAATTGTTATCCTGTAAGACTCCTAAGACCACCCTCAAGTGCTCTAAATACTCTTCATTAGACCTGTTGTGTACTAGGATGTTGTCAAAGAAGACCAGTACAAACTTCCGGATGTATGATTGGAATACCATGTTCATCAGCGACTAGAAAGTAACAGGGGCGTTTGTGAGGCCGAACAGCATCACTAAGAACTAATAATGCCCCTCAAGTGTCCTGAAAGCAGTCATTGAAAAATCCTCCTCCCTCATCTTGATCTGATGGTATCCCGACTTCATATCCATCTTTGTGACCATCACTGCTCCACACAGCTCATCCGGTAGCTCATCGATCACAGGTATGGGAAACTTATCCAGCACAGTCTCCTTATTCAGGGCCCGGTAATCAAAGCAGAATCTCCAGCTCCCATCCTTCTTCTTGACCAGCAAGACTGGGCTAGAAAAAAGACTCACTCGACCTGATGATCCCTGCCTCCAACATCTCCCGGATCAGCTTCTAAATCTCGTCCTTCTAAATCTGAGGGTAGCAGTATGATCGGACACTAATCGGTGACATCCCCTCCCTTAGGGATATGGCATACTCTTACTCCTCGGTGGTGGTAAGCCTTGAGGTGGCTGAAAGACCTCACTAAACTGCTGTATGAATGACTGTACTAAAAGAGGAATGTCCCCCTTCCTCTAGTATGATCCCTTCTAAGCTCTGCAGTTCCACCAAAAATCCTCTTCCAACCACTTGTACGATCTTGACCATAGCTTTGAGAGACACGATGGCTTTAGACAACCCTGCATCTCCTCGAATCATCACCCTTCTTCCTTCCACCACTAGCTCCATCGTCAGTGCTTCACAATTGACCTTGGTATCTCCCAAGGTCTACAGACACTTTATCCCCAAGATGACATCAGTGGTTCCTAATTCTAATGGGAGAAAATCCTCCTTCTTCTAAACCCCCTGTATAGTCAGCACCACTCCCCTACACACTCATCTACCCATCTCCACCTTCCCAGTGCCCATCATCACCCCTTAACACCCTGTGTCCACCAATTTCACCACCAATTGGTCTATGACCTGGTTGGAGATGAAATTGTGGGTAGCCCCACTGTCTATCAGTACCACCACCTCTCTATCTACTATTTTCCCCTTCACTTTCATGGTGTGATTTTGAGTAAATCCCACCACTACGTTCAAGGAGACCTCCGCCATATCCAGATGCAGCCCTTCCTCCTCTACCAACTCCTTCCTGTCATATCCCTCCTCAACTTCCTCGTCATCACAGATAGTGAGAGCTTGAAGAGTTCAATCCTTACACCTATGCCCTAGGGTATACCTTTCATCACACTTGAAGTACGGTCCTTTTGCCCTCTTCTCCTATAGTTCCTTCTCAATGAGCTTCTTGAACATTCCCCCTCCTACATGCTTCTCCTTTAGGGTCTCTTGAGGAACCCCCATTGGCGGTCCCTTGAGTGCCAAAAATGTGCTTCCTGAGCTGCTGCCCCTGGGCCCCCCTCCAGTTGCTTCTGGTTCTCTACCAACTGTGCTAACTCCATAGTATTTCCCAAGCCACGAGGCCTCATCACTCTTATGGCCACTCGGATCTCTGATTTGAGCCCCTTCATGAAGTTCCCCTCCAGCACAGTTTCAGATAACTAGTCTAGTCGGCTAGCTAGGTACTCAAATCTCTCATTGTACTCCACCACAGAACCTTCCTATGTCAGAGCAAAGAACTACTCATAGAAGTTCCCTCCTCTGCTAGTTTGGAAACCTTCCAATAAGCAGCCCTTAAGCTCCCTCCAACTCCGAATGAGCCACCTCATGTTTCTCCACTGGTACCAGGCCAATGCCCTCCCCTCCAAACATAAGCCTACTGTCGTCAACCTCTCATCCTCCATCAATCCATTGACGGCGAAATACCTCTCCACCTTGTAGATACACCCATGTGCATCCTCTCCCTCAAAGATGGGCATCTTCGGCTTCCTCACTCTCGGATCACCTATGTTTCCCTAAAATCCTCCATAAGCTTCCATCCCATGAATTGGTGGACCTCCCCAAGTATCCTGATCCTCCCTTCTATGCTCCTACCCAAAATTTTCTTCAAAATCCTCCCTTCTTCTTTTCATATCATCACCCGTTTGCTTAAATTCAGCCTCCCTTCTTGCAAAATCAACACCCATTCATTCAAACCTACTACTCATCTCCTCCCTAGAAATAGGATCTAGGGGAGGCATCCCATCTTCTCCCTCCAAAATCTTTACCCCTCAATTTTCCCCTCTCCTTATCGGAATTGGGTTTCTACTTCTTCCTTGACCGTTAGTGGCTCCCTTCACCTCTGAAGACATCGTCTTGGGTTGAGCTTCAAGTAACTTCTTCAATATTTCTTCCACGACAGCAAGCTTCCCGCCCATCATTTCATGGATGGATGAAAACTAATTTTTAAATTCAAAAATCTTCTCCAAAAATTCTGATTTTAATTGTCCCATCTTTCCTTCAAATACTTCCATTTTTCTCCCAGTCATAGGTACCCCGAATCAATGCTCTAATACCTATTTCATAGGAAATACTCCAAGAGAAAGTGACTTCCCTTGGCTGAATTTGAATTTCAGCAAGGTTCAAACCAAAAATTAAGAAAAATTTGGTGGAAATACTAACGAGAAAAGCTTTTACTGATAATAGATGAAAGAAAACAGCAGGATACTATGGATCCTCAATTGGAGAGAAGGATCCGGCTCTCCCAAATCTCTAAATGCTGCTAGAGCCCAAAGAAATCCAAAGAACTCTCCAAATTTCAAGAAAACACAAGGTAACCCTAGCCCTAGGGACAATAATCTACTTAAGGAAAAATAACAAACATCTAAATCTCTCAACAACCCTTTAATTTGAATTTTCCCTCCTAAACCGCCTCTTAATTTTTTGCATTTAAGCATGGGCCCCACCCCCACAAGAGGACGAACACTCGTGGGGGCAGAAGGAGTCCGCCTCCTGTAGACCTAGACCAGTCCAGGTCCAGCCGGTCTATGATACTCAACATGGGTAGTTAGAATTGAAGGGCTCCTAACAGGATATTAAGAATGTAAAGTATAAGATCCACAATGATACTAACCCATCCTAGTCCATGGGAGCGAATTATGGAGCGTAGCTTGCAGCGTGATACTAATGTTTCTCAAAATCAATTTGGATTCATGCCGGGTAGGTCTACTATGGAAGCCATACATTTACTGAGAGATTTGATGGAGAAATATAAAGAGAATAAGGAAGATTTACATGTGATATTTATTGATTTAGAGAAAGCATATAATAAAGTTCCAAGAGAAGTGCTATGGAGAGTTCTTGAAAAGAAAGGAGTTAATAACGCTTATATTCAAATCATAAAGATATGTATGCAGGAGCTATTACTTGTGTTCAAACACAAGGTGGTTTGACCAAGTATTTTTCTATTTTGGTTGGATTACATCAAGGATCAGCCTTAAACCCATATCTTTTTGCTTTAGTCATGGATGTTCTCACTAGACATTTGCAAGAGGATGTACCTTGGTGTATGCTTTTTGCTAATGATATTCTTCTTGTTGATAAGACTAGAGAGGGAGTTGAAGGTAAACTTGAATTATGGAGGTCAACCTTAGAGTCTAAAGGTTTTCGCTTGAGTAGATCTCAAATTAAATATATAGAGTGTAATTTTAGTAGTAATAGACCTAGTGAGGGGATTGTGACTTTGGGCGATCAAGTCATTAATAAGAGTGCACGTTTTAGATATCTTGGATCTATTGTTCATAGTGATGGTGAAATAGATGGGGATATATCAACAGAATTCAAGTTGAATGGTTGAAGTGGAGGAATGCATCGGGCTTGTTGTGTGATAGAAAAGCCCCCCTCAAACTTAAGGGAAAATTCTATAAAATGGTGGTGAGACCTGCAATGCTTTATGGTGCCGAATGTTGGCCATTAAAAGAGAAGCATAATACTAAGTTAAGTGTTGCAGAGATGAGGATGCTCAGGTGGATGAGTGGCTTTACCCTTAGAGATAGGATGCGAAATGAGCATATACGTGAAAATGTTAGAGTAGCTCCAGTGGAAGATAAGATTAGAAGGAGTCACCTTAGATGGTTTGGTCAAATAAAACGGCGGCCTTCTGATGACCCGGTTAGAAAAGTAGAGGTATTAGATTTGACTTATGTTAAGAAAGGTAGAGGTAGACCTAAAAATGCTTGGTTAGAAAATATTAGAAATGATCTTTCTTTATTAGATTTAAATGAGAATTTGACTTTTAACAGGACACAATGGAGAAAAAGGATTCATGTAGCCGACCCCACACAGTGGGACAAAGGCTTGATGTTGTTGTTGTTGTATTACCCACCCCTTGACAACAACCTTGCCCTCAAGGTCGAGCAAATTTAGAAAAAAAAAAACAATGAAAATGATTGATTTTCAAGCTAGCAGAGCGATGGGCCTGGGAGGAGGAGGGAATGCACTGAAGCTAGTGGTTCCTTCTTATAGAATAATTTTTAATAGAAACTATGAAAATTGGAGGCACATGGCCCTATGTGGACTATTCTAACACAATGGGGATCATCGAGGCATATGACACCATGCAAAGCTAGATCTGGGAGGCATGGCTGAGGAGGAAGCTAATATCGGGATTGGAAGTCATGGTTGCTCGATTTGATTGATTTATGTGGACTCACGGGCTACAAGATGTGACAAAGGGAAATTGACAATGGGTTTAAAGCAACGATACAATTGGTGGCCGTGGAAACAGTGAAATAAATAATGTCGATGCTACAAGCGAATCTAGTGAAATGAGCAAAGGCGAGAAGAGGATCTAGTGTAGGATAGGTGGAGGCGGCTAGCAAAGACAAATATGGATATGGCGATGAGAACCTGGAAGGTGGACAACGCCAACGTCGATAGATTTGCTGCTAGATCCGACGAGAAAAGTGGGATTAAGAATATGAGAGTAGGTTTGACAGGATTTTGAATTGCAATGGGCTTGAAAGGAGCACTTGATCCAAACTAAAGCATTGTTTGATATAAACATTTTGCTAGGGATTGAAAGGATCACGTTTCCATGACTGCGCCTCTTCTTCCCAATAGCTACGATGGCTGGTAGGAAAGGTAGACGGTCTTCTCCCCGCTCCAGTGGGGGTATTGATGGTAGGAAGGCTTCTAGGGAAGGCAATTATTGGAAGTTTTTGGAAGGAAAAGGTTATGAGGCTTGCGAGCAAGTTTTGATGGTCGCCCATAATGCTGATTCCGAGCTTTCAGTTGTTGTTTCTGATCACGAGCAGCTTTCGTTGGATGATAACCAGTTCCGCGAGCCAGATATGGGGTCCGATAGGAACTTCTCTAGCATTCGACAGGACATGGACTCTTCCGTCCGTGTGATTAGGTCGGAGCTTATCGAGTCAGATTGCCTTGGCTTGCTTCGTGAGCCTTCATTGGGGTCTGTTTGGAGCTATTCCCCTGTCCGTGAGCTTCTATTAAACAGCTTACATCAGGTTGGTTTCCCTGATCCGAACATCCCATGTGTGGATGTCGTGAATGATTGTATGGTAGATTCTAGTTTAAAATGTGTGAATAGTTTGGAAGGAAGGTTGGATTCCTTTAGGGTTAAATCCCCCATTGTTGTAGCTCAAGATCCTCTAGTAACTGAAAATTGCACTCCAACTGTTTGTGTTAATGCTTCTAAGCCTATTTCTAACTTAGAAGCAGTTGGTGCAGAATTTCAGCCCCTTTCCAGCAAACAGAATTCCCCAAAACAATCTATGGTGTTTGGTGATCGAAGTCTAGGCCATTTTGCTTGGAGGAAGCCATCTTATACTCCTTTAGACAAGATTCACAAACAAGAGGTGCTTGATGAGGATGGAATTTCCTTGAGCCTTAACCTTGACAAAATTCAAGAGAATATTTCTAAAATGGAATGTGCTCTAGTTGGGAAACTTCTTGGCAAGCATATCTCCTTTTCTTGGCTCCAAGGTGAACTATCAAGACGATAGTCTCATGTTGGGGAGTTTCAATAAATCACCATGGCTCCAAATTACTTTATTTGTATTTTTCAAAGCCCCAAAGCTCATGATATCATCCTTAGGGGTGGTCCTTGGATTGTGGTCGAAAGCATAATTTGCCTTAATTGGTGGTCATGTTCCTTTTCTCTTGAGGATATGAAGGGGTTCATATCGCCTATTTGGGTCCGGTTTCCTCGGCATCCTCTGATGTATTGGGATCCTTCCAATATTGCTCGTATGGCTGCTATGATTGGAGAACCTCTTTGGATGGATGAGAAATCATCCTCTTGGGGTCAAAGTTCTTTTGCTAGAGTGTGTGTCCGTATTGATCTTACACAAAAACTCTCCCCGGTAGATTAAGGGCCTAAAAGGAAGAATTTTTCAAAAAGTTGAGTACAAGGGCCTCTCTCATCTTTGTTTCCATTGTGGAATTATAGTCCATAAACTGGAGGCTTGCCCTTGTAAGACTAAGCTGCAGCCTGTTGACAGCACTCTTCAATCTTCTGCTATGGATTTATAGAATCCAGTTATTTTTGTGCATACTCAGCAGTCTGATTCTACATCTTCCCAACCTTCAGACCAATTGGGAACTTGGAATATCGCCACTAGAAGGCGAATGCCAAAGCAGAAAGGCCATCTTCCCACAAACCCTTCTAAAGGTCATGAAATGAGGCGCCCCATTCCAACGTCAACTAATTCCAACCCAGAGCCAATTGTCTTTACTGCACAAAAATCTAAGCAGCAGGATATCTCCAACGACAGATTTAACCTCTCCAAGCAAAAACCTAGAGTCCTTCAAAAGGAACTACAACAGCTGGGGCCTGTCACCACTGCCCCTCGTAAGAGGAAAAAATCAATTGATGAGATCTTGGGTGGGGATTTGGGCCACTCAAATGATCATTGTTGAGGTCTTCTTGGGTGTATTGTCTTCTACAATACCATGGGGAATCTCTCATTTTCAAATGAGGGTTTTTTTTTTCTTTGCTCTTTTCTTTTTTTGGTTGTTCTTTCTTTGGTGCTCTTTGTCTGCCTTCTCTTTTGTGTTAGGGAGGCATAGTAGAATTTTTTTTCATGTTTGTAGTTTTTTGTACCCCTCTTCTGTTTTAATGAAATATCTTTTTTTAGGGTTAAAAAAAAAAAGATATATAAACATTTTGCAAAAATACAAAGAAAAAAGAGAAAACAACATTAGTAATGCATTAAAATGCATAACTAGAAAATTGCAACTTGCTTAAAAGTCTTGGCAAGGGGGTTAGGGGAGCGCTATGGGTAATTTTAGGATGCCAACAACTCTCACTTTTTTTTTGTGGTAGTTAGGAGACGACGACTCTTAATAACCTACTAATCATCTAGTAAGTCTAAAACCCGTAATGACACTAATCCATCCTAATCTACACATTCATTTATTCATATCAGCATGTTTGAGTGTATGAGTATGTGTCTGCTTCAATGCAACTGCAAGTCTACAAGTGTGTGGGCATGTGCATCCCCTTGCACTTGTAATTGTGTGTCTGAGTGACAGTGAGAGAAAGAGAGTGGTGTAGGCATGGTTATGGGTGGTTGTGCGGTGGTGCGTTTGTGTTGGGGGGGGGGGGGGGGGGGGGGGGGGGGGGGGGGGGGGGAAGATATTTGCGTAAGAGGGGGGAGTGTGTGTGTGTGTGAGAGAGAGTGAGAGAGAGAGAGAGAGAGAGAGAGAGAGACTTATGTATAATCTAACAGCAAACTTTGAACTTAGGCTTCAATTTAAAATGAATTTAGACTGCAATAAGGTTTTGGATAGATTGCCAATATCTGCATCAATATATAGCATTCTACTTTGAATGCAATTTAGAACAAAAGTCACTAAGAAAACATGATGAAAGGCAAATTAAGCAATTTTTGGACCAGCCATAAAATTGGTATGAAGTTCTCACACTATAGATTAACCATCTATAGATAAAACCAATAGTTTACCATAAAACATAGAATTCGCAGAAAGAATAATTGGTACTGACCAGATTAAAAAGTAACCGAGCTACAGGAGTATCTTTTTTTTTTTTTTTTTTCATTCATCATTATTATAATTATTCCTACACTCAAACTTCAGATTAAGTTTGAGATTTTGGACATTGAATGTAGCAGGCATGAAATGGGAGCAACTGAAATGAATTGAAAAGATAAAATTCCACATAAATACATAATCCTGACTGAAAACAAAAAAATGACAATGCATCAAAACCAGCATAAACATGCCTAACATCAGAATACCAAAAGACAATGGATTAACAAGAACAAACATTGTTTCTTAATTCACGTACCAATTGCCCACGGCCACCGGACTGGACGATCAGGTGCCTCCTTGTTGAGGTAGCGGAACCTTTCCGGCATCGTGCTATCCCCTCTAGCCTGCAACTCGGCATCCGCAGCAGTATCTTTCGGCTCGGGTTCTGCTACGCCATTCTGCAGTACGCGGACAAAAAGACACTGACCCCTTGGATGAAAAACACCAAATGCCTTTCGAGAGAAGGAGACTGGAAGACGGGAACAGGTAAGGTTGGGAAGACAGAAAGACGACTGTGGTCTTAATAGATGATTAGATGACCTCCAGTTATGGCTTAGGAAGGGACGTAAACGAGATTGGAGAGATGTGGCCATGGTGGGAGAGTTCTGAATGTGCGGAGAAAGTGAAGCAGCCATTTTGCATGTGGACACGGAGACGGTAGCTTAAACCCGAGCTAGGGTTTTGCTGACTAAAACCCGGGAAGGCAGCTAGGTCTCTCCGTATGGAATTATAACAAATATCTAATACATAAACTCATATTTATTTATATAATACTCTAATATCTAAATAATATTAAATATATACATATGAAATTTATATTTTATTTTAAATAAATTAATATTAATAATATTTGAATATCATATAAAGATTAAAATGCTATATAAATAAATATTAAAATTTAGATATTTATTATATAAATATATGGCTTTTTGTGAAGCCTTGTATTTAATCTCTTTAATTAGATTTATTTCACATCTTTGGTTGCTGAGTGTTCTCGAGAGAGCTTGGATAAGGGATTTAAAAAAGCTTCGGGAAGAAGAAAGGGAGAGCTTGTGTGTGAGTCAGAAGTAGTGTGAGGGGTTCACATGGTTGCTCCAAGTAAGTGTATTATCTTATTTCCTCCACGTGTTTGTCTAAATATTATGGGTGGCTCTTGGATGAAGTTCTTCAGGTCAAAGACTGTCGTGGTTCTCTGGCATCACACTACTTCTGGCATTAGTAAGTGTATTATCTTATTTCCTCCAAGTGTTTGTCTATATATATATATATATATATATATATATATATATATATATATATATATATATATATATATATATATATATAAGTTTTGTCTTAAAGTAAGCAATAGATTTTTAAAACTACCACTTCACCCCTCCTCTTGGTGTGCCTAGAGATAGTTTACTTAGGCTTAACATCTTACATTGAACTTTCAATTAATATCAAAGAGGTTCTCATAAGTAGAGGTTTAAAAAACCTTGAGAAAAATAATCCATGGCATATTTTGAAAATAGAAACACCGCAGAAGGCTATTCCATAACACATCCACGTTTATTTAATAACATACTATTTGATTTTTAGAAAATTTGCATGTATATTTTCTTGCAATCTATTAATTTTCACATGTGATTCTTAGTACAAGAAGGTTATATTGCACCCTCATTTAAAATTAATAAATAAAAAAATATTCCTTATTTTCAAAAAATCAACTAATAAGAAGGAGCTTAGAACATAGCAATAATTAATTTGAAATCAGAACCAATAATATTTTCCATCATAAAAAATGGAGAGATTGCTACAAATCTGGATCCAAGTATGATGATTTTGATGATAATAAGTATTATTAGATTCTTTACTATGATATCTCCTATGCATGTTATTATTACATATATATTTTCTTGTGTATTAACATTTCAGGTTCATTGTACACTATGCAAATTAATCAGCTCAAGATTGGGTAGAATAGGGTTAAGTGTCCTAAAGAGTTTGTAATTTTGTTTTTTCTTATTTCTATATTTTTTGAGTCAAATTATGTATTTGGTGGATGCTAAACTTGGTAATCATGCATACACACACTCAAGGGAGTGAGATGGTGAGAAAATTAGGAGTATAATTTTCTGAACAAATCATATTGTAAGATCCATGTTGTACTGTACGATCAGCTATTCAAAAATTATTAAAATGGCTAATTATGAAAATTAAAGATATTTGAACTAATCATACTATACGATATATATCATACATGAGGATCAATTGAAATCAAGATCCCAATGGCCAATCATAATTTAGGTAATATTTTAAATTTTAAATTTTATAATAATCATACTGTACGATAGGTATCGTATAGTAAGATATAATTAAATCTTGCCTAAATTAATCATATAATTAGGGAACAATTTTAGATTAATTGATCCAATTAGATTATAAGGATGATTGGACCCAATCGTATAGTACGACCCGATCTTTATATGGTATGATATTTTATCATTGCCAATCATACAGCATGATAATTCAAGTTATTTAAACTAATCATACTGGATGATTCTCAAATCGTATTGGATGATCAACACAATTTATTGAACTGATCGTACAACGCCTTATTCTTTATACAGTACTAACAGGATTATTTGAACTAATCATATAGTACGAATATGGATCATACTGTATAATCAATATCTACATAATTGAATTCTAGGGCTTTTTATGAAGCCTTGTATTTAATCTCTCTAATTAGACTTATTTCATGTCTTTGGCTGTTGAGTGTTCTTGAGAGAGAGCTTGTAGAAGGAATTTAGAAGAGCTTTGGAAAGAAGAAAGGGTGAGCTTGTGTGAGAGGGAGAAGTAGTGTGAGGGGTTCAAACGGTTGCTCCAAGTAAGTGTCTTGCCTTATTTCATCCAAGTGTCTTTCTAGGTTTCTTGGGTAGCTCTAGGAAGAAGTTCTTCAGCTTAAAGACCGTCGTGGTTCTCTGCCATCACTAGGAAGGTGAAAAAGGAGGTCGTGATTCTTTACCATCTTCAAGAGGGTGAAAAAGGAGGTCGTGGTTCTCTGCCATCACCAGGAGGGTGAAAAAGGAGGTCAACGTTCTCTGTTGCACCTGGTTGGTGAAAAGATTGTAAGGGTTTCTCAACCTAACTGTGGGGGCAAAAGAAGAGATACTAAAAGTTTAGTGCAATACTCGAAGAGGAGGACTCCAGAGAGTTGACGTAGGTCATTATTTGATCGAACAACTATAAAATTCTGGTGTGCTTATTCTGATTTCTTATTTTTTGCACATTACTTTTTAGCATTTAATTCTGTGATAATTACTTGGTAGAAATATATGATAATTATTTTGTTGTATTGATTAGACTATTATTATCATCTTTGTTATCTTTGATATGTCTATTTGCTTTTGCATCAGGTGATAGTTTTTGCTTGCTTTTTAATTACTAATATATATATATATATATATATATATATATATATATATATAAGTTTTGTCTTAAAGTAAGCAATAGGTTTTTAAAACTATCAATTCACCCCCCTCTTGGTGTACCTAGGGACAGTTCAATTAGGCTTAACATCCTACATCGAACTTTCATTTATAAGCTGAAGTAATTTTTAAATTTATCCACCTCAATAAACTATTGCGGAGGGTGGATACATTTTTGCTTTAAATGTTTAGGTGACTTGTTTCATTTTGAATAACTTGAAATTTTAAAGAGCAATAAATTTAAAATTTTTATTTAAACTTGAGCCCCAAACAATTAACTTTGAGATTTTGGGGCATTTCTTTAAAATTTGTGTGGACCCCTCAAGTTGAGATTTGCATTTAACATAGCCATTATGAGGGTGACATGAAAGATAATTTAAATATTTGTATTTTATAAGAATTTGGTATCTTGAAAATATAGGATCCCTGAAAGGTCGAGATGCGCTAAGAGTTCTAATATTTATTGATTTTTCAGATTTCTTACAATAATAACTTAACTAGTCAAAAGTAGAAGCTGATGATTTATAAATAATTATGAAGATGATGATTATTCTCTAATTATCATAATGAAAATATTGATCTCAGATTTTCACCAAACAGTTATAATAAATATTAAAATGCAGAAAAAATTGAAGTACGAAAAATAAAATTAGAAAGAACACACCAGATTTATAGTGATTCGGTCAAACTATGACCTACGTCCACTCCCCGGAGTCCTCCTCTCTGGGTATTGCACTATAACTATAGTATCTCTCCTTTAGCCCCCACAACTATGCAGAGAAGCCCTTACAAACTCTCTTCCTCCAACCCGGTGCGGTAGAGGATCGAACTCCTTTCACAAGCAGAGAACCTTAACTTCTTTTCACCCTCCTGGTGAGGTAGAGGATCTGAACTCCTTTTCACCCTCCTAGTGAGGCAGAGGACCTGAAATCACTTTCACCTTCCCCGATGTGGCGGAGTAGCCGGGTTTTTTGACAATAAAGAGATCTTCTTCTTCCCAAAGCTTCCCGCAAGACAAACCTTGACTCTTGGAGGAACTCAGGTGCAAGTTCGCCAGAGCAACTGTGTGAAAACCCCCTCTCACACTCTCTTGAAGCCCACAAGGATCTTCTCCCTCTCTTACAAACTCCACCCTTTCTCTCCCTAGCCAAAAGCTCTCTCTTCAAGGTTTCTTTAGAAGAAAACAACTCAATGAATGCCCAAAAGACTCTTACAAAGTCTTATGAGAAAGCTTAAATAGAGGGCTTCAAAAAACCCTAAAAATCCAATTCAGCCGTCAAAGATCGTACAGTACGATCGCAAGATCGTCTAGTACGATGTGCAGAATTTGACCTGTTAATACTGTACGACCGCAGTATTGTACAATACGATTAGTTCAATCGAAGTGCAGTTCGTCCAGGTTGAATCCTGGGATGACCAAAATCATCTCTGTTCATCGTACAATACGATCCAAATATCAAAATTACGCAAATTCGATTGACTAATCACAGGATTAAATTAGGCAATGTTTTAAACATCGTACAGTACGATTAGGATCGTATAGTATGAATAGAACAATTTTCAAATTCAAAATTTTGCCTAATTTAATGAGCGATGAGGTTTCTAATTATACCATATCGTCTAGTACGATGTGGTGTTCGTACTATATGATTAGTTATATTTCAAAAGAATTTTTTTTCAAAAAAATAAAATATTTTAATTAATTTCTGTGACACCAGATTGTACAGTATGATCCAGATCATACAGTATGATCCAGATCGTATAGTACGATCCAGATTGTACAGTACGATATACAGAAAAATTAAAATATTTAACATTAAATTTACTCCCCTTGTGTTTGTGTGCACGGTCACCAGGCTATCATGCACCCTTATAAGACTTAACTCAAGAAGTTAAAATAAATAAATAAAAATTACAGACTCATTCAACATAACCTATTCTATCCAATCTTGAGCCCTAAATCTTCAAACAACGGTGCCTATTGTACCTGAAATATTAGTCAACACATAAATATGTAAGCACACCAAATACTAGGAGAAATAAAGAGGCAATCAATAATATTATTATCATCAAAATCATAAACTTGACAGCCCGAGTTGTAACAATCTCTCCCTTTTTGATGATGGCAAATATTATTGGTTGAATTTGCAAATTTAAGAATATTTTCTCCTAATCTCCCCCTCACTAAGAGAATTATATTAAAAAATAGGAGCAAGCATTTTTTAAAATTTTTTTTAAGACAAATAAATATTTAGAAACTAAATAACATAAAATTAAAAAAAAAACTAAACCATAAATGCAACCAATACAAATGCAACCAACCACAATACATTCTTCCCCTTTGACATTATAAAAAAAAAGAGATATAATGCAACACATAAGTTAAACTACATGTAAAAGAAAGTAATAACATACAAAAAGAAAATTAAAATTTAAAATCAGAGGCGGAGAGAAGAGGGGGCCTGCGGGGGCACGTGCCCCCTCTGAATAATTTTTTTTTTTTTTTGCGATACAGGATAGGGCAATTTGGGCGGTGCGAAGTGCGAACGACTTATTCTCTCTACGGACGAGTCCAGCACAGCCGCACAGGCACAGGAAGCTTTCGTCTGGCTAGAAGCTCTCGTCCGACACTCCGACTCCTCACCTGTCGCCTCTCCCTTCTTCCGGCGGCTTGGGGTTTCTGCCGACTGCCGACGTCTTGGATCCGGCCGGCAACACAGGTAAGATTTTATTTTTCTTTCTTGTTTTCTATAGTTTAGTTTATAGATTTTCTTTTATCCTAAACTATATTAGATTCATTGATTCAGTACAAGTCCGACTCCTCGTCTCTCCCTTCTTCCGGCGTCTTGGGGCTTCTTCCGACTTCCGGCGTCTTGCGGTCTTGGATCCGGCCGGCAGCACACAGGTAAATTTTTCTTTTTTCTTTCTTGTTTTCTATAGTTTAGTTTATAGGTTTTTTTTTATCCTAAACTATATTAGATTCAATACAGTATTATAATTTGAAGACTTCACGTTTATGTTTTGGAATTTGGATACAACCATACAGGATTCTGCGGGAAGCTCACGACTCCTCCATTCTTCCGTCTTGGATCGGCCGGCAGTACAAGTAAGTATTGTTTTTTATTTTCTTGTTTTATATAGTTTAGTTTACATCATTTAATGAAGAATTTAAAATGAGTTTTATAACATTAATCAGAAAGTATAAACTGAATTTTATCACATTTTTTCTTTTTAGTTTTATATTTACTTTATAGTTTTTTATGTTTTATGTAGTTCACGAGTTTGAATTTGCACAAAGATCATGAAAAAATATTTTAAGAAGTCCTCACAATTTTGTGCATCAACACCAATAGAGGATTCACATAAAAGAGATGATGAACAAAGTAAAATTTATTGCAAATTATAATAAAGTATATTTTTTCATATTTATATTTTTATTTAATTAAAATACATATTAAAATTTATATACGAGATATATAAATATAAATGATTTAAGTAATATATATGCACGTAAATCATCAAATTATAATATCAAAATTTAGATTTTAGATATAAATGAATTAAGTAGTATATATATTTAAATTATCAATTGTAATATGATGTTTATACATATATTTATAATTCTATGAGTATTATAAACCCCATGGAACTCCACCATATATGCTCTCTCTCTCTCTCTCTCTCTCTCTCTCTCTCTCTCTCTCTCTCTCTCTCTCTCTCTCTTGTTGTTTTATACTTTTTCATCTACATCAACAGTTTAATTATTATTCATGTGACTTTTTTCATTTTTAATATGAGACTTTTTTTCTCTTATAATTTATTCTTTTATCATATATTTTAAAGCTAATATTTTTATTATTTTTTAATTTCTTTACCCATGTAATTTCATGCTATTTAAATATAATAAAAATTCACATGTTAATTTTTTTAATTTGATAAAAATATCATATAATTTTATGTTATATAATTTTTATAAATATTATATAATTAGGATTTATTTGGGGCAATTTTGTAACTGCTTTGCTATTAAGACAATAATCTTTTTTTTTCTTACTATTTTCTAGCAATTTTTTAAATATTTTTTTATAGACAAAGTTTTTTTTCTTCCAAAGTAGCTAAATTAATTTTTCTATGCTACCAAAGTTTTTTTTATTGCAAGTTGTTTATTATTTTATATTTAGTAGTCTACATTCATAAATAATAATTTTAAAAATTTAAAACTACCTATACCGATCCCAAGCTTGCATGTAAAAATTTGAGGGAGAATTTAAGAAAATTAATTTGGGCCCCCCCTAAATATATTTTCTGGCTCCGCCACTGTTTAAAATCATGCTTAAAATATAATAAACAACAAACACACAAAATAGATAAACAAAAATACAAAACACATAAACAAACTCAACATACTTATACCTGATCAGAATTACCAATCAAATTCTTGACGATTTAGCATAAGTTTGTTACCTCATCATCTTGCTCCTGTTCTGATGATTCAGAAGCTAAGTTTGCTTAAGAGATCTTTTGCTTCTTGCCATTTCCCCTTATTGCAATTGGTTTATCCTCACTCTTTTTCTTTACAAGGTGTTTCTTAAGATTAGGGCATTCATTTTTAAAATGTCCAGGTTTCCTACACCCAAAATAAATTATGTTAGAAACAAACTTATCATATTTTTTATTTTTACCTTTGCTCCACCTTTGTTCACGCTTGTGCTTGTGCTTCAGTAGACTTTTGAATTGGCTTGTTATTAATTTTTTTTTCTCATTCTCATCACTTTCTAAGCCATCTTTACATGTGTCTTTTGCTTTTAGTACTATAACATTTTCGTCACCAGCATCCAAAAGCCTTTGACCCACACTTTGCTCGTAGGTAATGAGTGAGCCGATCAGATTATCAATAGAATAAGTATTCAAGTCTTTTGATTCACATATAGCAGTCACTTTGGCATCAAATTTATCAGGTAGACAATGTAAAATTTTGTTGACCTTTTCTAGGTTTGAAAGTTCTCTACCTAAAGCAAGCAATGATGTCATAATCTGAGTAAACCTAGTATACATGTCTAAGATAGTCTCATAAGGTTTCATGCAAAAAAGTTTATAGTCATGCAATAATACATTTAATATAGATTGTTTGACTTTAATACTACCTTCATATGTAATACATAGTTTATCCCAAACTTCTTTTCCAGTGATATAATTAGAAATAATCATATAATCTTCAGAAGTTAAAGCACAGAAAAAGCAGTTTAAGGATTTAGCATTCAATTGAGCATAAATTTTTTCTTCTCTACTCCATTCAGTAAATGGAATATCAGTTTTCACACCATTAATAATACGTGATGGTATAGAATATCCAGACTCAATCATATGCCACATCCTAAAATCAATGGATTATAAAAATACAGACATGCGAATTTTTCAAAAATTAAAAGGAATATTTTCAAATAGTGGCGGACGAGTTATTGAATAACCTTCTATAATATTTTTATTTCCAAATTGTGCCATTGATCGTTTTCCTCTAAGTTTTCTAAAACACTATTTTGAGTACCGCTCTGATACCACTTGAAAGGTCGAGATACGCAAAGAGTTCTAATATTTATTAATTTTTCAAATTTCTTACAATAATAACTTAACTAGTCAAAAATGCGGAAGCTGATGATTTGTAAATAATTATGAAGATGGTGATTATTCTCTAATTATCACAATGAAAATATTGATCTCAGATTTTCACCAAGTAGTTATAATAAACATTAAAATGCGAAAAAAATTAAAGTATGAAAAATAAAATCAGAAAGAACACACCAGATTTATAGTGGTTCGGTCAAACCATGAACTACGTCCACTCCCTGGAGTCCTCCTCTCATGGTATTGCACTATAACTATAGTGTCTCTCCTTTAGCCCCCACAGCTAGGCGGAGAAGCCTTTACAAACTCTCTTCCACCAACCCGGTGCGGCAGAGGACCGAACTCCTTTCACAGGTAGAGAAACTTAACTTCTTTTCACCCTCCTGGTGAGGCAGAGGACCTGGAATCACTTTCACCTTCCCCGATGCGGCGGAGTAGTCGGGTCTTTTGACACCAAAGAGATCTTCTTCTTCCCAAAGCTTCCCTCAAGACAAATCTTGACTCTTGGAGGAACTTAGGTGCAAGTTCGTCGGAGCAACCGTGTGAAAACCCCCTCTCACACTCCCTTGAAGCCCACAAGGATCTTCTCCCTCTCTTGCAAACTCCACCCTTTCTCTCCCTAGCCCAAAGCTCTCTCTTCAAGCTTTCTTTAGAAGAAAATAACTCAATGAATGCCCAAAAGACTCGTACAAAGTCTTATGAGAAAGCTTAAATAGAGGGCTTCAAAAAACCCTAAAAATCAAATTCAGCTGTCAAAGATTGTAGAGTACGATTAGTTCAATTGAAGTGCAGTTCGTCCAGGATGAATCCTGGGACGACCAAAATTGTCTCTGTTCATCCTACAGTACGATCCAGTTCGTATAGTATGATCCAAATATCAAAATTACGCAAATTTGATTGACTAATCACAGGATTAAATTAGGCAATGTTTTAAACATCGTACAGTACAATTAGGATCGTACAGTACGAATAGAATAATTTTTAAATTCAAAATTTTGCCTAATTTAATGAGCGACGAGATTTCTAATTATACCAGATCATCCAGTACAATGTAGTGTTCGTACTGTACGATTAATTATATTTCAAAAGAATGTTTTTTCAAAAAAATAAAATATTTTAATTAATTTCTGTGACACCAGATCGTGCAGTACAATCCAGATCATACAGTACGATGTACAGAAAAATTAAAATATTTAACATTAAATTTTCTCCCCTTGTGTGTGTGTGTACGGTCACTAGGCTATCATGCACCCTTATAAGACTTGACTCAAGAAGTTAAAATAAATAAATAAAAATTACTGACTCTTTCAACATAACCTATTCTACCCAATCTTGAGCCCTGAATCTTCAAAGAATAGTACCTGTTATACCTGAAATATTAGTCAACACACAAACAGGTATGCACAACAAATACTAAGAGAAATAAAGAGGCAATAAATAATATTGTTATCATCAAAATCATCAACTCGGCAGCCCGAGTTGTAACACCCCTCAAGTTTAGATTTTCTAACAATACATCCATCATCAAAGATTTATGGATATTATCATTTTATTAGTCGAACCTTGTCAACTATATTTGATTGCCTACAAAGGATCGGATTCAACTCCTAATTTTCAAACCTATCGCATAGATATCAAAATCGGGTGTATTCTTTTTAATATATAAATTTTCTTTATAAAAGAACTTGAAGGTCTAATATAAACATATAAAATTAAATACTTTGGTTAATTTGATGAGTGTTAGTTATGATGATTTATGCTTTTAATAGTGAACCTTTCTTGTAATAAATCTTAAAGGTCTAATTTGAATGTATAAAACTAAATACTTTGGCCAGTGCTATGACCATATATTTGTTTGATGGTTCAAGTTGTGTCAACTCTAGTCCATGTAAAGATGAGGCTCACTTTTGACCCACGCACCATCCTCACACATCATGTATATGTCACATTCGTTGGGGCCCATACGATATCTTAAATTTTATTTTAAATGATATGCATGCATATATCAATGTACTTATATAATATATTTTATATATTTAAAAATTCATTCATTATTTTTTAGTCTGTGTAGCATCCTCAGGCGTCGCGTATATATCATGCTTATTGAGGCCCATGTGTAAACATGTTTTTAAGTGCATTTGCATGATATATATAATCATCAAATAGTGTATATGTATGTCATATTGTTGGATAATATTATGTATAATGTATTTGTGTTGCAACTTAATGTATTTTAATAATGTATAATATGTTTGCATATTAGTGTAATGCACTACTATGATGTATAATGTATTTGTATATTGAATGATGTGCATTGCATAATATATTTTCACATTGCATGATGTGTATGCATGCGACACAATAGGTGTGTATGATGTATATGCATTTTCACATACACATTTACCCGTGTATTTGCATATTTGCATGCTTATATATATACTTGCATGTTTGTAAGTGTATATATATGCTTGTATATGCATTTCCATGTTGTATGTATACTCATGTGTTAGCATATACATTTTACACATTATGTAGTACACTTGTATGAAGCACTTGCATGAATCTCGATCCATTTGTACAATTGCATTATCATTGATGTATTTAAAAAGTGTAATTGCATGATCAATGATATATATGCATTCTACTTAGCACTCTTGCATGATTGGCGGTATAAATACATGCCACTTGATGTATCTATATAATACATTTGTATGATTAATGATATGTATACATATTATGCAGTGCACCTATATAACTGGTGATATGCATACATGCCTTTTGACGTATATGTATAATGCATTTATATGCATTTGGTACATGCGCATTATACAATAGGGGGAATATAGGCGACACCCTCTTTCTATGATTTGGTGCATCGTGCGCACTTTAATAAGGGGTCATACAACCCATGACAAATAATAGTGTGCTTTTTTTTTTCTTTTCGAAGGAAAATATCCATGGGGTGTATGACATTCACGGGGCGTATACATGTCTCCTGATTTTAACAGCTGGCGTGCATGCTACCTAGGGTACTTGTGCACCCATGACTCCTCTTATCATTTTGTATTTTGAATTTGGCTCAACATGTACCATAGGGGGATCAATTTTTTGGGTTATAAATAGGGAACCTGGCCCTACATCATTACTTTACACATTTATGTTCACAAAAGTGTATTGTAAAGGGTTTGAGTGTGCAGTAGCTAGGTGCTAAGGAGGGGGGGGGGGGAGGAAGCTTGGTTCCTGCTTGTCCGTGAGTAGCTAGTTCTCCTTCGAGTTCATTGTAAGTTTTTTATATTATGCTTTGATTTTTATTCATTTTTAGTGTTTGGAACCTCAGATGTTCTGCACTTTTAATTTTGTTGATTTAGGAGCTTTATTAGATTTTAATTTTTCCTAAATTTCTTCTAAGTCGTGCATTTCATTATAAATTTTGGCAGCACCTCGGCATCGTCCTCACATAGAGGGCTACATCAGGGTACTAAGCCTTCCTGTCTACCAAAAAAAGCAGTCATGGTATGTGTCAGGTGACACTATGGCCAAATTTTATTCCTCGCCTTCCAAGAAAGGAAATCATGAGTCTTCAAGTACTTATTTATAAAGAATAACATTTTCCCTTCTACCAAGAAACGTGATCTCAGGTACTTAGTTTTTTTCCTATATAATAGATTATCCCTCTTGCTAAGAAAAGCTATCACGGGTACTTAAAATTTTTCATGCAAATAAATTTTTTTGCTTACTAATAAAAGTGATCATGGGTACTTATCATGCATACAAATTTCTTCGTCTGCTAAGAAAAGTGGTCACATGTACTTAAAATTTTATATGTTAATAATTTTTCCCATATGATAAGAAAAGTGGTCATTGATACTTAATTTCATGCATACAAATTAAAAAACTAGTGTCAGGATTATACCTTAGGTGTGTAGAGATCGAGGCAATGACGGTGAGATGATGAGGCGAGGCCGCATGTGAGACCTATGCTGCACAAGAAAAAAGAATATATATATATATATATATATAAAGTGGGGCTAGAGTGGGAAAGAGAGTGTGCAAGCTCTCTTTCTAGAAAGGGAAAGGGGGGTTTTGATGGAAATGGTGTAGGAATATGTTTATGGTAAGGGGTGTGGTGTTAGAGAGAGAAAATCCCTCTCTCCCTCTAATTTGGAGAGAGAAAGAGGGGATTTTTTCTCTCTCTAGGAAGGGAGATGAAGGGTTTGAGAGTAAGAAGGAGGTGTAGCGAGTGGAGAAGAAAGTGTTTGAAGAGAAATTTCATGAAATTTCTCTCTCTAGATCTAGAGAGAGAAAGTGGAGGATGAGATAGCTTTTTGATGGGGATGGGGAAGGTGTAGGTGGTATAGGTGAATGTTTTTTGTGAAGGTTGTGTTGGTGGTTTGAGGGGTGCATATAAAAAAATTAAATTTTTAGGGTTAGAGTTTTGGGAAGGTTTTGGGAAGGTGGTGATGAGGAAGAAGAAGAAGAAGAAGAAGAAGAAGAAGAGGAAGATGGAAGAAAATAGAGGGAAATAAAGGGAGAAAATGGAATGAGGAGGAAGAACAAAGAAAAAGAAAAAATGGAGAAGAAGAAGAAAGGAAGAAGAAAAAGGGAAGAAAAAAGGAGGAGGAGGAAGATGAGGAAAGAAGTTATCCTGGATGGCGATGATGGGAGCAGGTTGGTGGCAGCTTAGGCATCTGAGGGAGAAGAAGAACCGAGAGAGGAAGAGAGTGCTACAATCCAGGATCCTTATCCTATGATTTTGATGATAATAAATATTATTGATTAAGAGTTTATTTCCTCTAGTATAAATATTGGATATTTTTTTCTATGAGTACTAACATTTTCAGGTGCATCATACACCGCCTAGGATTGATCAAGGCTCAAGTTTGGATAGAATAGGATGTCTTTCAAAAGAGTCTGTATTTTTTATTTTTCTTAATTTTGTATTTCTTGAGTTTGGCTATGTGAGGGTGTATGCTAAATTAGCGACCTTGCACACACACAGATGAGTGAGAAAAGAGAGCTGAGAATATTTGAACTAATCATACAGTACGATTACGATCATACTGTATGATCAGTTATACAGAAAAAGGGGGTTAATAACTAATTATGTAATCAATACTTATGAACTGATCGTACTATACGATGAAGATCATACTATATGATTTGTTTCCATGAAGAAACCCTAACCGCCAGATAATTTAAGTATTTTAAAATAAATTTAAACTAATCATACTATACAATCCTAATCATGTTACGATATTTTAAATCTTACATAAACTATTCCCGGTGAATCAAGGTTTAATAAATATGGCTAATCGTACTGTATAGGTAGATCATACTGGATGATTGATAAAGACAAAATTTGGTCATCCCAGATATTATATTAGATGAAAACCTTAATTTTTGAACTAGTCATATAGTATGATGTTTATTGTAATGTATGAACCCTTGTATTTAAACTGAATGTAATGTATGATGTGAATCATACTAGACGATTGATATATATGTTTTTTTATCATCCCAGCAATCATCCTGTATGAACAGAGTGAAATTGAACTAATTATACCGTACGAACTTATGATCATATGTACGATAAGTATACAGAATTTATAAAATAGTTCATCTGACCGACTGTTCCATCTTACTAGATGAAACCCCTATTTTAAATTAATCATACTGTACAAACCCATATAGTGTTGTATGAACAACGATGACTTAATTACAAATTTAGGGTTTTCTGAAGCCTTGTACTTAAGCAACTCAATAATGTCTCTAGTAAGACTTTTTGGCTTTTGAAGGAACTCTTAGGGAGAATTCTTGAGCATAGAGAGGGAGAAGGTGAGGTTGTGCATGAAAGAGAAGGAGTGTAAGGGTGTTCACACGATTGTTCCAGGAAAGCTTGCACCTTGCTTCCTTTAGTGGCCTTAGTGAGTTCTTGGAATTGCTCTTTAGAGAGAAGCTTCAAAGTCATGGTCTAGGGTTCTCTGCCTTTACGAGGAGAGTGAAAAATGATTGATAGTTCTTTGCCATCACCAGGAAGGTGAGAAAGATTTCTTGGGTCCTCCTCCTTCACCAGGAGAGTGAAAAAAGATTGAAGGTTCTTTGCCCTCACTAGGAGGGTGAGAAAGTTTTTTTGGGTTCTCTGCCTTCACTAGGAGGGTGAAAAAGGATTGAAGGTTTACTGTCGTCACCAAGAGGGTGACATAACTTTTGGTTCTTCATCGCATCGGGTTTGGTAGAAGTGATTTGTAAAGGCTTATCTGCCTTGTTGTGGGGGCAAAAGGAGAGTCACTATAATGTTAGTGCAATACCCAGAGAGGAGGACTCTAGGGAGTGAACGTAGGTCAACGTTGACTAAACTATTAAAAAATTTTTAGTGTGCTCTTTCTGATTTTTCTTTTTCATACTTTTAGTTTCTGCACTTTATATTTCCTACATGAATTTAATTTTTTATTACAAGTTGCACTTAATTTAATTTGTGTTAGCAAAATTTTTTTCTTGATTTATTTGTGCTTCAAAATAATAATAAAAAAGATCAAGTTTTAAATTGCTTCCGCTCATGTTAGTTACTCAGTTAGAAATTTTTTTAAAGGTTGTTATCTTGCATAAAATAAAAAAAGAGATTTTATTGTAGTATTTTTTAAAGTACCCATTCACCCTCACCCCCTCTTGGTGCACCTAGGGATAGTTCAACGAGGTCTTACAACCTCCATGAACTTTCAAGTGGTATCAGAGTGGGTCGTGGAATTCATGATTTTAAAATCCCCAAGTAAATATCTTATGATGAATTTTGATAATAGAAATACTGCAAAGGGTTATTCCATAACTGTCCACCTTTATTTTAAAATATTCCTTTTGATTTTTTGAAAAATTTGTATGTCTACATTTCTGCAATCTAGTGATTTTAGAATTTAGCTTATATTTCTAACTGATTATTCACTTCCATCCTGAATAGTTAATGGAGTTAAAACTGATGTCTTGTTTACTAAATTGAGTTATGAGGATAGGGAGCTCCTCAATTAAATAATTTTTTTATGCTTGAAATATGAAGGTTATATAAGAGTGTATATATGTACTACAGGAAAGAAAATATGGGATAGACTCTGCATCACATATGAGGGAACTAGTGAAGTCAAACAGTCTAGGTTGAACATTTTACTGCATGACTATGAACAATTTTACATGAAATATAACGAGACTATATCTAAAATATACATTAGATTCACTCAAATAGTAACATCACTATATGCATTAGGTTAAGAACTTTCTAATTCTGAAAAGGTTAATAAGATTTTATGTTGTTTACCTAGTGCTTATGATGATAAGGTCACTGCAATTTTTGAATCCAAAGATTTAAATATGCATTCGATTGATAACTTGCTTGGCTCGCTCATTGCCTATAAGCAAGGCTTGAGTCAAAGATTACTTTATATAGGTGATAAGAAAATGAAAAAGACTGTGGCCTTGAAAGCCAATGACTGGGACAGTGGCAGATCTATAGCTGAGGAGGATGATGACATTACATTGATGACCCGTTAGTTCAAACATTTCTTGAAAAGAAAGCAGAAGCGTCATCAATAATAATGGAGCAAAGGTAAGAATAGTAAAAAAAAATTAAAGCATCATCTGACAAAATTTGCTTTGAATGTAGGAAACCAGGCCACCTACGAACTAAATGCCCCAACCTGAAAAACTCACTCGATCAAGGAGAAGGGTGAAGAGAAGTTACAGCTCAAAAAGGGGAAGCAATGAACCCAGAAAGCATTTTGGGCTAACTTGCCTCAGAATCATCTAAACAGGAAGCAGAGAAGGAGGTAACAAATCTGTGTCTCATGGTTAATGATAATCTTGATCAGTCAGATCAAGATGAGGAGTGCTCTCATAAAAGGCCTAGTGAGAGCATGTGGTACCTGGATAATAAATGCTTAAGGTGCATGACTAGAGATTTGAAGCAGTTCATCACGCTAAAGACCAGATCATGAGGCAAGGTCACACTGTGATATAACACCACCAAGAAAGTGGTCGGCTCGGGTATACTTGGAAACTCAAAGAATTTCATCATTGAGAATATTTTACTTGTTGATGGTTTAAAGCATAGTTTACTTAGTATTAGTCAGCTGTATGATGAAGGGTTTGACATTAAATTTCTATCCATAAATTACATAATTAGTTTGAATAGCGAATTAGTTTTAGAATGAAAAAGAGTTTATAATATTTATATACTTGATTTAAATTACATTGAATACTCTAATTCAATGTGTTTGGAAACTACTATTGATGAATCCTGACTATGGCATAGGAGACTATGTCATGCAAGCATGAAGACCCTTAAAAAGATTACCTAGAAAGACTTAGTTAGAGGCATACCCAAATTAGATTTCACCAAGGACCACCTGTATGATGCCTACCAAGTAGGAAAGTAAATTAAGTCTTCATTTCATCCAATTAAGGACATCATCACCTCTAGGCTCCTAGAAATTCTTCATATGGATATGTTTGGACCCATTAGTATAGCTAACCTAGGAGAGAAATCATATGAATTTATGATTGTTGATGATTACTCTAGATTCACATGGGTTAGATTCCTAGCACAAAAGAAAGAATCATTTAAAGAATTTAGAACCTTCTCCACCTGGATATAGAAATAATTAGGATGTGAGATATTGACTATTCATAGTGATCATGGTGGAGAGTTTGAAAATGATAAGTTTAAATCCTTTTGTTAGGAGGTAGGGATAAAGCATAACTTTTCTTCCCATAGGACCCCTCAACAGAATAGAATAGCTGAAAGAAAAAATAAAAATTTAATAGAAACTGCTAGGGCCATATTAGCTAAATATTCTTTCCCTAGATACTTTTGGGCATAAGTAATAAATACTGCTTGTTATATATTGAATAGGATCAATGTTAGATCCAAGTGAAATAAAATACCTTATAAACTCCTTAAGGGTAGGGCACCCAACCTGTCTCACTTACATATCTTTGGTTGTAGATGTTCTATCTAATTAATGAAAAATTACCTCTAGGAAAGTTTGATCATAAATCTGATGAAGGAGTCTTCTTAGGATATTCATCTGCAGGTAAAGCTTATAGGATTTTTAATAAGAGGACCTTAGTAGTAGAAGAGTCTACCTATGTTGTGTTTGATGAATCAGATAAATTTTTTGAGCCTAGGTTAGAAGAAGATGATGAAACAATAGAGGCAACCCAAGGGGTAGAATCTATTGACCTAGGAGATAGAGTAAAACCTCAAGAGCCTTTGCCTAGAGAATGGAGATATTCATCTAGTCACCCTAGAGAACTTAAACCCATCTAAAGGTGTTAGAACTAGGCATGGACTCAAAAAGAAGTTTATTTATTATGTATTCATCTCAATGGTAGAATCCACTAATATAGATCAAGCTATAGTAGATGAATTCTAATTCCTAGCAATGCAAGAAGAATTAAATTAATTTGTTAGGAATGATGTATGGGAAATGTTTCAAAGACCTAAGGACTAGAGTGTTGCAGGAACTAAGTGGGTCTTCAAAAATAAAATAAATGACTCTGGTATAGTGGTTAGGAATAAGGCTAGATTAGTAGCTAAGGGGTATAATTAGATTGAAGAAATTGATTTTGAGAAAACCATTACCCCTGTAGCTAGACTAGAAGACATTAGAGTGCTACTATCCTTTGCTTTCTTTAGAAGATTCGAGTTATATCAGATAGACGTTGAGAGTGCCTTTCTAAATAGGGTGATTAAAGAAGATGTGTATGTTGAGCAACCCCTAGGTTTTATGAATTCTCAATTTCCCAATCATGTATTCAAATTAAAGAAGGCACTATATAGACTGAAGCAAGCACATAGAGCTTGGTATGAGAGGCTGAGCACATTCCTTCTCGATAAAGGGTTGTGTAGACACCACCCTATTTCTTAAGAAAGTAGAAGATACTCATTGTTCATATTTGTGTTGATGATATACTGTTTGGATCCATAAATAAGAATATATGTGATGAATTTTCAAAGATAATGAGTGAAGAGTTTGAGATGAGCATGATGGGAGAACTTACCTATTTCCTTAGAATTAGTGTGAAGCAAAGGGATAATGGAACCTTCTTTAGCTAATTAAAATATATCAAAGATATCCTTAAGAAAGATGAGATGGATAATGTTAAGAAAAGTAATACTTCCATGAGCTCTACTATTCAGTTAGATAAGGATCCTGATAGAAAATTAGTTGATTATAAAAAATATAAAGGGATATTTATATCACTTCTTTATTTGATTGTTAGTAGATTTGATATCATATTTAGTGTATGTCGCTATGCTAGATTTCAGATTGATCCCAAAGAGTCTTATATGATTATCGTTAATAGAATTCTTAGATACCTATTAAGCACCCAAAACCTAGGTATCTGGTACCCTAGATATAGCTCATCCTTTGAAATCATAAGATATTCATACTCTGACTTTGCAGGATGTAAGGTAGATAGGAAAAGCACTTCAGGAACCAATTTGTTTATAGGCCAATCATTAATTTCTTATTCTAGTAGAAAGTAGAATTCATTGGCCTTATCAACTGCTGAGGTGGAATATATTATTATAAGAAGCTATATTGCTCAAGTCTTATGGCTAAAGAAATAAATCTTAGATCTTAGACTACATTTATGCACCATTCCTATTATGTGTGACAACACCAGTGGTATTTACATTTCTAAAAATCTAATCCAACTCTCCTGCACTAATCATATAGTTATTAGGCATCATTTCCTTAGAGATTATGCTGCTAAAGGAGATATAGAACTATATCATATAGCTAATGGAGATTAATTTGCAAACATCTTTACCAAACCCCTTGCCTATGATACCTTAAGCACCTTGAGGACTAGACTAGGTGTTATAGACATTCATGTTTGATTCAAGATGAATTTGAAACTCTCTATCATTTGAAATCAACCATTCATTTTGTATGTTTTAAATGTGTGTCACCTTTTGAATTTTTGTGACTATTTATTGGTTGTTTTGTTTTTTTTTTTTTCATATTTTTTGTTGTTTTTGCATTTGTTAGATGATCTCTAATCAACACACACTTCATTTTAAATTAACAAAAACAAAAAATGAAAACTAAAATTTGTTCACATCATACTATATAATTACATTCGTACTGTACGATCTATGCATACCTAAATAAATCGCTGCTCTTAGTTAAATCAATGGTTTAGGTTTGTTCAATTATTAGTGATCATACCACATGAACACCTCTTTATACTGTACGATACATGTGTCAAAAGTTATTGGACAAATTAAAATTCATCGGTACGATAATAATTAACCTATCGTACTATACGAACACATGTTTGTACTATATGATCCATTTAGTCAAAAGTCGTACAGATAACTCCTCAGGATGAATGCATTTCCTTAAGATCATCCAGTACGATACTAATCATACTGTATGATTTGATCTCTTTTTCTGACAAGTCATCCAGACGATTTAATTTGTCTGATCATACTGTACGATCTAAAATCGTACTTTACAATCTAAAATCGTACTGTACGATTGGTTAAAACTCTATAAATTGGAAGGATTTTTAAAGCAACTCATCCAATTCTTCAAATATCTTCTTCCCTCTTGAATTAAACCTTCAATTCCTCAACTGGATGGAGGTAACAAGCGCGCTCGTCTGACCCAAAGAGGTTCTTTCTCCCATAATACTATCGATGATCACTTCTAGTCTGCTGAAGATGAGGCTGCATACTATAGGTACATGGATGCCCTCATCACTCCATCCAGAATGCTCAATCAATAAGCTCTAAATTATGAGGCGATGAACCTCTTTGCATCCACTACTCTGTAATTCCTCCTTACCCTTGCTTTTCCCTTCAACTCTGAGCTTCTTTATGAATTTTTTGCCAATCTTAGGATTAGTGTTGTTGTCCCTATAATGAGATCCTATGTCTATTGGCATCCCATAGAAATTACAAAGGATATTTTAGGTGAATATCTCCACCTTTCCATAGAAGGACCTTGACCCCAATTAATGGCCTCTAGGGGTGACTTTGATTGGAGTACGGTTATTCTAACTATTAGAAATATCGCCCTAAATCAACATCAACCCCTGTTCACTCCTTAAATCAAAATATGTGTATTATCCAGCATGTCCTTCGAACCTCAATTATTTCTAAAGCTAGAGATCACGTAAACATTACTCCACTTCATTCTTTGATCACCTACTTTATTATGTCTGAAACCCAATTTGATGAAGCCCAAATAATCATTGACTATATTCAAAACCTTATTCCCATTCATCTTCCTTCCACTATAAGGAAGTAAAACATTACTCTTGGATATGTTATTGCTTATATTCTGGATAAGAAATATGAGCTTACCTACCCTGCTACTGTTGATCATTTTCATATTTTTTACACTGACAGTTCCTTCCACATTCTTTTTCGTCATCACCAAGGGTAAGAATAAGAAGAACCTAATTTTGATGAGGAAGGGGGAGCTGGTCCTATAGCTGCACCTGCACCATAATCTGCACCAGCACTAGTGCCACAACTTATACCAACATACCAATCTTAACCTTACGAGGAGCCGATACATCGATTTGATCGATTAGAGTCCCACCTGAATGCTTATATTCAGCAGCAACAACAATAATACGAGGCAAATATGGCATGGTTTGGGGAATAATTATCCAGCATTCACAAATATTTTTAGGCTTTGTGTGTTGTGCTTTGTATTTTGTTATTTTACTTGTCTATTTTTTATGTCTCTACTTGATCCTCCTTTTTGGTAATGCCAAAAGGAGGAGTAGTAGTTAGTTGTTTTTGTCTATTCATCTTTATCAAATAGTTCATCCAGTGCATCTTCTATTTACGTGCATTTTTCTTTCTTTTGCATTCTTTTCTAAATTATATATATATATATATATATATATATATATATATATATATATATATATATATATAAATTAAAATAATCTTGCACCTATTTTTAATTCTATCACCTAGTGAGGGGGAGTTTAGGAGAAAAATATTAACTTGCTTTTTAACCAAAAATATTTGCCATCTTCAAAAAGTGGGAGATTATTATTGTCCCGGATCCCTAGCTTGTGATTTTAATAATAACAAATATTATTGATTGATATTTTATTTCTTCTAGCATAAATATTGAATATTGTTTCTATGTATAATAACATTCAGGCACATCATTCATCACCCAAGATTGATCAAGGCTCAATTTTGTGTATAATAGGATGTCTTTCAAAAGTGTTTGTATTTTTCATTTTCCTTAATTTTGTATTTCTTGAGTTTGTCCATGTAAATGTGTATGCTAAATTGGCGACCGTGCACACACATATGGGAGTGAGAAAAGAAAGCTAAGAATTTTTGAACTAATTGTATTGTATGATTACAATCGTACTGTATGATTAGTTATATAAAAAAAGGGTTAACGTCTAATTATGTAATTAATATTATGAATTGATCATATTGCACGATGAAGATTATATTGTATGATGAAGATCATACTATATGATTTGTTTCCATCAAGAAACTCTAGCCTCTAACTAATTTACGTAAGTGTTTTAAAAATTAAATTTTGAACTAATAATACTATACGATATTTGAAATCTTATTTAGATTATTCTTCATAATTAGTTAATTAAATCAAGGTTTAATAAACATGACTAATCATACTCTATGATGCAGATTATTATGGATGATTGAAAAAGATAAAATTTGGCCATCCCTGATATCATACTGGACGAAAATCTTAATTTTTGAACTAATCATACAGTATGATGTTTATCGTACTGTACGAACCCTTATATTTAAACTGAATGTACTATATGATGTAAATCATATCGGATATTTGATAGAGATAATTTCTAATCTTGGGAGAGAAGCTTCAAAGTTAGGTTCTAGAGTTTTTTACCTTCACTAGGAGGGTGAAAAAAGGATTGAAGGTTCTCTGCCATCACCAGAAGGGTGAGAAAGATTTTTTGGGTTATTTGCTTTCACCAGGAGGGTAAAACAGGATTGAAGGCTCTCTACCATCAACATGAGGGTAAAAAAGATTTCTTGGGTTCTATGCCTTCATAAGGAGGGTGAAAAAAGATTAGAGGTTCGCTGTTATTACTAGGAGGGTGACATAACTTTTGGTTCTCCGTCGTACCGGGTTTGGTGGAAGTGATTTATAAGTGCTTCTCCACCTTGCTGTAGGGGTAAAAGGAGAGTCCCTATAGTGTTAGTGCAATACCCGGAGAGGATTCCAGGGAGTGGACGTAGGTCAAGATTGATAGAACCACTATAAAATTTCTGGTGTGCTCTTTCTGATTTTTCTTTTCTGCACTTTATATTTCATACACGAATTAAATTTTTCATTATAAGCTGTAACTAGTTTAATTTGTGTTAGTAAAAATTTTCACTTAATTTATTTATGCTTCAAAATAATAATAAAAAAAATCAAGTTTTAAATTGCTTCTTCTCATGTTGGTTACTCATCTAGATTTTTTTTAAAGTTGTTATCTTGCATAAAACAAAAAAGAGGTTTTATTGTAGTATTTTTTAAAGTACCAATTCACTCCCCTCCCCCTCCCCTCTTGGTGCGCCTAGGGATAGTTCAACAAGGTCTTACAACCTCCCCAAACTTTCAGAGAGGGGGTAGCCTTGTGCGTAATTTTTATGTTAGGGGGCCAGTTGGGAGAGTGTGAGGGAGTGTTATGTGAGATGAGGTTTTAAGTATGGGTATTTTAGAAATTTAGGAAATTTGACCTTTTTTTAAGATCTCTATTTCACTCTTTTTTATTATTATTATTTGTTATTATATGATATGAATTTTTTTATAAATCGTGCCTCGACTTGGTCACCACGTCATCATCATCATTCACATATGTCAACGCATTGATATACGTATAAAAATTTAAATTTTGATCAATCAATGACCCCAATCAATATGGGTGTTGATCTTAACTATTTTTATTGCTTTGAATGCACTAGCATTGTTCGTCTTACGAATGAAGGCCATTTGAGTAATAACTCAAATTTTTGAAATAATTTTTTTTTAGTGAAAAATATAAATTTCAGCGTCATGTCTTACCAAAGAAGGAAGAGATATGAAGGAGAGAGAAGATTATTCAGAGCTTTTTTATCCATTAATTTTGTTCAAAGATTTCTTCTATTCATTGTATGTAATATAAATCTCATTTTAGTTTTCAATGATTTTGAGTTTGACGGATTTCTTCTTTAATACATTAATAAAAATATTCTTTCTCAAGATTTATCAAATTTTTATCGTATAACTTTTTGTATATAATAGATATGAATAATATAGACATTTGGATAGTAACATCACTCAATTTCACGAGATAGAATTAAAGTTGTAGCTATTATATAAATTTTCTTGTATTGTATATAATTGACTATTATATATTGTATTTTGATTGTGGCATTTGCATAAGCAATAAAGGCTAGCTATTAACACTATAAAAAGTATTTGCTATTAAAACAAAATACCCTATGCATTATGCCATTTGTAGCTTGTAACAAATGATCAAATTATGCGGACGAGCAGAGGGTGACAACTCTTAATGATTATAGAAGCCACATGTAATAATAATTATAAAAAATAAAAGATAATTAAATAAAGAAGGAACAAATAAAAAAATTAAAACACCACATTCAAGCTAGATGTCCTGCCTTACTAAACCATATACTGATAGTATTGATAGATAGAGTCTTAATATATGTGCATAAATAACATATGAATTGATATAATAATTGATTGCATATAATTGATAGGATGGATGTAAGAGGATAAAACTGATCATATTGACACATATGCGCCTGTGATTCTTATAGATAAATCTTTCAAATTTGATTCTGGGGTGTTACAATTTTGGTGATTTATTTTTTGGTTGACGTGCATCGAGTGAGTTTTACATGACTTCAAGCTCCTTCACTTTTGAAATTCAGTGTGCACACTTGACTTAACCCTGACACTAGTATTGAGGATAATAAATGCCCCCCAATAAATATAATACATGCGTGAAGCAAACCATGTTTGTTATAAATAGCTGACACTACAGATCTCTAAGAATTTATTTTTCTTTCTTTTTTGATATTCTTGGATGTTGACACAGAGTAAGGGCTAAATTATGGGTTATTCATTTAAATTTATCTCCATATCTTCAACATGTCACCTCTTTTCTTATCATTTTTATTATCATAGCTTTTTGCTGGCTCTAATGTTTAGCCCCAAGATTTGAACAAAGTCCAATGGTTGATGTTGTCAAAGATCATGCATATAAACCTTGACTTAGATAGGGATTATCAAATATTTAAATATTTTGGCTCTACTATAGTAGCTTGTTGAGCCGATAGGGATTATCATCAGCCCAGTGCTTTATGCTAATAGACTTATTGATGAAGAATCCAATTTAACCTTTAAGAATTTGATTATTTCTATCATGTGCTTTGTGCAGTAGACTTAATAAAGGATTACTTGATTTATCATTATTAATTTGTCATAAAACTTACATACCTTCTGCCATTTACTTTCTACTTTGGTGCGCTTAATGAAGAAGTGCATACCGGTGACCTAACCCTTGACACTTGCATTAGGTCAATGATAAAGAGTCATTGGTCTAGAGCTTTGTGCATAACAGACTTATTGATGAAAAAATTTCCTAGGTTTAACCTTGGGCTTCACACAAACTCTAGGATAGTTTCTTCAGTCTTTTGTTTTATGCTTTGATGGACTTATTGAGGAAGAATTCCTTCGATTCTTACTTTGTGCAATAAATTTATTAGAGGATTTATAAGTTTTGATTTAATTGGTAGCACCAAATATAGGTAGTACTCTAATCCTTAACCCGTTGAGAAGACCTCAATCTTGGTTACTTGAACTTATCAAGTTTGATAAGCTAGGATTTGACAACTTTTATCATCCGACTACTGAGATAGGGGTTCCCCTTACTATGACCTTTCTTATGGCTATTGAGTAAGAAAAGCTACAAGCGACTCAGCCACTTCTAGGCTTTTTGAGTCTGACCTCATATGCCTACTCAGGCTTTAGACTTAAGCTAATGAGGAATGTGCTCCCCAAATTAGATTTGCTGAAGTTTTTAGATCTGAAGTTTTCCTTTATGGTTTAAAGTTTCCGAGCTTGCATATATTCGATAACCATTTTAACTAAGACTTATCCCTTCTATTATAACCTCAACCCTTTGGTCAGTGAGAAGAATCTTTTGGACCATGAATACTTGAACTTATCGAGTCAAGTAAGCTTTGGAAATCTAATAGTCCTTACTCTCAGGTGGATGGAATGTGGGTTCCTTTATTGCGGCCTTTCTTATGGCTTGTTGAGTAAGCATAATTACCAGTGACTCGACCATATCTAACTTGTTGAATCCGGCCTCATATACCTATTTGAACCTTAACTTTGGGTTATAGAAGAACTTGTGCTACTTTAATTTGACTTGTTAGATTGTATGGCCACAAAATTTTCTTTCTTAACCTTCAGGATATTGGTACATCGAAAAGGCGGTATCTCAAGACTTTGAGAGTCACTTGTATATATATGTTAAAAGAAAAGCCTCATCCCCTCGCGATCGAAGAGATATTTATATTTAATGATTTTAAAAATTTATTTGAGAATCTCGATGTGAAGCAAAATATTAACCTAATAAATATTTAAAATGCCTCTATCTTGTAAAGTGATTCAGATATGTTTTGACTATTAAAACTAAAAAAATTTCCCATATTGCAAGGCAATTTTTATGGTGTACTTGAAATATTTCTTGCACTACAGGAGAATTTTAATAAAATAAAATACATATATTGATATGTGCATATAAAGTGCTCTTATTTATTACACGAGATTTTAATATGACTTTTTCTTGAGCAAAGTTTACACATGATATTTTTTTAAATATCAATCGTGATCGGTGGAATGGGCTTTGGTCATTTAGATCAATAAGTTAGAAGGCTTCTCCCTGGTACACCTTTTTGATGATAAAAGGACCTTCCTAATTAAACTCAAACTTATCACCAATTCTTTGATGTGGGATGATTGGTCTTCTCAGCTCCAGGACCAATTTCCCTTCTTTAAATGTTCATTGATGTACCATATGTTAAAAGATATCATCATCCTTACTCGATAAATCTCTAAATTCTGTTGAGCCTACAGTTAGATTTTGTCAAATGCACCGAACTCTTCTATCCTCAAGTGATCATTTTGCTCCTGAGTGGGATTGTACTAGACAACTGCCTAAAGAGATAATAATTTAATCTCCAATGGTAACACTACTTCAACCCCGAACACCAATGCATTAGGAATGGCTTTGGTAGGCATCTTGTAAGTAGTACGATATGTCTATAGTGCTTCTATTATTTTGGTATGCCTCTCTCTCTCTTGCTTCTATTAAGGATCTTCTTAAATAATTTCACCAGTATTTTGTTGAAGGCCTACATTGAAAAGTGTATATTATGCAATATTTTACATTTTTTCATTGAAAATGTGTTATTTTAGGTTTGTTTGTTAAAAAAAACTCAAAAATGGTAGAAAGTTCTAAGGAGCTCAAAATGCCGCAGTATCCAATGAAGCAATGTCACAGTGCTACCTTTAATACCATCGAGGCACCACAAATCTAACATCACAGGGCCAAGTTCTCTATTTTTTAGTGCTACAGCATCAACAAAGCCAACACCATAGCATTATCAGCAGCGCAATATTAAGAAGTCAGTTTGGCAGTGCCAGATTATCTATTTTCAAGAGCTATGGTGCTATAATTTCTCATGCCTTAGTGCTATTTTTTGCACTTGAGCGCCGTAACACTCAAATATCAACAGCATTGTAGCATTGCAGTTGTAACTTCCAAGGGACACATTCTATCAGTGAAGAGAAGTGCATGTTCACTAAGTAAGCGATCCACATTAGCAAGCGCCATAGAGGTGCAAAAGTTTTAGCGCTGAGGCACTGTTCACTTCAAGGGCATCACAGTGCCTCTCTTTCAAGTGCGGCATCACTAGATGCCTTTTTTTGTTGTCTTATAGATAGTTGTGATGTCATATTTATCGGGGAGTTCAGTCACTTGTGTAAATTTTAGTATTTCTTAGAGTATTTCTCTAGTTTCCTCTTAGAGTAAAATCTAAAGGAGGCATCATTTGGAGTATTTAGCCTGTGTTTCTTGAAGCAATGTTGTAAGCTTAGGTGGAAGGAGTGTATAAGAGATACGTTGATCCTTTTTGGTGATATTACTCTCTTGTATTTTTATTCTTTCATTAGTTTAATAAAAATGAGTTTGCTTGTTATTTATCTTATATTTGGCTAATTTTCTTATTTGGGATTAATGATGTAAAGTGCATGTTAAGTACAAATGAAGAATCTTATTCTATAAATATTAAATGATATTTTTAATATTATCCCATTCTTAATTTAATGTACATAGTGGTTATATATATAGTTATAATATAATGTGAAGTATAACCTTAATAAATGAATACAAGAATGATCAAGAATATTGAGATAGGATCTTTGTATGTTTAGACATATGATATGAAATATTCTAGATTCTTAAGAAGATACAATAATTATAGGAGGTCAGTAGATATCCTTTTTATCTCTACAAGCTCAATAGAGATCTAGAGATGCATATGCTTTGAATTACATCTATAATTAAGAGTCTTATTAAAAAAGATATAAAACTTACACTCATCAATCTAAAACACTTAAATTAAATATTATATATTTTTACTATTTTATTCTCCATAATTATCATTTTTATTTCAGTAGGAGTAGTTTGTTACAAGTAAGCATACTTTCTTATAGGTTTGACATTTTACTCTATTATATTATTACTTGATTCGACATGTATATTTACGTATATAAGTGAGGTTTTTTTAATTTTATATTAAAAAAACCTAAGCATTATTTACTGGTGATAAAGCCCTGGACTTTGATACAATTCAAAAGTTCACTTTATAACCCCCATCAAGTTTCTGGCATCGTTGCCAGAGTAGTATTTTGCTTTTTTAATTTTAATTATATTATTAAATTAATTACATATTTAGACCTACTTGTATCTTTTATTCTATTTGTTTTATTTGTTTATTGCATATTCATAGTTGTATGCTTTATAGACATAAAAAGGAACCTTTGATTGTTTAACTCTAAAATAGAAAGAACCTTTTCAAAAATTCAAAAAATTAAAAAGATTATAAAAATGGCTGAACCTATACTAGATCAAGATCATTTTAGACCTCTTAGGGATTATGCTAACCCTTTAGTAGATGAAATTCATTAGAGCATTAATAGACATATGATTCAAACTAATAGTTTTGAATTAAAACCTGCCATAATTCAAATGATTCAAAATTCTTAGTTGGGGGAACTCTTGTTGAAGTTCCCAATTTACACTTAGCTAGTTTTTTTAAAAATTGTGCAATATTTAAATATAATGGTATCAGTGATGATGCTATTAGACTTAGATTATTTTTATTTTTTCTAAGAGATAAAGCTAAGATGTGGTTGAATTCTTTACCCTCAGGCTCTATAACCACTTGCAATGAGTTGGCTCATAAGTATCTTTTTAAGTATATTTCACCTTCAAAGACTGCCAAAACTTAGAAAAGATATAACTTTTTTTATCTAGCTAGTTTGAAGGAGAATTAGTTTATAAGAGTTGGGAGAGATTTAAGAAAATATTTAGGAATTGCCCTCACCATACTTTGCTTATTTGGTTGGTTATTCAAATATTTTATAATGGATTAGTAGGATCTCTTGGAGCAATCATAGATGTTGTAACTAGAGGATCATTAATGTCTAAGCTATTTGAGAAAGCATATGAATTAATAGAAAAAATAGATACTAATAATTTCTACTGGCATGCTGATAGGATAAATCCTAAGAGAGTAACAAGAATATATGATTCTGATATTTTATCAATTTTGACTTCACAAGCTGCAATAATTTTTATGAAATTACATAATTTGAAAGTTAGAACCAGGACAGATGGGTATGATAATGTTAGAAGCGATCCTAGAATTTTAAGCACCATAGAGCAAAGCAGAGCTATATGACAACGTAGCATTATCGCTCAAATTTGAACAACTCCATCATGACAAGAATGGGAAGATACCCTTGGAAAAAATATTATTATACAACTAGGAATCCAATTACATTATCAATCTAATGCTCTTAGAAAAATTAAAGATCAAATAGGGCATCTTGCTAAGTTGATTAATTATCAATAATTAGAAGAACAATATCATAATATCCAACTTAGAAGTGAGAAATATTTGTGAGACCCTTATAAAGATATAGATCTACCTCAGAAAAATGATGGTGATGATGAACAAGAAGAGAATAAATCTTCAACTAAATAACCAGACCTTATAAAAGACCCTGAAAATTAATTAAGAAGGTTGTAGAGAGACCACCAACACCTTTTTCTTAGAGGTTAATCAAACAAAATTTTGACAAAAAATTCTCAAAGTTCCTAGAAGTATTTAAAAAATTAACCATTGTGGGCTCCGAAAATTCGGCCCCGGCCTCCGCCCGATATTTGCTTTCTGTTCGGGGGGGGGGGGGGGGGGGGGAGTTTTAACGAACTAAGTTCCGGGGTAAATTTTGGAAGGCAGATGGGTTTGTAGATAAGACACTACCCAGAGATTTCGCCCTCATTTTGCGAGGACTTTATGATCTGAGTTCTGGTTTCCTATAGGTGCAAGCCCCTATAGTTAATTACCCCTCCCGGTAACGAGAGAGAACTTTCGATTAGGGCTAGTCGTCAATCAGATACGTAGAAATACGTGAGTCTGGCATATAGTAGCAGCAATGGGTTGGGAATTTGAGGATTTTAGAATTTAGAAAGTTGGAAGATTTGGAGATGAGTGATTGATATTTAAAATTGAAAGTTTTCACCATCTAGCACTCAAAGCAGATGGTGGGGGAATGGATGATAGACCCGATCAAGATCCCATGGTTCCGTCGTCCCGGGCCATCGTGGTCCCTGGTCTACTTAGTCAGAGGAGGTAGTCGACCCAACCTGACAGAAGGATCCTTGTCGGCATTCATGGGTTGCTTCGTCCAAGGGTACCTTGTAGACTTGGGGTGGGTATTTGTCTAAGGGGACAAATTTGAATCCACCTTAGCTAACAGAGGGCTTTGTGCCCTATCGATCATATCCTATTGATTCATATCTCAAGGATTTGATGACATTGGGGAGCATACGGGCTCTGGCCATAACCATAATATAATGGTGCCATTTGGCGGCGACCACCTGGTTCAGAGGGCCCCGAGTCATAACCGTTTATCCTGCAGTGCCATTTGGCGGCGAAACTACCGATTAGAGGACTCGTACCACATCCTTGCTGGCAGGAGATTGTTTGAGAATGGATCCTAGTGGTATTTTCGACTAGGCATTGGCTCTTTGTGAGCTGAAGTAAATTTTAATTTGTCCACCTCGGCAAACTGTTGCGGAGGATGGATGTGTTTTGCTTTAAGTGTTTTGATAGTTGGATTTCAATTTTAAATATTTTGGAGTTTGGGATTAATTTTGAGATTGTAGGATTTTTCAGAAGATTGAATTTTGTAGGGAATTAGGGATTTTGGGAGTTTTGTGGAGTTTTGGATTTTATGAAATTTGGGATAGTATTTTGATTATTTGGAATGGGCCCCTCCGGTTGAGATCTGCATTCAACGCGACCATCATCGGGGTAGAATGGGGTTATTTATATTTATGGGTTGAACCTTGTCGACTCTAACGAGCTATCGATAGAGGATCGGGTTTATAGATTTCGTAGGCTTTGTGCCTTTTGTAAGTAAATTCACTTGATTATAGGCCTTGAAGGCCTAATATGAACTATAAAATAAACATCCCGGTCAATCTCGTGACCGTATATTTATTTAATGGTTTGAGCCGTGTCGACTCCTATCTACCCGTATAGGAGGATCGGGCTCGAACTTGAATTCACTCATTAACCCGCGCAGCATCCCTAGACGTCACGTGTGTACCAATAACACGTTCGCTGGGGCCCATGCGGGTTGTGATTGTATTTACCCCTTTTGTGTTCCTATGTGTATACAAATTAAGGTGCACATGTGCAGGGGTACTTTTGGGATATTTGTGAACGCCTTCTGTCCGCTTGCATGAATGTTGCGGATCCGGTGGTGTTATGCAGCAGCTTGTGGACTGAGTTGTATGCTGCTTTGTACAGGCAGACTGTCGTGCACTACTTACATGATTTACGCAGGTAGATTGTAGTACACCAACGAATCTCCCGCTTTGGGGTATAGATGTCACTATCTACTATATTGTTCCTTTGCATCCTTTTTTGTAGACATGTTAAGTATGTAGCGAGTTTTTCTACATGAGTTCGTAGAAACTTGCATTTGTTGCATTCCACCTGCCTTTGCTTGCTGGGAATTGGTGTACTTGACTGGTGTTGGACAATTGTTGGTCGTGGAGGTATTATCTTATCTTTGCCACAATAATTGGCAGATACCTCGAATGGTACTGTGGACATGCTATCTTTATCTTCATGGGGACCAGTGTATTTGATCATTGATACTTGATAATCTTTCTACACTCATTTGTGGGCAGGCTGTAGTGTTTTAGGCATCTATAACCCTTTCACCAATATTCTCATATGAATACAATAGGGACTGTTGTATCTTCTTGCATGGCTGTCACAAAGAATATCATCAATTTTGACTTTGCTGCTTTTGGGATATATCCACTTATACTTTGAAGAAAGTCATAGAATAATGTTACACTTGATGTGCATTGGCTCGTATCATAGAAGACTGATACATTAATCTATATCTTGACAAGTATTGACCGTAGGATCCTACGATGCTCACTTCCCCTTTGCTACATAGTTTGTGGATGCTTTCATTTGTCACAATGTTCTCTATGTTTTGCTTATGATCTTTTGTATTCATAGCAATTCAGTGGTTGTTTTCACATTCCTCTCGCTTTGCTTGTAGACCTACTACATTCATCATGCATGATGGATAGCAAATCATCATATTCATTACATTGCTTGCAAGTTGACTTGATCATCATTTCATGAAAGATTCGATGTTGTGGCTTACAAGCAGGTTGTATTGATGTTTGGTCCATCACGGGTCTTTCATTTGATTTTTATTTAAATACTTGGTGTTTGCAATCATCTTGAGTTGCCAAATTGCACTGGATCCTATTCTTATTTTTGTGATTGAATTTGCAAGAGTTCAACATACCAACTTGCGAGTTCTTTGTATTTTGCAATGAACTTGATATCCTCCTTTATTAGCATTTTCATCCCAATTGAAATGACAATTCCTGTTGATTGTCATTTGGGGATGAGGCATGTTCAACATTGTGAGTTATGTTTGATTGCAGACATTTACTTGAATGGTTCATGTTTTTTTGATTATTTACTTGGTGCCCAAGTTCTAGTCCGACTTGATTTCATTTTTCCAATGTAAAGTTCAAGCTCCTTGTTGTTTAGAATTGATTCAAATAAACTCAAATTCCTCTGCACTTGGTTCAAATTTGAGTTTGAGTTCTCTTCAACTTCTATTCATTTGATGTTCATGTCAAGTCGAAGCCTCTTTTGATCCAAATCAAATTTTGACTTGAGTTCAAACGTCCAAGCTCTCATTTCAAGCTTCAAATTATAGTTCAAGTTTTGTCTCTTTTCAATCTCATTTGGTTAAGCTTGATTTAGGTTTGATTTTATGTTCATTTGAGTTCAGTTCATCCTTCAAATTGAGTCCTTTGTTTGTCCAATTTTTGTTCAAGTCAGGTCCAAGTATGGTTTCAAATTCACCCGAAATTTCGGCAGCATTCCGACATCTCCCCCGTTTAGGGGAAATAACGGAAAACTAGCCCTTTCCCACCACGCTTAAGAAAGCGTGTATGGTAGATGCCCTCTTTCGAGGACACCGCGGCCGTGTAAAGTCTTCAATCCCCCACCATGCTTAAGAAAGCGTGTATGGGTCTTCGACGTACCTGAAAAAGAAAAGCATTTGTTTCCCCGCAGGTACAGAGACGCGTACGGGTACTTAAAATTGTCCCCACTACGTTAAGAAAAGCGTGTATAGGGCCTACCCGCCTCACCGTAGGTGTCGCACCGGGTTCCCTTCCCACCACGCTTAAGAAAGTGTGTATAGGTGGTTTGCCGGTTCGACATGAACGCCGAAGATAGGATTTTAGGTGATTACCCGCCTCGTTGTAGGCGCTTCACCGGGGTCCCATCCCACCACGCTTAAGAAAGCGTGTGTAGGCATTTTCCGGTTCGCCGCAGACAACGAAGTAGGCTCTCGGAGTTTTAAGTTCAGAAGGGTTATACCTTTGGAAGCGTCAAGGTAAAGGCTCGTAGATCGAGGCACGAGGAGAGAGGCATTTAATTTATAATTAATCATAAATTAATTATAATTAGTTATAATTAATCTATAACTAATTATATTTAACTTAAGATCATTTATAAATCAAATAGATTTAATTTATAATTAACTAGAGATTAATTATAATTAATTATATTGACATATAATAATTTATATTTAATCTAAAATTAATTGTAAATCAAATGGGTTTAATTTATAATTATTAATAAATTAATTATAGTTAATTATATTTAACTTATAATTAAGTATATTTAATTTAAAATTAATTATAAATTTATTAGACTTAATTTATAATTAATTAAAAATAATTATAATTAATTATATTTAACATATAATTAATTATACCTTATTTAAAATTAATCATAAATTAATTAAGTTTGACTTATAATTAATTGAATTAAAAAAAAGATAATTGATTATATTTAATATATAATTAATTATAATCAATTCAAGATTAATTATAGCTTTATTAAGCTTAATCTATAATTAATTTAAACTGATTAAAATTAGTTATATTTAAACTATAACTAATCATATTCAATTTAAAATTAATAATAAATTAATTAAATTTAATCTAAGATTTAATTATAAATTAATTATAATTAAACCTAAATTAAAATTATACTTACAAAAAAAAAGAAAAATCACAAGATTTGAGAGGATTTATGCTAAATCCTGCCAAATGGGATTTGAGTCACCCGTAGATCTCACGGCGGAATAAATCCTTCGTTTCCCTCTTTTTTGCTGTAAATCTCAGATTTACTAAGTCCTCTAGTTCAGCGGATTTACGGGATTTGGTCGAAATAGTGCATGAAAGGGGGGGAAGTCACCTTTACAGCACGCAAGCTCTCGTTATTGCTCCTGATTTAGATGTTGTAACTTCCTATCCAGGAGGGAACATCACTGGAGGAGGCGGAGCGGCCAGGGGAAGGAGGCTTCGGTCGCAGGCGGCAGTTGGATCGGAGGTAGCGGGAGATCGGGAGGAAGGGTCAGTTGGAGCTTGCGTCGGATTAGGGCAGGTGGAGTGCTCCTCTCTCTCTCTCTCTCTCTCTCTCTCTCTCTCTCTCTCTCTCTCTCTCTCAAACAGGATCCGACGGAGGTGGAGGGCTTGCGATCGAGATCATCTATAGGGGAGGAGATCAGAGACTTGCAGTTTGAGGTAGGGAAGTCGGAGAGAGCCGGAGCGGGAATGTCGTGAGGCTTGCGGGATTTTGATTGTGGAGAGCGAAGTTGTGCCGAATGCTTCGTTCGAGCGGGTATTTAACGCCACTTCTGAGGTTCGATCGAGGAGGGCTACGCAAGCGGGAGAAATGACGTTTCGGCGCCGTTGCAGACTGCGACACTGTAGCTGCGGCGGGATTCGACGGGATTTGGGTATGGGCCGTGACAGGTAATCATTTTAGCCATTTTTTTTTAATTTTTTCTTTTGGCTGTAGCTTAGGGGTCAACAAATGCCCCCCAACAAATGTGGTTCGCGTCTAGAGCGAATCACGTTTGTTGTATGCTGATTGACTCTGTAGATCTCCAGATATTTACTCTAGATGTCACAAAGAGGTTCCGTTTAGTGGATCTCCAAAAACTTGTTTGGATGTCACAATGGTTTTCTTTTTGTAGATCTTCAAAAGTTCATCTCTGTGCCTTCGTAGATCTTCACATGCATTTGTAATCTTCAGTATAGTTGATGTAATTGCTCTTGGTCAAATAGAGATCCCTAGGATAGTGATAAAGTACTTCATACTCAGATCCTTAGGGTGTTACTTCGTGGATTGAAGATAGTAGGTAGCATCGTCACCTTAAGCTCTTCTTTTTCACCACTGTTTTCTTAGTTTTCAGCAATTTTATAACTGCTCAACATCTCCTCCCTATCGCAATCAGGTATAGATGTATATTGCTGTTGTATGTTGCTGATATCATTTGAGATTTATTTGAGTTTTGCAAATTCATCAGTTGGTGGAACTTTATTGTCTCTTATGCTGATTGTATCTCGCTCAAATTTTATTTTTTTTGCTGATGGCACATTTCGTTTACGGAGGACCTCTCATTCTTCCTTCCTTTGGCTGTATTTTGGCAAAAAAATTTAAATATTAATTTGGGGATCTTGGCACGCAGCGCGATGTCGAACCAAATAAATATTTAAAATGCCCCTAGTGCTTAGGGACATTTGTAGATGTCATTCAGGATGCTTCTTTTTGTAGCTTTAGCTTGAATCCCGAGGTTTTGATTTCTTCTGCCCTATGCTTTGTGCTGCGGATATTGATGGAGAATTACCTGATTTATCTTTACTGACTTGTCAGGTGGTTTGTGCCTTCTGCCCTATGCTTCTTACTTTGGCGGGCTTGATGAAGGAGTAGATGCTGGTGACCTAAACCTTTTAGGTTTGTTTTAGGTCAGTGGCGGGAAGTCATCGGTCCAGAGCTTTGTGCATAGCGGACTTGTTGATGACGGAATCCTCTTAGTTCAGCTTTAAGCTTTTCATGAACTTTGGGATAATTTCTTCGGTCCTTTGCCTTGTGCTTTGATGGACTTGTTGAAGAAAAGTTCCTTCGATCCTAGCTTTGTGCTCTATGGATTTGTTGAAGGATTTGTAGGTTTTGGATTTGATTGATAGTACCAAATATAAGTAGTATCTTGATCCATAACCACTTGAGGAGACTTTAATCTGAGTCACTTGAGTTCATCAGATTGGGCGAGCTGGAATTTGACAGCTCTTCGTCCTCTGGTTGCTGAGATGGGGGTTCCCCTACTACGGCCTTTCTTATGGCGTGTTGAGTAGATGGAGCTGCCAGCGATCCGGCTATATTTGGGCTTGTTGGATCTGACCTTTTACACACATTCAGGCTTCAGACTTGAGCTATGAGAATTGTGCTTCCCAATGCTGATTTTGCTGAAGTTGATAGATTTTGAGCCTTCCTTTGTGGTTGAAGATTTAGAGCCTACGTGAATTTGGTAGTTGCTCGAGATTCCTTCTTCCCACTGGAACTTTGATTCTCCAGCCAATTTAGGAGAATTTGGTAGACTACGATCACTTGAACTTATCGAGTCAAATTTGCCTTCGTACTTCCTACAGTCCCTACTGACGGGTTGACGAAGTGGGGGTTCCGCTACTACGGCCTTTCTTATGGCTTGTTGAGTAGACGGAGTTGCCAGCGATCCGGCCATATTTGGGCATGTCGGATCCGACCTCTTATACCCACTCGAACCTTAAGCTTCAGGCTGCTGAAAGACTTCAGGTTGTTCTGGCTCAATTTGTTAGAGTGTGTAGTTGCAAAAGTCTCTTTCTGACCTTTGAAATCTTGGTACGTTGGAGAAGGTGGTGTCTCGATCTTTTGAAGCTCACCTGCATATACTTTGAAAAGAATTCGTTGTATTCTTCAGTATAAAAGAATATTTGCGTTGGTGATTTTAAATATTTATTCGGGGATCTCAGCATACAGTGCGATGTCGACCCGAATAAATATTTAAAATGCCCCCTGTCTCGCAGGGACATTTCATAATAGAATAGATTTAAAATTTTGTGATTTTAAATATTTATTTGGGGATCTCGGTGCGTAGCACGATGTCAACCCAAATAAATATTTAAAATGCCCCTGGTCCCGCAGGGTGATTTTGAAATGCATTCTTGCAACACAAGAGAATTTCAAAAATGTGAAATGTAAAGTGCATATAAATACGCATGAAATACACAGTACATTAAACATAACATTTCCTTGAGCAATTTTACGCATGGTACTTCTTCAGATGTCGACCGTTGATCGACGGCATGGGCCTCTGACCGTGTAGATCGATAAGCTGTTAGGCTCCTCCTTGGTACACCTTCTCGATGACGAATGGGCCTTCCCAGTTGGATATGAACTTACCACCAATTCTTCGGTGTGGGATGATTGGCCTTCTCAGCACCAGGACCAATTCCCCTTCTTGAAAGGATCGAGGGCGCACCATCCGATCAAATGACTTCGCCATTCTTCCTCAGTAGATTTCTAGGTTTTATTGGGCTTGCAATCTAACTTCATCGAGTGCATCAAGCTCCTCCATTCTTAGGCGAGCATTCTGCTCTTGAGTTAGATTATTCTGGATAGCGACCCGAAGAGACGGTAGTTCAACTTCTAGTGGCAAGACGGCTTCAGCCCCGAATACTAGTGAGTAGGGAGTGGCTTTGGTTGGTGTCTTGTAGGTCGTACGATACGCCCACAACGCTTCTGCTATTTTTGTATGCCATTCTCTTTTGTTCTTGGTGAGGATTTTCTTCAACAATTTCACCAGCATCTTGTTGAAGGCCTCAGCCAAACCATTGGCTCTTGGGTTATATATAGACGAGTACCGCCAGTCAACCTTGTGACGATCTACAAACTTATAGATTTTTGTACTCTTGCATGCTGTGCCGTTATCCGAAATCACTCGGCATGGTAAACCGAATCTGTAGACGACATTGTGGGTAAAGAAATTGATCACATGCTCGGACGTGACTTCCCTGAATGGTGCTGCTTCTGCCCATTTTGAGAAATAATTTGTTGCTGCCAGAATAAAGCGGTGCCCCACTGAAGACGGCGGATCTATTGGTCCAATTATATCTGTGCCCCAACATTCAAATGGCCAGGATGCAATAGTTGGATCCAGTGGATTTGGCGGTTGATGAATGACATCACCGTGAATCTGACATTCGTGGCACCTCTTAGCGTGGTTGATACAATCTCTCACCATCGTAGGCCAGTAATAACCCATTCTTTTGATTTTAGCAGTCATCTTGGGACCTGACTGATGCGCTCCACAAAGTCCTTTCGTGAACTTCTGTCACCACTTTATCAGCTTCCTTAGTCCCTAGGCACCTTAGCCACATTTGATCAAAAGCCCGCCGATATAGCGTATTATTGACAAACGTGTATCGCAATGCTCTTTTTCTAATTTGTGCAGCCAGAGATTTATCTGTTGGGAGTTTACTTTCTTTGAAGTAGTCGACGAATGGTCGCCTCCAATCATCTTCGACTTTAACATCTAAGCAATCCAACCACGACTCTGAGAATCTACCGGTTCTTCGTCTCTTTACTACCTGACGTTCCCCTGGTTGATTTTTAGTAGTTATTTGTTGGGGAGGTTGAGGATCAACTGGGGTTGCATTCTGCTGGCTTGAACCTGGTATTCCCTCTGCCTGCGGGAATTGTAAGGTTACTGGCTCTAAGACCTGGCAATTTTCAACTGCAATGAATATATGTGGCTTTTTGTCTTTATTTGCCAGCTCCTTGGCTAGTTTGGCTAGACAATCTACTTTTGCATTCTGTCCTCGAGGAACTTGAGTTATCTTGACATTCGGTATTTATTTTAGAAGCTCGAGAGCTCATCGGTGGTAGTGGGCTAATTCAAGTTTGCAAATCTTGTAAATGCCCAGAACTTGATTTATCACAAGTTGAGAATCACCAAAAATTTGGAGATCTGTGATTTAGACATCAATTGCAATCTCCAGTCCTGCTATTAGAGCTTCGTATTCGGCTTCATTATTGGTCCGAGGTTCAGTTAGACTGAACGAGAATCTCATGATACCTCCCTCGGGTTTTATGAAGACAAGACCGATGCCAGCTTGGGCCTTTGTAAGATTTGGAGGTTTGGGAGACTTGATAGATGATGCCCCATCGAAGTACATCTCCCAAAATGGTAGCTTTTCTTCTTCATCAACCTATATGATTTGATCATCTGGCAAATCATCATTGAGCGGGGAATCTGCGGGAATCGGGTGTGCAGCGAGGAAATCTGCCAACGCTTGTCCCTTTACTGCTTTCTGTGGCATGTACACTATATCAAATTGCAGTAACAGCACTGTCCACCTTGCTAAACGACCTGTCAACGCTGGTCTTGTCATCAAGAACTTCAGCGAATCGATCTTTGATATCAAGGTGATTTTGTGAGATAACATATAGTGGCGAAGTTTCTGAACTGCGAAAATCAGCGCCAGGCAATGCTTTTCAATCGGAGAATATCACACTTCAGCTCCGATTAATCTCTGACTGATGTAGTAAAGTGCATTTTCTTTGCCCTCTTCATTATGTTGGGCCAACAATGCTCCGAGGGACTCTTCTAGTGCTGCCGTATACAGTATAAGAGGCTTCTCCGGAATGGGCGCTGCGAGGATGGGTGGATTTAACAAATATCTCTTAATACTGTCAAATGCTTCCTGACATTCTTCATCCCACTTGAAGCGAATGTCCTTCTTCATCAATTTTGAAAATGGCTGGCACCTACCCGACAGATTCGATATAAATCACCGGATGAAAGCCAATTGCCCTTGTAAGGAGCGGAGTTGACGGAGGCTTCTAGGCGGTGGCATCTCTATAATTGCCTTGATTTTGTTGGGATCAACTTCTATGCCTCGATGACGAACAACATAGCCAAGAAATTTACCGGAGGAGACTCCAAAAGCACACTTAAGGGGATTCATCTTTAGATCGAACTTCCTGATTCTTTCAAATACAATCCTCAGGTCGTTTAAATGATCTTTCCGGTCCATGCTCTTAACGACCAAGTCGTCTACATAGCACTCGACCTTCTGATGTATTAATTCATCAAAGATATGGGTCATAGCCCATTGGTAAGTGGCACCAGCGTTCTTCAAGCCAAAGGGCATGACCATGTAGCAGAAAATGCCGATGGGCGTTCTGACTGATGTATGCCTTTCATCCTCAGGAGCCATCTTGATCTGGTTGTATCCCGACGATCCATCCATAAATGAGAACATGTCATAGTTTGACGTGTTTTCTACCAGGAGTTCGGATACAGGCAGCGGAAAGTCATCTTTTGGACACGCCTGGTTGAGGTCCCGAAAGTCGATACAGATGCGTATCTGACCATTCTTCTTCTTCACGGGGACAATATTGGCAATCCAGTCGGCGTATTTCTCTTCGCGGATGAAGCCTGCTTCTATGAGCTTTTTGGTTTCAGCAATCACCTGTTCTTTAATCTCCAATCTCATTCTCCTTGGAGCTTGTTTGATGGGTGCCGCATCTAGTTTGATTGCCAACCTGTGAACTGCTACATCAGGGGATAAGCCGGACATTTCAGCATATGTCCAGGCAAAGTAGTCCCTGAATTCACAGAGAAGTTCTTTAATTTCTTCTACTTGGTCTTCTGGTAGAAGGGAACTAATGAAGGTTGGGCGAGGGTCCTCTTCAGTTCCCAAGTTAACTTCTTTTAGCTCATCCATAGTGGCTGCTTATCCACCATCTTCAAGTTCTTCTGGCGCTGGCTTGGCCTCTACAGGCTGATCGTCGTGATCATCAGCTTCATAGACCTCCTCAGCGCAACTGTTGTCGGATTCAATTTCCCTACAAGTGATGGCCTGGCAAGTCTCCTTCCGGATGCATTTTCGCCTGACAAATCCAATACCTTTATATGCATTCATCTCCTTCCACCGCATTGGACGTGGATTCCTTCCATACCAGAGACTTAGACACATACGAAGTTGTCGTTTGGAGGTGGGAATATTAATGTGTTTTCATAACATTCTTTGAATACCTTTGGTATTAAACCTAGGTAACCTCGTAGGTAATAATTCTTCAGAATCGATGAAGACATGATCCCAATCACGATTCACTTCTTCATCCTTTCCTATGGAATAGAATATATTCCCTGACTCAATCTCCTTTCTGATTGGAGGCATATAACGGGTCACAAGTTCTTCAACCTTATGCACATCTCGTGGCATCATTTCTTTGAAATACTGTAAGGGAATGCGAGTGACTACGAGCACGCTGTCTGAGATTGACAGGCTATCTATTCTTCTAGAGAATACATCTTGCACCGTGTTCATGTAAATAGAATTGTAGTCATAATCGTCGTTTGAATATGCGACCTTCCTACTCCATTCGTCCATCGAATGGAATACCTTCTAGGATTTTGTAGGGGTGACATCATCTTCATCTGTGTCGCTCCCAAGGTGAGGTACATGTTTTCTTTCTTTAGAAGTGGCAGCTTCTTTGGGAAGAGTCGGCGTCACCTTCTTTCTCCCCATCTGCCTTTTCTCACCTTTTTGTTCAGGTCGCTTTGTACTCTCTGGGTTTGATGCTTGAGCCTTCAGAGAGTTTGACATTCTCTGCTTCTTCGGCATGAAATACTGCGCATCTTCATAGACTATTGCTTTATGGACTGTAAATGGCTGGATATCACTAGAGATCCTGAACTCCTCTCCATCCCTGAGATACTTCATGCACTGATGTAGTGTTGACGGGACAACGCCATATTCATGCAGCCAGGGGCAGCCTAGTAACGCCATGAATGAAGTGTTTGCGTCAATTACATGGAACTTGGCTTCTATATAGAATTCTCCAAATACAAGAGGTAGCATAAACGATCCAAGGGTTTTCTGCCCTTTCTTGTTAAAATCATGTACCATAAGCTTATCTGGCCCAAGGTGTTCCACGTTGAGGCACAACAACCTTAGTGCTTTTAAGCTCATAAGGTTGATGGAGGACCCAGGGTCGATCAGAATTCGACTGATTACCAAATCATCACTCTCTGCAGTAACATACAGAGGTCGATTGTGGTCTGCAGTCCCGAGCATCATATCATCTTCGGTGAAAGTGATGAACGGCTCGTTACGAGCTTGCAGGACCTTAGTCAGGTTGCGCTCAGCGAAGTACGCCTCATATCTCTCGGGGTCTTTGAGAGCCTGAATCAAAGTCTCCCGAAGATCCTTAGACATTACCAGAGCATCGTATATGCTGAGCTGGGCAGGGATCTTCCTCAGATGGGATAAGATATTATAATCTATTCCCTTAACTGGAGTATGTTTCTTCTTGGGATCCTTGGAGATAATGCCTTCGTTGACAACTATCTCTTTTCCCTTATCTTTATTGGATATTCCTTTCTTTGGCGGAGGTGGCAGTATCTTGCCGCTTCTCAATTGTACCTGAGCGATCTCCTCTTGTTCAGAGTCGCTTGATAGTATATTTTCTTCTGAGTCGGCCATTGTCGCGTCTAGGGATTCATCTGTTGATTCAGAGTCACCTCCCAGATTTATATCTCCCATTTGTGACGCTATGTCAGGGTCTGACCCATCTGTCTTTGGAAAATATAGATCCTCCTCTGAACTGTAGTCCATTGGTGACACCATCATACAGGATTCAGAGGGTACTTCTTCAGTACATTCTTCTTTTGTCAGCGTATTTGGAGCCGCTGAGATGACCCGACATACCTCCACTGGAAGAGAGTCTTCACTGTTTTCTTCAGCTTCCTCTATTTTAAGCTCTGACATGAAATCAGCAAGCTTAATAAGGCGTCTCGCAGTCTGATAATATTCATCCAAACTGTCAATGACCCTTTGAGTTGTAGTCTTCTTCTCCTTGGGTTTCTTCAGTTTGGTCTTTCTCTTGGAGGGCTTCACCTTTCCAGACTTTAAAGTTCCAGCTTGGTTAGGAAATTGTTTAGAAGCAGATGCTTGTGCCACAGGCATTGCCCTCAGATTTAACACTGGCTCCGTAGGAGATTTCTATTTTACACCCGGGACTCCTTCAAGCTGTTTCAGCATTTTCACAGTTTTCTTAGAGACCGCAGTCTCCCACTGTTCTTCCTGAGCTGGCTTCTTTTCATTTTTTCTTTCTTCAACCGGGGGTACGGAGGAAGTCATAACTACTCGAGTTGATTCTTTTCTGGGATGAGTCAGCACATTGTCGGACAATGTGAGCTCTCCCCTTCAATATTTTCTTTCAAGCCAATCTTTGAAGACATAGCAATCTTCAATTGGGTGACTCATTACCTGATGATACGGGCAGTAGTTTGGGTCGCCGCTGTGCTTTGATTCTTCGGGTCTCTTGCACTCTGGCAGTTCTAAACCCGCTTTCAACGCCTGTCGAAACAGCTTAGCAACACTTTCTCTTTTAAATGAATATTCTTTATTCATTTTATCTTTGAGGGAGGGAAACGTTCGATCACCAGTTCCCATTGTTTGCCTCGGGCGTTCTCCACCGCCCTGATAATTTCGCGGTTTGTCATTACCCCCGAGTATCAGCTTCAGCTGGGGGTTAGGATTGTAGACTTGCTTAGGCTTTTCTTGATATTGCATCGGCTACTTTCCTTTGTCTATATTATACGTCATCTGTTTCTCCTTATCAGCTCTGGAGAAAAATATGGAGTCAGCTTTACCTCTTCTAGCACCTGAGGCTTTGGTTTTCTTAGGCTTATCAGAATAATTCTCTGATTTTGATAAATTCAATTTCTCAAACTTTGCCACTCTGTCCAGTAGATCCTAAAATGTGGTGATAGTAGCCATGCACAAGAATGGTTACATTTTGTCATCATTATTTCCCATTAACAACTGTACGGCATGCTCTTCTTCGAGCTGCTACTCACATTTCATGCTCAAGTTACGCCAGCGAGTGATGTATTTGGTCACTGATTCTTCCTTCTTTCTCTTATTCAGAGCAAGGTCAGCGATCGTTATTTTCTCGGTCGCACTGGCGAACCTCTTCACGAACATATTTCTAACTCTGCAAATATCTTTACAGAGTCATTTGGTAATTCAGCGTACCATTCGAAAGCAGCTGCTGTCAAACTGCTAATGAATTGTCGGAAGAGTAGAGCATCATTCCCTCCAGTATTCCCGCAGGTGACTTTGAACTGCGCCAGGTGCTGTCTGGGATTTTTGTTGCCATCAAAAGTATTGAATTTTGGCACAGAATATCCCTTCGGGTATGGCACCTGATCATACTCTGCTGGGTACGGGCGACCTTTACCCTCCAATTTTTCTGCCTGATCAAAAGCTATAATAGCCTTGATCTTCTCTGTAATGATCCCTTCAAGCTGCGCAGCAGTCACAGGCTCGGAGGTACTTGCGATGTTCTGCGGGGTGGGCTGATGAGTGGTATTCTGAGCCTCGTGGCCACCTTCAGGAGTGTCCCGTACTCCTGAGACTTGCGGCACTTAGAAGTTTGGAGGATCATGGGGAGGATTGGGCATAGAACCAACTGCAGAATTTCTCTGTATGATCTGCATCATTGCCGTCATTTGGGTCATCATCTCTGTCATTTTCTCATGCAACTGAGAGATTTCCCTATCCTTGGCCCTCATTTGACGTTTCATTTGTCTCTGCATTTCTGCGAGCGTGACGTTCTCGTCAGCAAAGGGATTCTCCTCAGCCTCTTCTTGTTCTTCTTGGGAATGGCCACCTCTGTCAGTGGTGGACTCATCTCCGCGGCGGCACCGGTATACTTGTCTAGGCGGTGGTTGCCAACGATCGTCATCTTCACCATCGTCATAGTAGGCCTCATCATCGACGTTGATATGCCTCACCATATAGACCACTTTCATGTCCAAGGTGTTGTTCACATCTTCTAAATTTTCTTCAATATATTCTTCTATATTTTCTTCTCCTTCGAGGTACTCTTCTCCAATGTCCTCTCCTTCCTCCATATTTACTTCTCCATCTTCTTCTAATACTCGGATCTCCGAGCGGCGATGCCACCGGATCTCCGATTCTTGGTTAGGTAGGGAGATTTATTCGACCAGCGGGCTGCAGTCAAAGTTGGACTCATCCTTGGGAGTTGGTACATGACGGGATCCCCTGGAGGATTCTCCAAGGTGTCCACCGTCAGGATTGGCGTCATCATGGGTCTTCTTTGGAACCCATTTCTGACGTTTGCAGATAGGGGTGGATTTTCGAGAAGCAGCACCGGATGTCACACCCAGATCAATTCTCCTTTCTCTTCTATCTTCTTTTTCTTCTCTGCGAGGCTTTGGCCTCCAGATTTCCTTTCCTTTCCACCGGGACCTTTCGGCGGTGGATCCCTGAACGCGTGGTTCAGGTGTCACACCCCGATGCTCACCGCGTGGGGTGTATCTTCTTTCATTTCTTTCCACAGCAAGAGACAGACGTTCTCTCGGTGGAGTTCTTCTTGTTTTGACCGTCAGTGGTCACTGGTATCTTTTCTTTTTTAATCCTCTCTCCTTCACAGTCTTCAAGACCCTGTAGACTCAGGCCGAGAGAGTTTCAGGTTCTTTCTTTTTTGGAGGAGCTGGGACCTCAGGCCGTTGCTCCCAGAATGATTTCTTTAGCTCTCCAGAGGAGCTATTTCTCTTTACCCATTTCAGGTCAGTAAACTTGTTCCGGGTAGGAACATTGGATATATGCTCTGGAGCAGGCAGGTTCGAGGGATGCACAGGCACTAATAACTACTGAGCTCGGAGTTCAGCTTTCATCCTCCTTCTCTGCCTCCTGGTGGGCCTTCCTCCAGATGAGGAAGCTTCAGTATTGTTCCTCCCAGGTACAGATGATCCCATTGGCAGCGTAGTGGTCCTGGTAGGTACCACTGAGATCTTCCCATCAGTCACTATCCTTCTGGTGGTTGGGACCTCAGATTGAGAAAGTCGTTCAAACACAGAAATCCTCCTTTGAGGGTCTTTGACAGCAGGTCGTGGCGCTGACAGATGCACACGACGGGTAGCAGTTTCAGTGGAGTGGGGCCTCCTAACATGCCCTTCGGATTCAATGCCGCGTGTAGGAGCAGTGGCAGCCCTTGCAACGACTGCAAGAAAGTCAATGCTACCAAACTGGATGGTAGCTCCGGATCTTCCAGTGTTGATCAGAGTACTTGCCAGTTGAATGCTGGCTCCACGTCCTAGTTGGACAGTCATTGGTACATTCTGTAGATCCATCTGCATAAATGAAAGGTAAGGGTTAGTAATCAGAGTCTGATACATCACCCCACACTTTCAAAAATGCAGAGACTTGCACAGAACAGGAAATAAAAATAGATAACATTAGCGAGTAAATTCAAATAATATAAATTCAAAATACTGCTAAATACGTTATCCTGATAAATTTGTCTTAGCGTTCATTTTTAGAATATTCAAAATTTTGATCCGCTGAATGATGATCTTGAGAGATTCAAAATTTTAAATGTAGGTTGAAATAGCTGCTACTATGGCACTGAGACGACTAGCCAAAGATGGAAAGAGAAACCAAACCCCAGTGGAGTCGCCAGAAATCTGTGGGCTCCAAAAATTCAGCCCCGGCCTCCGCCCGATATTTGCTTTCTGTTCGGGGGGGAGTTTTAACGAACTAAGTTCCGGGGTAAATTTTGGAAGACAGATGGGTTTGTAGATAAGACACTACCCAGAGATTTCGCCCTCATTTTGCGAGGACTTTATGATCTGAGTTCTGGTTTCCTATAGGCGCAAGCCCCTATAGTTAATTACCCCTCCCGGTAACGAGAGAGAACTTTCGATTAGGGCTAGTCGTCAATCAAATACGTAGAAATACGTGAGTCTGGCATATAGTAGCAGCAATGGGTTAGGAATTTGAGGATTTTAGAATTTAGAAAGTTGGAAGATTTGGAGATGAGTGATTGATATTCAAAATTGAAAGTTTTCACCATCTAGCACTCAAAGCAGATGGTGGGGGAATGGATGATAGACCCGATCAAGATCCCATGGTTCCGTCGTCCCGGGCCATCGTGGTCCCTGGTCTACTTAGTCAGAGGAGGTAGTCGACCCAACCTGACAGAAGGATCCTTGTCGGCATTCATGGGTTTCTTCGTCCAAGGGTACCTTATAGACTTGGGGTGGGTATTTGTCTAAGGGGACAACTTTGAATCCACCTTAGCTAACAGAGGGCTTTGTGCCCTATCGATCATATCCTATTGATTCATATCTCAAGGATTTGATGCCATTGGGGAGCATACGGGCTCTGGCCATAACCATAATATAATGGTGCCATTTGGCGGCGACCACCTGGTTCAGAGGGCCTCGAGTCATAACCGTTTATCCTGCAGTGCCATTTGGTGGCGAAACTGCCGGTAAGAGGACTCGTACCACGTCCTTGCTGGCACGAGATTGTTTGAGAATGGATCCTAGTGGTATTTTCGACCAGGCATTGGCTCTTTGTGAGCTGAAGTAAATTTTAATTTGTCCACCTCGGCAAACTGTTGCGGAGGGTGGATGTGTTTTGCTTTAAGTGTTTTGATAGTTGGATTTCAATTTTAAATATTTTGGAGTTTGGGATTAATTTTGAGATTGTAGGATTTTTCAGAAGATTGAATTTTGTAGGGAATTTGGGATTTTGGGAGTTTTGTGGAGTTTTGGATTTTATGAAATTTGGGATAGTATTTTGATTATTTGGAATGGGCCCCTCCGGTTGAGATCTGCATTCACTCATTAACCCGCGCAGCATCCCTAGACGTCACGTGTGTACCAATAACACGTTCGCTGGGGCCCATGCAGGTTGTGATTGTATTTATCCCTTTTATGTTCCTATGTGTATACAAATTAAGGTGCACATGTGCAGGGGTACTTTTGGGATATTTGTGAACGCCTTCTGTCCGCTTGCATGAATGTTGCGGATTCGGTGGCGTTGTGCAGCAGCTTGTGGACTGAGTTGTATGCTGCTTTGTACAGGCAGACTGTCATGCACTACTTGCATGATTTACGCAGGTAGATTGTAATACACCAACGAATCTCCCGCTTTGGGGTATAGATGTCACTATCTACTATATAGTTCCTTTGCATCCTTTTTTGTAGACATGTTAAGTATGTAGCAAGTTTTTCTACATGAGTTCGTAGAAACTCGCATTTGTTGCATTCCACCTGCCTTTGCTTGCTGGGAATCGGTGTACTTGACTGGTGTTGGACAATTGTTGGTCGTGGAGGTATTATCTTGTCTTTGCCACAATAATTGGCAGATACCTCGAATGGTACTATGGACATGCTATCTCTATCTTCATGGGGACCAGTGTATTTGATCATTGATACTTGATAATCTTTCTACACTCATTTGTGGGCAGGCTGTAGTGTTTTGGGCATCTATAACCCTTTCACCAATATTCTCATATGAATACAATAGGGACTGTTGTATCTTCTTGCATGGCTGTCACAAAGAATATCATCAATTTTGACTTTGCTGCTTTTGGGATGTATCCACTTATACTTTGAAGAAAGTCATAGAATAATGTTACACTTGATGTGCATTGGCTCGTATCATAGAAGACTGATACATTAATCTATATCTTGACAAGTATTGACCGTAGGATCCTACGATGCTCACTTCCCCTTTGCTACATAGTTTGTGGATGCTTTCATTTGTCACAATGTTCTCTATGTTTTGCTTATGATCTTTTGTATTCATAGCAATTCAGTGGTTGCTTTCACATTCCTCTCGCTTTGCTTGTAGACCTACTACATTCATCATGCATGATGGATAGCAAATCATCATATTCATTACATTGCTTGCAAGTTGACTTGATCATCATTTCATGAAAGATTCGATGTTGTGGCTTACAAGCAGGTTGTATTGATGTTTGGTCCATCACGGGTCTTTCATTTGATTTTTATTTAAATACTTGGTGTTTGCAATCATCTTGAGTTGCCAAATTGCACTGGATCCTATTCTCATTTTTGTGATTGAATTTGCAAGAGTTCAACATACCAACTTGCGAGTTCTTTGTATTTTGCAATGAACTTGATATCCTCCTTTATTAGCATTTTCATCCCAATTGAAATGACAATTCATGTTGATTGTCATTTGGGGATGAGGCATGTTCAACATTGTGAGTTATGTTTGATTGCTGACATTCACTTGAATGGTTCATGTTTTTTTGATTATTTACTTGGTGCCCAAGTTCTAGTCCGACTTGATTTCATTTTTCCAATGTAAAGTTCAAGCTCCTTATTGTTTAGAATTGATTCAAATAAACTCAAATTCCTCTGCACTTGGTTCAAATTTGAGTTCGAGTTCTCTTCAACTTCTATTCATTTGATGTTCATGTCAAGTCCAAGCCTCTTTGATCCAAATCAAATTTTGACTTGAGTTCAAACGTCCAAGCTCTCATTTCAAGCTTCACATTATAGTTCAAGTTTTGTCTCTTTTCAATCTCATTTGGTTAAGCTTGATTTAGGTTTGATTTTATGTTCATTTGAGTTCAGTTCATCCTTCAAATTGAGTCCTTTATTTGTCCAATTTTTGTTCAAGTCAGGTCCAAGTATGGTTTCAAATTCACCCAAAATTTCGGCAGCATTCTGACATCTCCCCCGTTTAGGAGAAATAACGGAAAACTGGGCCTTTCCCACCACGCTTAAGAAAGCGTGTATGGTAGATGCCCTCTTTCGAGGACACCGCGGCCGTGTAAAGTCTTCAATCCCCCACCACACTTAAGAAAGCGTGTATGGGTCTTCGACGTACCTGAAAAAGAAAAGCATTTGTTTCTCCGCAGGTACAGAGACGCGTACGGGTACTTAAAATTATCCCCACTACGCTAAGAAAAGCGTGTTTAGGGCCTACCCGCCTCGCCGTAGGTGTCGCACCGGGTTCCCTTCCCACCACGCTTAAGAAAGCGTGTATAGGTGGTTTGTCGGTTCAACATGAACGTCGAGGATAGGATTTTAGGTGATTACCCGCCTCGTTGTAGGCGCCGCACCGGGGTCCCATCCCACCACGCTTAAGAAAGCGTGTATAGGCGGTTTTCCGGTCCGCCGCAGACAACGAAGTAGGCTCTCGGAGTTTTAAGTTCATAAGGGTTATACCTTTGCAAGCGTCGAGGTAAAGGCTCGTGGATCGAAGCACGAGGAGAGAGGTATTTAAGTTATAATTAATCATAAATTAATTATAATTAGTTATAATTAATCTATAACTAATTATATTTAACTTAAGATCATTTATAAATCCAATAGATTTAATTTATAATTAACTAGAGATTAATTATAATTAATTATATTGACATATAATTAATTATATTTAATCTAAAATTAATTGTAAATCAAATGGGTTTAATTTATAATTATTAATAAATTAATTATAGTTAATTATATTTAACTTATAATTAAGTATATTTAATTTAAAATTAATTATAAATTTATTAGACTTAATTTATAATTAATTAAAAATAATTATAATTAATTATATTTAACATATAATTAATTATACCTTATTTAAAATTAATCATAAATTAATTAAGTTTGACTTATAATTAATTGAATTAAAAAAAAGTTAATTGATTATATTTAATATATAATTAATTATAATCAATTCAAGATTAATTATAACTTAATTAAGCTTAATCTATAATTAATTTAAACTGATTAAAATTAGTTATATTTAAACTATAACTAATCATATTCAATTTAAAATTAATAATAAATTAATTAAATTTAATCTAAGATTTAATTATAAATTAATTATAATTAAACCTAAATTAAAATTATACTTACAAAATAAAAGAAAAATCACAAGATTTGAGAGGATTTATGCTAAATCCTGCCAAACGGGATTTGAGTCACCCGTAGATCTCACGGCGGAATAAATCCTCCGTTTCCCTCTTTTTTGCTGTAAATCTCATATTTACTAAGTCCTCTAGTTCAGCGGATTTACGGGATTTGGCCGAAATAGTGCATGAAAGGGGGGGAAGTCACCTTTACAGCACGCAAGCTCTCGTTATTGCTCCCGATTTAGATGTTGTAACTTCCTATCCAGGAGGGAACATCACTGGAGGAGGCGGAGCGGCCAGGGGAAGGAGGCTTCGGTCGCAGGCGGCAGTTGGATCGGAGGTAGCGGGAGATCGGGAGGAAGGGTCGGTTGGAGCTTGCGTCGGATTAGGGCAGGTGGAGTGCTCCTCTCTCTCTCTCTCTCTCTCTCTCTCTCTCTCTCTCTCTCTCTCTCTCTCTCTCTCTCACACAAACAGGATCCGACGGAGGCGGAGGGCTTGCGATCGAGATCGCCTATAGTGGAGGAGATCGGAGACTTGCAGTTTGAGGTAGGGAAGTCGGAGAGAGCCGGAGCGGGAGAGGAACGGGAATGTCGTGAGGCTTGCGAGATTTCGATTGTAGAGAGCGAAGTTGTGCCGAATGCTTCGTTCGAGCGGGTATTTAACGACACTTCTGAGGTTCGATCGAGGAGGGCTACGCAAGCGGGAGAAGCGACGTTTCGGCGCCGTTGCAGACTGCGACACTGTAGCTGCGACGGGATTCGACGGGATTTGGGTATGGGCCGTGACAGGTAATCATTTTAGCAATTTTTTTAATTTTTTCTTTTGGCTGTAGCTTAGGGGTCAACAACCATTCATATACCATTCTCTAAAACTTTAGAATAGATGCCCACTTTTGCAAAATTATGAAGGATATTTTGAATAAAAAAAGAAGCTAGGGGAATTTGAAACTGTGGCAATAACTGAAAAAAATGTAGTGTTATAATTCAAAAGAAACTTCCTAAAAAACTTAAAGATCCTGGGAGTTTTACCAGTCCTTTAACTATTGGTGATAAATTCTATAGGAGAGCCTTATATGATTTAGGATCTAGTATCAACCTCATACCACTTTCTATCTTAAAAAGATTATAAATAGGACAGGTTCAACTAACTTCTTTTACTCTTCAGTTGGCTGATAGATCTTTCACATACCCAAGAGAGGTAATAGAAGATGGTTTGATTAAAGTTAATAAATTCATTTTCCCTATTGATTTTATTATTCTAGATATGGAAGAAGGTAGGAAAATACCTCTCATTTTAGGAAGACCATTCTTAGCTACTGGAAAAGCCATGAATGATGTGCAAAAGCTTGAATTGATTATAAGGGTTTAAGATCAGGAGGGTATAATTAATATAATTAAATCTATAAAATTCTCTTAAGAAAATAACAAGGATTGGTTTAGGATAGATTTGGAGATGTTGTAGTAGAAAGTGTAAAGGAAGAATTATTGGAAGGATAATTATTGGAAGAGGAAGATGAAAAGAATAAAGAGATGTTAGAGAAATCTATTATAAGTAATGAAGGGAATGAAAATTTGATCAATAGAAATTTTGAATTGTTAGAAACTTCCTCTTTTGAGAAAATTTTAAAACCATCCATTAAAGATGCCCCTAAATTAGAGCTTAAGGCTTTACCTTGTCATCTCAAGTATGCTTTTTTGGGAGTTAACTCTACTCTTCCGATAATCATTTCAACAAATTTAGAACCACATCAAGAAAATGAATTAATTAGGGTTTTAAGTGATTTTAAAAGAGCTTTTAGATGGATAATTGCTGACATTAAGGGGATTAGTCCATCAATTTACATGCATAAAATTTTAATGGAAGCTAATTCAATACCAAAAACTAACCCTTAAAGAAGACTTAACCCTTCCATGAAAGATGTTATTAAGAAATGGATTCTTAAATGGCTTGATGCTGGAATTATTTATACTATTTTTTATAGTTCTTGGGTTAGTCCTATTCATTGCGTTCCTTAAAAAGGAAGATTGACTATCATAACACATAAACATAATAAACTTATACCCACAAAAACTATCATAGGATAGCAGATTTGCATAGATTATAGAAAATTAAATAATGCCTCTAGAAAAGATCATTCTCCTTTGCCTTTTCTTGATCATATGCTAGATAGGTTAGCAGGGCATCCATTTGATTATTTTTTAGATGGATATTTTTTATATCATCAAATCCCTATTGCACCTGAGGATCAAGATAAGACTACCTTCATCAGTCCTTATAAAACTTTTGCTTTTAGAAGAATTCTTTTTAGTCTTTATAATGCTCCTGCTACTTTTCAAAGATACTGATGTTAATCTTTTCAAACTTAATTGAGCAGGGTATTGAAATTTTCATGGATGACTTCTCAATATTTGACACTACATTTGATTCTTGTCATGAGTATTTAACCATTGTTTTGAAAAGAAGTGTAGAAATAAATTTAGTGTTAAATTGGGAGAAGTGTTAATTTATGGTAACTAAAGGCATTGTCTTAGGGCATAAGATTTGTGATAGTAAAACTATCTCCTCCCAATTATGTTAAAGGCATTAAAAGTTTTTTAGGTCAAGTAGGATTTTATAGGATATTTATTAAGAACTTCTCTAAAATTTCTAAACTGATATGTCAATTATTGGACAAGAATGTTCATTTTATATTTAATTCTACATATCTTGAAGCTTTTAATACTTTAAAACAACATTTGATTACTACTCCATTAATAATTGCTCCTGATTGGTCATTACCTTTCATAGTGATGTATGTTACTGTTGGTGCGATTCTAGGACAAAAGATAGATAAGAAATTCCATGTTATTTTTTATGCTAACAAAACTTTAAATTTTGCACAGTGTAATTATACAACTACAGAAAAAGAATTGCTAGCCATTATTTTTACTTTTGATAAATTTAGATCATACTTGATTGACACCAAAATAATTATTTATACTGATCATTCTGCTACCAAATATCTAATGATAAAGAAAGACACTAAACCTAGATTGGTTAGGTGGATCCTTTTGTTACAAGAGTTTAATGTAGAAATTTTTGACAAAAAAGATACTGAAAATCAAATTGTTGATCATCTTTTTAAACTTTCTATTAAAAAGCATGCATCAAATAAGGGTGAGATTAATGAAAATTTTCCTGATGAACAATTTTTTTCTCTAGACTTAAATAAATCACCTTGGTATGATGTGGACACTGTTAATTTCATTTATAATGGTATACTTCCTTATAATTTATCACCAATTCAAAAGAGGAAGTTTTTATATGAAGCCAAGTCTTATTTTTGGGATAAACCTTATTTATTTAAATCTTGTAACGATTAAATTATGAGAAGATGTATCCCTAAAGAAGAAAGAGAACCAATTATTAGGGAATGTCATGATTCTCATTATGGGGGATATTTTGGAGATTTTAGAACTGCTTCTAAAAATCCTTCAATCTAGATTTTTTGGCCTACTCTATGTAAGAATATAAATGAATAATTTAAGAAATGTGATCAATACTAAAGGATAGGGAATATTTCAAAAAGAAATGAAATGTCTTTGAACTATGTTTTGGAAATAAAAATATTTGATGTTTGGGGATTAGATTTTATGAGACATTTTGTGCTATCCCATGAAAATCAATATATTCTTATTGTTGTGGATTATGTTTCAAAGTAGATTGAAGGTGTGGCAACCTCTAAAACTAATGCTCAAATTATGAACAAGTTTTTAAGGAAAAAATTTTCTCTTGATTTGGAATACCAAGAGTTATAATCAGTGATGGAAGAAGTTATTTATGTAATAAAAAAATAAAATTAATCTTAAAAAAATATGAGATTTATCATATGGTAGCAGCTGCTTATCATTTCCAAACTAGTGGTCAAGCTAAAATTAGCAAAAGGTATATTAAGTGAATCCTAGAAAAAATGATTAGTTCTAATATGACGGATTGGGCGATTAAGCTAGATGATGCATTATGGGCATATATAACTACATTTTAGATTCCTATTGGTATGACTCCATATAAATTAATTTTTAGAAAAACTTGTCACCTTTATGTGGAATTAGAGCACAAAGCATTCTAGGCAATTAAGTAGTTGAATTCTAATTTGAAGGTATAAAAGAGAAAAGATTGATGCAATTGAATAAATTGATGGAAATTTGAAATAAAGCTTTTAAAAATATAAGGATTTATAGGGATAAAGTTAAAAATTAGAATGATCTTAAGCTTCTTAGGAAAGAATTTACTCTTGGATATGATGTTTTATTTTTAATTTTAGACCTAAGATATTCTCAAGAAAATTAAAATCCAGATGTTAGGACCATTCACTGTCATAAGAACATTTCCCTATGGAATTGTGAAAATTCTAGATAAGAAAAGTTGCATGTTTTTAAAGTGTTTGGCAATAGAAAACTCTACTATGTGAAACTACGCATTTTTAAAAAATAGTTAAATGATCATATATTGTGTAAAATAATATTTTAAAACTTTTATCATACAATAACACTATTTTTCAGAGTTCATATTAAATTTGCAATATTAACTTTTATCATACAAAACTTTTATCAAAAATAGCTAATGATTTGCCCCATTTCCAAATTAAATTTGCAACCAACTTGAATACCTTCTTTTAATTCTCCTCCACACCATACAATAAATTTGAAATTTGATTCACCTTTAGAAAATAAAGGGATAGCATAAGTTCATCATTATTAGAACATGTGTTTGAACCTTAATTGAACAAGTTCAAACACATGTTCAAACTATGATCGAATATATTTTTACTATTTAATAAAAACCCACAAATTTCAAAATATGCAAAGTTTTATTCAAACAATATTTTAAAACTTTTATCACTATACTGTTGTAAAATTTTTAGAAAATATTCAAAATGTACATAATTTTAATCTCTATAACATATAAAAAGTTATGCGGTAAAAGTTTTACCAGTGCAAAGTTATCCACTTTTTTTGCAATGAAAATAAATTTAATCAGAAAATTTGATAAAAATTACATATTTTTGAAAATTGACATAGGCGTAGTGTGACATACCTCAAGAAGAATAAATTTTTCAACTTGGCCGATAGACAAAAATAGCTCGAAGTTGTCTAAAATCAAAATTTTTTCTTTCTCTCTCCTCTCTTTTTCTCTATTTCCCCTTTTTTGTTGCATCTCTGTTTGTTCAAAAAAAAAGAAGGCATGAAAAGGGTTTTAATAATAGCCATTATGTCTTTTACATATGTTATTTTTAATAAAATGTTTAAATAACTTATAAATGATTATTCTAATTATTTAAAACCTTTTCTGTCTTCAAATCTGGTGATAAAAAATAATGAAACAATATTCATAAATTAGCTAAGCATGTCCAGAATACTCTGATGAAATCGGTTCGCAAAACGAATATCTAACGGTCCTAAAATCCCCACTTCCACTGACAAGTGCTAATTTCTTAAAAAATTTTACTTAAGCCTAAAAATTATGAAAAAAATAGTGAAAATAAAATACATTAATATCTATGTTATGACAAAGATGGTTTATGATTTGGACTTATAATGACTCCTGAAATATTTTTTTTACTATTGTAGGCCAAAAAACTCCTTGAAAAAAACTAAGGGTTATTTGAAAACAAGTAGGCTAGAGTTCTCACGAGCGTAAATCTTGTTAAATCTGCCAAACAGAGGGATTTACTAAATCTCATATTTACGCCGTAAATCCATAAATCTGGAATTTATTGAGGATTGGGATTTACGGAGCGCTCAAAAACCATTTGGCAGGATTTAGCTAAATCCAACGTACATAAATCTGAGTGTAAATTCGATACCAAATAGGTCCTAAGGGTTATCGCACAAACAATGAATTCAACAAACTTCATCACTTTTAAATATTATAGAATAATATTTTAGTTTAATTTTTTTCAACATTTAAACATTAAAATATGAAAAATATTCTAAATAATAATATTCATTATTAATGAGTGTATTATAATTTTTAGAATCAAATAGAAACCCCTTATAGCTTTAATTTTTCTTGGTTAACGTTCAATTATCGCTCAAACTCAATAAAAAAAGTAATAATTAAAACTCAAATTATTGTTAAACTCATCTTATACTTGAATAATATCTTAAGTTGTTGAATAAAAGAGAACTTGGCTCATTTTTAAGCCTTACTAATGATCAAATAAATTTAATTTTCTTCCCTCATCAATTTTGTAGAATTACCCCGAAATATGCTTGGTTCCAATATGCAATTCAACCAATCAATCTTCACCCATCTAAAAGAGGGAGTCCCCACATCCACAAGTAGAAATATCACAACATTGTACTCTTATTCATGAAGATCCTTAATAAACCCAACCTTATTAAAAGTCACAAAGTATCCAAAATAGTCCATTTTCATAAGAAAGCGAACCCCTTTCAAAATTCATGAGAGTGTAAACTTGAAGCCGTAGGGTATCCAATAAATGCATGATTCAAGATAACCAACTAGTCCAATGTGAGCCCTAACACACAAGAAAAAAAGTCTATTATTATTACTGACGAACGCAATATCAAAATAAGCCTCAACTATAATTGAAAATAAAATAAAGTTTCTTACAAGATGAAATTATAACTTATAAAAAATGCTTCAGTAAGCCATTAAATAATTACGGTTGTCAAATGACCGCCGAAAAAATCGTCAATATTCAATGAATTTCCTATAGTGTAATATGTCATCCATTAAATAACTTCAACTTTGAACACATTAAGGAGCACAGTTAAAAGAACATATTTTGTTCATTTTCTCATTCAGTATTGATTACTGAACATAATCATCTACTTTCTCCTTATTGCTATCAATATCATTCCCTACATTTGAACCATGAGAGTCTACGCTTTGAGTGACAGGTTCCTTTGATCTATCTGTATCAATTTTTGGAAGGGCAAGATACTCAAGAGCAGTTACCACATCTGTTATGAGAGGACGAGTACTTGCCTCTTCCTGAAGACACATTGCTGCCACTGCAAGAGCTTGGTATAGACTTTTTATGGGATACTTTTCTTCAAGCAAAGGATCTGCCATCTCTACAAATCTCTTTTTATTCTTGAAAAGTGGTTCTGCCTGCAAAATTTTTAGAAGGCTGTCATTATTGATTTGATAGAAACTACACATTATAATACATGTCCTGGGCGGGCCGGGGTCGGCTTCATGAATCTTTCTGATGCCATTAAATGAGTAACAAAAAGGGGAATGAACACAATCAGAAAAAGAAAATGGGAAATGAATATACCCATTGCACTAGATTTTGTTCACTTGAAGGCCTGGAGGTGTCGATGACTCTCCTTCCTGTTATTATTTCCAAGAAGACAACACCAAAGCTATATACGTCGGACATAGTAGTTAACTGGCCTGTCATTGCATACTCAGGTGCACAATAGCCATAAGTACCCATCACCCTTGTTGACACATGGCTTTTATCTCCAATGGGACCAACCTTAGCTAAGCCAAAATCAGATAACTTTGGTTCGTAGTTTTCATCAAGAAGAATATTTGATGCTTTAAAATCACGATAAATAACTGGTGGATTTGCAATATCATGTAGGTATTCAAGGCCCTTAGCTGCACCTTGAGCTATTTTCATTCTTGTATTCCAATCTAAAGGCTTCTTGTTTGGTGACAGGTCTACAAAACTCAAAGAAAATATATCGTGATGAGCGAAATATATATGACCCATGAAATAAATTGTTCAAAACATGAAGAATTCAAATTTATATAAAACTCATTTATTACATGCATATTTTAGCTTCTTTTGGAACAGCTTTCTTACTGCTGCTTAAAACAGCTTTCTAGTAAAAAAAATTTAATTTTTATACTAACAAATTACTTTAAGAAGTAATAAGAAAGTCATCCCAAATGAATATACGTATAGCTCACCAAGAAGATGATCCTCCAATGAACCCAATGGCATATATTCATAAACCAAAATTCTTTGATCTCCATCAGCACAATATCCAATTAACTTGACAAGGTTTGGGTGGTGAAGAAGACTCAACATTAATACTTCAACAATAAACTCTCTATTTCCTTGAAGTCCATTTCTGTCGAGCTGTTTTACTGCTATGTCCTGAAAAGGTAATAAAAATAAATATTTGTAGAAAATTAATAAAAAAAGTTATGTTATGATATCCTACTAAACATTAGTATTATACTAATCTCCATCTAAATCTAATGATTTTAGAGCTCATCGTGATAGTATGAGGATATCTGATACAATTTTCTGTCAAAGAAATTTAAAATATAATTGCCTGATTTGTGTCTTCTAGATGCCCTTTATATACTCTTCCAAATCCACCTTCACCTAGCAAACAGTCTAATTTGAAGTTGTTTGTTGCAGCACACAATTCAGCAAAGGAGAAGACTCGAGCGGTGGGATTTCCATTGCCCATCTTTAAAATCTCTTCAGCTACAGCTCGATGCTTTTTACTTTCTACATAAGAAATATGAAATCTTCAGAGAAAACTACTTCAAGAATTTAAGAAAGTTGAATTACTGTGGTGATCGATAAGACAAGTAGTGGTATTCAAACTTTATCAGTTCCTCTTTTATTTTCTACCAGCTATGTTCTTAGGATGAATAATTTGAACAATTTTTTACTTCAGAAAAGTTTTCTGTGGGAAAGAAGAACAGAAACTGAAAGTTCAAAAAGCATTATATAGCCATGTCGACTTAAGTTTTAAAGAAAAACATTGAAAACAAACTTAAGGATACTAATTCAAATGTCATCTTCTTTTTGTGCTACTCATGAAATTCTTAAAAGATCCCAATATTCAAATAGTGTGAAAAACTGGTCTTGCAGTCATTATATAAAGAGTTATATATATATATATATATATATATATATATATATATATATATATATATATATATATATATATATATATATATATATATCATACAAATTAATTTATCTTTCCATTGGAAAGGCAGCACAGGTCATGAAAGGGAGACAAGTAGGATGTGTCCATTGTTGATTCAATGGATGCTTACTCTTGAATACAATTTCATGCTTTAAATTTTGAAACATAGGAGGTTTAATATGATGCTTATGGTCTATTTGGGATGGCTGTAATACTTCATAAATTTGGTTATAGAGTTGTTGGTGGGAAAATTAATGGAAGCAATGCAAAAACAGAAAAGCAAAAAACTGGAAGAGAACACTAAAAACACAACCTTCCGTTCTCAATAAAGCTCACGCCCAAAAAGAAAATCGAGAGTACTGACCACACAGTCTTTCACGGGCAAAAAATAGAGAGCAAGTCCGAAAAACATTTTCACAGGATACACACACAGGAAAACTAAGCAGTTTAAATAATTGTCTAATAAAAATAACTAAAATTGAAACGTCGCATGGTTTGAAAATCCAACAATCTCCCCATCAAACCAAGACTTTCTTCATCCCAAGCATCTTCAGTAGCTTTACGAACCTCGGTGTCGGCAATGCTTTGGTGAACAAATCAGCTACCTGATCCTCTGTACTGCAGTGCTCCAGGCTGATGTGACCCATCTTTACTGCATCTCTGATAAAATGATAACGCACATCAATGTGCTTACTCCTGCCATGCTTTATTGGATTTTTGGCTAATGCGATCGCCGACTTATTGTCCACATAAATTATTGTAGCTTCATCAATCTCTCCATAAAATTCGTTCAACAAATTCTTCAACCACATTGCTTCACAAGCCGCTGCTATATACTCTGCCTCACATGTAGATAAGGCTACAACTTTCTGCTTCTGTGTGCTCCAAGTGAAGGCTATCTTACCAACATAAAACACATATCCACTTGTGCTCTTTCTTTCCTCATGATCATTTGCCCCAATCACTATCATAATATCCAAGTAATCTCATGTATCTACTGCACTGATAATGAAGGCCAAACTCAACTGTCCCACTGATATATTTAAGAATCCTCTTTGCTGCAAGCCAATGAGACTCCCTCGGATTCTCCATGAATTTGCTCAAGATGCCCACACTATACATAATGTCAGGTCTCGTCACTGTGAAATATCTGAGGCTCCCAATCAAACTTTTGTACAATGTCGGATCAACCAATTTTCTTTCTCCTTCTTTTGTGAAATGAACTCCAGTTTGCATTGGTGTTGACACACTATTGCAATGATTCATTCTAAACTTCTCAAGCAACTCTTTGGCATACCTTTTTTGACATATCCAAATGCCATCATCTTTCTGATGCACTTCTATACCCAAAAAATAATGACATGAGGCCAACATCTATCATATCAAATCTTTTGAACATTGCTGATTTAAAGTCTGGAATCATCTGCTCATCATCACCTGTTATAAGTAAATCATCCGCATATAAGCTGTGGGCTCCGAAAATTCGGCCCCGGCCTCCGCCCGCTTTTTGATTTCTTCGGGGGGGGGGGGGGTTTAACGAATTAAGTTTCGGGGTAACTTTTGGAAGGCAGATGAGATAGTAGATAAGACACTACCCAGAGATTTCGCCCTCATTTTGCGAGGACTTTATGATCTGAGTTCTGGTTTCCTATAGGCGCAAGCCCCTATAGTTAATTACCCCTCCCGGTGACGAGAGAGAACTTTCGATTAAGGCTAGTCGTCGATCAGATACGTAGAGATACGTGGATCTGGCATATAGTAGCAACAATGGGTTTAGGGTATTGGAAAATTGAGGGATTTGATATTTAAAATAGAAATTTTTACCATCTCATACTTAAAGCGGATGGTGGGGGAATTGATGATGGACCCGATCAAGATCCCATGGTTCCGTCGTCCCGGGCCATCGTGGTCCCTGGTCTACTTAGTCATAGGAGGTAGTCGACCTAACCTGACAGAAGGATCCTTGTTGGCAGCCATGGGTTGCTTCGTCCAAGGGTACCTTGTAGACCTGGGGGGGTGTTTGTCTAAGGGGACAAATTTAAATCCACCTTAGTTAACAGAGGGCTTTGTGCCCTATCGATCATATCCTATTGATTCATGTCTCAAGAATTTGATGCCATTGGGGAACATACGGGCTCTGGCCATAACCATAACATTATGGTGCCATTTGGCGGCAACCACCTGGTTCAAACGGCCCCGAGTCGTAACCGTTTATCCTGCTGTGCCATTTGGCGGCAAAACTGTCAGTTAGAGGACTCGTACCACGTCCTTGCTGGCAGGAGATTGTTTGAGAATGGATCCTAGTGATATTTTCGACCAGGCATTAGCTCTTTGTGAGCTAAAGTATTTTTCAATTTGACCATCTCGGTAAACTATTGCAGAGGGTGGATGTGTTTTACTTTAAGTGTTTTGATGATTGGATTTCAGATTTAAATATTTTGGAATTTTGATGATTTTGGGAATTTTTGTGGAGTTTTGAGTATTTGGGTGGTATTTGAAATGATCTGTGTGGACCTCTCCGGTTGAGATTTGCATTCAACACGACCATCATCAGGGTGTTTGGGGTCATTTATATTTTATTGATTGGACCCTGTCGACTCTATCTACTGGTCGATAGAGGATCGTGTTTCGTAGGCTTTGGACCTTGTTAGTGAATTCTCTTGATTATAGGCTTTGAAGGCCTAATATGAACTATAAAATAAATATCCTTATCGATCTCGCGACCGCATATTTATTTAATGGTTCGAGCCTTGTTGACTCCTATCTGCCCGTATAGGAGGATCGGGCTTGAACTGGAATTCACTTATTAACCCGCGCAGCTTTCCTAGACGTCACGTGTGTACCAATAACACGCTCGCCAGGGCCCATGCAGGTGTATGATACATCCCCTTATATGTACTTAAGTGTATATAAGTTACGATGCATGTGCGGGGATACATTTGAAATATTTGTGAATGTCTTCTGTCCGCTTGCATGAATGTTGTGGATCCGGTGGCGTGTTGCTGCAGCTTGCGGATTGAGCTGTTCGCTGCTTTGTACAGGCAGACTGTCGTGCACTACTTGCATGATTTACGCAGGTAGATTGTAGTACACCAACGAATCTCCTGCTTTCTTTCGCAACAGCTTGGATTTGTTGTGGAGTTTCTGTATTTTCCTGTAGATAGCGCTTTGCATACATGAGAGACTTCTTAGAATGGCTCGTAGGTATTTGAATGTGCTGTAGTCTTATATCTTTGACTGCAAAGAACATATGTACTTGTGCCTATAGAAGATTTATCGTACCTACTTCGTATATACTGTTGTTATCCACAAGTAATTTCATTGATCATTGTAGCTCACATGGGAATGGTTGTATTCGTCCACAAGTGAACTGTCCTCAGTCATAGGGATATCATAACCTTAGCTGCATACCACTTGAGTGTGTTTGTCTTTTATTATATGATTGTCGGTTGTAGAAAAGTTACGATGTCCTTGCTACAACAGCTCGTAGGTATCTGTATTTACTCCATATCATCTTTTGTTCTTGCTTGCAATGGAGCAACGTGTTTATTCAACATTGAATAGTGATGGATCGTAAGAAGTTCTATAGCATTCATTTCCTTCCGCTACGACCGCTTGAAAGCATGTGGGTGTCTTGTATGTATAGCAAATATACGGTCACTATCACTATTGCACATACAATAAATCTTTCATTATTGCTAGCAGACATTCATATTCATCTATAGTTCATCTTGTATTCGAGTATGGATAGTGTATGATTATCCTTTTACAGTCACTTGTAGGCTAATTGTAATATACTCTATTACACATCACTCTTTGTTGGTGTTTTCCGACGGATGTAGTAGAGGCTATTGCATTTTCTTGCAAGACTATTGTGTCGGTTATTATCGACTTTAATTTCATTGTTAGGCTGCATTCCCTTGTCATCCACGAGCTACTACTATGTTCACTACACATCATTGTAGTCTTTACAATCATTCTAAGTTACTTGATTACATGCTTGGAATAAATATCGTGGACCAATTGCCATCATTCACATGCAGGTTATGCAATCTCTTTCACTATGTGCCTTCATAAGAGTATTTGTTTGTTGTAGGTCTTCGAACCTCCTTTATAGACCTTTGTTCACTTTCAACTTGATGTCAAATTTGAGTCCCTCATAGTTCAGGTCTTGTTCAAGTCCCCCGTAATCTTATTCAAAGTTATCTTTTTATTTAAATCCAAGTTCCAAAGTTCAATATCAAGTTTATGCTTATGACAGTTCATTATTTGTAATCAGTTCGAGTTCAATATGCAAGTTGTTGTAAGCCCTTGTGGTTCAAATGTTCGTTCAAATTGTTTCAGTCAAAAGTCCTTTGTATTTGCTATGGCTGAAGTCCAAATCAAAGTCCTCTGTTGTCTTGTAGAAGTTCAAGTCTTGTATGTCAAGCTCCTTGTTATTACATTGAATTCCAAATCCTTAATACATTTGGTTAAAGTTTGGATTTAATTCATTTGAGTTCATATCATTGTTCAAATGGAGCCAAGTTTGAGTACAAGTGCACGTCCTTTGAGTCCAAACAAAGTCCGAGTATAGTCATATATTCACTCGAAATTTCGGCAGCATTCCGGCATCTCCCCCGTTTAGGGGAAATTACAGAAAACTGGGCCTTTCCCACCACGCTAAGAAAAGCGTGTATGGTAGGTGTCCTCTTTCGAGGACACCGCGGCCATGTAAAGTCTTCAATCCCCCACCACGCTATGAAAAGCGTGTATGGGTCTTCGACAGCACCTGTTTGAAAAATACAGTTATTTTCCCGCGAGCGGCTACTTATGAGTATCCCCTTCTCGCCATAGGCGCCGCACCAGTTTTCCATCCCACCACGCTATGAAAAGCATGTATAGGAGGTTTGCCGGTGCGCCGCGAATACCGAAAAAGAGATTTTAGGTGATCACCCACTTCATCGTAGGCGCCGCACCGGGTTCGCTTCCCATCACGCTACGAAAAGCGTGTATAGACGGTTTGCCGGTGCGTCGCGAACGACGAAATGAGCTCTCGAAGTGATTACCCAATTCGTCGAGAGCACCGTGATGAACTTCCTCCCACCACGCTGCAAAAAGCGTGTATATGTGGTTATTTTGTCGCGTTGTAGACTTCGAAATCGAGCTCTCCAAGTTTTATGGATCGAGGGGTTATACCTTTGTGTTCAATCGGGGACGGGGTGGAGGGCACACGGATCGAGGCAAGGGAAGAGATTTAATTTATAATTAATTATAAATTAATTATGATTAGTTATAATTGACTCTTAACTAATTATATTTAACTTATAAATTAATTAGATTTAATTAGAAATTAGTTATAGTTAATTATATTAATATATAATTAATTATATTTAATTTAAAATTAACTATAAATCAAATAGTATTAATTTATAATTAATTAAAATTAATTATATTTAATTATATTTAATTATATTTAATGAATAATTAATTATATTTAATTTTAAGATTAATAATAAATTAATCGAATTTAATTTATAATTAATTAAAATTAATTACAATTAGTTATATTTAATGTATAACCAATCGTATTTAATTTAATTAATTATAAATTAATTAAATATAATTTAAGATTAATTATAAACTAGTTATGATTAATCTTAAATTATAATAATAACAATAATAATAAAATAAAAGCAAAATTAAAATAAATCTATACCTAATGTGTAAGGGATCGGATAGGCAAGGGAGCAGGTGGTATCGGGCAGAGGGAGCGTCGAGTATGAGGCCGGGCAGAGTGGGTTTGGGTTCAAATCTAGCGGAGGAGCTCGACGGGAGTGGGGAAGTCGGGAGGTGTTGGGTTCGGACTTGATGGGGAAGATCAATCCTGGTTTGGCTATGGAGATCGGCCGGAGCTCTCGATCGGGTTGGTAGATGGATGGAGGGGTTCGGCTAAGGGTCAACGTACAGGAGGCGACGGAAGCCTGGACTTGGAGTTGGATGCCAGCAAGGTAGAAAGATCTCTCTTTCTCTCTCTCTCTCTCTCTCTCTCTCTCTCTCTCTCTCTGTGGATTGGCAGCTGGATGAAGGAGAGGGAGGCGGAGGTTTGCTGGAGGAGCTTACAGTCGAGAGATGGGAAGATCGAATAGAGCAGGGGTTCGACGTGTGGAAGCTGAGCGTGGAAGGATCGCCTAAGAGCTTCGTTTGGTGTCGTATTTAACGACACTGGTGGGAGTGTGATCGAGGTGAGCGGGATTTGAGCAGGATTCACGCATGATGTTCTGAGACGGCACCGAATAGCAGGGCATGGCACTGTAGATGCAGTAGAAATGACTTGAGCGGGATCTGGGTATGGGTAGCGGCAGGTAATGATTTAGGCAGCATTTTTTTTATTTCATCTCTTCTTCTTTTTGTCTTTAGCTGCATATGTCAACAAATGCCCCCCAATAAATATGGTTCGCATCTAGAGCGAATCACGTTTGTTGTACGCTGATTGACCCTGTGGATCTCCAGATAATTATTCAAGATGTCACATAAAAGTTTTCATTTAGTGGATCTCCAAAAGATTTGCTTGGATGTCACACAAAGGTTTTTATTTAGTGGATCTCCAAAAGTTTTCTTGGATGTCACACTAAGATTTTCATTTAGTGGATCTCCAGAAGTTTGCTTGGATGTCACACTAAGATTATCATTCTGTAGATCTTCAAGAGTTTACCTCTGTGTCTTTATAGATCTTTAGATGCACTTGTAGTCATCAATAGGATTGACATGCTGGCTTTAGTTAGGTAGAGATCCAAAAGATACTGATAGAGTACTTTATACCCAGATCCCTAAAGTAGCACTTTGTAGGTTGATGATAGTATATAGAAATGCCACTTTCTATTCTTATTTTGACACTACTGTTTCCTTAGTTTTCAGTTCTGATTTTATAATTGTACTGACAATTCTTTGTTTCTTGTGCAGGTCACTATAGAGACAGGATCTGGCCAATTCACTGCTATAGAGGGCTTCAGCTTTGATACATTTTTACTTTGTTTGCTCAGTCCTTTTCTTTCTTTGGCTGCTTACTGACCCTTGTTGCCCTATACAGGTTCCAGGAGGAGCGAGACACCAGTTCGTGAGCTACTACGGGAGACCTTGGTTTCAGGTACACTTTTCTTTTTAGTAGCTTTTTATATACTTGTATAATCTCTTTTTTTTACTGATACTTCTGTTACTTTGTGCAGGTTCCAGAAGTGGAGAGTACCTGATCTTTGGAAGAAGCAGAGCAGAGCAGAGCTGTTGACTTCCTCTTCAGGCATAGTTTAGGAGATAAATTTGTAGTCCTCTGCGAAGGGCATTATTGTTCTCTCTTTTGTTGATGTAAACTTGTAAAAGGATGAGATTTCTAAACTTGTATATGAACTATAAATGAATAAAATAAGTTAATTTTATAAATCCAGCTGTTGATGAGCTCTCTCTTTCATTCTGCTCTTGTGATTTATGTGATTGTACTTCGAGTTGTGCTGATGGTGTTGTAGATGATTTTAAATATTTATTTGGGGATCTGTGCACGCAGTGCGATGTCGACCCAAATAAATATTTAAAATGCCCCCAGTCCTTAGGGACACTTGTAAATGTCATTCAGAATACTTCTTTTTGTAGCTTTGTCTTGAGTCTTGAGATTTTGGTTCCTTTTGTCCTATGCTTCGTGCTGCGGACATTGATGGAGGATTATCTGATTTGTCTTTACTGACTTGTCCGGTGATTTTTGTACCTTCTGCCCTATGCTTCTTGCTTTGGCGGGCTTGATGAAGGAGTAGATGCCGGTGACTTAAACCATTTAGGATCGTATTAGGTCGTTGGCGAAAAGTCATCGGTCTAGAGCTTTGTGCATAACAGACTTGTTGATGATAGAATCCTCATAGTTCAGCCTCAGGCTTTATGCGAACTTTGGGATGATTTCTTCGGTCCTTTGCTTTGTGCTTTGGTGGACTTGTTGAAGAAAAATTCCTTCGATCCTAGCTTTGTGCTTTATGGATTTGTTGAAGGATTTGTAGGTTTCGGATTCAGTTGATAGTACCAAGCATGGGTAGTATCTTGATCCTTAACCACTTGAGGAGACTTTAACCTAAGTCACTTGAGTTCATCAGACCAGGAGAGCTAGGATTTGACAGCCTTTCGTCCTCTGGTTGCTGAAATGGGGGTTCCTCTACTACGGCCTTTCTTATGGCGTGTTGAGTAGATGGAGCTGCCAGCGATCCAGTCATATTTGGGCTTGTTGGATCCGACCTCTTACACCCATTCAGGCTTCAGACTCGAGCTAGGGGAAATGTGCTTCCCAATGCTGACTTCACTGAAGTTGGTAGATTTGGAGTTCGCCTTTGTGGTTGAAGATTTGGAGCCTACGCACATTCGGTAGTTGCTCGAGATTTCTCCTTCCCAATGGAACCTTGATTCCCCAGTCGTTTGGGAGAATTTAGTGGACTACGATCACTTGAACTTGTCGAGTCAAATTTGCCTTCGTACTTCCTACAGTCCCTACTGATTGACGAAGTGGGGGTTCCGCTACTACGACCTTTCTTATGGCGTGTTGAGTAGACGGAGCTGCCAGCGATCTGGCCATATTTGGGCGTGTTGGATCTGACCTCTTACACCCACTCGAACCTTAAGCTTCAGGCTGCTGAAAAACTTCAGGTTGTTCTGGCTCAATTTGTTAGAGTGTGTAGTTGCAAAAGTCTCTTTCTGACCTTTGAAATCTTGGTTTGTTGGAGGAGGTGGTGTCTCGATCTTTTGAAGCTCACCTGCATATACTTTGAAAAGAATTCGTTGTATTCTTCAGCATAAAAGAATATTTACGTGGGTGATTTTAAATATTTATTCGGGAATCTCGGCATGCAGCGCGATGTCGACCCGAATAAATATTTAAAATGCCCCATGTCTTGTAGGGACATTTCAGAATAGAAGAAAGTTTAAAATTTTGTGATTTTAAATATTTATTTGGGGATCTCAGCGTGTAGCACGATGTCAACCCAAATAAATATTTAAAATACCCCTTGTCCTGCAGGGACATTTCACAATAGAGTAAATTTAAAATTTTATGATTTTAAATATTTATTTAGGGATCTCGGCGCGTAGCACGATGTCAACCCAAATAAATATTTAAAATACCCCATGTCCTGCAGGGTGACTTTTAAATGCATTCTTGCAACACAAGAGAATTTCAAAAATGTAAAATATTAAGTGTATATAAATATGCATGAAATACACAATACATTAAATATAACATTTTCTTGAGCAATTTTATGTATGGTACTTCTTCAGGTGTCAACCGTTGATCGGCGGCATGGGCCTCTGACCGTACAGATCGATAAGCTGGTAGGCTCCTCCTTGATACACCTTCTCGATAACAAAGGGACCCTCCCAATTGGATACGAATTTATCACCAATCTTTCAGTGAGGGATAATTGGCCTTCTCAGCACCAGGACCAATTCCCCTTCTTGAAAGGACCGAGGGCGTATCATCCGATCAAATGACTTTGCCATTCTTCCTCGGTAAATTTCTAGGTTTTGTTGGGCTTGCAATCTAACTTCGTTGAGTGCATCGAGCTCCTCCATCCTTAAGAGAGCATTCTGCTCTTGAGTGAGCTTATTCTGGATAGCGACCCGAAGAGACGGTAGTTCAACTTCTAGTGGCAAGACGGCTTCAACCCCGAACACTAGTGAGTAGGGAGTGGCTTTGGTTGGTGTTTTGTTGGTCGTACAATACGCCCACAACGCTTCTGTCATCTTTGTATGCCATTCTTTTTTATTCTTGGTAAGGATCTTCTTTAGCAACTTTACCAACATCTTATTGAAGGCTTCAGCCAAACCATTGGCTCTTGGGTTGTATATAGACGAGTACCGCCAGTCAATCTTATGACGATCTACAAACTTGTAGATTTTTGTACTCTTGAATGTCGTGTCATTGTCTGAGATTACTCGGCGTGGTACACCAAATCTGTAGACGACATTGTGGGTGAAAAAGTTAATCACATGATCGGACGTAACTTTCCTGAATGGAGCCTCTTCTGCCCACTTAAAAAAGTAATTTGTTGCTGCCAGAATGAAGCGATGTCCGGCTGATGACGGCGGATCTATCAGACAAATTATGTCTGTGCCCCAACATTCAAATGGCCAGGACGCTATCGGTGGGTGCAGTGGATTTGGCGGTTGATGAATAACATCACCGTGAATCTGACATTAGTGGCACTTCTTAGCGTGGTTGATACAATCTCTCACCATCGTAGGCCAGTAATAACCCATTCTTTTGATTTTAGCAGCCATCTTGGGACCTGACTGGTGTGCTCCGCACATGAACTTCTGCTACCACTTTATCAGCTTCCTTGGTCCCTAGGCACCTTAGCCACATTTGGTCAAAAGCTCGTCGATACAGCGTATTATTGACAAACGCGTATCGTAATGCTCTTTTTCTAATTTGTGCAGCCAGAGATTTATCTGTTGGGAGTTTGCTTTCTTTAAAGTAGTCGACGAATAGTTGCCTCCAATTGTCTTCGACTTCAACATATAAGCAATCCAACCACGACTCTAAGAATCTACCGGTTCTTCGTCTCTTTACTACATGACGTTCCCCTGGCTGATCTCTAGTAGTGATTTGTTGGGGAGGTTGAGGATCAACCAGGGTTGCATCCTATTGGCTTGAACCTGGTAGTCCCTCCGCCTGTGGGAATTGTAGGGTTGCTGGCTCTAAGACCCGACGATTTTCAACCGCAATGAATATAGGTGGCATTTTGTCTTCATTTGCAAGCTCTTTGGCCAGTTTAGCTAGATAATCTACTTTTACATTCTATCCTCGAGGAACTTGAGTTATCTTGACATTCGGTATTTGTTTTAGAAGCTCAAGAGCTCGTCAATGGTAGTGGGCCAATTCAAGTTTGTAGATCTTGTAAATGCCCAGGATTTGGTTTATCACAAGTTGAGAATCACCAAAAATTTGAAGATCTGTGATTTGGATATCAATTGCAATCTCCAGTCCTGCTATTAGAGCTTCATATTTGGCTTCATTATTGGTCCGAGGTTCAGTTAGACTGAACGAGAATCTCATGATACCTCCCTCGGGTTCTATAAAGACAAGACCGATGGCAGCTTGAGCCTTTGTAAGATTTGGAGGTTTGGGAGACTTGATAGACGATGCCCCATCAAAGTACATCTCCCAAAATGGTAGCTTTTCTTCTCCATCAACCTGCATGATTTATTCATCGGGCAAATCATCATTGAGCGGAGAGTCTGCCATAATTGGATGCGCGGCTAGAAAATCTGCCAAAATGTGTCCCTTTATCGCCTTTTGTGGCATGTACACTATGTCAAATTGCAGTAATAGCACTGCCCACCTTGCCAAACGACCTGTCAACGCTGGTCTTGTCATCAAGAACTTCAGCAGATCGATCTTTGATATCAAGGTGATTTTATGGGAGAGCATATAGTGGCGGAGTTTCTGAACTGCAAAAATCAGCGCTAGACAATGCTTTTCAATGGGAGAATAACATATCTCTGCTCTGATTAATCTCCGACTGATATAATAAAGTGTATTTTCTTTGCCCTCTTCATTATGCTAGGCCAACAATGCTCCAAGGGACTCTTCTAATGCAGCTGTATATAGTATAAGAGGCTTCCCCGGAATTGGTGCTGCGAGAATGGGCGGGTTTAACAGATATCTTTTGATGCTATCAAAAGCTTCTTGACATTCTTCATCCCATTTAAAGCGGACGTCCTTTTTCATAAATTTTGAAAATGGCTGGCACATACCCAACAGATTCGATATAAATCATCGAATGAAAGCCAGCTGTCCTTGCAACGAGTGAAGTTGACGGAGGTTTCTAGGCGGTGGCATCTCTATAATTGCCTTAATTTTATTGAGATCAACTTCTATGCCTCGATGACAAACGACATAGCCAAGAAATTTACCGGAGGAGACCCCGAAAGCACACTTAAGGGGATTCATCTTTAAGTCAAACTTTCTGATCCTCTCGAATACAATTCTCAAGTCGTTTAAATGATCTTTCCGGTCCATGTTCTTAACGACCAAGTCGTCTACGTAGCACTCAACCTTCTGATGTATTAATTCATCAAAGATATGGGTCATCGCCCGTTGATAGGTGGCACTAGCGTTCTTCAAGCCGAAGGGCATGACCGTATAACAAAAAATACCGATGGGTGTTCTGAATGATGTATGATTTTCATCTTCGGGCGCCATCTTGATCTGGTTGTATCCTGACGATCCATCCATAAACGAGAACATGTCATAATTTGACGTATTGTCTACCAGGAGTTCGGATACAGGTAGTGGAAAATCATCTTTTGGACACGCCTTGTTGAGGTCCCGAAAGTCAATACAGATATGAATCTGTCCATTCTTCTTCTTCACCGGGACGATATTGGCGATCCAATTGGCATATTTCTCTTCATAGATGAAGCCTGCTTCTATGAGCTTTTTGGTTTCAGCAATCACCTGTTCTTCAATCTCCAATCTCATTCTCCTTGGAGCTTATTTGACGGGTGCCGCGTCTGATTTAATGGCTAGTCTGTGAACTGCTACATCAGGGGATAAGCCAGGCATTTCGGCATATGTCCAGGCAAAGTAATCCCTGAATTCACAGAGGAGTTCTTTTATCTATTCCACTTGGTCTTCCGGCAAAAGAGAACTAATGAAGGTTGGGTGAGGGTCATCCTCGGTTCCCAAGTTGACTTCTTTTAGCTCATCCATAGTGGCTGCCTGTCCACCATCTTCAAGTTCTTCTGGCGCTGGCTTGACTTCTACAGGCTGATCGTTGTGATCATTAGCTTCATATACTTCTTCATCAGAAATGTTATTAGATTCAACTCCCCTGCAAGTGATGGCTCGGCAAGTCTCCTTCCGGATGCATTTTCGCCTGATAAATCCAATACCTTTATATGCATTCATATCTTTCTGCCGCATTGGACGCGGATTCCCTCCATACCAGAAACTTAGGCACATATGAAGTTATCGTTTGGAGGTGGGAATATTGATCCTCTTTCACAACATTCTCTGAATACCCTTGGTATTAAACCTAGGTAGCCTCGTAGGTAGCAATTCTTTCGAGGACACCGCGGCCGTGTAAAGTATTCAATCCCCCACCACGCTACGAAAAGCGTGTATGGGTCTTCGACAGCACCTGTATGAAAAACACAGTTATTTCCCCGCGAGCGGGTACTTATGAGTATCCCCTTCTCGCCATAGGCGCCGCACCAGTTTTCCATCCCACCACGCTACGAAAAGCATGTATAGGAGGTTTGTCGGTGCGCCGCGAATACCGAAAAAGAGATTTTAGGTGATCACCCACTTCGTCGTAGGCGCCGCACCGGGTTCCCTTCCCACCACGCTACGAAAAGCGTGTATAGGCGGTTTGCCGGTGTGTCGCGAACGACGAAATGAGCTCTCGAAGTGATTACCCAATTCGTCGAGAGCACCGTGATGAACTTCCTCCCACCAAGCTGCAAAAAGCGTGTATAGGTGGTTATTTTGTCGCGCTGCAGACTTCGAAATCGAGCTCTCCAAGTTTTATGGATCGAGGGGTTATACCTTTGTGTTCCATCGGCGACGGGGTGGAGGGCACACGGATCGAGGCAAGGGAAGAGATTTAATTTATAATTAATTATAAATTAATTATGATTAGTTATAATTGACTCTTAACTAATTATATTTAACTTATAAATTAATTAGATTAAATTAGAAATTAATTATATTTAATTATATTAATATATAATTAATTATATTTAATTTAAAATTAACTATAAATCAAATAGTATTAATTTATAATTAATTAAAATTAATTATATTTAATAAATAATTAATTATATTTAATTTTAAGATTAATAATAAATTAATCAAATTTAATTTATAATTAATTAAAATTAATTACAATTAGTTATATTTAATGTATAACCAATCGTATTTAATTTAATTAATTATAAATTAATTAAATATAATTTAAGATTAATTATAAACTAGTTATGATTAATCTTAAATAATAATAATAATAATAAAATAAAAGCAAAATTAAAATAAATCTATACCTAATGTATAAGGGATCGGATAGGCAAGGGAGCAGGTGGTATCGGGCAGAGGGAGCGTCGGGTATGAGGCCGGGCAGAGTGGGTTTGGGTTCAGATCTAGCGGAGGAGATCGACGGGAGTGGGGAAGTCGGGAGGTGTTGGGTTCGGACTTGATGGGGAAGATCAATCCTGGTTTGGCTATGGAGATCGGCCGGAGCTCTCGATCGGGTTGGTAGATGGATGGAGGGGTTCGGCTAAGGGTCGGCGTACAGGAGGCGACGGAAGCCTGGACTTGGAGTTGGATGCCGGCAAGGTAGAAAGATCTCTCTTTCTCTCTCTCTCTCTCTCTCTCTCTCTCTCTCTCTCTCTCTCTCTCTCTCTCTCTCTCTCTCTCCCTCTCTCTCTCTGTGGATTGGCAGCTGGATGAAGGAGAGGGAGGTGGAGGTTTGCTAGAGGAGCTTGCGGTCGAGAGATGGGAAGATCGGACAGAGCAGGGGTTCGACGTGTGGAAGCTGAGCGTGGAAGGATCGCCTAAGAGCTTCGTTTGGTGTCATATTTAACGACACTAGTGGGAGTGCGATCGAGGCGAGCGGGATTGGAGCAGGATTCACGCATGATGTTTTGAGACAGCGCCGAATAGCAGGGCATGGCACTGTAGACCCGGCAGAAATGACTTGAGCGGGATTTGGGTATGGGTAGCGGCAGGTAATGATTTAGGCAGCATTTTTTTATTTCATCTCTTCATCTTTTTGTCTTTAGCTGCATAGGTCAACATAAGCATATAATCAATTTGTTGCCATTTGAGTTTATCTTCATATACACACCATGTTCATAAGGGCATTTAGTGAACCCTTCTTCTCTAAAATATTTATCAATGCATAAATTCCAAGCCCTCGGGGCTTGCTTCAAGCCATACAAAGCCTTTTTTAAGCGATACACCATATGCTCTTTTCCCTTCATAATAAAACCTTCAGGCTGATCTACATATACTTCTTCCTCCAAAACACCATTCAAGAAAGCTAACTTCACATCTAATTGATGAATCTGCCATTTATTCATAGCTGTAATAGAAAAAATTAATCTGACTGTATCAAATCTAGCAACCGGTGCCAATACCTCTTTATAATCTATCCCTTGCTTCTTCTTGTACCCTTTAACTACAAGTCTAGCCTTAAATTTGTTTACACCTCCATCAACATTCTTCTTCACTTTGTACACCCACTTGACACCAAGGGATTTTTGACTTTTAGAAAGTGAGGCCAAACTCCATGTGTCATTTCTCTCAATAGCATCAATCTCCTCTTTCATGGCATCCATCCATCTCTTATCTGAAACTGCCTCACTAAAAGTTAAGGGCTCATCATCTACATATAAAGCAAATTGAGACAACTCCTCATTATAATTTATGGTGTCATATATCTCCTACAAGCTTCTTGTCTTCACATTTTTCATAGCATTACTAGATGATTCTCCCAATCTCACTGTGGTGTGTGGTGGTGTTTGTTGCTCTACATCATCAATAATTTTTTCTGAATTTCTCATAATTGTGGCATCCTCTTTGTTGTCTTTTTCAAGCCAATCCCAAGCAAAGCTCTCCTCAAATCTCACATCCCTACTCACTACCACTTTCTTTGTTATAGGATTATACAGTTTATAGGCTTTGGACCTTTCACTGTATCCAACAAACACACACTTCTCAGATTTTTCATACAACTTCCTTCTCTTTTGATCAGGTACATGAACATAAGAAATACTCCCAAAAACTCTCAAGTGATCAACAGTAGGCTTATGACCACTCCAAATTTCAAAAGGGGTTTGAGATGGAGTGCTTTTTGATGTCACCCTATTCAACAAATACACAGCACATGACACAACTTCATCCCAAAGCAAATTGGGCACTTGCCTCTCCTTCAACATACTCCTAACCAATCCCATAATGGTTCTATTCAACCTCTCAGCTACCCCATTTTGTTGTGGTGTGTATCGAGTTATTAACTGATGGCGTATCCCATTCTCCTTCAAATAAATTTGCATCTCATGACTAATATATTTTTCACCTCTATCACTCCTCAACACCTTAATGAAATGGTCACTCTCCTTCTCTATAAGTGCTTTGAATATTTTTAGGTATTCAAATACTTGTGACTTCTCTTTCAGAAAATACACCCAGACTTTTCTTCTATAATCATCAATAAATTTGAGAAAATAACAATTACCTCCAATAGAAGTAGTGTGCATCGGTCCACATAAATCTGAATGAATAAGCTCCAATGGCTTCAAGGCTCTCCATGATTTTCCAACTGGAAATGGTGCTCTACTCTGCTTCCCTGCAACACATGCTTCACAGATCTTATCTTGAACTTCCTTTTTTATCTTCTACAAGTTCTCCATTCAACTTCAATTAGTTAACAATGGCAATTACTCGATTAAAATATTCTTCCACACTTTCCGACTCCTTCATCTTCAACATATCAAATTGGCTTCGTAGGGTTTGTAAACGTACCATTTTCACTTTCTCATCTCCTTTGTAAGAAGCATGTAGTGTATTCCAAGCCTCCTTCATGGTCTTCGCCGTAGAGATCCGCTCAAAAATAATTTCATCTACCGCTTGATAGATGAAGAAAAGGGCCTTCCGATCTTTCTTCCGATTTTCTTTTAATTCTTGAAGAAGCCTTTGATTCAAATATCTCTCAACTTCGGGCTCCTGAAAACCGCTCTCTACAATCTCCCACAACTCTTGAGATTGATACAACACCCGCATTTGAATACTCCATTGATTGTAATTCTTCCCTATGAACTTGGGCAATTGAGGTTGCAAATTATTGCTGCTTGAACTCGCTGTCATTCTCCAACCGGGCTCTGATACCAATAATGGAAGCAATGCAAAATAGAAAAGCAAAAAACTGGAAGAGAACACTAAAAACACAACCTTATGTTCTCAATAAAGCTCACGCCCAAAAAGAAAATCGAAAGTACTGACCACACAGTCTTTCACGGGCAAAAAACAGAGGGCAAGTCCGAAAATTTTTTTCACAAGATACACACACAGGAAAACTAAGCAGTTTAAATAACTGTCTAATTAAAATAACTAAAATTGAAACAGCGCATGGTTTGAAAATCCAACAAAAATAACTTAGCTATTTTGGTTGTAAAAAATAGCTTTTATTGTAAAAATATTTTAAAAAATAATGAAAAAATAATAAGAAAGTAATAGTCAAAGAAAATTAAATTTGCTGTCTGAAAAACAAAGCAGCAAAAAGCCTCTCCCAGATATATTCTTACTCTCAAATACCTATTATGTGGTTTATTTTTGGCATAATAATGAACTGAAATTTATTCAAAAAGTGATTTTTCCACAAAAATTTTTTTTTTCAACTGAAATGTATTCGAAAAATCTTCCAGATAAAAAATCTGTCGTAACTTGTTTATAATCCGACAGAGGACGGAACCCGATCAGGAGCTGTTCGCCGGAATGCCGAGGACTGGCTGTTGAAATTCTCCAAGGAATATTTTTACGGTGTTTCTGCCAAAAATTTTGCTGAATTTTTCTAACGAGAGTTTCTACATACTGGCCGCCGCTCTCCTTCTACGTTGGTTCTTGTGATCGTTTCTTCTTTGGTGTAATCCGGCGGATATTCTCTCAGAAAAATATTTTCTTGTAGCGTGCAAATTATCTTTTGTGTGTGTGACTAATAGCATAAAGCTTTAAAATATTTTTAAAAAAATCCAAAACAAATATGAATCATTCAAAAGCTAAGAACATAGATCATATCATCGTTTACTGATGCATGAAAATTTAGCTTACGTGCATGCAGATCTCAAAGAACAAAGAAAGATAATAGAGGAAAAAATTGAAGCCCTTCAATAGAAAAAGATAAGGAGAGTATATGTGGTATCGGGAAACAATCTATGCAAAGCAAGTGATTTGTCTTCTTATTTTAAAAAATTTAAAAGAGAAAATGGATTCATACCAGCTTGGAAAGAGATGTTGTGAACGAGGCTGGAAAGAGGGTGATTGCTTCTAGACTCCAATGCCTTCTTCCATGATTCCATTACTTCTTTATCTTTAACTGGTTTAAAGCAACAGAAGCAGCCCATCACCCTTCTTTTCCACCTTCCTTTTCCTCTTCTTGATCCACCTTCCTTTTTCTTCTTCGTCTTCTTTTCCTTCTTCTTCTTCTTCTTCTTCTTTTTATTCTTCTATAACTATTTGTTTAATTATAATGCCTCTATGGATTGACCCAAGAGTGGATCAAAGAAATCATATAAATCATATAAATGATCAAAGAAATCATACAATGCCAACAAAAGAAATTGGATCCATAAATGATCAAAGTTTAAGAGCTTACCGGAGAAAGTTTATTCTCCAATATGTTTTTGCTGCTCGTGTTTTTCATTAGGTGGAGTTTCTATTTCGGCCTTCTTTGGATGATAGGATTATCACTGGAGAGAAGAAAACCACGCGGTCCTCTTGAAAATGAATGGAGGATGGCTGAATCCGAGCGTTCTAAATTTAGCTTTTTTTCCTTATTTCTATTTTACTAAAAAACCTGTTGGAACGTAAAGCTGTGTAAACTTTAATATGATGAGGTTACCCGTTGGTGCGCATTAAGCTGACTAGACACTTAGATACGTCAGCCCAAATCTTGAGGCATATTTGAATTGTATTTCGAGATTAAATTTAGGATCATCCAAATTCAAATTTCAACAAATTTTAGTCAAAATGAACCCACAATACCAAAAAAATCAAATCCGTGCCCAAATGAGCACAAATAAAGGATTTGAAGCGTAATTAGAAACTTCATAGTATTAAGTTAATAACTAAATGATCTCATAATCAAATCAAGCAGCTTGATAAGTCGAATCCAAAGAGACCAAAACTGCTTAATTCTAATGTTATTAAGCCACTTAAATGTTGAACGAATACTTTATGATCAAGGGAATCAATGTGGGCTATTTGATAGAGTATTTTGAATTTTCTTCATATTTGTGAGCATGCCACTCTCAAAAATTTATAAATAATCCACCATTCTCTACATGAGGAGGAGGAGGAGAAGCTTGGACTGATAGCTTAGACTTGGGCTTGAGATTCAAGAGAGCTTTGAGGCACTAAGGATCACATGACAACACCTTCGGGCCATCTTGAAACTATTTCCTTCAGCCTTCATTGGCCGACCACGATGATCCTCAGTACACCATAGCTCGACTAAGGTCCTTCTAACCTTCGCCCCCCCCGCCCCTCACTATGTTTCTCGAACCACTGTTGCTGATCAACTATGGTTCTCAGACCACCGTTGCTAGACTACGATCTTCCAACCCCCGTTGACCGACTACAGTCCTCCATTCATTGTTGCTCGACTACAGTACTCCAACCATCATTGCCCGACTACGGTCCTCCAACAGCATTGTCGCCCAGTTTTAGTCCTCCAACCAATGTTGTCGAACTAAGGTCTTCGGACGACTATCATTTGAATATGATCCTTCTGACCTCTATTGCCCAATAATTATAATCTTTCGACCATAGTGAAAGTTTGAGTAGGTTGTTAGACCTAATACAACTGCTCCAAGGCTAACCAAAAGGGATGGTGAATTGGTAATTTAAAAATTCTCTTGAATTTTATAAAACTGATTTAAGATATTTGACACTATGATAAATTTTCACAAAAATATTTTTCAACCACAATAATTAAAAGTGTAGAAAATAAAAATTCAGTAAAAATAAAAGAACAGAAGAATACCAAATTTTATAGTAGTTTGGTCCAACTAAACCTACGTTCACTCCTTGGAGACTCCTCCAAGTATTGCACTAAATAATAGTATCTCTCCTTTTACCCTCACAGCCAGTTGGAGAAGCCTTTACAAACTCTCTTCTACCAACCCAGTATGGTAGAAAATCGACGCCTTTTATACCCTCCAAGTGATAACAGCATACCAACTCGTCCTTTTCACCCTCCTAGTGAAGGTAGATAACCCAACGTTCTTTTTCACCCTCTTAGTGATAGCAGAGAACTAAACGTCCTTTTTAACCCTCCTAGTGAAGGCAGCGAACTCGATCTCCTTTGAAAAACTTCTCTAGAATCTTTAAGGATGTTGGATAGAGTTTTCAAGGAGCAAACAAGAGATCCTCACCTTTAGGCAACCTTGTGAATTCCCTCACAATTTTTTCTTACAAGCTCTCTCTCTCTCTCTCTGTCAGCTCTCAAAAATACTCTACCAAACACTCTCCTTTTCTACTCTCAAGAGAAATTCGAAGTAAGATCTAAGAGTGTCAGTTTTTAGAACACTTATATATGAAAAACAAGAAAAATCATCCAGAAAATTGAAAATTTTCAACTTGAAAGAGTCCAATCGTACAGTACGATCGCACTTCGTCTGTACGAACAGTTCAAAAATCCATATACGATTCCATACGAACCTGATTTCATACTCTGTAAATCGTCTGTACAAAATAGCATCGTACTATATGAACAGTTCAAAACTGAACGCATTCATCTGGTACGATCGTGTACGAATCTCATTTCATAATCTGTCGTTCATCTGTACGAATTGACATCATATAATATGAACAGTTAAATAAATCATGTTTCTCTCGTTACGTAAGTGGACAACCTTATTTCGTACTCTGTGAATCGTCTATACGAACATACATCATATCGTACGAAATATACAACGTATCGTACAAACAGATCAAAAAATGACAAATTCATCTAGGATAATCTAGTACGCACCCATTTTATACTTTACAAGTCATCTGTATGAACCATAATCGTACAGTACGAATAGAAGAAAAAAATTTCCATAATTTGCTTAACTTTGTTTTGGGAGGAAATATCATTACAAATCGTCAAGTGCGACTTAAAATCATACAGTATGATTAGTTTTAAAATTTTAAGTTTTAATCACTCCCCTAGTGTGTGTGTGTGTGCATGGTTACCCAATTTATAATCACACTCTCTCAGACTCAAGAAAAATAGAAAAATTTCCAGACTTTATTACATGAAACCCTAGTCTAATATGTCTTGAAGTCTTTAGTAGTTTGGAGTATGCTTTTCCTGAAATGTCAGTACACACAACCAAACAAAAAAAATATATCTAATATATGTTAGAAGAAATAGTAATCATAACAATAATATTTTGGTATCATCAAAAAAATCACATGATATTAAAACTTAATTTTGAAATCTAAGTTACAATACATAGTCCTATTGACAGATGTCATCCTACCTTCGTTCTCGACTATAGTCCATCGACCTACAATCTTTTGACCAATGGCATCTGGCTACTACAATGCTTACTAATTTCATCACCTACCATCATTGATAATACCAATGCATGCCATCATGTGTAAGATAAACACATGTCATCGACATAAACTCTTACTCCCAACTTCAGCACAATCTTTGCCAAAGAGCTCTTTCAATTGAAAGTTTAAATGATGGTTGTGAAACCATTTGAACAACTGAATGACACACCAAGAGGAGGGTGAATTGATGTTTTAAAAAAAAATTTCAATTTTTTTTAATTAAAATTAATTTCCCAAACTTAAAATCAAAATTGATTTTTTAATGCAGAAGCAAATAATGAAACAAAAGCTATTTTTTGTCTTTTATTTTTTTTGTAGGAAAATAAATATTTTTTTATTCTTTTTACATTTTTATTTTTATTTCTTTTTTAAACCAAGGTTGAATCTTAAAACAATCATAATGATATAGTATTACAAAGATAACAATGCTCAACCCAGATTTGTACGAAAGTAAATGTGCAAGAAAAATAAATCGCATAAAATAAAGTGTGAAAGTAGAGGAACAAACATTAGAATTTTATAGTTGTTAGATCAACTTGACCTACTTCTACTCCCCGAAGTCCTCCTTTGAGTCCTCTTTGAGTATTACACTAAATAATTAGTGTTTCTCCATTAGCCCCTACGGCAAGTCGGAGAAATCCTTACAAAATCATTTACACCAATCTAGTGTGACAGAGTAAGCGAATCCCTTTCAATAACTCAGTGCGACGGAGTAGCTGAATCTCTTTCACTAACTCAGTGTGATGGAGTAGTTGAATCCCTTTTACCCTTCTAGTTAGGCGGAGTAGCCCAATCTCTTTCATCCTTCTGGTAAGGCAAAATAATCCGATAACTTTCACCTTCCCTTGGTGCAATGGAGTAGTAGGTGACTCTTTGACAACAAAGGGGTCTTCTTCTTAAAGCTTCCCTCAAGACAAACATTAACACAACTCGGTGCAAGTTGGTCGAAGCAACTATGTGAAACTCCCTCTCACACTCCCTTAAACCTACAAGGATCTTCTCCCACTCTCATAACTTCACCCTTTCTCTCCCTTGCTTAAAGCTCTCTCGTTAATGCTTTCTCACAGAAGACACAATCTAATGTCTTTCAAAAGACTTTTATAAAGTCTATTAAAAAAGCTTAAATAAAGGGCCTTAAAAGCCCCTAATTTTTTAATTCTTTCATCTTTGTTTGTATAGTACGATGCATGGATTATACAATATGATTAGTTCAATTGTGCCTTATCAGTATTGTACGATGAATGGTGGTATGCAAAATCTGTTCAAAAACTTTCATTGAACATCCAGTATGAACTTATGGACATCTAATATGATTAGTACAATCGAATCACAGTTTATCTTGGATGAACTCTAGGATGACCAAAAATATCTCTATCAATCATCTAGTATGATCCAATTCATATCATACAATCTTCAATCTTAATTACCCTAGATTCTATTGATTAATCATAGGGATTAAATTAGGCAAGATTGTAAAATATTGTATAGTACGATTTAGTTCATACAATATGAATAGACTAATTTTTAAAATTCAAAATATTGCCTAATTTTAAATGGTGGCGGGGACTTCTGATTATAACTAATTACCCTATAAAATTTAAATCAGCGGTACGATTAGTTTATTTTTAATTTCAATTTTATTTTACTTAAGTTAATATTTTAATTTATTTCTAATTAAGCAGATCATATAGTACAAACTTTAAAAAAAATAAACATTTAATTACACTCCCCCTGTGTGTATGCATTATTACTAAGCTCACATACCCCTGTTACAAAAGTAGACTCAAGAAAAATAAAGATTACATACTCTTTAAAACATACATTGACGATCATACTAACTTAACACAGTCCTGAGCCGATTCTTTAATCATTATCTGGTGTATACTATGCCTAAAAGGTTAGTACCACACGGAAATATACATGTAGTATTTAAAGAAGGAGAACATAAATAAACATCTAATAATATTTATAATCATCAAAACTTAAAGTCAGGCTCCAAGATTTGTAACATCAACCTTAACTAACTAATGTGTTATTTACAGTGTATCAATGTCTTCCTCTAAGGAACGACTTCATTTATATTTAAATACAAATGTAATTGGAATCACTTTAACTAATATAAACCTCATTATTTTCCCCTTTTAAAAGTTTTTCATATAAATTTTTGGTGTGCCTTATAATTCTTGCACTCCTTTATCTGTATTTGTTAGATCCTTATAAAAATCTAGAACGTTAAATTCTATATATATCTCTCTACCACTACGAATGTTTCAACATGCAACAACACCCACCCTATCAAAGAGTATATTTAGGTCAAGTGTATCATAAAAGTAATTTAAAATATATATTTAATATAAATATAAGATAAGATCATTTATCTTATAAAAAAATTAAATGTGATTTATTGTAAAAAACTTATCATGCACTAATTATATAAATTGTTTTTATGTGAATAGTATTTAAATAAATTTCTATTTTCATGGGAAAGGTAGCATAGGTCATGAAAGGGAGATTTGATATATACACTTCACCCCATTTATATTCCATAAATCACAAGAATGTTTATAGATACTGAATATGCATAACATGATACAGAGATATCATCGTAAGATCTGAGTCATTATGATGAATACATTGACGTCAAAATCTTCTAATTCAGAGCTTGTAATGGCCCAAAAATGTTGAGCCAGTTCAGAATGAGTTTGTTGATTGGGTCGAACTACTACACGATATTGTTCAAATCATTTTGGGAAGGTATGAATTTTTTACCAAGTGAAGTAGCCTACAAAATATACAATTATAAGAAAATAATGGGAAGTTTTTGGTGGAGTTAACAATAGTGAAACTCGTAGGTAATTACGATGGATTTTTCAAAGCCATCCCACCATTTTCATGCACTGTTAGAAATTGTTAGTATTAAAAATCGATGGATTTCAATAAAAAAAATCAACAACAAATTTAAGATATCAGCCAAAATGTCTTAAGTTTATGAGTCAATAGTTGATTTTATCTTATTATAATTGGATGTCCTCTTTAGGGCATAAAACACAAGCCCTCACCAACCTCTTCATCTTCTTCTATCATGATTTCATTACATCTTGTTTTCAAGGGTGGAACCCTGTTATGTTAAGGGTGGGCAGCCCACCCTAAAAATAATACTTATGATGGTGAGAAATTCTATAAATTTGCCCCCCCCCCCCCAAAAAAAAAAAAAAACTTATCCTATTTGACCCCGCAGCCACATTCGATCCGCTCGAGTATCCCGAACAATGCCTCTAGGGACCAGGCCTTCGATTGTTGCTGTCACAACCCAACCTGATAAGACCCACTTATGGGGCATGTCCTATCGTATTGAGTTGTAACAGGCAAATCTGAAGCTCTAATTTTGGAAATAGTTCAAAATTCTTTTTCCAATTTAAACTTTTAAAATAAACTACATAGCTACTAAAAATATCCAAAGTACTGTAAATAAACTTTTAGAATAAATTAGCCATGACTGTATAAAAATCAAGAAAAAAAGTACATATAAAGTCTGATCAAATCCTAAACTGTTAATCAATAAGTTCCTTCCCTTTCCCAGATCCTATAAATTAGAAGCAAAGCCACAACGATCTTAAACATCTCAGTAGGTCACACAAACTGATCTAAATTTTTAAATTCTTTTATTAAATATTATTTATAATATTTAAAAATATTTAAATGCAATATATTAAATCATTGTATTAAGCAAAGTAATAAGAGTATAATAGTTATCCAATAATTCAAATAATAATTCTATGTGATTAAGTAAATAGAAATTCATATCACAAAATAGTTCATATATATTTTCTTTTCTTTTCCTAGACTCAGTAGAATCTCAAAGGATTCTTGCTCCTTATGACTCTCTTTTATACTTATAGTACTGGAACAAGCTCATAGGCACCAGAATATGGCTTATAACACTAAAATATGGCTTATAGGCAGCAGTATATTCTTGGTCACATATAAAATTTTAAAGAATTCTAACCCCTTATATCTCCTAATAGATATTCTTTCAATCACATAAGCATATATTTCATCACATTATAGAAATTAAAGCATAATTGAGGTCATATCACAATTACACAATTTTTTATAATGGTAGATAACAAAAATTCTTACTGAGCAAAATTTCATAGTTTCAAAATATAGTTAAATTACCAAAGATTGTGTTAAATATCATTTCAAGATTTTAATTGTGCTACGGTATTTTTTTTAATGTCCATATGATTTTTTATTCAATTAAAACTTTATAAATTTCAAAATACCTGGTATAAAATTTCTAAAAAATACTCAAAATATTCATAATCTCAATCTCTATAATATATAAAAAATTATGCAATGAAAGTTTTACTGTTGTAAATTTTTTCGTATTTTTTTGGTAATAAAAATAGAAATTTAATAAAAAAAATCTAAAAAATACTTCATATTTTTGAAAATTAAGATAGACATAATATGAACTACCTCGATATGGACAACTTTCCTAATTTGGTGAACGGCTGAAAATGAGCCGAAGTGGCTCAAAATCCTTTCTTTCCTCTCCAAATCTCTCTCTTTCACTCTTCTGCTAAGCGACTGCGATCAAACGAATGAATCAAATAGTGGATTTTTTAATTTCAAGTGTTATTAGCGGCCTAGTGTTGTGGCGCTATTACCCAACACTACTGTTCTAGTTTAAGATCTCAAATTCCATAGCTGAGTGTGCCCTAATGTCACTATTTTGCACCTAGTTGGTGATGTAGTGCCGAAGCACTCGAACACCCAACATTTGGGAGCTCCAAAAGTGAAATTTTTAGATTTTGCCAAAATTTGCTCCAAACCCGTGGGACTCATTCTAGAACACTTGCAAACTTTTCCAGAATTAAAACACTTCCAAACACATACAAATTGATTCAAATATAAAAAATGTAATAGGTTACCTGACTTCTAGTCAGGTCAAATTGGTTTGAATAGAACTCTGAATCTGGAGGTCTCACAACTCTTCCCTCATAAAAAATATCATACTCAACATTTCCAAACCAAAACAAGTTAGAATAAACTTTGATACAGCTGTCTCATCTTAGATTTCTTCTCCTAAGTAGCCTCTGTTATGATCCTATGCTTCCACTAGACCTTGACCTTTAGAATCTATTTACTTCTTAGCTTTTTAACATCATGTGCCAAAATCCTATCCGGCTCTTCACTATGGTGCCTATTTAACTGAACTTCAATATCTTCAACAGATAATCTTTACCCAGAATTAGATACTGACTTCCTCAATGAAGATACATAAAATATATTATGTATCTCTGACATATGATCATGTAACAATAACATAAAAATAAGAACTATCAATCCTCCCAATAATCTTAAAAGGTCCAACATACCCGAGACACATCTTATTGATTCTTTTAAATCTACTGACACTCTTCTTAGGGTTGACTTTGATATAAGCAAAATTGCCACTTTTGAATTTAATGATTATGTGCCTTTGATCATAATATTTATTCTACTAATTCTATGTAGATCTTAACCTTTCTCGGATAAGGTTGGTTTTGGATGTGGTGTCATCCACAAAGGTTGACCCTATAACCTATCTATTACCCACCTCTATCAAAGGCAAAGGGGTCCTATACATCCAATCATACAAAGCTTCATAAAGAGTCATACCTATGCTGGACTAATAACTATTATTATAAGCAAACTCTATCATCAAGATATGATCTTCCCAGCTATCCCAAAGTTTAAAACACAAAGTCTCAGAAGATATTTTAGCACCTAAATAGTCCTCTCAAATTGTCCATCAGTATGAGGATGAAATGTTATACAAAAATGTAGTTTCATTCACAGTCCTTGAATACCTCTCCATACCTTAGAGGTAAATTGACCATAATGATCAGATACAACCACCTTCGGTATAGCATGCAATGTGATGCCCTAAAAGTAAATTTAGAAGAATTATTTTTTTATCTTTTAATATACAATAAATAAAGCTGCATAAATTCTTTAATCAATATAAATACCGACAAAAATAAAATTATCGATCAATATATATATATATATATATATATATATATATATATATATATATATATATATATATATATATATATATATATATATATATATATATATATATATATATATTCAATTCCCAAAAATCATATACATTTCTTAGGATCTATATAATTATATCATAACTACTCTATCATAAATACAAAAGAATAACAAAATTAATAAGAATATAAACCTGAAGGATTCTGATCAATCTCTCACTTCTACTCTATTACCCTAACCTGAAATCATTTAAATCACATATAATGAGATAAATAATCCAGCAAGTAACCAAATCCAACAACTAAACTCAAAGCACAATAAAGAAGCAATATGCATGTCTAATTTGTTCAAATCAATCATAGTCATATGATCATGAATCAGTGCAAAAATAGTAAAACCTATATATAGTAGTAGTAGAGTCAATAAATAGTAAAATAGTAGGTATGGGAACTAGTAAAGCAGTATAATGTGAAAGCTAGTAAACCAATTCAGATGTCAAAACCATAAAGCATTCATCATATCAGCACTATCAATAGGTGACAATTAGTAAATGAATCATATAGATCGATAATACTAAAGTATTGGTAAAGACTATCATAAATCCTATTAGTACAGTAAACCAGGAGCACTAATAATAATGTAGTAAACTAATAATAGTAATCACATTCTATATCAGTAACAGTGCAATATCATAATCACGTGATCAATATGAGACATAATCAGTCAATCAATAAATAATACAGTGAATTAATAATAATAGCATCAATATTAATAATATACAAATAGTACATCAATATTAATATCGATGATAGTGTCAGTATCTATATCGATATTAGTAAACCCATAGCAATAATAATAAATCAATAAATAATGAATAGTAAAGCCATATAATAATAATGAATTAGTAACATGCATTTAAGTAATCATATTAATCAGGTAAGAAGTCTTAGCTTAAGTAGTATTTTTTAGTATTAGTAATCCATAGTCAATAATTATAGGCTCAATAAACAGAGTTGTCACTCTTTTGCCTGTCGACACTATAATAACTTTTTATAACTCACAATCAGTATCATGTAAATCAGTTGAGGATAATATCTAACCATATATTTAAAGGAAAGCTCATCGACTCATCATCCTGTACAGATCAGTTTGTCTCCAGTCAATGTCAGTGAAACTAATCTTTTATTTATTTTTCACACATATTAATATCACATTTTTTAACAATAATAGTGAGTAGCTATTACTTAGCTATATATCTACATTCAATTCCAATGCTTGTAGGAATAGTATGCTTACAACAAAATATCAATTATTCAATCAGTAAAAATAGTATAAAATATAGTAACTTTCATTTTACCCAAAGAAATTTAATAAATGTTACAGTCAAAATATCCAGATAAGCAGTATGATAAAATACAAAAAGTTGTGTGATAAAAGTAATAAATCCAGAGAAATTTAATAAAATTAATTTTGGAGAGAATCAAACATTTAAAATCAAAATATTTAAAAATAGAAATAGGATTAGAATCACCTACATTGATATGAACAATTTTTAACAAAGCGGTAAAGCAATCTGACAGCTAAAATTTGTTTCTCCCTTTCTCTCTGTTGCGCTACAATTCAAACATAAATTCAAAATTTTTTATTTTAAATCATTTTCAAATTTTTGGATTGTTACAATCTATCCACATTAAAAAATATAGTCCTTAATATTTCTCTTAAGAATTTGGGTACAATTGATATAAAATAAATCTGTATTAACATAAATCAAATAAAAAATCAAATTAAAACTCATCAAATCAATAATCAATACTTATCACACAGTCATATAGTTCATTCAATCACATGTCATTCACTTATGCAATCAATTAAGCATGAAAAACATACACCTTAATCTACCTAATCTACCCAACTTACAATCAATTCTCTACAGTTATCGTAACAATTCAATCAATTCTTCTAGTAACTACTCTGATACCAATTTTGTGTAATGCCCTCGAATCTAATTTAAAAAAATTATTCTTTTATCAATATAAATATCAATGGAAATAAAATTATCGATATACATATATATGTATATATATATATTCATTTCTCAAAAATTATGTACACTACTCAGGATTTATAAAATTATATTATAACTATTCTGTCTTGAGTACAAAAGAACAACTAAATAAAAAGAGCTTGAAGGATCCTGATCAATCTCTTACTCCTACTCCTTTGCCCTAATCTGAAATCATTTAAACCATATATAATGAGCTAAATAGCCCAACAAGTAACCAGATCTTATAACTGAACTCAAAGAATGATAAGAGAGTAATATGCACATCTAATCAATTTAATACTAGTAATAGTCATATGATCATGAATCAGAAAAAAATAATAAAACTCACATACAACAGCAGTAGAGTTTGTAAATAGTAAAATAATACGGTATAAGAACCAGTAAACTAGTATAGTGTGAAAGCAAGTAAACTAGTATATGTGTCAAAACCATAAAGCGGTCTTTGTATCAATACTATCAATCACTGATAATTAGTAAAAGAATTATATAGATCGATAAAATCAAAGCATCAGTAAATACTATCATAAATCATATCTATACAGAAATATCATTACAGGAAACTAATAATAGTAATCACATTTTATATCAATATCAATGCAGTATTATAATCACATGCTCAACGCATCACATGATCAGTTAATTAGTAAATAATATATATTATAGGAAAGTCAGCTATTACCGGCTGCAAATTTTTTTTTTCCGGCGATTCTAAACATTATCGGCGGTTTACCGTCGGAACATAAACCGCCGGTATTAGGGGCGTAGGAAATGATTTTCGGCGGCCTTTTACCGGCGGTTATATATTCAGGCGGCTTATCAACGGTTTTGGCAGCCGGTATGTTCCGGCGGTTATAGCACCGGTAACTACCAGTAATTCACCGGCGGCTTTTTGGCCGTGAACAATGCCGATATAACCGGTGGTTTTACAGGCGGCTCATTTATATTTCCGGTGCTATGTTAACTTTATGGTATCGATGTTTTCGGTGGTAGAACGGCTGACAACCACCGGTAAACCGTCGGTTAACCGCTGGTCCATTCCGACGGTTTTAGTGATCCATCTGGTGACGAATATTCTGGCGGCCAAATCGACGGCGCCCGGTGGTCTAATTGCTAGTGTTCGCCAGTATTTTTTGGCGGCTATTTTATATTTCCGGCGGTCTCTGAAACCCATCTGGTATCAAAGATTTCCAGCGGCCAGACTGCCGGAAAGCCACCGGAAACCTGTAGCATTTGAAAAAAAAAATTGACAGGCCCTCCTCTATTTACTCAGATTCCACAAACCTGCATAACAAAAATTTATCACAGTATATATTGGGCAACACACCACTATAATTAATGCACAGATATGGGCAACACGCCACTATAAACAAAATAATTTCAATAATAAACAGAATATATAAAGTTTAAACCAAATGTTCATTAAAGCAAATATTTAAAGATGTCAACCTTAACATAACAAGTTCATCAAACTCAATGTTTAAACCAAATGTTCATAAAACAAATAAAATAACTAATCATCCTCCGTCTCCTCACTGTCTGGTGTTTCATGTGTCTGCTCTTGATCTTTCTTCTTTTGATTTTCATCTCTATAAGCTCGCAGCTCTGCCTGCATCTCATTTTGTGCCTTTCTCATCTCTTCTATCTCTCTCGTCAAGGCTATAACCCTCTGGCTAACAGTTTCTTCAACTCTAATAGGATCATAAAATGCTGATGTGGATGAACTACCCTCAATAGCATAACCTTGCAAACCCAGGCCATATACCCTCCCTCTATGCCTTCCTCCAATAACATCTGACCACGTATGATACTCAGAATACTGGGTCGATCCTGAAGATGATCCCTCACCAGTAGACTGATGACTCTCTCGAACTTGTACAAAATTATCCTGTGTGAATAAATTCATAAAATAAATTAATATTAAAATGACATTTTTTATATTAAATTTATATTTTTGAACTCCAAAAATTATACTCACATGAGCTTTTTTCACCTTTTCATCAACCCACTGATGGTCAGTTGATGTTGGTGAGTCCTCGTATACAACTCCAGTGGGGTCGGCGCCCAGCCAAGAAACTCTTTCTAAAAATAGAGGATAGAGTTAAAATGATATACATATTTTTATTAAACTAATTGAAAGCTTTTACCAGTCATCATCTATATTCTGTATGAGGAACAGATCCACCAGTATGAAGGGAGCTTCCTAAACCCCCGCAATCAGATGCTCTGTTCTGCTTATTTTGCTCTCTTATTTTTATGAACTCAGGGGTCACCCAAGCTCTACTCAGATATGCCCATACGCCCTCTCCAATCCATGATGGATGCTGCCCGGACTTTCTAATGTCCGTGAACATGTCCCTAAGACAGGTCGATCCTCTCCTCTCAAAATTATTTCTGAACCTCGTGCTATGCTCAGGCAACCACCTAAAATTTTTCTGTAAAAAAATTAGAAACATAATAAATAATATTAATACAAATTAAATTAAATATTTTAATTCATGCCAAATAAATATACCTGAAATTCTCTAAACCACATATCCTTAATTTCCTTTGGGATCTTCTTCCATGATAAGTAAGGAGCATCATATTTGCTCTTTATAATGTCCTGAATATTGTGGGTAGGTGGCCTTGAGGGATTGAAGCTACAGGTTAATTAATTTTGTCAATAACATATAATATATCAAATTACAATAAATTAAACAAAAAAAGCTGAACTTATGTATTGCTCTCAAGCTCAATGTATAGATGCTTATCAGCTACAGCTGCAGGATCCCCAGCACCAACTACTGCTGGTGTAGATGGTCCACCATGTTCTGGCTGCACCGGACATGGGTAATAATATGGCGGGGGGGTAAGGAGGGTAAGGTATGGTGGATAGACCAGTTTGTAATGCTGGTGGGATGTAATATGGATAGAATGGAGCTGTATGTGCCTGATCTAGAGAGGGAAATCGAGGACTCGTCGACGCAGGAGTGAAGTACCCAGGAAAGGGTGGTGGTACACTAACAGCAGGTGGATCTAACTAGCCTCAACCCTACTCATTGGGGGACTGCTGCTGACTCCTGGGTGGTGGTGGTGGTGGTGGTAGTGGTGGTGATGGTATCACTGGTGGAACTGAACTCCACCCCTCACTTTCATCAGGTTGTCTAGGTCTGCTAGGTCCAACACTCAACTTTTTTTAGAAAACTTTGAGGTGTAGGATCTACGAGGAGGATTGTCACCTGAAGCCATCTGCATTAAAAGAAGGAATTATTAAATCATTATAATAAGTAAAAATAAAAAAAATAGAATGTAGATAAAAAAATTACAACAAATAGAAAGAATTACAGAATACACAATGATAATTAACATACAAAATAGATTTAAAAAAACTACTCAGAATCTGAAATATTTTCACTGCTCTCCAGGGTATCTTCAATTTCATCATCGTTCTCACTTGATGAGCTAGTTGAACTATTCACAATTTCTAACTGTATTTCAATATTATGGGATATAGTTGGCATCTCCTCAATTTCAACAGACCTATAATTTGACATCTCATCCTCTTGATGTGTAGTTGCTACAATGTACTGTTGATCAATTATCCCCATGCTTTTATTTTAATAACAGCTAGCCAATCTTGTTTATCCCTATGACCACTGGGATATTTGTTGAAATAAACTTGAATAGTTTGACTTGCTAACACAAATGGATCAAACTTCCCATATCTTCTGCTATGTTTTACATCTACTAAACCATACGTAGGATGAACCCTTGTGCCTCTATTCTGTACTGGATCATACCATTGATAATTAAATAAATATACAAAGTTTTCATCTTAGCCTGGATACTTCAGGTCAAGAACCTCATTCAGAATACCATAATAGTCACACTCATCTTCTTCATGAGTATTCCCTCTAACACATACTCCACAATTTTTAGTTTTTCTTCCTTCACTCCATGACTTGGAATGAAATCTAAACCCATTCACTATATATATTGGCCAGGTCTTCACTTTTTGCATTGGGCCCCATGCTAGTGCTTACAGATCTTTATCGAAATAGTTGTTATCAGCATTATGTACCTAAAAAAAATTTTACATGTATTTAGTATTTAATAAGATATAATTCAAATAAAAATTTTAAAATTTAGGGGCTCACATAAGATTTAAACCAAGTTGGGAATTCATTTGCAATAACTTGCTCAATATCCATAGTATCTGTTAGAGGCAAATTGCTTACGAAATACCTGGTGACAAATCATCCAAATAATATTTTAGTATTTCAAATAAATATTACTCATTCTGCACATTATGGAAGAACTTACTCTAAGATTGTTTGGACTTCTTCACAGTTCAGTAGCACATATAAAGTTACTGTTTTGATTTCTAAATCGTTGAGAAATCTTTCAATACATTTGTCACTGGGCTTTCCACGACTTCTAAAGACTGATAGTGCACCCTGTGATTGTTCTTATACATCAAAGTCCATATTACGACCAATCTTTGTTCTTGTACTCCTTATATGGGGCTCGAAGTAGTAAGAGCAGAATTGGGTTGTTTCTTGAGACAAATATGCTTCACATATCGATCCTTCTAGTCGTGCTTTATTCTTAACATATTTTTTCAACTTGTTCAAATATCTATTAAATAATTAAAAATATCAAGTTAGTAAACTTATGTTTTTAACTTATTTAAAAATATTTTAAATAACTTAATAAAAACATGTTTTACCTCTCGAAAGGATACATCCAACGATATTGTACAGGTCCACTAACTCTAGCTTCATAAGATAGATGGACTGGAAGATGTTCCATAGAATCAAAAAATCCCGGGAAAAATATTTTTTCTAACTTGTATAAGATGATTGGTATGTTCTCCTCATACCTCCTTAAAGCATCTTCGCTTAATTTAGATGAACATAAGTCTTTGAAGAAAATGCTAAGCTCAGTCAATGGATTCAATATGTAATATGGTAACATACACACTATGATTGGAAGGAGAACCTCCATGATTATGTGACAATCATGACTTTTGAGTCCAAATAACCTCGCAGATTTAAGGTCAACACATCGGCTTAAGTTTGATCCATAGTTATCAGGCATTTTTAAACCTTTAAACCACTGACATATTGATTTTCTTTGCTCTAACGTGAAAGAGTAAGGTGCTTTGGGCTTCATAATTTTTTCGTCGGTGGTTGTTACTAACTCTAAATTTTTTTGCCGGTAGTACTCTTTAATGTCCATCCTAGCTTTGACATTATCCTTGCTCTTACCTTTGACATTCATAATTGTATTAAAAATGTTATCCAGGAAGTTCTTCTTAATGTGCAGAACATCCAAATTATGCCTTATCAAATTTGTTCTCTAATATGGTAATGTCCAGAAAATACTTTTTTTGATCCAATTATATTCAACACCATATCCCGAAAATTTAGACTCTGATAACATTGGAAAATTAATAATTGATGAAAAGTTAGAAAGTCTCTGTAGTACGTCATCACCAATTAATCTGGGTGGAGGAGGTGACCTCTTAACTCTATTTTTAATGAATGCATCATTATTCCTCCTAAACGGATGATCAGCAGGTAGGAACATATGATGACAATCAAATCAAGTATTTTTTCCTCCATGTTTTAGTGTGAAAGCTTTACTATTCTCCATGCAGTAAGGGCAAGCTAATTTTCATGCTGTGCTCTAACCAGACAACATACCATAAGATAAAAAATCACCAATGGTCCAAAGCAATGCAGCTCGAAGAAGAAAATTTTGTTTAGTTGAAATGTCATATGTGAGGACACCTTCTTCCCATAATAACTTGAGATCATCAATTAATGGTTGCAAAAAAATATCAATTTTTGCTTTTGAATTTTATGGTCCAGGTATTATAAGTGTTAAGAACATGTACGGGGTAGTCATACACAACTCTGGTGGAAGGTTGTATGGTGTTAGTATAACTGGCCAACAAGAGTATGGTGAAGCTGCTTGACTATATGGGGTAAAACCATCAGCACATAATCCCAATCTTATGTTGCGTGGTTCAGCAGCAAATGAAGCATGTACTCGATCAAAATGTTTCCACGCTTCAGCATCTGATGGATGAGAAAGAATACCACTATTTTCTAATTTTTTTCTTATGCCATCTCATATGACCTGCTGAACTCATTAATGCATAAAGCCGCTGAAGTCTTGGAATGAACGGTAAATAAAATAAACGGGAAAATGGAACATCTTTCTTTTGATGACTTTGTTTTCCCGAGTTTGGCTTAAACCGAGGTGCATTGTAGGTGCGATAATAAACTTCTGTTGCATCATCCTTGTAGTATAACATACATTCATTGATACAACAATTAATTTTTGTGGCAGTAAGACCCAACTTGGATACTAATTTCTTCGTTCGGTACAAATCTGAGGGAATAAAATTATCCGTTGGATTTATTTCCTTGAGAAGACCAATGAAGTCATTAAAACAATCACGAGGAATATTATATTTAGTTTTGATACTCAGTATCCTCACTGCAATCGATAATTCTGAATGAGTTTTGCAACCATCCCAAATTAGTTTTTGAGCTGCATGTAGTAACTCAAAGAATTTTTGAGTTTCTGCATTTGGTGGTTCTTCCACATTAGCCCTTAAATTAGGACCTGCTACATCAAAAATAAGCTCTTCATATGGTCTAATCATTTGATCTTCATCATATGTTTCAAAAGTTGTGGATGGACCGGTATAAGTATCTCTATGTGGCTCGTACTCGCCATTTGAGGTCCAAATCCAGTAGTTTGGAACAAATCCATTATGATATAAATTAACCTTCACATCATCGGGCTTGAGGAATGCTTGATTTTTGTGCTTCGAACATGAACATCTAAACATTCCATCGAACTTAAATTAAGGTAGTTGAGATGCAACTTGAATAAAAGTCTCAACTCCCTATATAAATTCATCTGTCAATCCTCTTCGCCCCGGTAATAATCTGTTATACATCTAATATCTTTCTTCTTGGATAGTCAATTGGATGTTAAAGCAAAAGCAAATATTTCCCTACATATAAAGTTGTGAAAATAATTATTAGAAGATATGTAGCGTGAACAAGTGTACGTTATTTAATTTTGAATGAGCCAAGAGAGGAGAACACTAGGACTAGTAGAACATAAGTCAATTCAAAACTAGTAAGCTGACATCGAAATAAACGAAACAAAATTAAAATTAAAAAAAACTACCCTCAGAACAACCGACAAGTGGTTTCCTCGCATGCAACGAAAAAGTAGGCAATATTAAAAAAGTGCTTAGGGCTTGCATAAACCAAGGGTCCACCACAGCTACAAGGTCCAACGTCAACCAAAACTCCTCCGCAAATGTCACCAAATCATCCAACAAACACCTCCCAAAAACACAGTGAAGGGGAAAGGTAAGACTCAACTCCACATAACTTTCCAAAATAATGACCTAAAACAGCAGGTCAAGCCCTAAACCCTATAGGTAGAACTAAGCAACTCCCAAAAACACAACCGAAAACTAAGCAGCCAAGCCAAACCCAAGAAGCATCCAGCAGCCCAAAAACTCAAAGAACCCAAGTAGCTAGCACACCCAAAGTTTGTAATGCCCAAGCACTACCTACTCATGCTCATTGGATGTCTTCCATCATAGGGTAGCATAAAAAATTCAAAAGAAACTAATCTCTGCAATACTTAACTTAATATTATGCTTCTCTTTTAATGGTAAAAATTCTGCACCATAAAGTATTGCAGGTCTCACCAACATTTTATAGAATTTTTCTATAAAGTGTTGCAGGTCTCATTACGTATATGCTCATTTTGTATCCGATCTTTAAGAGTAAAGCCACTAATCCACTTGAGCATCCTAATCTCTTTGAACACAAGTAATAGCTCCTATATACATATCTCTGCAATACTTAACTTAATATTATACACCAGTATGAATGGTAAAAATTCTGCACCATAAAGTATTATAGGTCTTACCAACATTTTATAGAATTTTTTCGTATAGTTGGGAACTTATCAACAAGAAGAATATCATCAACAAAAAGCATACACCAGGGTACAATTACCTCATGCAAATTTCTAGTTAGAACATCCATGACTAAAGAAAAAAGATATGTGCTTAAGACTGATCCTTAATGTAATCCAATTGAAATAGGAAAATACTTTATCAAACAATCTTATGTTCGAACACAAGTAATAGCTCCTACATACATATCCCTAATGACTTGAATAATATAAGCATCCAAGTGAGAACATCCATGAATAAAGGAATTGCAAATTTCACCTTGAACTCCCTCTCTAATCTTATCAACAAGAAGAATATCATGAGCAATAAGCAAACACCAAGGTACATCTCTCCTACATACATATCCCTAATGACTTGAGTAATATAAGCATCCAAGTGAGAACATCCATGAATAAATGAATTGCAAATTTCAATTTGAACTCCCTCTCTAATCTTATCAACAAGAAGAATATCATGAGCAATAAGCAAACACCAAGTAATAGCTCCTACATACATATCCCTAATGACTTGAATAATATAAGCATCCAAGTGAGAACATCCATGAATAAAGGAATTGCAAATTTTAACTTGAACTCCCTCTCTAATCTTATCAACAAGAAGAAAATCATGAGCAATAAGCAAACACCAAGGTACGTCTCTCCTACATACATATCCATAATGACTTGAATAATATAAGCATCCAAGTGAGAACATCCATGAATAAAGCAATTGCAAATTTCAAGTTGAACTCCCTCTCTAATCTTATCAACAACAAGAATATCATGAGCAATAAGCAAACACCAAGGTACATCCTCTTCAAAATGTCTAGTGAGAACATCCATGAATAAAGCAATTACAAATTTCAGAAAAAATAAAACCAAATCGAAGGGAGCTCGTCAGCAGCGGGAACTCATCGGTGGTCGGAAGGCGCTCGTCGGCCAAATAATGTACGAGATCCTCGGCCGTAGGGAGCTCGTCGATGACGCAGCTAGCGTGTGTAGCGAGAGGTGTGATCGCGAGCGAGTGTGTGCAGCGAGCAAACCGAAGTAATGAAGAGAAAGGGCTCGAGATGGCTAATATTAGGTCAATATCCAGCAGTTTTCTGGTGGTTATGGCCGCCAAAAAAATTTACTTGTCACCGGCTATTTCTACCGCCCGTAATAGTGATGGTAAAACATAAAACCAGCGGTCTTAACAGGGGTTCCCATAGCGCCGCTAGTTCCGGCGATTTTTAATAAAAAAACTATCAGAAAATCGTTGGTAAAATCGCTGTACTTACTGATGGCTAACAAACCACCGGTATTATCCGCCGGTAATACCTGAATTTTCTGTAGTGATAGTGAATCAATAATAGTAGCAATAATAGTAATAATATATTAATAGTAACATTAATATTAGTATTAATAATAGTATCGATATCAGTAAACCCACAGCTGTAATAGTAAATTTATATAATGACATTGAATTGATAAATAGTGAATAGTAAGCTGAGAAGTAATAATGAATCGGCAGCATATATTTTAGTAATTATATTAATTAAGTAAGAAGTCTTGGCTTAAGTGGTTTTTTAGTATCAGTAATATGTAGTCAGTAACTGTTGGCTCAGTAAATAGAGTCATCACTCATTTTCCCATTGGCACAATAATAACTTCTTATAACTCTCAATCAGTATCATATGAATCAGTCGAGAATAACACTAAGCCATATATTTAAAGGAAAGTTTATCGGCCCACCATTCTATATAGGTTAGTAAGTCTCTAACCAACATCAATGAAACTAATCTTTTACTTATTTTTCACACATATTAATATCATATTGTTTGGGTTAAAAAGTTTAAAAAAGTGTGTTTTGAAAACTTTAGTTTTCATTGAAAATTTTAATTCATAATTTCAGTCTAAAATTAAAATGAACACATCATTATGAATGATATATGGCCTCAGGAGGTGAAGATATCATTCCTTAATGGGTTCAGATAATGAAATTGAAAATTTCACCCATATTATAATAGTCAAATTTAAGGGAGAACTACCTATAACCCTAAAGGGATAAAATGATGCTCTATCAAATATTTGACTATGAAAATCTGGATAAAGGATTACTATTTTCATATTCAAAGTTACAATAATAAATGATGTATCTTTCCAAGGAAAGAAAATATCATCTATCATCGATCGTCTAGATATGACGATAATGATCGTTGTTGATTTAATTTTCTCAAAGAAGACTAATTCAGTTTTTAAAATTAATTTTTGAAAAAGTAAATGTGGGTTCTAAATTTCCTACAAGTGCAAGTCCTTATAGATAATTACATCGTTGGGAGGTTAAATTCCTAACGAATACTCTTGATTAGAATAATTGTAGAAATTTTATTTTTAGAGATTATCAAAGAGTAATATCAAGGAGGTGAATTTAGAGTTCCAATAAGGATTGGATCAAATTTTGAACACTTATTTTGGAGATTGAGCTAGGAAGGGTAGGAGGTGTTTTGAGATTCTAAAACACTTCAGAAATGCCTCAGCCTACTCTATGAGTTGGGCTTTAAGTTTTAGATTGAGAAATAATTTAGTTTGAGGTGATCAATTTATTAAAAAGGTGAGATTAGATTCTCAGATGTTAAGGTCTTAAGATTTTGAGTCTGCCCGAGATCCTAAATCTATTTTGGGCATTGAACGACTGTACCCAAACCTAACTAATGCAATACAAAACCTACACTTATCCTAGCCTGGATTGGGGAGCCAGCTAACCACCTAGACAATTTAAAATTCATGAGTTTTGTCTTTATATAAAAGAGTGGTAGGGATGTTGTTAATCAAAAATTTAAGGAGTTGGAGCCAACATTTAGAGCAGATCCTAATTGGCCCCTCGACTAATGTAGGGTGAAAATGCTTAAAAAATGCAATTAAAGCATTAGACATTTTTAGGTTGATTTCTAATGCAATGCATGCTAATTGACTCAATGAAATGCATAAATTTATATGTAGCAGTTTTAAAAAGGCTTTAAAAATAATTTCATCTTAGAGATTGCATAACATCCCCTTGACAGGACTATACCCTAATAAGTCAGGTGGCCGGCCAGAACCCGTAGGCGGGGAGATGCCTAACAAGAAGGAGAAGTAAATAATATGCATAAATGAGAACTCCTGACGATCACGGGCTTAATTCGTAGATCATTATATTTTTTATGTTGAGCCTAAAATTTTAATTTTAATTTTAAGTGGAAAATATTTTAACGTTCCCTCACAAGTCTCCAATCATATTCAGGCTAAAATGAAATCGTCATGCAAGAAAAGAAACTAGGAAAAATAGGTAATCTTATGCACAAACAAAGTAAATTAATCAATCAATCAAATTAATTAAATTAAATAAAATGAATATCCATGTGGAAATTACCACTTAAATATAAAACCCAAGGTCTATGGAAATTAAAAGTGGCCAGGTACCACTAATAATAACCCGTATTCTAATCCTAGGACCGATGTAAGTGATTTTGAGTGGGATACTCTTCAAGTCTTCATCTCTTCATCCTTCTTCAAGCTCCTTGGATCCTCCAGGTCCGGATATCTAAATGAAAAGAAACTCCTCCACAAAGGGGTGTCTTCTTTTCCCTTTGGATATCAAAGTCATCCTAACTTGGATCTCCAAATTGAAGAGAACTCTCCCCTGAGGGATGTTCTCTCCTCTTTGAATTCCAAGTTGGAGGTAGTATCCCAACTCAAATACTCACTTTCACAACTCTTAACTTAATCAAATTACATTACATCTCAATAATAAAAGAAAATTCTAGACTCCATACATGATTATCCTAAATAATTAAATAAATATAATTTTATATCCCAAGCAGTTATATATATGCATTGAATTAAATAAATAAACACACTTGGCAATGCTCTCTTAATTCAAAGGGGGCTTAGCATTTTTAGCACCTGCAAAAAATTTGTCAATTTAAAGCCTTACTTTGCCCCCTTTATTTTAAACCTGTACAAGCATGGCCACCTGCAGAAAACTCAGTGAGCAACTAGATTATTCCTAACCTAAGAGTAATCTATCGTTCATTACATCAATTCACATTTTACATTAAGTAAATAAACACATCAATCACAACAATCAACCAATATGTAGTGAAAATCATGGAAAACTTGACACATAGTAGTAGATAATAAACACCAGCCTAGCCTAGAACTAGAGTTGGTTGTCCTAGCAAACCATCTAAAGTGTGTGCGTCAAGCTATGTGGTTTGGATATGTTATAGACTGGGTAGTATTTAAAGTTATCTTGTGTTAGTATTTATGTTTGTTTAAGGCTAAAAGGGAAATTTAATTTGAGTTTAAATAATAATACATTATAGTTTATTTTAGAATGTATTTTAAATATTAATTGGTTACTACTTTTTTTGCTCACTGGGTCCGTGAAGTTTATTTCACCTTCCTTGGGGCTAATTTAATAGCCTCGTAGGCTCGGGTTACCCAATAGTAATCAATTTTATTAATTTAATTTAATTGGTTAAAATTTAAAAGATTAATAATTTTTAATTAACTTAGTTGATCAGTGATTTTAAGGATTGAGTTGATTAAGGTTTTCCACTAACCGGTTTGTGGTATTTTCACAATGGGCTTGAGGAACCAAGTCTCCTTAAGACACTTAGCCCCGCAGCTCAAGATAGTCCAACCTATAAACCAGGTTGATATAGTTGAATTAAGAATTTTAATTTAGTTAAGTAATTAAGAGTCACTTAATTTTAAGATTTTACACTATTGAATTCATTCGTGGCATTGTCATAATGGGCTCGAGGAACTAGGCCTCCTTTTGACACTTAGCCCCACTGCTCAAGGTAGTCTATCCTAAAAACATCATCTCTAGAGTGCTTGATGTGTATTAAAGCGTTGGTTAATTGATTTTATTAATCAAGCTATAATTTTCTAGAATTTTAGTCAATTATTGAATTTTTTGAATAATTTGAATTATTTAATTATATTAATTAAAGAGTTAAAAGTTGACTTTTAAAATTAAAGTAATTTCTAAAAATTTAATAATTTTCTTAAATACTAGACCTTAAGATGAGTAATTAAACTCTAAGTTTGCTCAATTTGGAGTTTTCTACATTAAGTTATGAATTTTAAAAGTTTTGACTTAGTTTTGGACTACAATTGACCGGAGAGTTAACTTTTTTACTTTAACTTATTTCTAATGATTTGACATTTTTTTTAAATACTGGATCTTAATTAGAGTTGAATGACATTGAGCTTGGTCAATTTAGATTTATATGGAATTACTTATGATTTTTTAAAGTTTGGATAATTAATAAATTTTTTAAATTATTTAATTAGGAACATTTTGATTGTTTTAATCAAAACTCATCCCAAACTGCATGGAATCACTCCCAAATATGAGGGATGACCCATGGGAGTATTTTCAAGTGTTTAGAAATTATTTAGAATTTTAATAATTTTTAATTAATTAAATTAATTAATTATTAATTTTTACTAAAAGTCAAATTAGAGGTCCAGTGATGGGACTTTTATTTTTTCTAAGTAGAGGATTAAATTATAGTCAGTTTGATATATTATTTATATTTTTTGGACTTAAACTGGATTTATTATAATTTTTTGAATTTTTTGGATCCTTAAAAGGGCTTAATTTTTTCTTGCTTAATTTTTTGAACTAATGGGCTCTAAATCCAATGAAATTTAAACCTATAGTGTATAATATCACTAAGTTTACTATGGTCAAGTTTCACCCATATTGGGTGTGTAAAATTTTCTAGAAATTTTTTAAGTTATCTAAACATAGTCCTTAATTATTTTTTCTAGGTGTCACTATTATTCAATTAGGTTTCAATCTCTATCCAGCTAACCTTGATATTGTTGCAAGCATACCACAGAAATTTCAAAGCTTAATTTTAAGAATTTGGAGAGTTATGAATTTTCAAAGTTTTGGGTCCAAAATGGACCCATTACTTTGAAAATTCACATCACAGAAATCCATTGGGTATCTGATATTAGGAAAAATGCAGTATATGCCTAAGATACCCAAAAACTTTTCACCAAAACTTGAGTCCCGATTGACCATTAGATTGGGAGAAAATTTAAAAAAAAATAATATCCAAACAAACAGGAATAACTCACAATCCACTGGCCAAATTAACTTAATTTTATTTTTATTAAATAATACACTAAATTATCTTTCCAATGACACCGAGAACATCCAATTTGATGAAAGAATGAATTTAGTGTGAATTTTTTGAGTTTTAAAGCTTTTTTCATTTTTTTAATTCAATTTCAATCATTAACCACCGGCGCCAATCATTGGCAATGATTAGCACTGAAACGATGGAGATGTGCAGCGTGCTGACACATGGCAAAATAGAATTCGCCACTTATCCACATCGGCGCTCCATCAGGGCTGTTGATTCGACCGCTGAACGAATCGATGCCTGAGATGCAGCCACGTAGGCCCCCGTGGTTAGAATTGGAGCATGTTCAAATCCGGTTGGAGACAACACGCGGTCTGACTGATTCTGAGATGTCTGATCTTGATGAGAGGGAAATCAGATGGCTCTGATTGATCAACCAATTTTAGTTCAAAAATGAACTAAAAATTCAAACACTCATAACTTCAAAAATACTTATCCAAATTTAACAAATTTTGAAACATAAGCTTATGGGAATATGAACTTTCATTGCTTAGAGTTTGCAGGCTCCATGTAATAAAAATTTTGCGCAATTTCAAAATGAAGTTTAAACTTAAAATGAGAATAACTTACTATCCAGCCGTTGGATTTTTAATATCTTGAGCTCCTTTGGCTCCTGGTGATGTCCTTTACAATTTTGCTAAAGACCTTAGAAGCTTTCGATGTTGGATTTAAAGTAGCTAGAGAAAACTCTTTTTCTCTCATTAGAATGCTCTCTCCTCACTAAAATAGTGATTTAAGGCTTGAAAGTGATGGGGGATGCTTAGGAAAGCCTTAGAAATGAATGGAGAAGATGGGGAAGGGTTTTAGGGAGCTGGAGGCTGCTGGAGCTTGGATTTTTTGAAATGAGAAGGACTGTGTTGGTTTAGGTCAAATTTCCCTTATTTAATTTCTTGCTTTTGGAGTAAATGGCTAGGATTTAATTAGGGAGAGTTTAGATGGGTGACAAGTGTCCCCAAGGTTGCTTAAACTAGGGGAAAAGTGTGACTCCCCTTGGTCCATGGGGAGGGGGACCTCACCCTTTTCCCTCATTTAGCTAAACCCAAGCCAAGCTTGGTTTAAGAAGCTGGTTTAAGCTCTCTTAGAGGAGGAAAAAAATACTTTTCATCAAACCAAAGTAGGTTTTGAAATGAGGAAAAGAGTCTACTTATGTGGCATGGCCACTTAACTTCAAATGAGAGCTTGTTTGACCATTTGACTAGTCAAATCAGTCAATGGGGGTGATGTGGCAGTCAAGAGGATGCATTTAGCTGGTTGAATGTGTGGTCAAGTGCTTGAGGCCAAGGGTTTGAAATTTTGAGCAAATACATGGAATTGGATAGGGTTTTGACCCCTCCAAATGGGTTGACCAAGTTAAACCTAGGGAGATTTGACTTGAAAATTTTTGGGCATGCATGGAATGTTTAATTGAGAGATTTGAAGTGATTGATATGATTTAAAATGGCTTAAATGATTGAATTTTACAAATGTTGGGTTAAAGATTGGTTTGGTCAACCTAGTCAAACCATGGGTTAAGTTTGAGCTTAATGCATTCCTAATGATATTTAAGATGCATTGGAAGAGGTTTCAAGGTTTGATATGATTGAGTCATGTTGAGTTTTGGGGAAAAGTCCAAAAATGCCCTTAAAGAGCATTTTGGCCATTTTGACCCCTAGTCAACTTTAGGTCAAATTAGGTCCAGCAAGATATAATTTTCTATTCAACATGTCATATTAAAGGCTATGGACATGGTCAAGGGTCTTGGGAGAGGTCCCAAGGTTAAATTCCACAAGGTAGAGGGTCTAGTGGCATAGGCTATAAATATTTGAAGGTTTTATAGCTTTTGAAAATAAATTTCATTTTTGGGGTTAGAGGCCTCAGATTGAGCTCAAATTTAGAGGGTTAGATCTAGGGACATGCCTAATCAATATGAAACTGATAGATTATGATTCATAGGTCAATTGGCTAGATTTTAAGGTAATAGAAAAATCACCCAAAAAAGGGTTTCAGGACCTTGCCCTTAACCTTGAGATTTTGACTTGGAGTTCTAGATTTGAATGGATTTTTTAATGTGATTGACTGAATCTTGAGTTGTTCACACCAATCACAATCAAATGAATGATTGAGATTGATTGAACATGATTAGGGTTTGATTGGAAGTTGACTTATAGTGTGGAATTAAAAATTGGACTGGTGTTTGGACTGGGATTTAATTAAGGGCTGGACTGGAGTTTGATTGGGATCTATATGATTAACAAGCAGAGAATCTTTAACCATCAGATCTCTAAGTAAGAGCTCAGATAGGTCTTGATGACCTCATACATAAATGAGGTCAACACATATTTTTTAACAACAACAGCGACCATCCCTATTAGATGTGTATATGTTCATAAAATTTTCTAGACTCACTAAGGCTCGTCCTTAATTGCTATCCTTAGTGTCACTAGTGTTGAATATGTTTAAAATTAATATTTCTAACCCTTGTATCATATGAATAATCAAATCAATTAATCATATGAACTAAAACTATAGGAATTAAATGTATCATCATTCTCCCATCCAAAAATTAATCTAAATGGCTAGGTATGTAGAGGGTAATTAAGGGAAATTGAGAAATCAAAATCATACTATTGCTCTCTAAATACATAGCTAACATGTTTTGATTCATTTTTAAATGATGAAGCATTGTTTAAGGATTACATGAGGAGTTCAAATGTTTAAAATAGAGTTAATTTCTATTTATAATGAAATTTTAAAATTATAAGTCAAATCATAACCCATAAGTATGTAAATCCAAAAGCAATTAAGATTGAATCCAAAATATGTTGAGAAAATTACATTAGATCAGGAATATGCTCAGAGTTATATCTACCAAATTTTGGATTATTTAGACACATATTTATTAAGTAATTAATTAAAAACTAAAAATAGTATAATGAATATTATTTAATAAATATATAATATTTTTATTTAAACTTACTTTTAAATGAAAGATGGTTTCATTCTAAATCTATAGCCACCAAAATCATGAAAATTGGTTTTAAAATAAATTGCTATAATTTTTTAAAGTTTACTTCATTTTTTAATTATTTAAAATTATTATTTAGTTAACTAACTGATTGGCGCATGCGTCAGTGTCTGAGAGAAGGATTCAAAATCATGGTAGAGGCTGCATTTAATGCCAATGATTGCACCGCCGCACAATAATTGGCATTAATTAGCCACGGTGGTGATGCGCGACATGGTTTCATTAACAACGTCAATGGCATCCTGCTCAGATGAAGATTCAATCAGTCAAGCTTACTGTATGGTTCGAATAGACGTCAGAATGATGAGATCTGGGCCGTTGATCATGAGATCAACATCTCATATCTTGTACAGTTCATGCTTGTTTTAAATGAAACCCTAATGATGAAGATTGACTCTTTTTCAAAATCAATTGAACTAAATTTAAGAAATTTTAAACAGAGCTTAAGGGAAGATAAATAAACTATAGGGAGGAGATTTATATTTTAAAATGCATTTTCCTAAAGTTATTTAAACTTATGTATATATAACTAGGGTTAGGGGTTTACCTATATCCAATGGATGCAAACGACCAAACTTAAATTCGTTTGGCTTGTTGAGAAGTTTAGAATACTTCTCCTGAAGAACTTGATGGCTGAAGAGGCTTGGATTGCAATATTTGAGCCTTGGACAGACCATGAGCTAGGGTGGCCAAGAGTTCACCGCCAGCGATGTGCAACCACTAAGAACTTGCTTGGGAAGTGAAGAGGCGGTCCTTAGGAGGAGGAAAGAAATTAGATGGAGCTCTGGAAGGTAGTGAGAGAGTGTATTGCTTGAAATGAACACTTTTGGGAGCTTTTGTCCAATTCAAATGCCCTAGCCTATTTAGATGGCTAAGATGGCTTTGTAAGGTTTCTAGGATGCATGCCATGTGTCTCTAGGTAGTTAGGAGGGTAGAGAATCAAATGGGTCAAGGGCAATGACATAGAAAGGTGTTCTTATCTTCACATGTGCACATGGGGTGACTTGGCATGCTTATGGCTAATATTCTAAAGCATAGGATCTATTTAGAAGGTGTTTAGGGATATTCTAGAAGGTGTTTGAATAATTGAAAAAGTTTGGAGTGGAGGGAAATGGTTTGAGATAGGTATTTTGACCATTTAATGGCTTTTTGACCATTTATTGACTAGTTTGACGAATCAACTGGTCAAATTGAATGCTGAGGTGGAAAGTGAGGATGTGGGGGTGGCTTGGAGGAAGTTTGAAATAAAGCTTTAGATGTTTACATGAGTGGAATATGTATGAATGTGGGTTTGACCAAATGTTGATTGATTGGAACAAACATGAGTGTAGTTGACTGAATTAACTACTATTTGGGTCAGGGTGACCAGTCAGGTCGATTCACTAGGAGTTATGATCAAGGAAGTTTGGTGAAGTTCAGAGTTAAGCTGAGGTTTGATTAGAGATAATTGAGGGAGTTTGGTGATCAGTTGGGCTAGCTTGAGCTAGCTCAATCGGGCCAAGTTGATCAGTCATTGACCCAAAGAGCAGGTGATGGGTGACTTGATGTATGAAACTCCTAGTGAAGAGATTTGAGTCATGATTGAGGTCATGAAGGGTCAATATACCATGTTAGGCAGTGCACTGAACCACCTGGCTGCAATACAAGGCTACAGTTGCAGGTCATGGTGGCTTGATTGAATAATTGTAGGTGGAGTGTTGATTGAATGCTCGAAATGTAGGTTGGTTTATTGATTGATTGATTGCTTGGAGCTTGAATAATGGATTACTGATATATTGGTTGATTGTATAGATGATTGAAGATTAACTAGAGACTGGATGATTGAAGTGTCAATTGATTGATTGCAGGATGGATTGAGAAGTTGATGAATTAATAGTGATTTATTGAAGCTTTGATTGATTGAATGATTGCAGGCTATATGACTAACTATTGGTCATTAATGATTGGAGGGTAGTTAAATGTTGGTTGATGGTTGAATGGCTAACAACTGGCTAATTATCAACCATCAGATAGATAATCAAGAGTCTGGAGTAGTACCTGATGACCTCACACAAAAAATAAGGTCAACACTACTAACCTATCTTGAACCAACTTAATTAGTGGGGTAAATGAATACTCAAGGTGATGATGCATAGTGAATTAGTGGTTAATAAATTGATAATTGGCTTGAGAATGACCTGATCTTCTTTTAACACATAATTAGCAGAAGAAAAGCTTAAGAATGAATGATTAATATTTTTTGGGGCCAAGGTAGGAAGTAAAAGAAACAAAGTTGCATAATAAGGTAATGAAGGAGTTTGAAAGGCTAATTCTTTAACTTTTTGTAACAATGTTTGAGCTAAGAAAGTTGTGACTATTATAGGTGATTCCTAATATGAATGTATAATGATATCTCAATTTCTTTTCCCTTAAGAATGGTTATGGTATGATAAAATTAATAATATTATGTCATTATATTTCTTAAATGATGAAATTATTGTAAGTATAATCTGCATCATATTATATGCAATGTTCTATAATGTTAGTTTATATTTGATCTTGTATAGTCAATATTGTCTAAGACATCATGGTTTAATTAAATTAGCAATAAGATGAATAAGCTTAATTTACCTTATCCTCTTGAATTATGATTGGGTTGTAGATTTTCTATCAACTTTCATACTAAGCTCTATGTGAGCCTAAGTGGAAGCTTAATATTGACTACTGATAATACAAGACTATGTGGATTATTAGATAGGGCATAAACACAGTGAATTACAAGATTATCTAAATGTCATTCTTTTTACATGCTTATATAAGTTTTATTTTATCTTATTGAGCTAATAATTTAAGTATACTTTAATGTATTCAATATTTCTCCATTGACTTTATCTTGTAGTTACTACATTATAGGTTTTGAATTGATGTCAAATAGGAATCTGAATATAAAAGAACCATAATTGGGGGAATCTAATGGGTGAGGCTGCACATATAATTTATTTAGTTTTGGTGTCAATCATGAATATTCTAGAAAATCCTTTATTATGACGTTCTATCTCTGGGAGTTTAAAATGTAATGATGATTATATGAACTTATTTGATCAAGAAACTTATCTAATATAAAATACTATAATTTGATCTTATTTAGTTTATTTCATCTTAATCAAACTTTATTTATCTTTTTTTAATGTGTCATTCTTTAGTGGTATGCAATGTATGTGATGCCATTTACTTATCAATTTTATCCTTAAGTTAGCACGTTGAAGCTAAGGGAATACTTAAGGCACCTTTATTGGGTCACAATCTACGTAAACCTTTTTTTTATTTTTTCCAACAAAATAAAAAATTACATTGATAAAATAAAAAGATGACAAATAAGAGAAATGAATCCTCTAAAAAAAGTATGGAACCCAAAAGAGAGATAGAAGAAAGAAATTGCTCAATACAAGCAAAAGATGGCAAATCCATACAAAAATATGAGCAAATCTCCAAAAAATAAGGGAAAAATAATATTACAGTTTGTAAAAAGATTTATACAAGATGAATAACCCAAGAGAGAAGTGTAAAGCCCCAATCATGTAACCAAAACTTTAGAATAATTATGAAGATCCACTGCATGAAAATCCACATCCAAGACCCTACTACATCATCCTCTACAAATCCAATCATCAACACTTCATCCCAAATCATCCAAGATTACTCCCCAAGGAAATAATTATTGAAATCCAACAAAATTAGACTTCCATTAACATTAATATTCATCGTAGTAGCATAAGGTAAGGAAACCCAACAATTATTGAAAAAGAAAAGTAGAACTAAGAAAATCCTTAAATAAAACTAAATACTCTCTTCAGATATAAGGAAACCCCAATGCATTATCCGAAAACGATCTATATAAACCTATTTGTATTGGTAATTCAAAAATGTGATGGATGGGTTATAATTCGAATCCTATCCATACGATCAAATGTATAATATTTCTAACTTAAACCAATTAAGTTAATTATTTTTAAAATGTAATAAAAGGATATAAAAAAGTAGATTATGTTCATAAAGAATATTCTAATTAGGAAAGCACGGATAATTATAAGTCAGTGTGTGCCATGTAATAACATGGTCTTCATGGGTATGACACATCATTCAAAATATGGAAGTGACATCACTACATTTAAAGTAGAGTACGTGTTAAATCTAAGAGTGTAAGAAACTCATGTGTGCATTATTAATGATTTGATGACAAAATAAAATTATATAGCTTCATCAAACTATGGGAGAGAGTTATGGAGCATAGGTTACAACGTGATACTAATGTTTCTCAAAATCAATTTTAGTAGTAATAGATCTAGAGCGGGGATTATGACTTTGGGCGATCAAGTCATTAATAATAGTACACATTTTAGATATTTTGGGTCTATTATTCAGAGTGATGGTGACATAGATGAGGATATTATTAGTAGAATTCAAGTTGGATGGTTGAAGTGGAGGAATTCATCGGGCTTGTTGTGTGATAGAAAAGTCCCCTTCAAACTTAAAAGAAAATTCTATAAGATGGTGGTGAGACCTGCAATGCTTTATGGTGCAAAATGTTAGCCATTAAAATAGAAGCATAATATTAAGTTAAGTGTTGCAAAGATAAAGATGCTCAGGAAGATGAGTAGCTTTACTCTTAGAGATAGGATATGAAATGAGCATATACGTGAAAAGGTTGGAGTAGCTCCAGTGGAAGATAAGGTTAGAAAGAGTCTTCTTAGATGGTTTGGTCACATGAAATGACAGCCTTCCAATGGCCCAATTAAGAAAGTAGATGTATTAGATTTGGCTTATGTTAAGAAAGGTAGAGGTAGACCTAAAAAGACTTGGTTAGAAAATATTAGAAATGACCTTTCTTTATTATATTTAAATGATAATTTGACTCTTAATAGAACGCATTGGAGAAAAAGGATTCATATAGTAGACCCCATATAGTGGGATAAAGGCTTGATGTTGTTGTTGTTGTTAAACAAATGATTTCCTAAGCATTTTATCTCTAATATTTTAATTATCAATCAAACTATAAAGATGACGTCTATATTGCATTAAGCTAGCTTGTAGTTAGAGCATTCGCTACCTTGAGGAGAGATCAAAGTGTTCAAATCAATAAAACTTTAGTGCAAGTGTCATCCAACATATATTGATATATTTTTCAAACAAAATTATTCCTTGTCATGCCCTTATTGGAGGCATCTTGATGATCTTCTTAGGACTTAATATTCTTGTACCAAAGTGTCATAAAATTTGCAAACACATATACACTCAACTCATTCTAGACTATAACTTAAGTGATCCTTACTTGATTTGACTTAGCTTAGCAATAAGTGACCTTAAATCTACCCTTTACCTAATTTTAGTGGAATTAAACCTATCCTGAGCCCAAATAGATTAGTCAAAACCCATTTAAACCACTTAAGATAATTAATCCTAAGTTTTACTTGATTAATCTTAAGTTAGCCCAAGTAGAACCTAAGTCTCATCTATCCCATAAGCTCGAGATATAATGAAGCCCTACTTGTCCTATAATCTCCTTGGCCTTACTAAGTTCTCATGGACCTCTTTGACATTGATTATTCAACCTAGGTTGAACTAAGCTAGAACTAGATCTAAGAAAGCCTAAAAACCATATCAAAATAGAACTTAATCTCAAATTGACTTTAATTAATAAAACCTAGATACAATTAAACTTACCTAAGCTAGCTACTTTAGGTTAGTCCTAAGTCCCTAAAAGCCTAATGAAGTGTTATATGTTATTCTATCACATATGAACCCAAATGAACTTAATCTTAAAATCAAACTTAGCTAAGCTTAATTAAACACTAAACATGAGCTCAGATGGACCTAGACTACTTAGGAAGATAACCTAAGTTGAACCAAACCATTTGGACTAGCTTAAATATCTCAATTGGGTCAACTTGAGCGACCCATGAGCTTTATTAATATAATTTGCTAATCTAACCTTAATTTAATCCAATTGATCTCTCACATAACTCCTCTTGGACATTCTAAAAACTCCTTAATCATTTTTAGTTTAATCAGGTAACTAAACACAGCTTAAGCTAAAACTATCTCTATATATTAATAATAATTTGAACTCTCCCTTACTAACCAATTATAGAATCTAGGATCATTCATAGAGATGTGGAAGAGTGTGAGAGGCCACTCTTCCCTTAATAAAATTTGGCCTAGGATACTTGAATTACCCTTATTATATGTTGGAAATGCTCAAGCTTCCCCTTATTAATTATCTTATTCCATTTAAGCCAAGTCGTATATTTTCTCCTAGAGGCCCATTGAGTTGTTGTTAGTAGATTGATTGCATGTTCCTTCTCTCCAAAGCTTTATGAATACTTTCTTGATGAACTTTGGAAAGGAAGCAACAAAAATTTTCAGTAAAATAATTCATGAGAAGTTATAAGTCGAGATATTAAGCATAACTTGTCCTCATCCAACTAAGGCTTCTAGAGTGAATCGAACCACTAGACACTATGCTCTAGTGAGTTAAAGTTTAATCATAAGCCCAAGCTTTCGATTTTATCGAATGCAAAGTCACAATAAACAACCTTCTTATTTAACCATAAATTTAGGTTCATTTAAATCTTTTAATAAAGATCAAGTACTAACATGACTAAATTGGTGGCATATGCCAAAGATCATAGCCTGCTAAAGTGGATGGTCATCATGCATCATTGGAGGTTGAAGATGACTATTTGATAATTAAAGCAATTACTACTATTTAATTGAACATGTTAAAGCATAAGCCCTAACTTTTTAGTCAAGGCCATTTGATTTGATATTGAAAAACTATTATGATCCTAAGTGGCCAATTTTACCCACCTCAGTACCATAAAGCAAATGGTACAATAATGCATGTAAAGCTCAAATATTATAATTTTAATGGAATAAACAAGATTTAGCTCTTTCTATAAATATTATAAAATCATAAATAAATACAAAAAGGAAAAATATAAAATTAACTCTAATTTGCTTTAAGAAAATAAATATAATCTAATAAAAATACCTAATTTAGATTTTAGTTATTGATTTATGATTTATGAAATTTTAATAACTTAAGATAGTTCATTAAATTTTGTGATTAATTCAAAAAATAATGAAACTCATTTAATTAGTTGGTTATAATATAATTAGCTTCTACAATTTATGGGTAGATTTAATTTTATTTTATAAAACTTAATATTCTTGTAACTTATTTTGTATATATATATACATATTACATCTCAAAATACATTAAATTATTTTAGTTAGCCTCTATGATAAGTTAGTCCTAATGACCCTAAGTGATCATTGATGATCCTAAGTAGCCCTAGTGACCCTTTATGAGTATTAATCTACCTTAAGTGACCTTTAATGAGCCTAAAAGTTACCCAGTTTATTGTTGTTGACTTTAGTCTATCATAATGACCCTCTATTTTTGCTTAGTCTATCTCAGCATAATCTTTAAATCAATAGGAAAACTACCTTTTCCTAGCGGATTAACTAATCAAATGAGTTGTAATTTCATGATTCCAACCCTAATGTCATTGGCAGCTTTAGGTGATCTAATTTTCCTATCAAATAGGTTAAGGGTTGAGTTAACTTTGAGGTAGGGTTGGCCATTGGTCAAATATAAGGTTTAGGGTTAATCTAAGCCAATCTAATGGTCAATTGAACTTGGTTTGCATATGATTAACACATTGGGATTTAAATTGGGTGAATTGGTCCCCTAATTTGCCCATTGTGTTAAGGTAGGGCAATTCAGGTAATGGTTTAAATTATATTTAACTTAATATTGACTTGGTCATAATTGATTAATTGATTAAACATCTTTGAATTTTGTGAAGTATCCTACTTGTAGACAAGCACAATTGAGTCTATGTTAAAACTTGGGGTAACCTTTGTCAACTTAATCTAAGGGATAGATTGGAGAATTTTGTTTGTGAAACTAAAAGGAAAATCTAGATGTGCTTTATTCAATAATTAAAATGATCATATCAATAAGAAATTTATTTAAACTTATCCATCTATGGATTGTATTATATGATGCTAGATCAAATAGATATATAATTAATTTAAATTAATATTATGTCAATTAATTCAATCTATTCATGAATTGTATCATATGATGCAAATCATACTATGTGCTCTTTTGTTTATATTATCAATCAAATTAATCGGACTATACCATCTTGACTATATAATATAATTAGCTAGAGTTTTGAATTAATTTATGATGAATTTTAATTATTGATTATCTTTTATTGTTGCATGCTAATTGATGTCGTGGGATAATTATGATCATGCCGATATGGATTAATTCATATTATTCACTTGTTAAACACTAAAGCATTGTATTAGAGAAAAAATTTTGAGAGAGCTTTCTTCCTTCACGCACTTATCATCTTCATCCTCACATTTTGATCCTCGAGTTTGTACACCTAGCTTATGTGAAGCATTGTTCACTGATTTTCATTGATCCTCAAAAGTGTTGTTTACAAATGAATATTACCTAGTAGGTTCTACTATGAGTGGTCAATTTGACACCTTCAAGTTGGTTATTACAACTTAATGGGTTTTCCTAGGAGTAGCAAGCTTCTTAATTTGAGTAAATATATTAGATGACTCTATTTCCCATGTAGGAGAAATGTTTCTCCACCTGTGATAGTGAAGGAGAGATAATAATCATGAGATGATTACTCAAAGAGTGGATGTAGGCCTTGAGTGGCCAAACTACTATAGCTTAGTTTGTTGCTTTAGTTTTCTATCATTTTGCTTTTATTTTCTAAATAATAATCATAGCTCTATTATTGTCTTATACTTAAAAATGGATAGCAAGTGATATTATGTTAAAGAGAAAAAGAGGAAAAATCAATTTTTAATAATAATATCATTAAAACACTATGGCACAATATTAATACGTTTGTTATAAAGAAAGAGAACAAAAGTTATTTTATTTATTTTTTGTAAGTCATTGTGTTATGGTTTAAAAAAAATATCAAAACTAGATTCTTTCTTGGATCCTTTTTCATAGTATGACACCAAGTCTTGACTTGTGGACATTATGTTATAATAACTATAAGCTCCATATTTTGCCATTTCACTCTATTCATCTCCAGGGTTGTGGGAAACCCTTCCAAAATAAATCATATAAATAAAATTTTAAATATTAAAATGCTAAATCACAGTTAATCTAATGAAGTTATCGCACAATCTAAACTCCACCAGGCTTGTACCATACTTAATCTCCTAATGATATATTTAAGGGAAATCTATGATCAACTAATCAATATGCCTTCCATTGATATTATGTGATGGGGGTGGGAGGCTTCATGATTAGTTCCTATTGGAAATGGTTATGGAGGGTTTTTATACGATGTATGGGTGTGCACAAGAGTTTATGGTGGGAAGAATAAGACTAGGCCAATGGTGCCTAGTTTGGGTTTATTTGACCCAGCTCTTTTGTGGAAGAGTGTAAGGGTGTAAAAATGGTGGAAAATGGTTGTTCATATTAACTTAAGGTATGCTATGAGAGGAAGGAGATCAATACAAGGTTAGGCAATACTTTGTCTTGGTTGAGAGGTTCTATGGGAACTTTAAAAGTTATTATGAGGATTGTGGTGAGGGCATATGGTCATAGGAAGGAGTTAGTATGGCCTCACATTACCTTTCAATTTCAAGGAGATTATGAAGGAACATCCCAAACTAAGATAATTCAAGCTCATTCTTTCAAGAAATATCAATACATCAACACTCAAAAGACAAGCCAATTAGTATAAGTCAATTATGATGAGAATTCTTCTCAAGATTATCATTTTTATTAAGGTTTGATAGAGTGGAAACATACTATCTGCCGCTCATCACCGCCCATTATCTTTATTTTGTTTGAAGCTTCATCTTCCCTTCCAAGCAAAAGGCTTGAATATATATATATATATATATCATGTAGTCCTCACCCAAAATGGTAGTCTCAACATATGATGAGAGGGACAATAAAAAGATTAACAAATGGATTATTAGTTGAAAGACTAAAATAACTTTATTTTTGCCTAATAGGACAGTGCATGTCACTGGATGTCTGAATCAAGATAGATTATTATGTGCGGACACCGAACGATATTCCTGTCCGGTATGCTCGGTATCCTAATGGTACCGAGGGTATCGATCGTGGCTCGGTATCAATCGATACCTGACGTGGCGCATTTTCATTGGAGTCCGGATGGCGTTCAGACTCCACACAGAATAATTTTTCTGAATCAAACTATAATTTATGAAAATTATGAACTAGTAGACCTGAGTGATACATTTGAATACTGCATGTCTTCATCCTAAGAGATCATTTGTTCCAACTCAAAGAGAAGGATCAATATATTAAGAACATCTGGAAATAGATAGATGATATGAATGTGCTGATTGGCAAGTCCATCGTTTTAGTACCACATCACCATGTAATTGGAGTCAGATCTTTGCCCTCAAGCCACAAACCAAGTAAAGTCGTCTTATTTCAATTGTCCAAAACTAGCATTTGGAAACTTTTTAGGTGACTCTTTTCTTCTCTTATCATAAGAGAAAGGCTATTGCATCAATTCCTTAAGCAGAGGATTATGGAGGCCCTAGATTATTTCTATTTGGATCATATCCAAAAAGATTAATTATAGGAGAAAAAAGTGACAATCTAGTATTAGAATCGTCAGAAAGAGCAGGTTTACTCTAACAGAACCTTCTCAGGTTTCCCTTCTAACTGAAGAATCAACACAATCCAAATCAAACATAGAAATCATAATAATGTTGTAAAAACAAAAGAAAAAAAATAGAGAAATAATATAATTCCAACTACTTTATTTCTTCCGTATACAAGCAAAGGTTCAGTTGTTAATAAAAGGAGTTGATTCACACAGCCAATCACTTTCTATTCCCTTTTGTAAACCTTAGTGACAGGCGATGCAAATGACAACCTATGTTGCCAAAGTTGTAGTTCTTACAAGGTAATTATTCTTTTATCTGTGAGTGCGGCTCAAAAAAAGATTTTTTTTTGCACTAACTAAATGCATATGCTGTAACCTTCTCTTAACCATTGAGCTACGGATCTTTTCACACCCAACAAAATCTTGTGATCCATTGCTACTTTTAGCATCCACATGAAGCATTAGCTAGCAGACAAAAATGCTTATTATCTATAGGAATACGCAGGAGGATATAAACATTATTTCCTAGGAGACCATGCCCAAGGGAACACAACAAATGCCAACAGAAGAAAAATATGCTTAGAAAACTAACAATTCAAGGTCGAAGTTGCACACAATTTGTCAACAAATATAGCAGGAATGAGTGAATCTACTTTGAGTTGCACAAAATAAGGGTGTTGACCATATTTAATTAAAAATAGGACTACATTAAGATTCATAATGTACAGGAACGAAGAAAAGCATAAAAGAACTGTTGGTTTCTTTTGTATGCTCTATTCGGCAGATCTGTCTTAGGCCAAACTAATCTATACTAAAAATTGATAGAGATGCTTTTCCTTCGGGCTCATCTCCCGACATACTTCTCCACGTAAGCCTGTAACAGAACAGCACTAAGTCAAAAGTACTATCAAAATCATAATGTTGATAATTTATTTCTTCAGATACAAGAACTAAAACACAAGGAAATAAACTGCAAAAGCCAAGAAAGGAAATAAACGGCAAAAGGTACTGACCTGCACAAGCTTGCTGAGTTTTGCTTTCGAGCTTAAGAGATAAAGATCGATTTTTTCTTGTGTCTGAGGAGCATTATGACCCTGCACAGAACCTGTTACTTTGTCAACTACTTTCTTCACAATAGTATTGTGAGCTTCTTTGCTTAGTTGACCTTCTTTCCATGTAGGCTTCAGCATTTCCTTCACAAGCTCTACAAGAGCACATTTAAACATCCGAAATCCTTTGTTTTCTTTGGACCTTTTAGCATCCCCATCTCTACGAACTTCTGGATCACCATTCTGTAACCGTGCAGAAAGTTCTTCCTTGTTATGGAGCTTTTCAAAATTTTCGGCTTCCTTGGATGAAGCATCACCACCCTCCTGAATCTGTTCCATTGTCCGAATTTGTTTATGAGACTTCTCCAAAACAGTGAGAGCCGATGGAGCTGAGTGATTCAAATTGGTTATTGAACCTTCAATTTCCGTCAGTAGTGGAGCTACAACAGTCACAAGAGAACCAGGGCTGAGGTCTGCAGGAGGTAATATTCCAGTTCTAGTTTGTGAATTTAGTGCAGCAGTCTCAAAGAACTGAGCCAAGGATGCTGAAAGGTCTGTTATTTTGGCAGCTTGTTCAGTGGTTACAAACTTATGAGTAATCAGATTATCAGAATTGAACACAGAAGATTTAATTTCGGACAAATCGGCTCCTTGCAGAGGCTTCCCCGAAGCTATCTGTTTGGACTGCTGCAGGGCGTTTAGATCGTTCTCAGATGTTAATTGACGATCCTTCTCATCTGAACTAATTTTCTCTGGGTTTAAAGGAGGCTTAGGAGCCACAAGGTGAATCTGCCCATTTGAAACAAGCGAAGGGAAACTTTGCTGCTGGCTCTGAACATTTTGAGGAAGAATATGCCGAGTATCCCCAGTAACAATGATGTCCTGCCGGCTATGTCCAACTTGAGAAGGTAAATTTTGCAGAATCTGACCACTAACAGTGAACCTTGGCTCACTCTGTCCATTATGAGTTAGTGGAAGATTCTGCTGAATCCGCTCATTGACAATATGATTCTGCTGGTTCCCCACATGTGACTGCACAAGAAGACTAGCTTGAACTTGCCTCCCATAATCAAATTTCTGTGGGTTCGATTCAGGAGGATGAGTAGAGCGATTCTGAATGCTGGCAATGAAATGATGAGCACCTGAAGGTTCATGAGGAGATGTGACTGGATTTTGTCCGCTTTGATTCATGACTTGCAGCATTTGCCCGTTCAAAGGAAGTTGAGGGACAAACTGCTGAGATGGAGAATTTGAAGCAAACTTTTGTGCGTGCATAACTTGAAGAGCAATTTGACTTTGCCCACTTTGCTCAAAATTCTGGCCAGCAGAAGTTATAGGAAGGATATTATTGGCCATTTCTGCGTCTTTTCTTTCACGAGCACCTTCAGTGTTGACATTTGCAGGAAACTTCTGCCGAATGTTTCTTGTAATCTGCTTTCCAGAGGGCTGGGTTTCACTATGAGCATCCTGAATCACAGTTGGATGCCTATCACACAGGGATTTATTTGAGAAGTTTTTGTCAACTATAGGCTGAGCATTACCAACTCTCAACGCATTGCCACTGCCCATAAGCAGAGAATTGCTAGGACCAAAGTGAGTGACTTGATTAAGCAGTTCAGAAGCATTTGCTGATGTTCTATCACAGGGACTTACACGCTGATGTGAGCTATCATGATGTAACCTGTCTTCAGCATTACTGAGTGGCCCCACCTGATGGAAGAACCTGCAGTTTTCGCCGTTCCTGCAACGACCTTCCAAGAAGAACTTACAGGGGACACTACTAACTCTTTGAGGTTCTAAACTACGGCCAAAAGATGTTCTTCCATCCGTTCTATTATGGACCCTTCCACTCAATTCATCTCTAACATTCCGCTCACCATCAAAGGATGTCTCATGATGAATATATCTACATGATGCTCCTCGATAGCATCTATCCCTCGTGAAATCAAAACACGTTTCATTAGACCTGTAACGTTTGCGTTGTTCATTATTGTCCCGCTCGTCATCGAAGTGGTCCTCATGCCTCCTGAAATTTTTTTCTCGTGAATAGTTGATTTTCTGCATTGAATCAGTAAGGCTCTCCCTACTAACATATCCCTGATGTCTTCCTCTCTCAAATCTACTCTCCCTTGCATCTGGGGATGCAGAATCATGATGCCTTTCAATCTGTCTCGAACCACCACCCTCATGAAGGTGAATACATTCGCTGCCACGTCTACACTTGCCAGCAGCAAAATCTCTACATGCTGTTGCTCCAGATCTTGTGCTACATTTCTCTACCCAGCTTTCACATCCATGCTTGGAGGCATTGGAAGGGCTCGTGCTTCTGCAATATTACATCAAGAAACATTAAATAACAGAAAAACAGACAACAATTTAACAAACGTGGGAACAACCATATAATCCATCCTGATCTCTCAGTTCCTGACCTTGAGTCTTGCGAAAAGCTCCTACTCCTTTTCCTGCATTCCATATTTTAAGAATAAGAAAGGTGGATATGTTCCATCAAATAGCATTTCTAACTTGGTAGGTTAGTGTGCTTTAAAACTACTAATGTCTATGCAAAAATATAAAAATAGGACCGTCCACTATATTCTATGTAAAAGACCACTTTCCACACTCATTTCAAATATAATTCCTTCAAATATAAGATCAATACAGGGAAAAAAAAAAAGAGGACAGCACAAAAGATACCAAAAAACCTATTTTTATACATCCTGCGCCATGTGCCATAAAATATTTTTGAAATTCAAATCAGTGGCATTGTTTGATACATTATAGGATATATTCTCAGAAATTTTGTTTTATAAAGCACTCCATCATAAAATCCCTGAGTCATTTTTCTCACTACCAAAGCCTATTCGTAGGAGTTTTCATATTACATCCTTGGCATACACCTAAATTCTAGTGAAGGTTAATGAAATTTGATATATTAATAGTTTCATGGAGATTACATGGACAATATTCATTTTACGTTTGGATGTTGCATCACTAAAAAAAAGACAGGCTAAACATATGATAAAAAACTACTATCCACCAAAAGAAATGGAGGTCCGCTATAACTTCTACAATAATAATATAAAGCTCCACCTTCGTTTAAATCTTTATTTATAGGCAATGACATTAGCCAAATGATAAAGCCCTAACATCTATAGCAAATAAAGCCTTCTTTTTTCTAAGCGATTCTCTTGTGCTGATAAGAAAAAAATATTAACTTTGTTTTCCCCAACTCTTTGAGTCCCTTGACCTTGTGTCCTTAAAAAATAAATTAAATTATAATGCTTAATGCCTGCTCTACATCAACCTTCAACATGACACTTAAAGAAGAAACATCTCAAGCATATGGGTTGGATGAAAGTGAATACATCTCTTTAAAGGAACAATATAGACACAAGGTATGCTAAGATTGGATCTGACATACTCTATGATGGCATAGAACAGAGCAACCTTCAAGTTCAGCCTATTTATGCATTGGTTTATGTTTTATGTTCATATCCTTAAGATTGGAAGTCATTTTGTAATTATTTTAAATTGGAACATTTTATGCAATTTGAATCTCATGATCAGTTTTATTTTTTGTCCATATTATTGTAGTAATTTTTCCAAAGTTAGTAATTTACTATTGAGGACCCTACAATATGAACAAGAATTCTAAGAATTATTATAATGATGACTGAAATTTATTATTCATGGATGTACAGTACTCTTCTTAATCAAGTGCGAGACTTGAATTTTTTTTCTTAGTTGTGATGCTCTTGTTGTGCAAGGCTGATATTTCGTTTCTTATCTTCCTTTCCTTTTACTATTCCATTTTCTCAACTAGCTGTCCTATATCAAATTTAGTATCAAAATAAAATTATACATCATTGATAATAAGTTTCCTTATCAAAAACCACTAATTTGAGATTTTTAGACAATTCTCAGCTTACAATGCTTTTACAAAAATTTTCTTTATGCTTTCTCTCTCTAATGTAATCAATGCATTTATAACACCACATCACCAACCCCAAATTGTAGTGTGGGATGGAGTAAGTTTTTATTTCTAACGTGTATGCAATGGATGCAGAAGGTGAATAAGTGGAAGGAGAAAGACAATGGCGAGGAAAATATAGAGGAGGTGAATAGGAAGAGATATAAAGACAATAAGAGAGAGAAAGAGGTGCGATGCAGCAAATGGCATAAGTGGGGAAATTATGTGTGAAGAATTTTAAAGAAGAGAGTGCACAAGAAAAAGGAAAACTAGAAAGAAGACACAAAAGGGAGGGGGTTATCAATAACGCTTGTAGTAGCAAATTAAACCCAAAAAATTTTCATTAGCCAAAAGTAAGCCTAAGGATTCCTTTTTATAGGAAAAAGACCATTAGATGAAGTGATTCTTATTCCAATGACTATTTACCATAGCTACTCCCTCAAGGTGGATCGGTTTTGAATATTTTGTGAGAATGCAAGTAGGGCAATTGTGATATTATCTTATGTTTAATTTGTAGGATTGTTGTGGTTCCTTGATCGTTGATGTTTATGGGTCCTTCCTTTGTAATTTTCTTCCTTTGATTACACACTTAAGGGTAAACATCTTTCTATCATTCTTGATTTTCTTCAATGCAATACCTTCTGGTAAACAATAATTTCTAATAACTTCCCTTAGATGTGTTAAATTAACAAAGAGGCGCCTAACCTTTTGAAAATCTATCTTCACGTGGTATGCCTTCTAAAACCCTCATTCAGATCTTTCTTTCCCTAAAAAAGGATTTTTCACAACTAGATGGATCACAGCATTCTCTCCTTCTATGGTTCCTTTTATGACCGTCAACATTGAAGTACTCATCATCACTGAGTCTACCCATCTCTTGGTTTAACTGCTCTCCAGGGTAGATGGTGGCATCTATATTTAATGATACTAGATCTGCCCCGTCCAAGACAATATAAATGATTCTTGTTCAACCATGTAGTCTTCTTCATTATTATCATCTCCCTCTGACCTAGTCACATCACATCAAATTCTTCAAGTCCTTGGGATGTATCTTTCTAGAGCAAAAGAGGTGTTTGATTAGGTGGATGTCAATCATTTTGTTTTCCTTTATCACTAACCAACAATCCTTCAGTAACCCTTTCAACACAATTTAAAAACGTCTTACACTCAGCATACAGAACAACATCATATTTCTCATGCATGCTATGAAATCACTAAACATACTCATCACATTAATATTATTGTTCAAAACCACGAAGTAAAAGCCATGAAAAGGATAGTAGAGTGGTTCCAACCTTACATTACTACTGAGCTTTTTGCAACTAACAGAACTTTAACCACGAAATCCAAGATTGGGTACTTAAATGCCTTCATATTCTCTACTTCTGCAACATAGCGTCCGTAATAGATTTTAAAGGTAAAAAACTCATCTTCCATGGTTAAAAAATAAAACAAACAAGGAGGATCATAAAAACTCAAAAATCCAATGACACAAATCAAGCACCATGCAGAAGTGGAAAGCCCTAAACATCTTGAGGTTAATGATGATCAATCAAACAGTCATAAATTAATAAAAAAAATAAAATCAAGGCAGCATGGATTCCAAAATAAAAACCTAGATATTCAACAAAAGACATGGGAAGAAGACACCACCCTTGAGACAACGATGACTCTTTGAATGACTTGTAGGGTTGAGGGGAAGTTTTCAAGAAATTAATTTTTCATCGACCAATTCTAATGTTGATTGAGCATGATGATGCTCTAGGAGCAACTAAAGGGATAAGCATAATGGTAAGTTGGGATTCTAGCGAGCACTATAGTTGTTGAGAAAAGAGAACCCCTAACTATGCTTCAAATTTTAGGGTATTTTGAGTATCTTAGTTGAAACAAATGACAATATTATAAAAGAGACCTAAAAGTAGGTAAATTATTACCAAGGGAACCTATGTGGAGTGTTGTTAAAATAGTTGACCTACATTAAGTGTGATGTATAACTTGGGGATTGATTGATATTTATCCTAAAGTAAATGTTCCTTTATTAAATCAACTAATAAAGCTAGAAAAACAAAATCAATCATATAATTGATAACGTAGATCACTTGATTGTATGTTCATCATCACCCCCTCCAATTAAGAAGACATTCCTTTTATTCTTGGTTTCCCTTTTTACGTCTCATGCTACATTCTCCTATCCATTTGGCCGATTTTTCACCAATTCGATGAATAGCTCGAACCTCGCTCAATTAAGTTTTTTATGTTCATCAGCTAACTAAACAAGCTTTAACAAAATTTAGCAAGCTCAATATATAATCGAACAAGGTTGAATATTATCTCTTTTTTTTTTTTTATATTCTTGAGCATGCTTGTTTTTTGTTTAATAACTAATTTATTAAGGTCTTGAAAAAATACTCCTTAGATGATTGGTTATCTGCTTATTTAATTCTAATTTTATGTTTTTGTTTTAAACTTATATATATTTGCTATTCATTTTCAATAGAGATTATTAAAAATATACATAAGTTTGATGGACAATCATAATAATCAAATCATTAATATTAATTTTTTTCATTAATACATGAATGTCAAAAATTAGCAAACATGCTATTTAAATTATTTGAATTTCATATAAATAACTATCTACAAATATGTTTCAGATAAAGAGATTATATATTTAAATATTAACATCTCACATATATTTTGGTATATGCAATTATAACTCAAGATCAATAAAAAATAAATAAATAAACATGATTTTAATACTTGAGCATAGAACATTATAAAATAAATAAATAATCAAGTTTGCACAAGGTTTTTATACTTTATTAAAGCTTGTTATTAACTCAACAAGAAAATCAATAAACAAGCTTGAACATGACGATAAATAGCTCAACTCGACTTGTATACAACCTCAGGCATCTCTACATCTCATTTTTATTATCTATAGTTCAAGTCATAATATCATCATGATCATATATACATTTAATAGAAGGTTTATATATGATGAGAAAGCTCACACAAATGAGAGTATTCATAACCAACTCAAGATGTTGGTCATGTAAAGGGACACCTATGTGGATCTTATTCCAAATTCCATTGACACACTTATATATGGAGTAAATTGACGCAGAACTACAAATTTCCAACTTATTTTAAGAGGAAAAAAACATGCAAGTTCAATATTAATAGGACTTGCATTAGTTTAGTTTATACATTTATGAATTTAGTTTCTACGTTTGGATTTGAAACCTCAGCCTCATTATGACACCAATCCTTGGTTCACAAAATTTCAATATCAATTACAACAAAAAAAAGTCTGACCTATTAATGCCGCATGGTAGACAGAATTAAGATCTTCATGTCCCTTATTTTAAAAAGCATAATCTATATGTTTTAAACATCAAGTTAAATGGTGGTGCTAAGTAATAAACCATTGCTTAAGTTTTACCTTAATTTTCATTTCCTAATGAATCACGAGTATTTTGAACTACAATGATAATTATAAGTTAACTAAGTAAATCTTTAAACAAGTTAAAATGGTAGTGTTAATTCATATACCATTGTTTAAGTTTGACCATTTCAATTTACACTATTATTCACCCTCAAATAAATCTTTAGGAGTATGTTGAACTATAATGATAAGTGATAGCATCCACAACATTTAAAAGATATTCACAATAGTTCTTTAACAAGGTTTTAATCAACATATATTTAGATGATCTCTTTTATGCTACTTTTTACGCTAACATCCTATCACTTGCTAAAAGATCCATGGTTTCAAAATCTATAGATTATAAGTTATGCTACCTAAAGCTCATATTTAAAATTGTACAATATGAGATACACCTCAATATGAGTTGCATAAAAAATGCTTATGACATATAATGAGGCGCACACCTCTATTTCAAAACTTATGTCATGTTGAGACTTCTTTATTTCATAGCCCAAAGCCCAAGTGGCATCATAACTAAACCCAGGTCATAAAAAGAAAAAATGTGTGACAAATGATTTGTGGATGAACAAAATGGAGTTCTATCATCACAATTACAAGAGAAAGATCTCACTGTTGACTTTTTTATGAAGGAATAAGAACAACAAAAGTCAAAAAGAAAGTAACATAAAAAAGTTAGTATAAAAATTTTTAAGTATTAGAATATTAGAAATTATGCAAGGTCAATATGGTTATTAGTTTAAACAATATTTTTATTAGATTTCATTGATAAGAGAAGAGAAATATGATTGATTGAAGATCATGAAGAAAATTATGTGGTTGTTGATTCAATTGATAATGAGTGAGGCGAGAAATCAATCAACATGATGATTTTAATGAATACCCTCAAGTAATGAGAATGAAAGAGACTTAAATTTTAAGTTCTAAATCATAACTAATTTATTTTAGGACATTGATACGGCTGTGGACCCCACCCCCCTGGTTGACAGACTAAACGCCAAGGGGGGCTCAGCAAACTTCCAGGAGTCAAAAGGCCCCTATTTTGTGGGTCCCAACACCCCATTTCAGACCAATAGGAGGAGAAGAATTAAGGGGAGATCATTGGAGGAAATGTGAAGTACATTTATGGTGGGATTAGGGCTGGTTTTAAGGGAAAAAGTTTGTATGTTTATGTGAAGAATTTTCTGCAGTAGTTTCCTTGGGTGATTTTTTGTTCTTAGTTGCTACTAGGAATTGAGGGAGAGCCAATTCACCTCTTGAACAATTAATCAATTGTATCTTGTGTTTCTTTTAATTAAAAATTGTTATATCAATTTTATTAGTGTTGTTCTTGTATATCATTGTGTTAGGCCGGTTTCTACTGAACCGGCCCAGCTGGCCCAAAGCATTGGGCCGGTTCTTACTTACAGGAGGTGGGCCAAGCCAGCCCGCCACCTAGGGATTGCCGCCTAAGCTCCTAGTGGACCCCAATAGGAAATTCAATAAGGAAGGAGGGGGCGCCTTGGGTTGGAGGGAAAGTTTGAATGAAGTATTTGAATTTATGTATTAAATAGGAGGAGATGTTTAGGGTTAGGGTTATGCTTTGTTTTGCAGCTGATTTCAGAGTTCTTGTTCTTCGTGTCTTGGGCCCTAGATTCGTCTAGGGATTGGTAGAGAATGATCCTCCTCTCGAATTGAGGATCAATTGTATCTTGCTTTATTTCTTCTGTTAGTTTGATTTCTTCAATAAAAATTACTGTTTTGCTGATTTTCCCATCGAATTTGTGGAGCGTTTTGCTGTTTTTGTCTCTCTTATTTGGGATTACTTGAAATCCTCAAGTACTTCCTAACACATTGCTGTCTTTTTCTTGGTTGGTGACTATTTTTTCGCTGTTTGGTGCTAATTTTATTCTAGTAGCTATTTTGGGTGCTGATTTGATCCCCAAATCATAACAGACATTTATTTTAGACCTTTTATTTTCAATTGCATCAAATGTCTTACTAGACATTTGCAGGAGGATGTACCTTGGTGCATGTTTTTTGCTGAAGATACTCTTCTTGTTGACAAGACTAGAGAGGGAGTTGAAGGTAAACTTGAATTATGGAGGTTAACATTAGTGTCTAAAGATTTTTGTTTGAGTGGATTTTGAGTGGATCTAAAAACGATTACATTGAGTATAATTTTAGTACTGATAGATCTAATGGGGGATCAAGTAATTAATAAAAGTATACGTTTTAGATATCTCAGGTTTATTGTCCAGAGTGATGGTCGAATAGATGGGGATATTATTAGTAGAATTCAAGTTGGATGGTTGAAGTGGAGGACTGCATAAGGCCTATTGTGTGATAGAAAAATACCCCGCAAACTTTAGGGAAAATTCTATAAGATGATGGTGAGACCTGCAACGCTTTATGATGTAGAATGTTCGCCATTAAAAGAGAAGCATACAATTAAGTTAAGTCTTGTAGAGATGAGGATGTTCAAGTGGATGAATGGCTTTACTCTTGAGATAGAATGCGAGCATATACGTGAAAAGATTCGAGTAGCTCTAGTAGTAAATAAGATTAGAAAGAGTCGCCTTAGATGGTTTGATCACATACAATGTCGGCCTTCTAATGACTCGGTTAAGAGAGTAGATATATTAGATTTGGCCTATGTAAAGAGAGGTAGAGCTAGACATAAAAAAACTTGGTTAGAAAATATTAAAAATGACATTTTTTATTAGATTTAAATAAAATTTTGACTCTTAACAGGACACAATGGAGAAAATGGATTCATATAGCCGACCCCATATAATGAGATTGATGTTGTTGTTGTTATTGTTTATTTTTATTTATTTTTTTGTCTTAGATTTCTTTTTATAAATGAAGAAACCTACTCTATGAGCAACTAAGAATTATCACAATGATGATTGAATGAAGAAGTCTTCTAAAAACTCAATATCATAAAGTATCATGGTTTGCTGTGATATCTTCTTCTTGATCAAAGAACTAGGCCTAAAATTCTACTGAGATAGGATGTCTTTATTCCAGCAATATACTTGAAATTCTACACCTTTAAGGCATGAACATCTTACAAAAGTAAGGAAAAGGTCTATGGATGATACTGCTTTACATAATAATTAATTATCCTGAAAGTAAGTAAAATTTTTTGGATGGAAAAGTTAAAATCATTTGCATTATTATGACTTTAAAAGAAGCTAAGATTCAAATCACTACATTAGGTAAGACGCTTAAACAATTTGTTAAATAAATTGAAAAAAAATGTAAGAGAGATGCTGAAAGAATATAATGATTGTCCCTCTTTCTTAATTTAAAAACATAATATTCACATTTATGCCACATTTAATTTGGCATTTCGGGACTTTGTTCGACACTTGATTAGCTATAACGGAATTATTTGGAGTCAATTTTATGTATGTCTACGAGAAAAGAATAAGAAATTAATGCTTCCAAACCTCATCAAATACTAGCAATGCATAAATGGGTCACCCAATCCCCACATATGTTGCTAATGGTTGATAATGAAAGGATACTCAGATAATTGTAATCTTATGAAAACAAACTTCTGCATAACCAACTACCGCTAGACTCTGTTTTCACCTCCACCCCTTAGAAATAAATAGGTGATCCACCATTTTCCATACAGAAACCACATGCACCCACATTCGCAAATGCACACAACCTCACATAAACACAAAAGGACACCACAGTAGATGTGCATGTGAAAGCGCCCACAGATTCAAAAAAGCACAAATAGGCACACACAGAAAAATAGACACCAAAATCATATGCACATGCATCTCCGTGGGCATGTGCCCTTTTTTTTTTTTTTTTTTTTTTGATACTCTTGCTGATGCATGTGTAGAATAAATAAATAATCAGAGACACAGACGTTACAGGCATGTAGCAGAATGGTTCCGCATGCATGCCTGATGAAGTCAGAAGAATTCAGTGGCATACAATACTGATTCGTGCCAAATGCCCCATAAGGCCAGTGTGCAGAAGGTCAAAGTATGCATTACTATTCTTATCATCTACCTTCAATAAGTACCTGCCTGACCTGCCCCAGCCATCAGTTGGGTAAATGTTGTGATTCCCCTGCCTTCTTTCCTCGGGAACAGGAGACATGGCATTAGTCCCTTTCAGAGGTTTATCTTGATGCTCAGAATACTCCATGGTTTGGTCATGAGATACAAGTTCCAAATCTCGCTTCTTGAAACCATCTTTGCAATCACCATCCAGATGAAGCTGCTTGGACTTTGGGGCATTTTCACAGAAATCATCTAAATGCGCAACATTGTTGTTTTCCACCTGTCCAGACTGATAGTCTAATCGATCTGTTTCACAGCCATCCATATTCATAGAAAGACAAGCTTCTGCTTCAGAGCGCCTCAAAATTTGGCCACAATCATGACTCTCTTGATTCAGTTCTGGGAGATCTATACAAGAATCATCAACTGTTGCCGTCAGGGCATTGTCATGCTTGATTTCAGTCTCCCCGTAACGTGTTCCTACAACATTCATTGGAATGCAAGGTTCTACATCAGGGCACCTCAAAATTTGGTCAGAATCATGATCTTCATGATTCAGTTCAACAAACTCTGAACAAGAATCAACTTTTGCTGGCAGAGCATAGTCATGTTTGATTTCAGTCTCTACGTGAGCTTCCGTAGCCACATCCCATTTTGATGCTCGAATCATCACCTTTTCAGCCATAAGCAGAGTTTCACATCCAAATTCCTTCAAAAATGTTTTTTTCTCCCTTCTTTATGCTCGATCAAAATGAATAATCTGCAAAAAATGATCATATCAGCGCTGCAAACTGAAGTTCCATGAACAAAGCAGAGAAGTTACAACCATTACGGCATTACCTAATTGCTACCAGGAAAATGTCAACGTTACAAAGGTGTTACCAAATAGATTAACAGTGCTCAAATTGAACTAGAAGAGAACCTACATTGAGAAAACAAAACTACTTCTAACATCCTCGTGTTAATCACATGAAAGTACACCGACTAAAAGTGCCACATGCTAAAGAAAGCAATGTCTCTGGAAGAAACTACCTAGAAAACAAACTTTATTGTATCTTTGTTTTACTAACGTAAAATGTCATAAGCTTCCCCACTCAACTTTATAATAAAGAATCATATCCTATTGTGAAAAATATGCAAACTGATGGGTGCATGGAAGCAGTAAAACTCTTCTTTGTGCAAGGAGCTTGGTGATGATGAAGATTAATTGCCTTTGAGTTGCTTGATTGATAAGAGATGGGAGGCTTGTATTAGAAGTCCACCAAAAACGAGCATAATAACATAAATCACTACAAAAAAAATTGTTATTTCCGGCGGATTGTGTTCTGTCAGAATCACTGATGGAAAATTGGTTGTAGCCAAAATGGGTTCCGGCGGAAATGGGCCCTATTTCCACACCACATCCCTTCCACTTCCATTTTCACGCAAAATAGCTATTCCGAGTATATTTTAGGCACTCACAACTCCTTCCTCCTTCAATTTTACGCAGTCGTCTCCCCCACCCTCGGTCTCGAGCATCACTGTTCGTCGTTCTCGACCCTCCGGAACATTCTCAACTGTCGCCCTATCCTCGGTCCCAAGCATCGTTAGCCGGTCACCTCCATTCACTTGTTGTAAGGACATTTCTTTGCATCTTCTTCAAACTCTTATTGATTACAATAAGCAAAAGTTGTTATAGTAGAACTACCAAGAAATCCAAAATGAATTTAGCTTATATTGTAGATTGGTTCACATTATCACATATAAAGGAGAAATTACATGTATGAATTTTTTTTCAAGAGAAGGAAATTATTTTCCATACAACAACAACATCAAGCCTTTGTCCCACTACATGGGGTCGGCTACATGAATCCTTTTTCTCCATTGTGTCCTGTTAAAAGTCAAATTCTCGTTTAAATCTAATAAAGAAAGTGATGTAGAACGTACATGCAAAGATGAAATGCTTAATGAATTTGCACGCTTAATATTTAGAGAGCAATATTAAATAAAACTTATGTTGATTTAAACGCTAAGATAAAACAATAAGGTGATAAATAAGCTTAGGCTAAATCACATGCATAAGAGTTAAGATTGGAAAACAATCAATTAATCTAACATTGCATACGTGAAAATTTTCAACAAGAAATCCCTATACTAACAATGAGATTAATATTATGAAGGACCTCTCACACAACTCTATAGATCTCTAAGCTTTTAGCGGAGGAGCATTAACACTATCCTCGTGAATTTATTAAAACCACAAGTGAGAAGCAACTAAGAGGATAAAGAGTTTGGAGGATGAGTTACCCCAAAGAAACAGGAAAGACAAAGCTCCGGTGGTTGCTTGGGTGCTTGAGAGGAGGTAGACAGCTACCACGAGCCTTCGAGATGCAGCGGGACAGCAATCTAGACTTTAGAGACAGCGGAACAGCAATATGAGGTTGCCATGATTGCTGGACAGCAGAATTGGTACTTGGAAAATCCTGGACAGCAGATTTACTCCTTGGATAGCAGCAGTTTGGCCTGGGGAAGGTTCTAGACAGTAGATTTCAAGGTCCCAAAACTCAGGACAGCATACCAAACAGTTTCCAGAGAATCTGGACAGCAGTTACCATGTTGGAGAGGCCTTTTGGACAGCAAAAACCTCTTGGAAATGCAGGACAGCAATACAGAGCTGCTGTAATTTCTTAGACAGCAATTATAAAGCTCCCAAAGAGAAGGAATTTAGGCACGGGTAGGGTTGAAAGTGGTTTTCTTAAACCTGAAATTAAATTTCAGGTTCAACTATGAGAGGCTAAGGTTTGAATTTTGAATTCAAACTAATGGGAGGGAAAGGACAATCTTATTCCTAATTGATAGTTTTGATTGAGGTAATTAAGGGAAAAGAAAATTAATGTGGAGAGAGAAAAGGGGAGAGAGGGTGGGTCGGCCATGTATGGAGATAGGAGTGAGGGTATTATGTTAACTATGTGGGCCCCAAGAAATAATTAAAGATTTAAAACCAAATCTGAATTTAATCTCAGATTTATTTTAAAAAGGAGGTTTCCAATTTTAAGTTTTAGTATTAGGAAAGTATTTGAATTCCAAATTTTGATTGAAATCCAATTAGGTAACTTTCCTAATTAACTAGAACTTATTTTAGGAAGGTATTTAATGACCCAAAGGAATTTGAATTTCAAATTTAGGCAAGAGGGGGCCGGCGGCTTGGGTAGGGATTAGGGAGGATGGGTGGAGGGAAGGGGGCCGGCAGTTGAATGGGTGGTGGTCGGCGGTTGGGCAGCCAAGGGAGGCCGGTGGGGTTGGGGGTAGGGGCGGTTTAGGGAGGAGAAGAGGGCTGCTGCAGCCGGTTGTTGTGGGAGAGATTGGGGAGAGGAAAATGAAAAATAAAAGAGAAAACACAAAACCAAGAGCTCACCCGCCGGTGGGCTGTTGGGTACTCCGTTGGCCTCTCCTAGGCTTCACCACCATTCTCTAGAACTCACAAAGAGATCAAGACAAAAGCTGAATTTCATTTCAATAATCATCATCCCATAATACAAGAGAACAAGCCTATAAATAGGCCTCATGAAATGAAAAGAAACAAAAACTAAAATACCCTTCGGGTTTCAACACACTAAACTCCCCTCATAGAGGTACAATGGCAAAAACAGAAAATAAAATAAACTCATACATAAAACACATTAAAAAAAAATTAAACTCTAGATCGTAGCCGTTGATCTCCGATGTCCTCATCAAAAAGATCATTTCTTATATTTTCTAACCAAGCCTTTTTAGGTCTACCTCTACCTTTCTTAATATGAGTCAAATCTAATACCTCTACTTTCCTAACCGGGTCATCGGAAGGCCGCCGTTTTATGTGACCAAACCATCTAAGACGACTCTCTTTAATCTTATCTTCCACTGGAGCTACTCCAACATTTTCACGTATATGCTCATTTCGTATCCTATCTCTAAGGGTAAAACCACTCATCCACCTGAGCATCCTCATCTCTGCAACACTTAACTTAGTATTATGCTTCTCTTTTAATGGCCAACATTCGGCACCATAAAGCATTGCAGGTCTTACCACCATCTTATAGAATTTTCCCTTAAGTTTGAGGGGGACTTTTCTATCACACAACAAGCCCGATGCATTCCTCCACTTCAACCATCCAACTTGAATTCTGCTGATAATATCCCCATCTATTTCCCCATCACTCTGAACAATAGACCAAGATATCTAAAACGTGTACTCTTATTAATAACTTGATCGCCCAAAGTCAAAATCACCTCACTAGGTCTATTACTACTAAAATTACACTCCATATATTCCGTTTTAGATCTACTCAAGTGAAAACCTTTAGACTCTAAGGTTGACCTCCATAACTCAAGTTTACCTTCAACTCCCTCTCTAGTCTTATCAATAAGAAGAATATCGTTAGCAAAAAGCATACACCAAGGTACATCCTCTTACAAATGTCTAGTGAGAACATCCATGACTAAAGCAAAAAAGATATGGGCTTAAGGCTGATCCTTGATGTAATCCAACCGAAATAGGAAAATACTTGGTCAAACCACCTTGTGTTTGAACACAAGTAATAGCTCCTGCATACATATCTTTAATGATTTGAATATAAGCGTTATTAACTCCTTTCTTTTCAAGAACTCTCCATAGCACTTCTCTTGGAACTTTATCATATGCTTTCTCTAAATCAATAAATATCATATGTAGATCCTCCTTATTCTCTCTATATTTCTCCATCAAACCTCTCAATAAATATATGGCTTCCATAATAGACCTACCTAGCATGAATCCAAATTGATTTTGAGAAACATTAGTATCACGCCGCAACCTACGCTCCATAACTCGCTCCCATAGTTTTAGAGTATGACACATTAACTTAATTCCTCTATAATTCGCACAATATTGTGCATCACCTCTATTCTTAAAAATAGGAATTAACACACTCATTCTCCACTTATCTGACATCTTTTTAGTCTTCAAAATAGTATTAAAAAGTTTAGTAAGCCAAGAAATTCCTTCATCTCCTAAGCATTTCCACACCTCTATTATTTTCCATGAGAAGGAATTTTTTTCCATGATAAATTTAGAATACTTACTACTAATTAGTTGATCAGAAGAACAATGGATGTAAGTTTTAGGAAAACATTATTGATGAAGAATGCCAAAAATTCAAATATATATATATATATATATTTCAAGTTTGGAACATTCGATGTGATGTGTGAATAGAGAGAAAATACAAGAGATGTGAAAGAGAGTGATTGATATGAACTAGAAGCCATACCATGCCCACCATTTATTATAAGACTCCAATTCCTAATCCTTCAGTGTTCTACTGCTAACATGAATAAATTTTATGAAATATTATTTCATAAATGGATAATTCAAAGTTATTGCATCTTGCTCAAGCAATTATTTTCTATCATGTACATATAAACTGAGAGGGAGTTGTTTAGGAAAATTTCTAATTAAGGAAAATTATTTAGGAAAGTTCCTAATTAAGGGGGGAAGTTGTTTCGAAAAGTTTCCTAGTTGTGTTTATGCTATTTAGGAAGTGTTTAATTGTTTAGGAATATTTCCTAAAATATGTTTAATTGTTTAAGAAGGTTTCATAAATCAAATTTAATTGTTTAGAAAGGTTTCTTAAATCATATTTAATTATTTATGAAGGTTTCCTAAATTATGTTTATGTTGATTAGAAAGGTTTCCTAAATTATGTTTATGCTAATTAAGAAGGTTATAATTGTGTTATGGTGTTCTAGGGCTATTTAAAGGGGAGTTTGTCTATGATTTAGAGAGGATATTACTAAATTTATTTTCCTAGTGTTTATTGTAAGTTCCTAGCAGCATCTAGGGTTTGTGGGAGAGCTGGTCTACCTCTCGAATAGTAGATCAATTGTATCATGCTTTATTATTGAAAGAGAAATAAGAAAATCAGCCCTATCTTTGTGTTCCTACGTTATTCTTCTCTTTTATTTGCTATTTTTACTTTCAAGATGTATCATCTTACTACTAATTTTTTTTAGGATTGTTCGTGTGTAGGATTTTCTAGATCATATTTATATGAATATTCGAAGTCAAAGGAATTGAATATATAATTGACCGTTGTCTGGAAGAAAAATCTTAACAGATGAATAAATTTATTATTCATTGTTAGGATATTGAGTATAAAGATTGAATATAATGTTCCTCGATAGTTTTTTAATCAACGTGTTGGGCTGCTTAAAAAAATCAACCCTGCAGATAATATAATTCCAGCAGATTTATACAAGACTAAAATGTTTAGTTTCCAAATTATGTTAGACTGCTAGAAAAATAGATTATTGTGTTAAATGCTGCATGTTGTACTACAAAGATGATTTGTCAGAGATAACATGTCGCCATTGCAACGCGTCATGATTTAAACCAAAATCTTTAAAACATAGAAAACAGAAGGATGTTTCAATTAGTCGATTAATTTACTTACACATTATTCCTAGACTGCATCAACGAGCTCCGCTGCACATATGAAATGGCATAACAAACATAGTTCTCAAGCAGGTATTTTAACTCATTCTTCAGAAGCTAAGGCCGGGAAGCACTTAGATCGAACACATCGTACTTTTGCTGCAAAACCAATAAATATAAGATTAAGGTTATGTGCAGATGGCTTTACTCCTTTCAGCCAAACAGCCTCATCATATTCATGCTAGCCAGTGATAGTCACCCCTAAAATCTTCCCCCATAGATGTGTATGACTACATCATACATGTTTCTTACACTTATCATACCTGGTCCACCTAATTCAAAAGCAAAAATTAATGTATTAATACAACCCTTGATCGATGACCTTAAATTAATATAGAAAGATGTGACAACATATGATATTTCCACCAAATAGAATTTTGTAATGAGGGCAGCATTACTTTAGACAATTGATGACTTTCCCGCATCTGGTATGCTATCAGGTTGGAGCACTGCAGGGAACTTAATTTGCCCATATTGCATAGAATTTACTAAATCATTCACATTGAAACATGGAGGCAAGAATACTTGATTTAACTATCATCGTATGTTCTTACCTGCAAACCATCCATTGAGGTGAAAAAAAGATTCTTTCACAACCTCATCTAAGGCCACTCCTTAAGCAGCAAAAAAGGACTTTCGGTCAGTTCAAGTACAAATTGAGAGGTAGGGATGCTCTCACCTGTGTGTGCTATAAGAAGGGAAGACCCGCCTTTGTTTCTTTTGAATCAACTATCGCCTTTTTTTTCTACTTGAATTGATCTTGGCTCGGTAGAGGATCGAAAAGAAAATCATAAGTGAATGTGAACAGCCAGAACCAGAATGAGAACGAAAAGGCATAGTATACAAGATTACCCGGGATTGACAGAAAACCAGGAAAGTAGGGCATGAAAACGGACAACGATAACGATACGCGAAAAATTAAGGTTAGAAGGCACAACCTCCACCAAGATTAACTAGTGATCAAGTTTTTGAGAGAGTGAAAATGATACCCACAATGATTGATGCGCTTACATTAGCTGAGTACAGAGTACCGGGATATGGATTGAGCCATAATTGGATCAAAAAAAGTATTTTTTTGATTGCTTCCATATTGAAAAACAAACTTGATCAGACAACTTAGATGTCATGCATATTGAGATGAACATTTATTATAATTTCTTCAACACAAAGATGGATATAAAGGAAAAACCAAAAGATAATGTAAAATTTAGGATGGACCTGAAGAAATTCTACAAAACAAGACATCTAGCATTGAGGGATGGTGAAAATGGAAGACTTGTTAAAGCCAAAAGCCTCATTCACCCTCAGTTATAGAATAGAGGCGATTAGTTTGTGAATGGGTACAAAGCCTAAAGTTGCCAGAGGGATCGTCTACGGGATCGACGGATTATTTGGAGTACAGTATAAGGTCACAAGCAATGGGTGGAAAGCAGAAGGTCAGAGTTTATGGATTTGGCATGCAAGCCTATACATTCGAGGAATTGTCGTTTGGCGCATCAGGCTTCTCAAATAAAAGCCAGGAAAAGTTAGCCAAAAGAGCTGCCCTGTAAACAGAACTAGAGCAAGTGTGAAAATTACAAGCTGATATGTAAATGCAGCAAAACCAAACACATTATGAGCTACGCAGATTCATGGGGCAATTTCGTGAAAAGCACCTTGCACAAACCGAGGAGAGTGAGGGAATGGAAGAGGATTAGAGTATGGTTGCTTGCAATTTTTTTCTTGGTTTTTTATAATATTAAGAACTAATATATTTTGACTATCGTTTGTACACTATAGTGATTGACTATCATTTAATGCATTTAGAATGATGTTCTTGTGGGATTTATGTTTATCTATTTTACTAGTTGAGTTCATTTATGTGAATGATACATTCTTTGTGGGTTATTGTAGAAGAATTAGCATGAATGAGTGCTTTTTTTTGTCTGAGTTATAAGTTTCTAGCGAGTTAGCCGCCGGAAATAGACACGCAAAATTTATGGAGGTATTATCCATTGGAATTACCGGCGGAATTGTCCGTCAGAATCACCAGTGGGAATTCAGTTCAAGATCCACCAGTGTAAAACGATGAAAATCCGCCAAAAATATGTCGGTAACATCTCCGGCGGAAAAAAATTGACGCAATTTTTTCTGACACGGGTTTTACCTACGGAATGAAATCAGTCAAAAATGAATATTTCTGGCAGATTTCTCTTTTTCCAGCAAATAAATCCACAGGAAAATCCCTGTATTCCTGTAGCGAATAGGCCAAATGAAAGACAGGCTCAGAGATAAAGAGATAGAGATATTAAGATAGAGATGAAAAGTGGTGGCTGGACACCCTTAAAGAAGCAATGAGAGACGTTTGTAATTTTGCATTTGTATCATCATTCATTGAAATTCTCTTGCAAGTAAAAGAGGCTTTTACATCTAAGAAAATACAAATAATAAGAATATAATCAAAGAGAAACTAAAAACATCAAGATGAGAATTTCATAAATAAATAAATATTTTATGAAATAACCTTCTAAATAAAATAACACTTGATTTACATATTTATTACTAAATCAATTCTAATACTGCAAGCAATGAAACGTCCAAGGCGCGTTATGCCATTCAAATAATTGTGCCCTACATCACTAGCATTAATTGAATCAGTTATCAAAGTATTCACAATACATGTTTTTAAATTATATTGGCCATGTTGATAAATGTGGAAGGAATATTGCATGCACAGATGTTCATGGCAGGTGTTAAAGAAACTAAGCGTTAACATGTATCAACTTCAAGAATATTTTAAGGCCCATCAGATTGCAAAAACACAAGTTCATATGGCTCAATGGACAAGAACAATTCATTCAATATGAAATAGGAAGTAACAAAATGACTTTGCTGGAGATTTTTTTCAAAATCCCTAGCGATAGATTGCCAATAACTAAAAGTCATGTTCATCAGCCAATGCTGAGGTGAGAAAGTTCAAGGGATCACAAATGAAGGTCAACGCCTTATCCCTGCTATCTATGGAATGAATCTCAATTGGACAGGAATAACGGGATTGATTAGGCAATCAAAGGGATAAGCCTTATAATCAGCATATAGGATGAAAGAATGAACTTGATTCCACAAACTTAGAAAAGTAATAAGTTTATTGGAACTCCGAAACCAGTTTCTATTTGAATAAACAAACAACTTGATGATTTTAGCTCTAAAATATGCAAATTTTCATTTTCTCCTCCAAATCTTCCGTATAATTAAAATAATAGGATGTATTTCTCATAGCCCATGGAGTGAAACAAAATCACGCTGGATCAAGTCAAATTATTCTTTTTACCTTCAACTAAAATGGGACATAAAGTGAGATGCATGATATGATAAAAAAAGTAAAGAAAGAAATGTTTTATTATCATTAAAAGCTAAGGTTTTACAAACCAGACCAGACCGGCTAGTTCAACCGTGAACATTTCTTAAGGCCGGTTTGGTTCATCCCGAAAACCCTTTCTGTATCAAACTGGGCTGAACTGACCAAAACCGCCGGTTCAACCGGCGAACCAGTCCGGTTCCCTTGAACCGACCAGATCAATTTCTAAATTATTTAAATAATTAAATAAATTAATTTAATACATTAAGAATAAAATATTAAATAATATTTGTATATTAACAAATTAATTTAAATTTAAAATGCTTAATTTTTAATAAAAAAATTTCAACTAAATATTTCACATGGCTCCATCACTCCATATAAGTTCTTATCTCATCCAAACTCAAAAAATAATATAAAAATTATCAAGAGGAAGTTTTTAAGTGATATGGAACTAAATAAGATGAAATTCTTACTTCTTAAGTTTACAACATATACTATATATTTTAAAACAAATTTTTTAAATAAATTTTTTTTATGATGTAAATAGCTTTTTTTTTAATTAATAATATTAAATAAATTATATACTTCATTTCTTATTTATGTACTAAAAAAACTAATTATTTATTTATTTGTTAATAATAAATGATCTAACCTTAATAATTTATAAATGTAAATTTATAATATGAATTTAATATATAATTTATAAGCGTAGATCATATCTAAACATATAATATAAATTAATAATAATCTATATTAAATTTATAAATTTATATGTAAGCTAAATTTTTTTAAAATTTGAATTAAATTTAAAGATTGAATATGTTTAAATTTAAAATTACATAAGATATTATTAATGTGTGAATTCAATTTATTTTTGAATCAAAAATTTATATTATTATATGATTATTCTGTCATTTAAATTTTATTTAATAATTTTCATATTTATTATGTCATCTCGTTCAACCTCGGTCGAACCATTGAACCCTGAACATGTCCTTCTGGTTCTATGTCCGTTCTGATTTTCACAACCTTGTTAAAAGCATTACTTTAGTGTTAAAATCTTTCATGAAGTTATTACATTCGGTATGCAACTAGTGTTGACCTCCGCATACATTCTAATCAGGCAAGTGAGGAGGATGATCGTTAGCAGACAAGACATTGTTCAGAATGAAAATTGAAGCACCTCAATTATGCACGAAACCACTCAGATGTCATCCAATCATGAAATGAATTGCACTAATAGACTCAGGACGTCAAACTTGCCAAGAAAGTCATTCGTGCTCAACTCAATAGAAAATGGTGACAAGCAAGATGGTTGGAGGGCAGGCGCAATGCTGCCCAACACTGCCCAAACAACATACGATGAAATGGACCACATCGTTGAGCTCAAAACATTGAAAAAACCTCAAGGAATACCCCTTGCAATCAATTCTAGCTAAGGAGGTCAAAGACAATGGCCTACGGACGTAACATTGTGCGATGTTGTCCGAACGACGCCCATTCATGAAACAGACCTCACCATTGTGTCTAAAACATTGAAATTACCTGCTATGGACGCTCGTATTGTATGGATCATCGCGCGAGTCCAAAGATGAAATTTTCCTGCACACGAGGCATCGACGACACACAAAATGAGGAGATACGAGAAAAAAACTATCATGTGAGGGTCATTTTGCACTTTCCTTATATTATTGTAATAAAAAAATTAAATCTTATACCAATATATATGTATATAATACAAATAATATAATATAATATAAACAAAAAGGTTATCTTGTATCTTACTTGCAGCAAATCCCTATCGAATCCCCTGCAAATGTAGCTCTGGCTCCCACATCCTATCACTCTGCCAACTGCCCAGTTCGAATAAAAAAAGAGAGAGAAAAGTACCTAATATCTAATATACAAGCCTCCACCCACACGTTCTCCTAATCTGCTCATCTCCTCTCCAGCTACCCGAGTAGCCTCCCTCATCATCCCCAGCTGCTCCATCTCACCCCGTCCAACTCCCCAGTACCAACATACCAACCCAATCTCCAATCTCCAACTACTGTGCCACCTTCTTCCTCACCCAACAATTGTCATCTTCACCTCCTGCACCTCACGATTTGCTACCCTCGTTCCCAACTATTTACTTGACCTGCAAAAATTCCCACCTTTGTTCGAACACCTTCCAACTACAACCCACTTCATCTCCCACACACCATCAACCGACCACTACCTCCCCCAAACCACACTTCCCTGCTACAGTTGAACCCCATAAGCCAAGCCCACCCCTATCCCCATAAGCCGGTCGGACCGGTTGAACCGCGAACCAGCCAGCCGGCCGATTACGGTTTACTATAAAACCGCACAAAACCGCTATCGAACCGTTCGAACCGACAGTTCGACCGTCGAACCGCTAAACCGGTCCTGGTTTTGAATAACCAGACGGTTCATTTAAAAAATGATTTGAGTCGTTCAACCCAAATCGGATGGCCCAAAATTAACTAAGGTAAAGCTTATACTTATACGAAACGAAAACAAAAATAAAAAAAAAACCTTTCTACGCTTCTTCCTGTTCGCCTGACTCGCTGTCTGCTTCGCGAAGCCACAAGGAAGAACCAAAGAGGAGCGTGCTCGACTCCTCTCCGACCCATTGCTGTGAGTTCATCACTTCTTCTCCTCGACCCTCGCTCTACTCCGTTCTCCTCGCATTCACGACGTGTTCTTTGATTCTTGCATTTACTATTTATTTTGATAGGCTTTTTATTAGCATGTGGTACTTGAAAATTGAAGATGTTGTGTTCTTTAATTCTTAGTCTAATTCTTTTGGAAAAAAAATTGCATAATAATAATATATTTAATTTTAAATTTATCAAATTTATTTGTTATGTTTTTTTATGCTTCATATTATGATTATGTTCAATTTTTATTATATATTTATACATAGTTGTGTCATTATTATAATATTTAAACATAATAAGTATTTATTACGTCATCTGGTTCGACCCCGGTCGAACTATCGAACCGCTAACCTCTCCTTCTTCCGGTTCATTGTCCGGTCTGATTTTCAAAGCCTTGTATATATATATATATAGTGCTCATTTTAAATTACTAAGAAAATGTTCATGTGAGAAGAAAAAGGGTGTGGCATCTGCTATATCATGATACCTGCCACAAATTGCTATAGTGCACTAAAATGTATCATCAATTAATAGGCAACACATACATCAATAATGTAATCCCACACATGCAGTGTTAGCTATATGCAGGCACGGAGCATATTAATCTGAAACACATGCTTTTGGGGGTATATCTGTGTATGAGCAGATCCTAACAAAAGCATCTAACAAACCCAATTTCTAACAACGAATAAGTCTCATCCATAAAGAAAAACCCATCTACAACCCTAGAAGAGGCTATAGATTCAAAAAAAACCAAATCAAGCGTCTATCCTAAAAATGCAAACAAAGCTGAATGCTCATTACATGATAGAATAAATCCCTAAGGGATTATTACAACATTTTCTTCACAGAAATTTTCACTCTAAATGTGCCAAATGAATTCCCTCTACATTAGATGTTCAAATATCTTTCCAATCCCATAAGCCTATTATAAAGTAACATAGTCCGTAAAAGAAGCCAACCTACATGCCTAAATATGTTGACACTGTCGAGTACACATATAAATATATCTCAATGGTAGGTCTTGGTCCTCTTGGAATACATCAATGTTGGTCTTTATGGACAGCATCAAGTGAATAATATAATATGCACATTCAGAAAGGTTAGAAGAAACAGCTACAATTTCTTGAATCAAGTGCAACATGAGGCATATGCAGCACAACATATTCAAAGCTTTTATCCATTCTGATATTTATAAATTGCTGCGGCTTCAAAATTGATGATTTAGCCAAGAACTTGAAGTGAGGAACACAGAGAAAACGAGAGATATTTTACAGCTAGGAATAGAACATAGTTACATAATATGATTGAGGTATCGCTCACAAAAATTAAGGGGACCCACTCACCCATAAAAGAAAATCCCCAACTCTCCTTAAGAAAACAATCAGCTGAGAACAAATGGAATAAAGCAGTGCCAAAACATTCCTAATACATGCGCTTATATTGCCTAAGCATCCATTTGAAGTGGATGAGAAGTGGGTGCAATTAATACTCGGATTTGATGCTTCTGCTCATCCACTAGCTGTTGCTGCAAGCGGCCATTGGAGCCACTAGCCATTGGGTGGGATTTTAATGCATCATCATTCTCCTATCCATCAAGAAGACTCTCCTCAAGTTTGGTACACCATGGTATAGGCATTGGTCTGATATATTGAATATTGGACAAATAACCACCCCATCGGGTAACTCAGTTTGGCATGCATTCAGTAAAAACTTCTTTGTAATTTGGCGTGGGCCAACATTCTAGTCCACGTGCTTGTGATAAATGCTGGTGGGAACCTATCCTTGTAGTGATAAATCATCACCAAGTCAACTTTGTACTCCAAGTCCTCCAAGTTTCGACGATCTTCTTTGGCATCCTTCTTGAACCTCTCAATCAATCCTTGAAGCGTCCTTGCTTGCTCTTGAACTTCCTTGATGTTGTTTTCTAGCTCTCCACTTAAGCACCTCTTACTAGGCATGGAGTTCGTGCAAAATCTATGGTATGCCCAGTGACTTTTGAGTTGAGCGACATTTAAATCAGTTATAGGCAAAGTTGGACCGAACTATATGATAATGTTTCATTGTCTTGGTCTTTAAGCAATGAAGCATGTCACCAAGGAATTGATTGACTTTCTTGGTTTGCCCATCAATTTGAGGATAGTAAGGGCTTCAGAAATGAAGTTGAGTGCTTAGATTTCGCCAAATAGTTCCCAAAAAGTAGCTCACGAACCACACTTCTCGATCCAAGGTGATGGACTTTAGCATGCCGTGGGGCTTAATGATCCTCACAAAAGATAAGGTTCACAAAATTGGAAGCATCCACAACATTCCTACAAGGACCAGAATATGCCATTTTAGAAAACAATTAACAACAATGAGAATAAAATCATTGCCTTTTTTATTGTGTGGCAAATCAAGCACAAAGTCCATGCTTATCTACTCTCATAGATGATTTGGAATTGCTAAGGGATTAATCAAAACAAATATTTGTTTTCGATCCTTATCCCATGGATTATTTGGCTTACATCTTTCTATAAAATGTTCGATAACATTTTTTTTAATTTTTGGCCAAAAATAATCTTCACAAACCAAAGTATAAATGTCCTCTTAATTTACCCCACAAAACTCAGAAATAACTCAAAAGGCACAAAGAACAAGCTGGAATGCAAAGTTGAGTTCCTTTTTTAAAAAATTCATTAACAATAAAAAAATCATATAATTTTCCTTCTCACATTTTTCATAAATGGACCCAAAATATAAATCATTCTTATATTGATCCAACAGGATGTCAAAACCAACAACTTCAAAAGCTTCAAAAATTTTCTACAGGCGTCCAAGGTGTTTCATCATAAGGTTTAATAAATGTAAATATCTCACCAAAGTAGACAACTATAATTTTCTAATGTAAGGTCCTAAATTTGGTTTCATTAAACACATAGATGTTTGGGACATTAGACAAATTGAAGGGCATAACAAATCATTCCTAAAGACCCCTTATAATCTTGAAAAATAACTTTCCATTAATTCCTAGGTCAAAGTCTAATTGGATGATAACTACTTTAAGATCAACTTTCTAAAACACGATGATAACATGTCGATCATATCATCAGGTGAAGGTACTAGAGATCAATATTTAATTTTGATTTGTTGATGCTTAGTTACCAACACACGTTCTTCATATTTCATCTTTTTTAGACGAGGGAAGATCAAGCAATTCCTCGACCTAATGCTGGAGTTTGGCATGAATTGTTGAACTCCTATGATGCACCGACACTTCTCCTCAAAGAGGCGTGCAGTGTCCGACACGTATCCGACACGACATGCGTCCGACACTCCTCCGACACGTGTCGGACACGCCGAAAACGTGTTTGATTAAAAAAATATTAAATACAAATTGGACACGCGTGTCCGACACGCGTATCTTAAATATTTTATGAATTTTTTAAAAATATAATTTCTTGTATTTAAATTTTTTACTTATTTAAAATATAAAAACTAAATTTGTTATTTCCTATCCACAACACCAAATCAATCGCCTACACTTAATGCCCCATTCATCGAATATTCTCATTTTCATTTCTCTTAGGCAGTGAAGGTATTTTCATCTCCTCTCTCGATGACTGATAAACGACATCGATGCCCGACTCTCGACATCCTAATATTAATCATTTTAAGCACAAATTCTAGTTAAATGATTTATTATTTCAAAATTATTTTTAAAATTATACTTATTTAATTTTTATACACTATTTTTAAAATATTAAAATTATAATACGGTGTCCAACTCGTGTCCGTGTCCTATATTTTCAATAATTGACGTATCCCGTGTCAGTGTCATGTCGTATCCGTGTCGCTGTGTCCGTGTCTGTGCATCATAGTTGAACTTATATATGATAGTAAAGAAGACTATATACCGTAGAACATAGCCCCAAATCATGACATGCATGAGTGGTAATTCACAAAAGAGTTTCCTTAGAAATAACATTCATAAATTCTTTTAGTAGTTCGGACATACGTTTTGGACCATGTTCTGCAATTTTCTCATTTTGATATGCAACAAGAGCAAAAGCATAAGGTTCATTTTTCCGTGCTTTCTCAAATTGTTTCAATGAAAAAAGATTAACTATTTTTTTTCATCCTTGTGTGGATTATCTTCAAGTGGTATCAAAATAAATAAAATACTACTATGTACAAGAGAATACATATTTTTCCAACCATCATAATGCACATTCCTATCAAACTAATGACGTCAGTGTTGTTGCTCCATTCTATTGGCAGTAAACTTCAGTCCTTATATTAGCTACATAGAATTAGATAGTTAGCTTTTATGTTTTCATGAGGATTATTGCCTTTTAAGTGGCCTACAAGTTATTATAAAGGGGCTATTGTCTTGTCAAAGGAAGATGGTTAATAAGACTTGAGTTTAGCTATGTATTTGTTTCTATTTATGTATCCTAAATTACATTCAGGTGGTGGATCATTCCAAGAAACAATTCTTGAAGTTGTGTTCAGCTTCAGTCACCGAGACGTCGACGACTTCTCGTCGACCCCCTCTAGTATGGTGTCATTTGGTATCAGAGCCCGGCCAAGATGCCGCCTTGACAAAACCCCCAACAACCAATTCAAGAAGCGATTGAAGATATGCAACGGGAGATTACTCTATTACAGCAACGTCTCGCACAATTTGAGCATAGGAAGGCCATGGGAAATGGTGATTCGAGAAACGAACAAGTTTGGATTACCAGCCTGCTCACTCCCACGTGCATCCGGAAGCCCAATTTTATGATTCGAACATCCCAATTTCGCGATTCTAGTGCTCCGAACCCGCAGCCAGGCACCCTGCGTTCTAGGCAACCCGCGATCGTGGTGCCTCGATTCGGCCCGCCCACAGGCGCGACACCAAGTGAGCAATATGACATGCGCCCGCCGCCTGCACACCCCAGCTTCGGCCCGTTTCGGCTCCACATACGGCCCGCTTCAGCTCCGCGTGCGACCCAGCTGCCTGCGTCCGCCCCTGCACGCGTCACTGGTGGGCCATGCCCCTGAGCGTTTGAACCGACCCGTCCATGACTTCGTCCTGAACAATTGCCCCAAGCTAGAGTTGTCCTCCACAGCACCCAAGCAATTTCTTGCTACTGTCCACGCCATTCCAATCATCAAGAACAACATCCCTTGCTCTTGGCTAGAATTCAGCAACCAAAAATTATATCAGACCCAAATTCAGCCTCAAAATCAGAGCCACACTAGGCATGGATTGCGGGATGATGGATGAAACAAGATTGATCTACCTAATTTCGATCGGATCCCTTCTTCCTATGAATATATGTTTGGAGGACCACCCCATAAGTCGTTCTCGCCACCTTCGATCAAGTCCAGCTTCGATGGGTTTAAAGATCCGTAGTCGAAATCGTCATCTTTGTATGTCTATTATGAGCTCGTGTATGACATGTACGATAACAATATGTTCTTTGGAGTGCTTAGTGTTGATAAGCCTATGTATGATGATGAAAAGAGCAAGCTGGATGCTCGGCCGGAACTATTCCCTCATTGTGTTCCGAATAAGACAACAAATATGTTGCTCTCAATGTACTTGCAATCAGGGCGGATGAATATTAATCGATCCCACTTTGAAGAGATGAGCGAGTGAAGCACCGTGTCCTGGAATATGATAATTGCAGGCTACAATCAGAATGGATTGGACCTTGAATCTTTTATCTTCTTCTCTAGAATGCTGAAAGAAACACCAATGGATCCAAATGATTTCACTATCACAAGTGTTCCATCTGTTTGTGCTAATCTTGAGATGTTGAAGATTGGTAAGCAAATTGACACCATGTGGACCTATCCAAACAGGTTCAACCAACCAAGCTCACCTCCTTATTGTTGCCAACCTATCATCTTACTACGAGCCTGAAGTTCCTCCTACCCCGATAGACTGATGCCTGTGTTGTTGCTCTATTCTATTGGTAGTAAACTTCAATCCTTATATTAGCTACATAGAATTAAATAGTTGGATTTTATGTTTTCATGAGGACTATTGCCTTTCGAGTAGCTTGCAAATTATTATAAATAAGGGGTTGTTGTCTTGTAAAAGGGAAATGGTTAATAAGACTTGAGTTTAGCTCTGTATTTGTTTCTATTTTTGTATCATGAATTATATTCAGGTGGCGGATCATTCCAAGAAACAGTTTTTAGACTTGTGTTCAGCTTCAATCATCGGGACGTCGACGACTCCTCATCGAGACCCCTCTAGTCTAGTGTCAACTAATGTGGCATATCTAATAAAATATGACATGCATCTATAGATAAAACATCAAACAAATTTTCACCACAATATTTGTCAATAAAGAATTTAACCAAACACCTTTCATTTATAGGAACATCACCAACCTTTTTAGACCAACAATTATTATATAGCTTTGCACTATTTGCATATTAAAGCTTAAGCCTTTCAACATTTCTTTAGCAAGCATATTTTCAAAACTAAACATTTTTTTATCATACAAATTATAAAAAAATATGCAAATGGCCACAAAGCCAACATTCCTCTTAGATCTTTGAAGCCAATAAGACTAGCAAATGACAACTCTTTTTACCATACTATCCCGATCACAACTTTTTTATTAAATTTGATAATTATCTTCACTTTCGGTGTCATAAACGGGCTCACCTTGCCCTTTCCTTTAATTAAATTAACTAATGCTTCTTTTCTTCTTGTTCAGGCATTCAGAAGCAAGAAGGCCATTATTTTGATAACAAAAACAAGCATTAGATTTTTCCTTTAATACATGGGATAGTTACAGATTCAAAACTCTAGTATAAAGCTTAGAAGGATCAACAAAATCATACTTACTAATTTCTTTATAAAAGCTCTTTTCAATCATTCTTCCACTTTCAAAGTTTTTCAATCATTAATGGTTACTTTTAAACCGCTTAAATATATTGCCACTAATTGCTTGTTTGTTTTGTTCAAGCTTTAGCTAGCATAAATATTTATTAAACTCTTTGATATGTATACACTTTGAGCAATCCTTTGTTTTAAATGATGAAATTGGTGGTATAAAGTTTGGAAAAAAATCAATCAAAAGAAAATTTTAATCTTGATTAATTTTCATGTCCAACAAAGAAATGCATTGAAGGCATCTCCATTCACAACTTAGTTGGGATTGTTCCAACCAAACAAAAATATGACCTTTGAATTTTTCCACACCAAATTCAACTCTTCAATCTTCAATTAGTTCTTTCCATTCAAAAAATTTTCAATAGAAGCAATAGAAATTACAAAAAGATCCAAGATCGACTATACTATCAAACTCAAGGAAGTTCACATGAATAGTATTGTTGGTACTTTTGATTATGTGCATTAGTCGATCCACAAAACAAACAAATTATAGCAGAGTTGTTGTGGCACTTCCCGTTGCTACGGTATTTCAAGCATTATGCTCAATAAATCAATATCACCCTCCACATGCGGCTCATTCAACATGTGTCATGATCTCGCCTGACTTGTTGGTGTGTGCTGTTGGTGAATAATAGGAAGGAATTTACTGTCAGGAATAAAACAAAGGTCTAAGAAGATTGGACTAACACATAGTAAAGCCACACAACCATGCCGAGGCATTTTGAGAATCATCCGCACTTAAACCTTGCACAACCATGATTGAAGACACTAAAAAACAATGAGAGCCATCAACTGCATGAATCACTTGATCCTAGTTAAGCATTCAGCTTTGGTGCCACTTGTTAGGAAGTGTGAACCAAATGAGAACTAAAGTTGAGTCCAATGCACTAGTAATCAAGCCCATTTACACCCAAAAACGTACGCCAATAAACGAGAGAACAACCTTTTTTTTTTCACAAATATATTTTTCAACTATTCAGTATAAGACTGCACAAAGTTTCATGTGCCCATCTAATTAGGGCATCTTCTACTTCCTTTGTATCTCTAATATAATTATTTCTTTATCCATACTTGTTTTACCATACAACCACCGTAGGTTCTTAGCTATCTTATGTATGTTGCACTTAAATTGGCTATCAATGTTTTTTTATCAACCAACAAATCAAACCATATAGCACAGCCTATGTAAATATTGTTTTATAAAATTTAGCTTTAAGCACTATGGTTTTCTCCGATTTAACCACCAATCTTAGTCTCTAAGCCATAAATGAATGAATGCAACCCATGTCTATCCATACCGTTTAAATATGCATAAAACTAAATATTATTTAGGAGATTGAATGAATGGTTATCACTATAAAATTGCTATAATTGGGGAATAGGCAGGTTGCCTAGCAAGTAAGTCCGACATCAAGGTTTAAAAAGGTGAAATCAATAACTAAGGCATATTGCCTTGAGCCAGATGAGGCAAGAGCCTTAAACCAAAATAATAAAAACTCATAAAAATAAAAATAATTCATAAATATTACATAAATCATTGACAAATTAACTTAGCTCCTCACCATGAATCACAAAATCGCAAAATAAGAGAAAGAAAGCAAATCCCAATCTTAAATCTTTATCTAAAGTTAAAGTGTGAAAGAAGATTCAAAGTAATCAATTAAAATTTAAATACGTCATGAGGATCATAATCCACAACGCAATCACACACAGTTAGAGATCTCCACGCTTACAGTTGACCATTCACACAATGTTAATAGCCCTCCCCCTCCCCGCAACACTTCCAGCCCATCTAATTAGGGCATCTTCTACATTCCTTTGTATCTTCTACGTCTCAAATAAAAAAGCACAGGTCTCACTCAAAACATAAAGGCGTAATTCTCAAGGCAATTTCTGAGGGCCTCATGGTGAGGCATGTCTCAAGGTGAACGCCTCAAATGCTTTTTAAAACAAGGCCCAACATAACAAATAAAGTTTTGATATGAACCCAAACGTAGCCTTCCATACCAAGTAAGCAAGATTATAATGCAACTACAGATACTAAATCTATTTATAGCTAAACACAAAGATATATATGTACCTATACAACAAATAAATAATATTTCTTTGGCCAAGCCTCAAGCCAGACAAAGATTTTGCATCTCGAGTTGATTTTCAAGCAAGTCAAAAGATTTTGCTACCAAGAATTTTCAATACCCTTTATATCACTTTATGTGAGGAAATATAATGCAATCCAAATGGCAAATCGTATAATATATATATATATATATATATATATATATAAACACACGCGCACATAGTTGTATGTATGTATGTATGTATATGTGCACACGTGTGTGTGCGCATATATATACTACCGTACTACTCTTGCTCCTCCAAGACCAACATCTTGCATCCGCCACTATAGGCTTGCAGATCAAATTAGAGTTTTGGATCCCAATTTTCGCTAAAGTCAGGCCAATGCAGAATATACTTACATTTTTATGTTAGGTTCAACCATATAGAAATTACCTTATCTAAATGAGATTCAAAATGTAATTCATCTAGTTATGGTTGTGTCAATTTATAGGTTTAGATAGAATACGTCAAAGCCCAAAAATTAGTCGAGCTAAATTAAGACCAATGTAAGCCATATTTTATTGATTAAGCACATGCAAATTTGCATGTGTGCATAGCCTATGCTTAAGAATATTAATAAGTTTAATTACACGTATTTTCCGAAATCATTCTATCCTTGATGCTTTATAGAAACTTTCCTCAAAAGAAAAAGGAACAAAATTGACCATATGATCGGAATGCACTTATGCTAGATAATTAAAGAGTCAAGTTAACTTAACCTAGAAATGTGGCAAGAGCACGTTAAATAGTGAGAAAACATGAAATAAAATAGGCATAGGAGTAAAAATGCAAATGATATATTGGCATTTTTTTTAGTGTTGATGAGTAGGGAAATTTCAGATAAGACTTCTAAGTTCTTTCACTTCCTCCATTTTCCTTCCTTAACTACTTTTGACTTCTCTAACTTCACCTGCCCTCCACTCACTCTCAAAGAGAAATGCCATAGAGCAATGTCTGCACTGCAATAGAAGCCCTTTGAGACCTAAAAATTATCTCTACTAGTCAAGTGATATGAAAAAAAACATAACATGATCCTCACACAAATGCTATTTGGCAATGGAATTTTATAGAGAGAATAGAAAAGTAGAGAAAAAGCAAGAAAGAGAATCAATAAGATTTTTCGCATCCTCTTTTCTCTCTTCCTATCGCCATACTAATAATAAATAGCACTTTGCTTGCAGCCCATGGAATGTAGTCCAAGCAATATTGCTAATACATCAAACCATCACCTTATGAACAACTAAAGGGTGTCAATGCACTTCCCAACCTAACATAGTAATACCATGGCACCATACTACCGTAAATGTTAGTTAAAATGCGACAGAATGTATCACTGACTAAAGAGAACCACTTTTGGAGTGAAGCAGATATTACACAAGAGGTCGAGATATGGAATATGATTGTTAAATCAAAAAGCCAGTTGGATCGAACAATTTGGTCTAATTCATCTAAGCTGGAACAAAAATTTCTTAGTAGGAACTAATTTCCCCAAATTTCTTAACATTGCAAGTTTAATAAGCATACCATACTAGTTAACTCACAAGTTTGAAGTCGTAATGACCAACTCACCTGCCCGATCCAAAATTACCACATTGATGCAGGTTATTCATTATTGGGTTAGCAAAGGCAAGTTACTAAAACAAATAATCATGGAATCAAAGCAAAGTAAAATATAGGGCAAAACTATGAGATATGTAATGATAGCAAGACAATCTAGAACTATGCACTGCTAGAAAACATGGGGAGTTGTCAAAGAGCCAAATAATTTAACAGATTGTCACCCTTCCAATTCACCATCTTGCCTTATAGCAATCATTTATTTTCACCATTCCCATTACACCTCTTAGATATGCGTCCATAACTACAACGTATATTAGTTAACAGACTTTCTCCTTACTTTCATACCACTTTCATTTAAAATTGTGGTAACAATTTTTCTGCATGTCTTCAGTTCCCAACCCCCACAAGCTAATTTAAGCTTCTCAAATGCTGTATGGACCGTGTTCTATTATGGATATCCAAATTTTCAACAAACTTTTTTAATCATACATAAAGAAAAAAAGATAGGGAAAAAAAGGTTTCAATGTTTTTTAACCTTTAGTAAATGCAATTTTTTATTGTCCAACACCCATCCCCACTTCACCTCAATTTGTTCTTATAGAGAATTTCTTTTACTTTAGTTTCTCCATTGTTGATCATCACTTCACAACAACCTAATACCACACTAGGGCTTTATATTAGCGATTGTAATACAGTGGTTAAGAAGGAAAATAGGTTTACCTTCATATGGTTTAGGTGAGAAGGAAAAAAGGTTTGCCCACAAAATGATAATGTGACAGAGAGATAGAGCTATAGTATTTATAATAATGTGACAGTATACATGTACATATCATTTGAGTATTAGATATGTAGCACACATTGAAGTTAATGGTAATATAAAACAAATTTAAGTAGCTTGAGCAAATAGAATGTTGAGTAGAAGATGCACCAATAAAAGGGTAGATAAATTAATGCCACTAAAATCTTATGATTGACCTCAAATGACGTAGTTTTACAAGCATGCTTGAACAACCGATGTTTAGCACGAAAACAAGAAATACATGGATTGTAGTATTGTCAGTATTAGTATTCAACATACCCACCTCAGACTTTAGGCACCCTTCATGAAGAATGGTGAAACCAACAAACCACGATACCGTAAAAGCTACAGTTTCCAATATTCGCCTCTGGCCAGAACAAGGAAAATGGAAAACATTCAAAAGACGATCAAAGAAGAAAATATATCATAAAGTTCGTCTTACCCCGGTTTAAAACATCAAAAGAAAGCCAAAAAGCAGCCAAAAGGATGGTTGAATAACCCAACGTTAGGAAAACGAAAAAAAAAAATCAAAGAAAAATCTCCAACAATTGATATGCCCAGAACAAAGAAATAACGATCATATAATAAATCACAGCATAACAAAACCCTAGGAAAAAGCTTGTTAATAATAACTGATTTTTTTTTTAAATCTGGAGGGACTTCGGTCAATCAAAAAGAGACCAGAGATTCTACGGAAACCCTAGATCTTATACAAGGTACGCAAATAGGCGAATTTCGAAGAAAAACGCTTACTTTTATGGAGCAATTGCTCCAAATCCGTGGCGTCACGTTCCAAATAGAACTAAACGAAAGCTTGTGAAGTATACAGCGAGCTTCTAGCTTCTCGACCAAACCATTTTTATATGATCGTAATCTTACGATAAACACTCCACCAGATCCGGTTCATATAGGCTCGAATTAGAACTGATATGGACCGAACCAACAGAACGACGTCGGATACAACAATTGCCGGTCCAGAAGAATAGCGGCTTCTGAGGCAATTGTGCAAAACATAGATGAAAATAAACATATAAGAAATTACGCAGGATCTATTATCTAACATAATAGATTGAATATGGTATTAATAGATATAAATATTAAAATTTTAAATAATATTTTTGATACGTCATCAAAAAATTATCTTGATCGGGCACGAATCTTGAGACAAAATCAAGTTGGAAACTTCCAAAATTAAAATTGGGATCATCCAAACTCCGATTTCAGTGAACTTACAGTCAAATTGAACGTCTCGGAAATACGAACCCAACGACACCAAGTTCAACCCAATCCGAGCCCAAATGGGTCCAAATCAAGGGTCTGAAGCGCTGTTGGAAAGTTCAAACCATAATTTGGATTACCAAACGGTCTCCAAATGTGACATGCTTATACTCGGATCGAGCGTCTCGACGAGACAAATCCAACGAGCCCAAGATCGCCAAATTCCGACATCATTAAGACCTTCAAATGTCCAGCGAACGGTCTATGATCAAAGGATTCAAGATCGGCCGTCCATTCAAACCACTCCCTAACTACCCCTGATCTTTCACCTATTTACGGGCCATGCCACTCACGAAAATCTATAAATAGAGCCCCCTCTCCTCTTGAAAAAGGGACCTGATCCTAAGGAGAAGAAGAGAGAACTCTTGCTTCCTTGCTCCTCCTCGACCACCACCGCCGGACCGCCGCCTTGATGCCGTTGCTCCGCCGGACCACTACCTGAGGCCCTGCACTTCGCCAGACCACCACCTGAGGCCCTGCACTTCGCCGGACCACCACCTGAGGTCCTGCTCTTCGCCGGACCACCACCTGAGGCCCTGCACTTCGCCGGACCACCACTTGAGGTCCTGCACTTCGCCGGACCACCACCTGAGGCCCTGCACTTCGCCGGACCACCACCTGAGGCCCTGCACTTTGCCGGACCACCGCCTGACGCCGGAGTTCCGCCGGACCACCATTTACCGTCCTCAACTCTGCCCGACAACTACCTAGGAATCAAAACTCTGCCAGACTGCCAGGCGACCCCGAAGTTCTGCCAGAGCGACCTTAGGCCCTCACAAGCTTCTAACTTTCACCCTACGGGCGATATTTGTAATCTGATCGCCCTTGAAGGCGAGTCAATCCCCTGTAATCTGCTCAAGCTCTAGTGGAATCTTTTTAACTGGGCCAGGCCCTGTGGTTTTTCCCCTTTTCAGGGTTTTCCACGTAAAAATCTTGTGTTCTCTGTGTGTGAGCTGGATATTCGTGCAACGCTAAGACCTAGAATTCATACTCTACCGCCGCGTATATTCTAGCCCGCAACAATTTTTATATAAATTAAATAAAAATTACATATTTAAAATTGATTTATATAAAAACTTTGATATTGCATGGCTCATGATACATGTAATAGGAGAAATATATTGCTACTTATTTTTCGAAAAAATATGTCCGAAAGTTTTTTTAGTGAGATTACTTTGTGTTCAAGAATTGCTTGCTCAAATCCGCCAATAAGAAAATTGATTTGAATAAGATTCGAATAATATTTGAACTAAATTTCAAGCAAGTTTTAGATTAAGATTTTAATATATCTGAATTGAATATGGTTCAAACAAAATAAAACAAGAGCAACAAGCTTTTATCTCACATATGGGGTCGGTTACATGAATCTTTTTTTCTCCATTGTGCCCTACTAAGAATCAAATTCTCATGTAAATCTAATAAAAATGTCATTTCTAATACTTTCTAACCAAGTATTTTAAGATATAACTCTGCTTTTCTTAACATAGACCGATTCTAATACATCTATTATAATAAATGAGTCATCGAAATGCTGATGTTTATGTGACCAAACCATCTAAGGCGACACTCTCTAGTCTTATTTGCCACTAGAGCTAATCCATCTTTTTCACGAATATATTTATTTAGCATTTGTCTCTAACTGTAAAGCTACTCATCCACCTAAGCGTCGTCATCTCTACAGAATTTCTAATCGTCTGATCCATTCTAATAAGTTTGCATGAATTCATATGCATATTATCTATTATAGACATGTTTTGTAAGTGCTTGGGATGTTTTGGTATGCATGTGATCTATTCCTTAGGGGCCCAATGAGGTTTTGTATGCAAGAATCTGAATATGGAATTTCTTTTTCGAGGTGTTGCGGCGTTGGGTTGGGGGGCATTACTGTGTTATGATCTTGTGTTATGATTATTTTATTATAAATAGTGTCAGCACAACAACGCTAGTATTTGGAGCGCCGTGATGCTAAGTCAATTTTTAATAAAAATATAAAAAACTACTTAAATTTCCATTTTTATCAAATTCTCCCCCTTAAAGCTGCTAGCTAGAGAGACATGGGGATTCCTAGAGAGAGGAAATCTAGCTCGAACGGTTTTAGTCCATTTTTTACTGTCGATCCAATTCAGGAGTTGTCTGAATCATGGTAGGTTATATTCTACCTATCTTAATTTTTAATATTATGAAAATTTTAGGATTTTTTTTATTAAAATTATAAATTTGCAACATAAAAATGCGAATAACTTGACATCTGCTAAAATTTCATTATATAACTTTTGATATATTATCTGTACAAATATTTTGAATTTTTCTATATTTTATTTGGAATTTTTCATTAGGTAGTTTTGAAAACTTGTTATTTTAACAATCGAGAAAATGATTCTTACCACATAAAATAATGTTGTTGTACAATAAAATCTTCCTGATAGTGTTCTCAACAATCCTTGATAATTTGTTACAATTTAGAAAATATGAAATTTCTACCCAATTTGCTAAATATTTTGGTTGTCGATATAGCATTATGTAATATCTGTGTTATGATTATTTCATCTGAAAAATAATTATGTATGTGCTTATCTGCTTTGAATGTATGATTTCTGAGAAGTTTGTTGTTGGGAGGATATTCTATTGTGTTGGATGCACTATGAGCTATAAGGGTCAGATTATATTCTGAAAAAAAAAATTCTAAATATCTATTATGCTAAGCATTTCGTAGCTATAAGTGTGATAATTCAAAAATATGATAAGTGTTAAAAAAACACAATTTCTATTTGAATGAGAGCGCTTAGGCGTTGTGGTTGTGAGAGCTGCGGTGCTAGGTTTGAAGAGCACAACGGCGCCAAAAAATATTGTTGCACCATTTGAGTCTCTATTCTATAGTAGTTTTGGATTCGACGTGCAGTGTTGCGACACTGGGTCTTAGCACTGTAGCAACATTTTTATATATTTTTTATTATAAATATCCCTACTATTCCCCCTCACCCCTCACTCTCAAGCTGCTTGCCTGGGAAGAAATCGAAGGAGAAGAAGGAGAGAAAGGGGAAGAGGAGGAGAGAGAGAGAGAGAGAGGTCTTCGGGTGATTTTTGTCCGCCGTTTTTTTTTTACTAATACTATTCTATTTGTTCTAAATAACTATCCTCTTACTTCTTTTTTTCATAATTTTGATTTCTACGAATTTTATCTTTCTTAAATATGATAAAATTTCATTATCTCATAATTTTGTAAGCTTTCACCGCATAACTTTTGATATATTATAGATTTTATCATTATGACTATTGGATATGATTTTATTGCATTTTCATCCATTAGAAATATGCATATAAATTTTTCTGTGAAATGAGTAGGGAAAAGACATATTGAAAATGGGTTGAAATTAATGTACTGTGATTTAATATGATAATATTGAAATGCATTATATGTTGAAATGATTGATAGGATTGATGTGTACTGAAATGTGATACTAATTTAACTGAATGAATATATATATATATATATATATATATATATATATATATATATATATATATATATATAATAGGATAACCCCACGTGATTCTCTTAAGATTCACTGATGGGAGTCATAAGGAGTCTGAAACTAATTAAGAGTTATAAGAAGCCGAGGCGACTCTCATGTGATTCAAGGAGAGTTATGAAGAGTACACTAATTGGGAGTCATAAGGGGAGCCATTAATTGGGAGTCATAAGTACATGAGCAAGATACCCTCAAGATATCCTCATCTGAATATATGATAGATTACTGATTACTAACTACTGATATAAAATATTATTGATTGCTAATTATTGATTATTGATTATTGTCACAGCTTACTGATTAATGTATACAAATATTAATTATTGTTACCTCTTACACTGTTACTAAATATGGATAATGATTTTACTGTCTACGTAACTGATAGACTGACAAGAATGATTGAATGAAAGTGATTGATTGATAGAATGATTGAGTGATTGATATAGGTGGTTGGTACATATAGTATATATTAATTCATAGATTTTTTTATATGATTTACAATATACTATTCACTTTTGCCTTGCATTGATTTCAATAGTAAGATTTTGTTTAATTGTTAGGTTATATGCTCATTATGTAGTTTTTAAATATTTACATGAAAGGATAAGGACTCTGGGGCATGAGGCGTTGGATGGCATGCATAGTTTTTTTTCTGCACTGCTAGTTTAGTTTTCTTTTAGTTCCTTTGATTTATGTATATTCTTTTATAGCCAGTGTGGTTATTGTACATATGATTTTAGGACTCTTAGATGTAGCATATTAATATTGATTATAGTAATGTGAGTTATATTTTTCCACTATTTATAGCTCTTTAATGTAATAAATCAACTATGGATGTCAAACTAATCTGATTGTAAATAATTATTTGTTATTGAAAAATAAGAAAGAAAGAAATAAATAAAAAGAGAAAAAAAAGATATTCTTTCACTTTAGATCCCGAAGCATGATAATAAGAGCCTATTTTCTAATAAGCTAGCACGATGAGCTATAAGAGCTTGAATTATGATATTTGCTTCTATGGGAGGTATAAGGGTTTAAGGAAAATCTATTAATTTCTATTCTGACATAAGAAGTGCATATTTATTTATATTTTGAGCAAAGTCTATTTAATTTCTATTATCTAGCTTTATTTTGTTCAGTAGAATTCTTAACTACTTTTCTATTCATGTATTAAAATTTTAGATAGGTGGGTATGACCTGTTGAGCTATGTTGTCTAACATATATTATGCATTCTATTTAGGTCAAGGTAAGGGTAAGGAACCAATTGAGTAGTTGGGGTTACAAGATCTAATTGTCTAAGTCTTTACAAGTACTCTTCTGGTTTATCAATTTTGTATAGTCATAACTATTTTGGTTTCATTTTACCTCTGTCTGTAGTCATGTATTGTATTGTAAAGATTTTATTGTGTATATATTTTGAAGAAGAATGAGAGGAACTTTGTGGATGAGTATATTTTATTTATTGGAAGTTAAATAGTATGCTCTATTATTTGTTAATAGTTAAAAAAAATAAAAAGTTCAAAAATTTGATCTTGGACTTAGTCTATCATCATCCAATAGAATATGCCATGTTCTATATGTGGGGTTATATTAGATTGGGTTGTGACACCATCTTATAAAATTTTCCCATAAGTTTGAGGTGTACTTTTCTATCACACAATAGGCCCGATGCATTCCTCTACTTCTACCATCCAACTTGAATTATACTAATAATATCCCCATCAATTTCACTATCACTTAGAACAATAGACATGATATATCTAAAACATGCACTCTTTTTAATGACTTGGTCACCCAATATCACAATCCCACCCCTAAATCTATCACTACTAAAATTACACTCAATGTATTTAGTTTTAGATATTGTCAAAAGAAAATCTTTAGACTCTAATGTTGGCCTCAATGATTCTCATTTTCCTTTAACTCCCTATTTAGTCTTATCAATAATAAATGGTTTGAATAAGATATGAAGAATATTTGAACAAGATTCAGAAGAATATTCTAACAAGGTTCAAGTAAATTATAATCTATTCAAACAATGTTCAAATAATTTTCTAGTAAGGGTAGAATATGTTCAAAAAAAGTTCAAATAAGGTTCAAAAGATTCTAACATATTCAAATATGGTCCGAACCAAATTCAAATATGATTTGAACTAGGCTGAATGTGGTTTGAATATTGTTCGAATATAATTTAGAACAAATTATAAAAGTGTAAAATACAACTTTTATGCAGCAAAATACAATCACTAAAGCTATAGTTTAATAGACAATAATGTTGATATATTATAGTGCAAACATAATAACTATAACATAATAGAAAATGAGATTGATGCAATATAGTGTAATCATAATAGCTACAACACAACAAATTATAAGCATTAATATAAAGCAGTGTGTAATTGCAACAATTATAACATAATATGTTGTATAGTTGATACAATGGAGTGTATTGATAATAGATATACACATAAGTAAATGTACATCATTTATAGAAATGAATGAACAAATAAAAAAAATTAAATATACACAATTTATTAAACTAATTGAATAAATAAAAATAATTGAATGTGCATCATTTGTTAGAGACTTAATTGAATTTTTTTTAGAGACTTAATTGAATTTTTTTTATTATTTTCCTTCTACATATACATCTACATTGTTGTAAAACAAATCTATGCATTGCCGATTTTTATAGAACATTCTATGATCAAGTGTAACTTCCAAAATATATTTTCTTAAAATCATGTAGATGATGTGTTATATCGCATTCACTTTGTAGCCTTCGCTACAAAAAACATAGAGCGCACATCAATCTATCTATCTATATGTGTGCGTGTGTGCACACTACATAAAAATCTTATTAAAATTTCAAATGGCTGATCTTACAAAAAAATATGAAAATATCATTTGTACTAGCTCTTTTCCACTTCCAAGAGAGAGAAATATTTATAAAATAAATTCATCATTGTCTATAAGGTCTATGGTAAAAAACAAAAGAGGTCACATTCATACAATTTTATGCTCTTTGCAGGCATTGAGACCTCACATATTATCTAACTAACTTTATTCCAGGTCATTGGATAATATATGAGATCAACGCCAACCTAAGACCTAAGGAACTTATTGTTATCTATAATGACATATATCAACATAGCTTCATACCAATTAAAAGTCCTTTGTCTTCAACTTGTTGTACATAAAGCTTGGAAAAACAACCTAAAGGGAGATCCCTTAAAACTTTTAAGAATATCAAATGTCTCAAACTATCTCACGGCTATATCCACTACAACCCAGCTCGGTATGTAACCAAAGTAATGTATTGTCACTCTACAATTATGATTATAGTGGAAATCTTGGGCACATTGTAAAACAACTCAAATGAATAAATTACATATAAGATAAAATAAAGGATTTGAACCATTTTTCAAGAAGGTTCGAGCAAGGTTCAAACATGGGTCAAACAAGTACGAGCATGGTTCGAGCAAGTTTCTAATGAGGTTCGAACATTGTTCCAATAATATTGTAATATTTAATATGATGTCTAACTTGATTAAGGATTTAGATTCCAAAAAGGTTTGAAAAATATTTAATGCTTCTTTTATATGTTTGTACCATTTTCATTTTTTCAACATATAATTCTCCTTTAATATCCTTCCTATTATAATCAATAAATATAAATGATGAATACATTCAAGCCTACCTAATCAAAAATATAAGATCACTACCCTAAAATAAATGATGGTTAGAAAATCAAAATCTTCATGGTGAAGCTTCACCATTGAACACATATTTTTTTCATAGTACTTATAGAACTCAACTATTTTGTAAAGTGATATTCTTCATGAAAATTATTAATTTTGACTTCAACATGATATTTATTGTGACATGAAGAGTGCAAGCTCCGTATCTATCTATAGAAAAAAAAGGTGATAAAATATTGGTAATGTTATTGTATTTATCAAAGATGACACCAAGTTTCTTATAGTGCTTATTGACTCCCTCAATCTAGTCACAAAATACATCCATGACTCATTATTTCATACGCCATTGCCATGTGCAAAGTACCTTCACTTTATTCATTTAATCATATCACATCCATAATTAATTTTGAGTGAGATACAATTTTAAAGTCTTGACTTCAAACATTCAAAGAGAAATAAATATACTTGAAATATACTTCACTATCAAGCTGAGTATTAAGAATTATCCTCAGATGTTTATTGTGTAATATTAGAAGTTGGTAACTATTGAAATGATGTTTCGGGGGACTCTTATATATAATCACTTACTTAATCATGACACGGTCAAGTCTTCTCATAAACAACTTAAGATTGTAGTCTATCCCCATATTTAATATAATCATCTTTGCCTTCAAACTATGACTTGATTTAATGAGCTTTTCTTAGATCATATTCTAGATGAACCATAATTAAGCTTGTTTATGGTCTTTCAATTTAGCATCCAAAGTGAATGTGTATTCTAATTTAGGGTTCATGATCTCAAATATATATTGAAATTGCTAAGTTCTTAGTCTACAAGCTTCATAAGCCTTTCTTTGAAGTGTAATGGATATGCAATGCTTCTTTACCAAATTTCTTCACCTTTCATTGAAAGTTCATTTTTCATCGCATATAAATGTAACATCTGCTTTAACTCTTCTTTACTCTTAAAAAGCTTTCAACATCCAAATGAACTATGGATAAACCTGAAAGTTCGTGTGGGTTGTTAAACCCTAAAGAACTGGTCTCGAGGCTAACTAAGAGGGGGTGAATTGGTTATTTTAAAAATTCTTTAACAAAATAAAAAATTAAAAGCCCCTTGATGCGAAAGCATATCAGTTTTGTAATGACAAAAATTTCAGAGATTTCAAACACTGAATAATTCACAGAAAAATGCAGAAAAATAAATAAAAAGAACACACCAGAATTATAGTGGTCGGTCAACTTGACCAACATCCACTCCCCTGAAACCTCCTTTCCAGGTATTGCACTAAAAATAGTGTCTCTCCTTTTGCCCCAACATCAAGGCGGAGAAGCCCTTACAAAATCTTTCCACCGATCCGATGAGGCAGAGTACCTTGAATCCTTTTACTCCCTCCTAGAGTAGGCAAAGAACCTGGAAATCCTTTTACTCCCTCCTAGAGTAAGCAGAGAACCTTGGAATCCTTTTACTTCCTCCTGGAGTAGGCAGAGAACCTGGATCTAATGCTGATAAAAGTCTCCCCCATAGCCACCAAGGAACCAAAAAAGCAGCTTGAAGAAGACGGTGGAAACCTTGCTTTGAGAAACCTTTATGAATCCCTCAAACTCCCCCTCACAAGGATTTCTCTCTCTCCCAATCTCTCTCTCTCTTCCTTCTCTAAGCTCTCTCTCAGATCAACTTAACAATAAAAGATTTCTCTCAAAATTATATGAGAGCTTAAATAGAGAGTCTCCAAAAGAAGCCATAATTTTTAATTTATCGTCAAAGATTATCCAGTACGATTGTGAGATCATCCTGTATGATTAGTATAAAATAGCACATTTAGCCAGTATGAACTGTATTGGTCTGTACGATTAATTCAAGTAATTATATGGATCATCCAGTACGATCTTTCGATCGTCCTAGATGATTAGTTCACGAGTCTATATTAATCGTCCAATACAATAGCCGATGATTAAATATCATCCCATATAGTAATCAGTTCATCTAGTACGAGGGAGGGGTATTGTCCAAGCTGATTAGTTGACATATTATGGTTTTTGTCATATACGATTGGTGACGATTAAATATCGTACCATGCTGGATCTATTCGTATAGTACAATTGTCTCTGATCATCCTGTACGATATGATTAATCAATTTAACCATAATTAGTCCCCTAATCATAGGATTAATTTAGGCATGATTGTCATTAATCGTCTAGTACGATGATATCATACTATACGATTAGAGTATAATTTGTATATTAAGAAATTACCTAAATTATGATTGGTGACTATTTTTTTATGTCTATAACTGATCATCATGTATGATCTGAATCATCTAGTATAATCAGTTAATTAATCTCACTTGATAATAGGTGCCCTAATTAGGGTTTTCTGCATAACTGATCATCCAGTATGATATATATCATACTGTATAATTAGTTCAAAAAATAAAAAAAAATTCTAACTTACTAACTCACCCCCCTTGAGTTTATGTATGCAAGGTTACTTAGCTTGGGATACACCAGATACATGACTTGACTCAAAAAAGATAAATAGTACATTAAAATTAAAATTACAAATAGACTCAACCCTAGTCTACCCGATCTTGAGCTGATTGGCATTGCCAGTGAACTTGTGGACCTGAAAGATTAGTGAATAGGGCAAGCAAAAATAGATATGCAATAATAACCGTAGTAAAGAAATAATAATATTTGTTATCATCAAAATCACAGTACTTAGGCCTAGATTTATAATAATCTCCCCCTTTTTAATGATGACAAATATTATTGTTAAAAAATTTTCAAAGCCTTTTGACATTCTCTGAATATATATTAAAGAAAAGTGCGAGACATAAGTAAAGATAAAAACAAACAAGTAAGCAGAAAATAAACTAATTTTACTAAAATATAAGAAGCAAACTACATACTAAAACACATTACTCCCCCTTGTGACATCACAAAAAAGAAGGAAAAAATACTAAACAGAACAAAGTAAGTACAACACACATTATAGAAGTGATGAGCAGTAAAAACATAGAAATAAAAATACTGAGCAAACTAAAAAAAGGAAGGATCATGATCAGGTGTAGGTGATGGTGATGGTGGTTGAAAGAAACATTGAATGAAAGCAAGCTGCTCTCCAAACCATGTCATATCCTGGTCATGCTGTTGCTACTGATGTTCTATATAGCCATCAAATCTAGCCTCCCACTGCTCAAATCTTTGAACCAATGCATCATACTGAGTCTATTGGTTTATTGGTGCTGGTGCTGGTATTGATATTAGACCTCCTTCTTGTTCTTCTGGCTCACGGTCACGATAGCGAGCATGGCGACGAGTGGCATTTTGAAGAACATGGAAAGAGCTATTGGAATAGAAAACTAGAAGATGATCTAGTAGGGCAGGGTATTGAAAATTGTACTTGGATTTTAAGATAAAGGCAATGAGATGTCCCAAGGTTAGATTGGTCTGCCTCTTATAGCGGGGATCTCTAATGACAGTTAGATTTTCAAGATAGAACAACATTGAAATCAATGAGAGCCATAATGAAGTAGGTTGCAAGAGAAAGAGCAGGAGTAATATTTATCATATCACCAACTTTAGGAATGACTGAGTTTCTAAGTATGTGCTGGATGATTCAGGCATCCGGAATTAAGGTGTTGACATGGGGTTTATGGTAGTTAACGTTGGATTCCCTAAGAATATTATTTGCTCGTGACCAATTATACTCAGTGTAAGAAGCTACATGGTGAACTTTCTCACCAACTATGGAGAGGTGGAGGAACTCATAGAAGTCTTAATAAGTGATTTCGACAGGCCTTCTATTAATGTAAGATTGGAGGGTAGTACCCTCACTATTAATGCGAAGGCTGGCAAAAAATTTAAAAAGAAGTTCTGAATTATAGAGATAGGCAAGTATGAGGATGAAGCTAAAAGTGGTGTGGGCAAACAGATTTAGTACCTGGAAGTTTAAAACTTCCTGGTTGATAATTTTGGATGGTGTTATCCCAGCAGCTTTATACCACTGATAGGCTTCTTCATTAGCAGCCTCAGTGAAGTGAGGGTCGATAGTTCATCGAGAGGAATTACCCACTAGTGCCCAAGATTGTTTACCACCAGCCATTTTAAGACAGAAAAGCTCAAGAGGAAAGTAGAAGATTTAGAGAATTGGAATGGTGTGGAGAATTCAATGATTTTTGACTATTTAAATAGATATAACCATATCGTACTGGACGATCGTGAGATCGTACAGAATGATGTGGTACAATCAATTCGGCTAGATGATCGGTTGAAAAGTTTATCTGAGCAATCAGTATGATCAAATATCTTATGGGACGATTAGACACAGGATGATCATCCTGAGGAGTCAGCCTATACGATCGTTGACTAAGTGGATCATTAAGGACGAACATGTTGATTGTCCTGGATGATTTGTCTTAATGGATAGGCCCAACTATATAGATCAATGACTTCTGCCATATGGATCGTCCAGTATGATGTATGAATCGTATGGGACGATCACAAATAATTAGTTTATATCAGTCGTTCGATGTGTTGTGATTAGAGATTGGAATTTTTTATTCAGATCATACAAGAGGATATGGATCATCCTGGATGATGTGAGCAAAGCTTCAAAAATCTAGGAGATGGAATGTGATGATCAAGAGGGTTTCAACACAAAAATAAAAATATGAAAAGCATAAAAAAAAATAAAAACAAGCTAGAAATAGTCAAAATCAAATTAAAACCCCTTTTTTTTTAATCGATCAACTCAAGCAAATGATAAATTTTCCTTGTGAGTAAATTAAAAAATTAGTAAGAAATGAATTGACATTGCTGAAATCTAGAAAGGATATAAAATTGATCTTTTTAACCCTAGCTTGGACTCCTTACAGGTCAAAATTCTTTTCAAACAAAAATCTAAATCAGAAAAGAAATTTGATAGGAAAAGTAATCTTTTCAAACTACGTTTCAGAAAAATATTTGATAGAATAATATTGTGAAGTAATCATCCAAAAATCATAATTTTCAAATTCAAGTGTTTGAAGATATCAAATGGCCATAGATTCTTCTAAGATTTAAAGATTTGAAATAAAAGGAATCTTATTTCTTTGTGTGCTCATTTTGTATCTCTTTTTCAGTTATTTGGCGCACTTTTCACATCTTTTAATTTTTGATACACTTTATGCATCTTGTAATTATTTGACGGTCATTACACATCTTTTCAGTTTTGGGCTCATTTTGTGCCTCTTATCATTTTTGCGAGCTTACTTCCTTTCAAAACCTTTAAAGACTCTTAATTATGAGATTATCTTCTAGATATAAGAGAAGAAAAACTCACTCTCTAATATAAGGAAGAGTAAACCATAAAATAAAATCATATTCATATAATAAATACAACAACCTGATTAAGAAAATTTGAGAATGATTCATTGACTTGGAACATTATTCATATGAGATAGATTATTGTAGGAAGATAGAATAGATCTCTATTTCAAAATCCAACTTTTTAATTTGAAATAGATTTAGCTTCAACAAGAAGATACACCACTAAAAGGAGTTAGAGGAAGAGTGAAAATCAACAAATTTTTTTCTTTTAACTATTTTTAGAGGAGTCAAACATTGCTTACTAATTTCTAAAACTAAATGCAAGGCAAAAATGTCATTTAAGAATTCAATATTAGAAGTGTGCATTGATCTGATTCTTTAAAAACACTGAAGGAAAAATAACAAAAAATTAAAAAGCATAAGGTAAAAACTCATAAGTAAAAATAAATATACACATAAAACAAAAAAAATCAGAAATAGAAGGAATCAATCTCAAGCATGAATATCTATCACACCTAATCTGGTTCTTAAGGTGTTGAAGGTTTCAAAGGCCAGTGGTTTAGTAAAGATATCAGCAAGTTGATTTTCAGTAGCTACATAGTGTAGCTCTATGTCTCCTTTGGTAACATGGCCCATAATGAAATGGTGCCTTATGTCTATATGTTTGATCATGGAGTGTTGGATTGGATTCTTTGAAATATAGATGGCACTAGTGTTATCACATAGGATTGCAATGGTGCCTACAGGTAATCCTAAATCCAAAATTTATTGCTTTAACTAAAGGACTTGGGCCACACAACTCCCTAAGGCTATGTATCCAGCTTCAGCAGTGGACAGGGCAACTGAGTTCTATTTTCTACTGGATCAAGAGAGTAAGGATTATCTTATAAATTAACATATTCCAGAAGTTCTTTTTCTATTAATTCTACATCCTGTAAAATCTGAATCAGAATATCCTATGATCTCAAAGAATGTGCTATGCCTAGGATACTAGATTCCTAAGTCTTGGGTTCCTAAGAGATATCTAAGGATTCTCTTAACAGCAATCAAGCGGGACTCTTTTGGATCAACTTGAAATCTAGCGCATAGATAAATACTAAACATAATATCAGGTCTGCTAGCAGTCAAGTAAAGAAGTGATCCAATTATTCATCTATATTTCTTTTGATCAATAGATTTTTCATTTGAATCCTTATCTAATTGAACAGTAGAACTCATGGGAGTGTTGATTGGCTTGGCTTTATCCATTTCATATTTCTTAAGGATGTCCTTAATGTATTTTGATTGACTAAGGAAAGTTCCATCATCTTTCTGCCTTATGTTAAATCCAAGAAAGTAGGTCAGTTCTCCCATCATACTCATTACAAACTCATTACTCATCATTTTTGAAAAATCATCACACAAATTTTTTTCGAAAGATTTAAATAAAATATCATCAATATAAACTTAGATAATTAGTAATTCATTTCCTACTTTTTTTAGGAATAGGGTGGTGTCTACGATCCCCTTAACAAAGGTTCTTTCTAGTAGGAATGTGCTTAGTCTTTCATACCATGCCCTAGGTGCTTGTTTTAGTCCATATAATACCTTTTTTTAATTTGAGTCCATGATTAAAAAAATTGTAAATTTTTAAAGCACGGGGGTTATTCAACATACACATCTTCTTTTATTACCCTATTTAGAAAGGCACATTTGACATCCATTTGGTACATTTTGAATCCCTTAAAATAAGAAAAGGCTAGTAGCACCCTAATGGTTTCTAATATGGCTGAGGGGCAAAGGTATCTTCAAAGTCAATCCTTTATATCTAGTTATACCCCTTAGCCACTAATCTTAATTTAGTTTTCACCACTATACCAGAATCATTCATTTTATTTTTGAAACCCCATTTAGTTCCAATAACACTCTGGTCCTTAGGTCTTTCAACTAGCTCCTAAACATCATGCCTTACAAATTGATTTAACTCTTCTTGTATGGATAGGATCCAAAATTTATTAGATAGGGCTTGATTTATGTTGGTGGGTTTAGTCATTGAGATGAAGGCAGAGTGGTTTACTTCTTTTTTAAGTTCATGTCTAGTTCTAACACCTTCAGATGGATCTCCTATGGACAATTCTTTAGGATGACTCAAAGAATATCTTCATTTTCTAGGCTGTGTATTTTCAGGTTCTACCTTTTCCTCCAGGTTTGTATATTCTATTCCTTGGGTAATTTCTACTACTACTTCTTCTTCTTCTATCCTAGACCCTCCAAAATTATCAGATTCATTAAATATAATACGAGTGATCTCCTCTACTACCAGTGTCCTTTTATTAAAGACTCTATAGGATTTTCTAACATTTGAGTAACCTAGGAACACTCCTTCATCATATTTTGGGTCAAACTTTCCTAGTTGAGGCTTTTTATTATTCAAAATGAACACTTTATATCCAAAGACATGAAGGTGAGAGAGGTTGGGTGTCCTACCCTTAAAGATTTCATAGGGTGTCTTATTTAGCTTGGATCTAACATTAACCCTATTTAAAACATAATTGGTTGTATTTATCACTTCTACCTATAAGTATTTAGTAAGTGAGTATTCAGCTAACATGGCTCTAGCGGCTTCTACTAGGGTCTTGTTCTTTCTTTCAGCTACCTCGTTCTGCTGAGGGGTCCTAGGAGCTAAAAAATTATCATATATCCCTTGCTCCTTATAATAAGATTCAAATTTTTTATTCTCAAATTCTCCATTGTGGTCACTATAAATGGTTAAAATTTCATAACCTAGTTTCTTCTAAATCTAAGTGGAAAAATACTTAAACTTCTCAAATGATTCACTTTTATGAGATAGAAATCTAACCCAAGTAAACCTCAAATAATCATCAACAATCACATACCAAAAGAATTTCCCTCCTATGCTTGCAGTGCTGATAGGTCCAAAGAGATCCATATAAATGTCCTTAATTGAGGGGAAGGAGGATTTGACTTATTTTCCTAATTGATAAACATCACACAGGTGGTCCTTAGTGAATTCTAGTTTGGGAATTCCTCTCACTAAGTCTTTTTGGGTGATTTTTTTAAGGCTTTTCATACTTGCATAACATAATCTTCTATGTCATAACCAAGTTTCATCAGCATTATTTTTAAGTAAAGAGCAGTATCAGATTTAATGCAATTAAGATCAAGCATATAGACATTATTGATTCTTCTTCCCTGCAAAATAATTTTGTCATTTAAGCTTATTATGCAGCTGGTAGACAAAAATTTTATACTAAAGCCTTTATCACATAGCTGTCTGATGCTGAACATATTATATTTCAAGCCATCTACAAGTAAAATATTTTCAATGATGAAATTTTTTGAGTTGCCAATTATACCTAAGCTCACCACTCTCTTGGTGGTGTTATCTCCAAGTGTCACCTTGCCTCCTGCCCTGGCCTTCGACAAAATGAAATGATTTTTATCTCCAATCATGTGCCTTAAACATTCGTTATCCAGGTACCATATGCCCTTATGAGGTCTTTTGTGAGAGCACTCCTACAAATCATCAGATGTTAGATATCGAAACCCAAACAGGTTTGGGTCCTATCTTACGAAAAGAAGAATAAAATGCATGCATACTATGCTGTGAATTATGCAATTTTGGTCTCCACAACAAATGGGTTCTATAGTGGATAATACAAATGTGTGAGATGTGTCCTAGCATGCTACAAGAAAAAAATCTAATTGTAGGAAAAGGGTTTACTAATCTATGTGGGTTATGGAGCCTCCTCCTAGGTTTGAATAATATATATTGTGATAATGATTTGTGAAATTCTGCAAGTGTATGTGATGATTTGTTCTCTTTAAAAGTAGTTAGTTCAATTTACAGAAATTTATTTGTATTCTCAAGAATTGAAATTTCAATTTTCAAAGCATGCTCCCTATTATCTAATTGAGATGCAAGAGTTTCCAATTCCTTGAATGCATTTTCTAATTCAATATGCGATGTTTTTCAAGGAGTCATGTTTAATAGTTAATTCAGAATGCTTCTTGTTTAACATATCAAATTTATCTAGCAAAGCCATGTGATTACTATCTAGAGTGGAATGATTTTTCCTTAGGCATTCATGCTCTTTCTGCAAAATTGAAAAGTCAGATTTAAGGCAAGCATGTAATTTTTTAAGCTTCCTATAATATTAGAGGAATTTTTAGAATTTTTATTATTCTTACCTTTATTCCATTATTGAAGATATTTTTATTTTTTCCTTAAGAAGCTTTTGAATTGTCTAGTTATCAATACAATGTCATCATTTTTTTATCCAGAAGTATCACTATTAGATTCATTAGCCTTTAAGGCTACATTTTTCTCCTTTCTCTTTTTACCTGCATCATGCTGCTTTTGACTCACCCCTTGCTTGAAGGCAATGAGTGAACCAAGTAAGTTATCAATAGAATAAACATTCAAATCTTTAGATTTAATAACGACAATGATTTTTGTATCATAAGAAGAAGGTAAACAACAAAGAATTTTGTTCACTTTTTCATAATTTGTAAGCTCTCTTCCTAAGGCATGCAGGGAAATAACAATTTGAGTAAACTTAGTATACATTTGAGAAATAGATTTACTAGGTTTCATGTGAAATAGTTCATAATCGTGAAGCAGAATGTTCAGCCTAGATTGCTTTACTTCATTAGTTCCCTCATATGTTATGCATAGTTTGTCCCAAAATATTTTCTAATTGAATAAGTAGAGACACGCATGTAATCTTCAAATTTTAAGGCATTGAAAAATAGTTTAAATATTTAGTATTTAGTTGGGCTAAATCTCTATCATTTGTACTCCATTAAGAAAATGGTATTTCAGTTTTAATGTCATTTACTAATATAAAAGGTACAGAATATCCTTTCTGAACTAACATCCATATGTAATAATCAATTGATTATAAGAAAGTGGACATGAAAATTTTTTAAAAATTAGAAGGAATATTATCAAATAAAGGTGGTCGTGTGATTGAATATCCTTCCACAGTATTACGATTACCAAAATTAGCCATAGATCATTTTTCAAAAGTTTTCTAAAACTTAATTTATGAATCCTACTCTGATACCTCTTAAAAGTTTGTGAGAGTTATTAAACTCTAAAGAACTGGTCCTGAGGCAAACCAAGAGGAGGGGGTGAATTGATTATTTTAAAAATTCTTTAACAAAATGAAAAATTAAAAACCCCTTGATGCAGAAGCAGATCAGTTTCATAATGAAAAATTTTCAGAGATTTCAAACACATAATAATTCATAGAAAAATATGGAAATTAAATGTGAAAAAGTAAATAAAAAGAACACACTAAAATTATAGTGGTTCGATCAACTTGACTTACGTCCACTCCTCAGAAACTTCCTTTCTAGGTATTGCACTAAAAGTAGTGTCTCTCCTTTTTCCCCCATAGAAGGGCAGAAAAGCCCTTACAAAATCTTTCTTCCGACCTAGTGAGGTAGAGTACCTTGAATCCTTTTACTCCCTCCTAGAGTAGGAAGAGAACCTAGAAATCCTTTTACTCCCTCCTGGAGTAGGCTGAGAATCTTGGAATCCTTTTACTCTATCATAGAGTAGGTAGAGAACCTTGATCTGATGCTGATGAAAGTCTCCCCCAGAGCCACCAAGCAACTAAAAAAGCAGCTTGAAGAAGATGGTGGAAACATTACTTGGAGCAACCTTTGTGAATCCCTCACAACTCTCTCTCACAAGGATTTCTCCCTCTCCCAAGATCTCTCTCTTCCTTCTATAAGCTCTCTCTAAGATCAACTCAACAGCAAAATATTTCTCTAATGACCATATAAGTGCTTAAATAGAGAGCATGCATAAGAAGCCATAATTTTTAATTTATTTTCAAAGATCGTCTAGTACAATCGTGAGATCGTCTTGTATGATTAGTACAAAATAGCACATTCGGCCAGTACGAACTACATTTATATGTATGATCAATTCAAGTATTTGTATGGATCATCCCATATAATCTTTCAATTGTCTTGGATGATTAGTTCATGAGTCTGTATTGATCGTCCAGTATGATAGCCGACAATTAAATATCATCCCATGCAGCAATCGGTTTGTCTAATACGAGGGAGGGGTATCGTCCAAGGCAATTAGTTGACATCTTATGGTTTTTGCCCTGTATGATAGGTGACAATTAAATATCATACCATATTGGGATCTGTTTGTACAGTATGATCATCTCTGATCATCCTGTACGATATGATTGATCTATTTAACCATAATTTGTCCCCTGATCATAGGATCAATTTAGGTATAATTGTCATAAATCATCGAGTATGATGAGATCGTACTGTACGATTAGAGTATAATTTGTATATTAAGAAATCGCCTAAATTGTGATTGGCGACTATTTTTTTATATCTATAACTGATCATCCTATACGATCTGAACCGTCCAGTACGATTAATTAATTAATCTCACTTAACAATGGGTGCCCTAAGTAGGGTTTTCTATATAACTGATCGTCCAGTATGATATATATCGTACTGTTTAATTAGTTCTAAATAAAAAAAATTTCTAACTCACTAACTCACCCCCCTTGAGTGTGTGTGTGCTAGGTTACTTAGTTTGGGGTACACCATATGCATCCGAGTTCTGGTTTCCTATAAGCGCAAGCCTCTATAGTTAATTACCCCTCCCAATAATAAGAGAGAACTTTTTGTTAAGGCTACTCATCAAATAGATATGTAGAGATACGTGATATCTATTATATAGTAGAAGCATGGGTTTAGTTATTTGAAAATTTAAATATTTAAAATTAGAAATTTACCACCTTGCACTTAAAAGTAGATGATGGGGGGAATGATAATGGACCCTATCAAGATCCCATGGTTCTATCGTCTAGGGTCATCGTGGTCCCTGGTCTACTTAGTCAGAGGAGGTAGTCAACCCAACCTAATTGAAGGATCCGTGTCGGCAGCCATGGGTTCTTTGTCTAAGGGTACCTTATAAACCTGGGGTGAGTATTTGTCTAACTGAACAAATTTGAATCCACCTTAACTGACAGAGGGCTTTGTGCCCTATTGAGTGTTTGATGGCTCGAGTCATGTCAACTCCTATCTGCCCACATAGAAGGATCGAGCTCGAACTTAAGTTTTTTGTTTGACCTGTGCAGCATCCTCAGAGGTTACGTATATGCATACTAGACGCTCGTCGGGGCCCATGCGGGTATATACTTTTGTATGTATTTTATATCCTGCATTTTATGATGGATGTTTGCAAGAAATGAGAAGGTGCATATGACATATCTCCATGCTCGCATACACTCTTATACCTTCATCTACATGTTTACATGCTCACATATACATCTGTATATATACATGCATACATACATGTTGGCATTTTACATTTGCACATTGCTTAATCAAGTTTGCATGATATGTTGATATTTGTCATAGTGGCTTAATGCATTAACATAAAGTATAGTGAATTTGCATGGCATGCATGTATGTGACATTTTACATTTGCACACTATTTAATCATATTTGCATGATGTTTTGCATATTATGTAATAGCTTGTTACAGCAGCATATGACATGCATGTATGATGTACTTATGCATCATCTATCTACTTGCATAATATATTTGTAAGTTGACTCGGTGTTTTTATGCAGTACATGAAACATTTACATGATGACGTAGCATGTTACTCCTACACAATACATTCTATATATTAGGTGATGTACTTGCATGATGCATTTATGTATTGCCTATTTATGTACATAATGCATTAGCATATTAATTCAATAATCTTATGTAGTACATTTTACATATTGGATAATATGCTGGCATGTTGTTTTTTTTTTTTTTTGTGATGTGCATGTGCATGATATGAAAGCATCAGTGGGCAATTCAATGCGTGGGGGTGCTTTTCCAACATTTAGCTATATAAATGATCGTCATTGAGAAATGCGATGGGTTTTATTTGAGAATTTGTAAATGCCTTTTGTTTGCTTATATGCATATTGTGGATCTTGTGACATTATTTAGCAGTGCTATTGGTCATTTGCTACTTTATGCACGTAAACTATCATGCATTAATGAGTTTCTTGTAATATTTTTAGGTATTTGCATTTATCACGACCCTTTTTCACTTGCTGGTAGATCTCATATCGTATGCATGACAAGTCTCCTGTAATGACTCGTAGGTTTCTGTATATGTTAACATTATCCTGTGTTTGCCCGTAAATGACGTATTATACGCATGATGGATTTCCTGCAGCAGCTCGTAGGAGATTACATTTATTATATTCTTGTAATATTTTTACTATCACCATTTGTGGGTAGATTAACATGTTCACTTGCAAGCTGATGTTGATTACTAGGTGAGCTGCATTTATTACTAATTTTCTTTGCATACTTTCATTGGCAACTTATTATTCTCATCGAATGTTAACTTTCATTGTTTGCAAGGAACTACTTCATTTAACTACAAGCTGCCTATTATTGATTGAAGGGATAGCATAGTATTTATCGCATGCTACTTATGTACATTTGTAGGGAAACTATCACATTCACAGCTCGTCCGTTGTCATTGCTTGCAGATAGGACCATTGTACGCATGAGGTGTTTTATATAGTTGCTTGCAGGTGCTTGCATTTACTGCATATCATCTGCCCTCGCTTGTGGAGGATTAGTGTATTTATCAGACAATGAATAGTTAAGGATGCAGGGGTATCATAGCATTTATTGTCTGTTGTTGATTGTCACCTTTACACATGCGGCAAATACTCTATTATTGCCAGTAGGTGTTTGCATTTACTACAATTCTCCCTATATTTACTTATAGATAGTATGTTGCTTATATAGAAAGTATCCTACAATGACTCATAAGTGCTTGCACTTATAGTAAATCGACAACCTTTTACTTGCAAGGGATCATCGTATTTGCCTTCCACTGGATAGTCATTGACTGTGAGGATGCTATAGCATTCACTGCCTATTACCGGTTACCATTCATAGGAAAACTACTATGCATATGACAAATTTTTTGTCATTGCCAGCAGATGCTTGCTTTCATTGCATGTCAATATTTCTTGCCGGATGATTTGTATTCATTTTTAAATTTTTCCATGCATGCTTATTGGCAAGTTACTATATTTTCTATTGTCACTTATAGGCGGACTAGTGCACTCACCTACAGGTTAACTATTGTTAGTTGCAAGCAAGTTATTTTCACCATGACCTCCTCTTAGTTTCTAGTTATATTATGTTCTTCCTACATAATCATAGGTAGATCATCGTATCAACCACATGTCTCCCGTCTCCATTCGTGGTTGGATCATCGTGTGCATTATAAACCCTTTATTGTTTGATACATCTGTTTGCAGTTAAATGACATCAACTATATGCAAACTATTTTTGTTCTAAGCTCTTCTGAGGTCTTGGTCGATGATTTATCACATATCGACCTCCTTTATCTGCAAGAGACTAATATGTTGTTGACATTACAATTTCCTTGGGAAATTATCACATCAGTCTTCATTACTTGCAAGAAGGTTGGCATATCATTTGCAATCAGTTGACATGAGTTATGGACAACATGTATTCATCACAACCCCCTCAAACATTTTCTACTCGCGAGCCGATGTCAACTTTTATTGTTTGCATGATTTAGTACATTTGCTTGTATGTTAATGTTAATTAGAAGCTATTGCATTTGTTATACATTTGCTTGTGTTATTGGACAATGTTTGCTTGCAATTAAGTTATACATTCCTTTACAGGTAGATCATGTTGAAGGTTATAAAATTTTTGTTTACTCATTGATGTTCATTTGAGCAATCTAGATTGTCAAGTGTTTATACACTTGACATGATTGTGCATTTATCAATTTAACGTATTATTCCCTATTTTATGATTTAAGTTCTATTTGATGTATTTTGTTTAAGTGTTTAATAATCTATAAATTTGGTACCATGTTGTTCATTTAAGCCCTCTGTTCACTGAAAATCTAGCAGACTCCTGGCGTCTCCCCCATCTAGGGGAAATTTTAGGAGTATGGCCTGCCCACCATGTCAGAAAAAGACGTGCATGGTTGGTGTATGATGACATCGAGGTCATAGTCTTTGGTCCCACCACACCAGAGAAAGGTGTGCACAGATCTTCAGGGTACCTATTTTAAAAATATAGTTCTTTTCCCACAGGCACTGAGGCACACACGGGTACTTAATTTTTACCCCACAACACTAGAGAAAAGCACTCACAAGGCTCACTCGCCTCACCACAAGTGTTGCACCAGGTTCTATCCCACCATGCTAAAGAAAAACATGCATAAGGGGTCCCCTGGCATGCAGCGAGTGCTGAAAGTGGGTTTTAGATCTTGAAATATTATACCTTGGTGAGCGGCGATGTTGATGTCAACAATGATTATGACAAAAATATGTGAAAAATCTCTTTTTTATTTTTCTTTTTTTATTTCTCTTTCCATGCTCCTTTTTTAATTTCTTCTCTCTCTCTTCTTCTTCTTTTGAATCGCTTCTTTTTTTCTTTTTTTTTACATATAATAATAGCATAAATTATTATTATTATTATTGATAAAAATGATAATAATAATAATTTCTATTATAATTATAGTTAATAATAATCATAGCGATAATTAAATGGTAATTAAAGAGCAAAATGGATACGAAAAGCATCACGGAGATTTTTACCTATTAATAGATTATTTTGGTTGAGTTGAATGTGAGGGATATGGGTTTATGGGTTGATTTGGTAAGTGGGTTGAAGTTGGCAATTTGAGTAAATCAGATTGGACTTTAGGAAAAGAATAGGATATGGGCTTTGGGGGTAAATATTGTTGTTAGTGTATTGGGTGAGGTAGTAGAAGGGCTTGTAGAAGATTATGGTGATGGACAATGAATTACTTGGAATTGGAAAGTAGGGGGAGGAGGTGCTTAAGAGGGAAGTTAGGGATAGGTTGGAAGTGGGAGTTAGGTCGACTGGGCTTGTTGGGTGTAGGGAAATGGTGTAGGAGGAAGAAGGAGCAGATTTTGTCTTCTGAAGTTGGTTCGGCCATAGTTTACAGTAGGATCGGGCAAGAGGTTGAGAGGGATCCGAGGCCTGGGGGTTTGTAGGGACTGAAGGTAGCGGCAACTCTGGATCCTGAGGCTATTTGGGGAAATTGGAAAGCCTGCTGTAAGGATGGTTCAGCCTAGTGGAGCTCAAAGGAACGGATTGGAGGTTGGCTGGTTGGATAAACCAAATGGAGTGAGATCCGGCCAGTCGTGAGGTGGAGATTGAGTGGATCCAAATGAAGGGTGTTTGACTAGAGCAGGTTGATAGGAGATTTACAATTTGGGGCTTCTATGGGTTGTGGCACCAACTATAAGATATGGAAGGGAGGAGCTAAGTGTCATAACCCAACCTAACTAGGACAAGTCCCGTTGTTAAGCTGTAATAGATAAATCCTAAGTTCTAGTTTTGGAATTATTTCAAATTTTTTACCAATATTCATTGAAATAGATTATAGACTACAGAGCTACTAAAACATCCAAATACTGAAATTAAATTTATCCATAAAGTTTTTTTCATTTTATCAAAATAAATATCTATACTATAATACATGGCTACATGTAAGAGCTACAGAACTAAAAATTTAACTAGCCATGACTATATAAAAAATTAAAATAGCAAAAAACCTATGACCTCAAATCTGATTCTGAACTGCTATTCCACAGCCTCTTTCCCTTTTTCAGATCTTGAAAATTAGAAGCAAAACCACAGTGAGCTATAACAGCTCAACAAGCCACTTAAACTAATCTAAATTTCCAAATATTCTTTTATCAAATATTTTGCTGAATATTTAAAGCACCTAAATACAATTTTAATAAATAAATTACTATACTGAGAGATGTAATAAATATATAACAGTTATTACCTGATGTAAATAACAATACTGAACAAGTAAATAAATTGAAATTCATATTATAAAGTAGTTCATATCACATTTTCCAGACGTAGATAAAATTCAAAGGATTTTGGCCTCTTATGACCCCCTTTTCATTTAAGCTTATAGCACCAGAACATATCACATATCTCTGTCTCAGACAGAATCTCAAAGAATTTTGGCCCCTTATAACTCCTAAAAATTCCATGACATAGACATAATCTCAAATGATTCTGGCCCCTTATGGCTCCCAACAGATATAATTTACTCACATATGCGCATATATCATCACATTATAACAACTAAAGAGTAATAGAGCATGTATTAAAATTTTATAGTATTGTATAACGATAGACAATATAAAATCCAACAGGGCAAAAATGTACATTTTTAGAAAATTATCAAATTATCAAGGATTGTGTAAACTGATGTTTTAAGACTTTTATTGTACTACACCATAATTTTTTAATATCCAGATAATTTTCTATTCAATAAAAACCCCACAAATTTCAAAACTCCCATTGTAAAATTTTCAAAAAATATTCAAATTGTGCATAGTCGTAATCTCTACAACATATAAAAAGTTATACGGTGAAAGTTTTACTTGTGCAAAGTTATCCATATTTTTTGCTAACATATATAATATTTTAATCAAAAAATTTGCCAAAACTTATACATTTTTAAAAATTGAGATGGGCATAATGTGCCTTACTTTAAGACGAATAAGTTTCCCAACTAACCGGCGGATTAAAATGGCTCGAAGTCACCCAAAAATCAAATTTTCTATTCTCTCACCTCTTTTTCTTCCCTTAGTCTGTAATCAAACTCTCTGTTTAGAGAAAAATGATTCATTTATGGAGAAAATGACATTAATAAAGCTATGATGGATTTTGATATTTTTTATTTATTAATTAAATAATATATAATATTATTATTATTATTATTATTATTACTTTTCAATAGAAAAATCATAGAAATTCTCTTAGGGATTTCAAAAATTATAAAAAAATATTCATAAATTAACTTATTTTATTTAAAAAATTTTGGTGAAATCGATTTACAAAATGGACACCTAACGATCTTAAAAACCCCACTTGTATTGATAGGTGCCAATTTCTTAAAATATTTCAACAATGCCTAAAAATTATGAAAAAATAGGGTAATTAAAGCACAATATTATAAATGTTATGGCAAAGATGGTTTATGATTTGGACTTATAATGATCCTAAAATAATTATTGACTACTCTAGTTCAAATTTTTTTAAAAAAATTTTAAGGGTTTCACACTAAGGTCCGGTGTTGTGAAGTAAGAGGGGATTGAAGGAGAGGTTATAGCTATCCGTGGCTGATTAGAGGTCAAATGAGAGGTATGTCAAACGGGGAATGCTTGACTAGTTTGGTGACTCTAAAGTCAGACAGGGGTCGGCTTGGAGTGAGTAGGGAGGTAGGGATGGACGACTTCAGCGGGATGTTCGATTATTAGGCATGAGTTGTTGAAGATTGATCGAATAGGAGGTCGTAAGGTGATTTGGAAAGGGAATTGAGGTATAGCTTCTAGAGCGGAAGTTCTCGTGTGCTAGCAGAAAAAAAATTACGGATTTCATCTTCATCTTATTAATGCTAGAGAGAGATTGATCGAGGTAATCTGTGGGATTTCTGGGAAGCAATCAAAGAGCAGCGTAGAGCGTCGGTGGTATTTGTGGGATTTCATTGATGGTGCTGAGGTAAATAATTAAATTGACTTTTGATTTTTTTTATTTTAATTTAATTTTTATCAATTAATATAATTAATAAAAAAATAACAAGTTATTATTACTATTTTTAAATTTTGAAATGACACAAATAGGTCAATTGCTTGAAATCACCTCGATTTGTATGTGTTTTCTTGATTTATGCAGCATTGCTTTTTAAATTCATGCTGATTTGTGCACATAAATTATGTTGGGTAATATTATAGTTGATTTTGGGCATCTTCGACAGTCCAATCGCAACGACACAGTTTGTTTTGCGATTAGACGTCATTTGGGCAACATCGACATCAATTTTGGGTGAAGATCGTCCAATTTGATCAATCTCATTCGATATGATTGTAAGTGGTTCCATCTTAGGTGAATTTGACCTCTGATCACAATGGCACAATTTGTTTGGTGATCAAAGGTTATTTAGCCTTTCAAGCATTGTGTCGTGCATCAATTTTGCCTCTTTTTGCGTGTTTTTGCTTTTAGGGGTCAATAATGTTTGAGTTAAAGGAAGGTGAAAATGTTCAACTTATAAAGCCAAAAGATCCATTCACCTTAACTTTAAAGCAAAGGCTAGCCATTTGTGAATGGCTGCAGAGCCTAAAGCTACCTGATAGATATACTTCCAACCTCGGTAGATGTGTTGACATGAGATCGAGGAGGTTGTTTGAATTGAAAAGTCATGGCTGTGACATCTTCATGGAATGTTTGCTGTCTATTACGTTTAGTTCTCTTCCAGATTCAATCTTAAATCCCTTGACCAAACAAAGTATCTTCTTCAAGGACTTATGCTCATCAAGACTTAATAAAGAAGCTTTGTTCTATATTGAGCATAACATTCCTTTCATTCCGTGCAAGCTTGAGAAGATATTCTCTCCAGGGAATTTTAACTCCATGAAGCATTTGCCCATGCATTTATCTTATGAGGCTAGAGTTGGTAGACCTGTTTAATATCAGTGGATATATCCTTTTGAGAGATAATTTTATGCAAATATAACATATCATATATTATTAATAAGTTTTAAATTCATAACCATACATCATTTAGGTACTTAAATAAACTTAAGAAAACTATAAAGAATAAGCACGTCTTGAAGGATCAATATGTGAAGGATACCTGATGTATGAGACTACTTAATTTTGCTTATACTACTTTGACACATAGTTATAATCAACAAGGAATATTATACCTCAAAATTTGGGTGATCTAGATGTATGTCCATCTACCAGTAACATATCAGTATTCAACAGAGGTGCTGAGGCAATAGGCACTTGTACTATGTGCTATTTGATAGATATGGAGATGAGAATTGCCCTGTTGTACACAGTGCTTAATTGTGCTGAAGTTTAGCCATATCTCAAGTAAGCTTAAGTTAAGATTCTGTAAATTTTATAGACTCATGTATAAAGACCCTAAATTCAAAACTTTTGCCAGAAGTTCATTAATGGTCTTAGTACAACATCACTATTAGAGCAGGAAAGAGGGTGGAATCTGAATTTCTAAATTTGTTTAAAGAAATGGTATATATTTCGATAAGTCACTTCAACTTTATATTTAATCAATTAACTTAGTGAAAATTATAATAACATATCTGCACTTTCTATACCAATCTGGTTTACAATGAAGCTAGAGATTTGCAAGAGTAAAGACTAATGAATCTAGTGTGGGGACCTATGAGAGCAGTAAAACATTGGCCAATTTTTATATTAATAGTTACAAATTTCAAACTAAAGTTTGGTGTGAAGGTCAAAAAATAGAAAATTGTGGTGTATGTATGAAAGGGAGCGATCATATAGGTGATGATTATGAGTATTATTGCATCTTACAAGAAGTCCTACAATTAGAATATTCTGGTGAAGGAAACAAGGTGTATCTTTTTAATTGTGATTGGTTTGATCCAGTGCATAATATAGGAACTAGGGTGCTTCCACTTTATGGTATTAGAAAAGTAAAGCAAGGTAAAAGATATAAAAAATATGACCTATTTGTCTTTGCTAGCCAGGCTACCCAAGTATTCTTTGCTAACTATCCAGGTTGGCTGCAGGGTAAGTAAGGTTAGCTTGTAGTCATCAAAATTAAGTAGATGATCTAATTGTAACTAATGAAACTGAGTTACAGTTAGAGGAGGTAGACTTAGACATTAATGAGAACATTGTTAATGTTAGTTGTGAGGATGTGGTCTCGTCAGATGAAAGTGAATCACCTAGTGATTAATAGTTAGGAGGTAAATGTGAATCATCTATTAGCATATAGTAGATTTTTTTTACAAGTTAGCATACATACAGTAATTTCTTTTTTTACATGTTAGTATACATACAGTATATTTTTTTACATGTAAGTATATATACAGTAGTTTCTTTTTTTATATGCTAGTATACATATAGTATTTTTTTTTTTACATATTAGTATACATCTAGTAGATTTCTTTTTACATGTTAGTATACATATAGTAGTTCCTTTTTTGAATTTAATTTAATTATCTCCTGTATTTTTTAAATATACAAATTACAGCTAATTATTTCTTTTATTTTTGGCAGATGTCTTCTAGAGGTGATGAGCCCCAAAGGTGATCGATCATAAATATTTTCAGGCGCAGGAAGAATACCAATGGAGGATCCAGTATGGGTAGAGGTGTTGAGTGAATCTCCTCTTCACAGCTTGCCACTGATACCCAACCTAAACCCCCTTTACCTACACCTCTTGCAGCGAGTCCTCCATTTTACTCCACAAACCCCACTTTCTGTCAGCAAACCCTACACATATGGCTCCATTTTACCCATACTACCCCCCACCATCTTCTTAGGGATTCCCTGCTATTTATCCCTATCCACCATACATTCTACCATTTTACTACCCATCACCCCCTCAACCTTATATTGTTGGACCTTCTACCCTAACTATAGTTGGACCTTCTATGTAGGCTATCGTAGCTACAGATGGGCATATGCTGATTCAGCCAAAGAGTGACACATACATAAATGTGCATATTTTATATTACACGTATATTTAAGAAATAATATTCTTCAACTAAATATTTTATGCAGGTTTTATCTATCAATGCGGCCCATGCATAAGATATGGGATATCATACAGAGCATGTTTGATGCTCCATATGTCTCTTAAAAGAAAATCCCAAAGGAAGTGTATAACATATGGTTCAGGGTATTTGAGGTTTATAAGTTGCAATATTATTAACATCTCTTCATATTTTATTACAGTAATAAAGAGTATTTTTTTTTCTAATTTATTATGTACAATGATATTTTTATTAGTTGCCCGAGCATGGTACTAGAATCAGAAAAAAATTTTAGAAATGCAGAGCAACTCGCCTGCAAGACATGTTCACTCATATTAGGAGGACACGAGCGACCGCTTTAGATTAGAAAGGTGTATGAGCAAAGTTCACTAGTGATTGGGGCAGGCCATATTTTACAATAAGAAGGGAGGAGAGCTTCTAACGTCGAGGCCCTGGGTAGCTCCCTTCATACTAGGGGCTCAGTTCTGCACATTAAGCATAGAAGATGATTGGTAAAAATTCTAATATATTTTTTAAATCTAACTATATTATAGAAGGAAATATTTGGTAGAGAACCCACTATAGTTGAGTTAACAGTCATACTCATAAGAATTAGAAGGACCAGCAGTGGGTCGATGAGCGAGCTAAGAGGGCATATGTAAGTATATAAGGATATTATACTTATAAAAATATTATAAGTGAAGATTATATGATGATTAATCTTATGTTATGTTCTATAGGATGAGTATACAAGAATTCAAGAGAGCCAGGCTGCAGTAGGTGAGGGTTCCTCTAGGGGATCTCTAGACGTTTCTAACTACCACACTTGGTCGCAAGCGGTAGGTGGAATGCAGAAGGGACAGGTTTATGGATTAGGCTCACAATCTTATACATATGAGGGACATTCCTCTTCTGCTAATGGCTACCTCACAGGTAGCCAGGAGAGTTATATAGCCAACATGTGGTTAACCTAACAACAAAGTTAGAAAACGTCTGAAAAATAAAGGTAGACATGAATATTCAAAACGAGCTTAGGATATTGAGGGAGTAGATTGGCGAAAATCAACCCGCGTCAACATCGACTGAGTATAATAACGAGGACACAGATTCCGCCTAGAGTGTTTGTAAATATATTTTTGATTCAGTTTACTTCTTTTGATGTATAAAAATAATTGAAACTTTAACAGTATTATGACAATTGTGGAATGTTATGAAATGTTGTTATTTATTTGAGCTATTGGAATGTTTGTTACTATTTGATTATCATTGCTTCTTATAACCGCTTTTAATTATTGCTTGTAAATTATTTGTAAACTGCTTATAATTACTGCTTTTAGAAAATTATCGGAGCTATTTTTTTACTTATGTTGTAGGTTTCCGGCAAATTTGCGATGGACTTTCCATCGCAAACCTTAATACGATGATATAGTATCGTTGTTTGCAATGGAACCATCCATCATAAATAGCGGCAGATTTGCAAAGGATTTTTCTCCATAATTTACAATGGATATTCCGCTGCAAATTACGGTGGATTTTTTGTTACACCGCCTTGGTAAATCTACAGCAAAATGTTTGCGACGGAACTGTTCTGTCGCTAATACTGTTGTGATGCGGGTTTTAATGGCGGATTCAATGCCATCGCAAATCCGCCGCAAAACAAGATTTGCGATGGATTTCTCTTATTTTGTGGCGGATTAGTCTGCCGCAAAACGTTGAATTTCCTGCAGTGTCTCATTATCCCCCCCTATATATCATTTAGTATTATACCATAAATTTTATTCTAAAGAAAGACATGTTGTCTTACACTCTTGTATAAGATAACATGTCTCCAACTAATCTGAATTAATCAATTATTTTTTGCTCGTTGTTCTTGCATGCACACATTTCATAGCATATATAACATAGTAAACAAGTGATATTTGCTCAATATTCAGCACATTACATTTTTCTAGTACATATAAAATATATATATGAATCATGACTAGTGATATTCATAAGAAAAATGAGTACTTTTTTTCACATATATATGATCACAATGGATGAATTATAGCAACTATGTATATCATATATTGATATTTTTGAGGTTTTGACAATTATTTATCAAATTTTTATTATCTATATTTCTTAAATTATGGCATTTTTCTTAAATTATAAAAATACATAATGAAAATTCAACATATTTATGCCAATATGTGCAAAATGATTAAAATTATAACATACTGAAAGTTACACGGTTGAAGTTTAATACCACAACTTTTATAAATTTGGACAAAATTAAAAATAATTAAACACAAAATAAGCAAAATAATTGAAATCAGAGGTTAGATAATAGTAGCCTACCTCAATACGAGTAAATATCCCAATTGGACCCGCCAACAAAAACGGCTCTACAACTTCCAAACCCTATTTTCTCTCTACTTCCCCTCCTTTTCTTCTCTTTTCCCTATTTCTCTTTTTTGGCTTGGGGAAAACAAAAACGAAATGGGGAAATGGTGTTTTAATTAGTTATGTACTACTAGATAAATTTTTTTATAAAAAAATAGTTTAAGGACACATTAGTAATTATGCCAATTATTCAGTTTAAAAAAAATTATAAATTCATTTATATCTTTAAATATGGAGCTCTAAAAATTATAAAAATATTCATAAAATAGTTTAACATGTCTAGAAGACTTTGGTGAAATCAGTTTGTAAAATAGACACCTAATGGTCCCAAAAAAACCCATATGTACTGACATGTGTCAATTTCTTAAGAAATTATAATAAAATAAGAAACTTCTTGTTTTTATATCTACACTTCCCATAAAATTAGGATAAAATTATTATAATTAAAAAATAATAATATTTATGTTATGAAAAAGATGGTTTACAAATTGGACTTATAATGACTCCTGAAATATTATTTGACTTTTGTAGGTCAAAACATATCTTATAATTAAACTTTAGGGGTTAATATAGAAACTAGTTCAAAACTTGCTAGAACATGGTTTAAATGTGATTTGAACATGGTTCAAACATGTTTGAACCATACCCTTTTAGTTTTTGCTCTCTATATCTTATAGAATTAATTCATTTAAGTTGGTTTGTTATGTATGCAAATTTTCCCTCTATTCATGCTCATAGAGAGATTATACATAGCTTAGGTCGCATATGGAGTTAAGGGTGTGATGGATAAAGTTGGTAGATAGTTTGAAGTTTTGATGTTCTCAAAAGATCTAAGAACATTCCAACTTTAAGGAAGAAGAATGTTCAAATCCAGTATTTTCATGATCTAACCCGATATAACCTGTATACTAAATGAGTTACATCATGTCAAATCACGATAAAATTGTTTCCAACATCTATTTGGAAGAAACTTCTTTTTATTTCATTATTAAGCAAACTGTAGAGCCATTAAACATCAAATTAAAATATATAAAAATAACTCATCAATATTTTTCATTCATCCATATAAATCTATACTATCAATATATCTATGTACACAACAATCATGATATTGAATCATTATATAATAAATAGAATACACCATGATTGCCAAAATAATATGATAACAAAAAACATACCTAGCAACATAAATATATAACCTTTATCTACTCAATCTGCCCATTTCACTTCCCCAATGTGAAATTAGCACATATAGGAAGAGCATATATAAGCAAACTATAGCTCAATAGGCTATACAGAACTTACCCAAATTCTTAATAATAAGCAAACTAGTAAATTAATAGATTATTATATGATAAAAAAATAGTAAAACCTACTATCCTTATTTGAATTCTCAATAGAAGGTTTAAATAAGTGTTGCTTTTGATATTGTCTCAAACATCATATGTATAACTATTTTTGGTTCAACGTTAACAAATTCAATCATATAGTAAAAATAATACACTTTCACATATAACAAAAATAAAAAAAAATTACACCTATCTCCAATCACATCACATCAATCTTCCCTTAATCCTTTATATCCCCAAATATTTCACATATATAGAATTAGACCCTTATGACTCCCAGTGCATAACACATTAGTATTAGGCCCTTATAACTCCTAGTGTATGCACAATAGTATCATGCTCTTATGAAACTGAGTGCTTAGCATAATAATATTAGACCCTTATGACTTCCCATGCATAACACCATTCATTCATTAATACCAGGCCCTTATACCACCACTTGGATACACATGAGCATCAATAAACAGCCTCTAGTTTTTCGTTCTTTTTCACACAGTTTTAAACACACAAATATATAAACATCAGCACATTGAGCATGTATAAACATAATAAGGCACATTACAAAAATGTATAAAATTTCACATTTACAATAGAGCAATCATAATTTCATGATAAATTTATACAGGCACTTCAATAGTTACCAATCATAAAACTCTTCACATATAATATTCACATTAATATTTTGGAGCTTTTATCCATCTATAGTAACTTTTTCCTAAATTTGTACACAAATCAAAATACTCATAATTTCGTACAATAAGAAATACATAATGAAAATTTAGAATAAATATATCAAAATGTTTAGAATAATAAGAATAATAACATACTAAAAGTTACATAATGAAAATATCTTTGATATTTAGTTATCTCAATTTTTATGCCATTTATTCAAATTAAAAGTCAAAACATTTGAAAAACTCATATAATTAAAAATAAAGATAGGGTAAATGCAATTTATCTTGATTCAAATAACTTTTCCAACTAGCCTAATGAATGAAAATTGCCTGAAGACCTCTGAAATGGACTTTTTCTCTTTAAAATTTTTCTATCTCTAGCATGGTGATTAAGGATGAAAATGATCTATATATTTTTATTTTAGTGGAATTTGACATTTATATAACAATTCAAAACATAGCATTACGGTGCTCGAAAGCCCGGCATCATAATGCTCTAAAAAAACTCTAAACTCTACAAAGAACCAAATTTTGTAGCACCCAAAACTAGTGCCACGACGCTTTAACACAGCCAAAACCCTAGCACTGTAGTGCTCCCTAGAAACCTCTTTATTTTATCAAAATATAGAGAGCTCATCATGGTAGTGCTCCCAAGGGATTGTTCTACAAACTTGAATTTTCTATTCAAATTCAAACCCACTAAATCTTTGGGACAAATTTCAAGCAAAAAATAATATAGAGGCATTCACATAAATTAAAAAAAAATGTAGAATTTAAAACACGACAGTCTTCTTAAATAAGTTCAAGTCATTATAAGTAACTGGTTACTGCAATAGTGGTCCTTAAAAGTATTCTACCATTTTCAATATACGAGGTTAGATGGGTTGTTTATAGTGATATTCATCAGTACCCTAAGTACTATGCTCAATGGGAAGAAATTTGCTTCATCAATGTTAAGTGACTAGAACACTCATCTAAGATGTAGGAGGAGAAACTCAATTGTGCTATATTACAGTTGTTGTAATTGTATAATATTATATCAAAGTTATTTTTTAATATTATTATTGATATGATTGTACTCTCCAATATGAAAGATATACTATGTTATGTTATAATTATTGTGATTTGTGATTACACTTTGTTGCATTATAATTTGCTATTTTAAGAGATACAAACCATTTTTTAACAAGGTTTTAAAATAGTTTAAAATGGATTGAACATGATTTGAGTATTATTGTTATAGGTTCATGAGAGTTTAAACTTTGAACATTATTCAAATTTTAATCAAACCCTATTTGAACATGGTTCGATTAAGAACGTTATGCATAACACCTTTCATAAGACTAGTAGAACATCACAATAAAATGATTATAACAATAAATGGAACCAATCACTAATATAACACATACTATATGAATAATGACACTTAAATACATTAAATAGAAGTAATCAATAATATTTATGAACACTTAAATACATAACAATAATAATTACTTTTTATATTATTAGAAAGTGAAAGCAAGCCTTTTACATTATATGTAATATAAGAAAAAGCATTACAATTATGACAAAGCATTCTTTGGAGTCTAAGTCAGGTGACCGCATGCCCTATCAAACAAATAAAATGTTTTGTTTTTTTTATATATATGTTTGAATATAATCATTGCCACTTCCAACATCAAAGCCCTCAATATAATATGAAGGAGATGAAAGGAGAATCTTCAATTCAAAACAAACCAATGTCAAACAAGGTTCAAACCAACTCTTTTGTAATTTCAAAATCATGTATTAATGGATGCGTTTTATCCATTTATTTTCTTCTTAACTCAAATATCTCCATTATTTCTTTTATATCAATCTCCTTTGGCATTAACCCATTTATATGTGTAAGTTTATGCATATATATATTTGAAATAACGAAGGTGCTCATTTGAATTATGTTTGAATGAGGACAAGTCAAACCTCATATATTACATTTGAACCTAATTCAAGAATTGCTTCAAATATAGGTTTGAATTTAATGGTCAAACCTTATGTGATGCCCTAGAATCTAATTTGGAAGAATAATTCTTCCAAATTAGATTCTGGGACAGCACATCTTAGGTTCAAAATGGACTTCAAAAATTTCCTCAAATAAGGTTCGAACACTAAATACGGTGTTACAACTTTGTTCAATTTTGAACTTATAGTACTATATCCTTACCCATGGATTGATGACTGCATTTAGACTTTTATAACCCACAAAATATGAACGCTAACCTCAATTCATTTAAAGGCACTCACAATAAAGCTTTACGATAGATGATTTGTAATAACCCAAAAATCTGGAAAAAATATTTTAAAATGGAAATTATGAAAATATGCATGTGAGTGCTACAATGTTATGCCTATGATCTCAGCGGCAATGAGAAGCAGCAAGTAAGCATCACGACAATAATGTGCTCTCTAAACTTTCTTAGAATAATACAGTGCAGCGGCGCTGAAGCGGCGCTATGGCGTAGTGTTGTTTTACATGCAGCGCTTTGGGTCATGGAGCACCACAACGCTAGGCACTAAACAACATTTATATATATTTTTAATATTACATTAATAGCACTAAGCCTCCCCCTCCCCATTATTTTGTTTCTTGCGAGAGAAGGAGTCGAGGAAAGGAATAAGAGAAGAGGACACTTCTATTATAAAAAAGTGTTATAGTCATAGTAAGAAACCTTTACTCTGCATATGTTTTTAATAATTTTGAGATCAATTAATTTCTCTCTCCCAAAGTTAGTAAAAATGCAATATCTCCTGATTTAGTGAATTTCTGCCATGTCTAATATGTGATAGATATCATTACTCTAAACATTTTGATTGGGATATATGGTAATTTCACTAGTTAGTTTTGTATTTGTGTTATTTTACTTGAACTAAGCTGGGAAATACTAACTGCAAGATGATCAGGAGACATTATACTAAACTAGATATAAATATTTTATATGTAGATGATTCTATTCATTTGGCAATGACATGCATTTTGGTATTAAGATGATCATGAGACATTATACTAAACTAGATATAAATATTTTATATGTAGATGATTCTATTCATTTGGCAATGACATGCATTTTGGTATTATACATGCACATGATGATCACATTGTAACTTTACATGCTATGATGATTGCATATGAACAATAGGTCATACAAAATATCTGTTATAATGATATTCATGATATTAAATGTACAAGAACAAGTGAGATGACAGATGCGAATGATATTGATATGATGAGGGGAATACAAACATGAATATAAAACAATGTACATTGACTTGATCGTACTAGTAAAATTATTGGCCAACGTTGGCATATTTCATATATAAAAAGTATCAATAATAATTTGTCACCTAACATGCATTCTATAATGATTTGTTGTTATAAGTTCATGTAATTCATGTGCATACATTGGAGATCTATTTTTTGAGATGTTATATTATGTAAAACATTATTGCGCTGGTGAAACCTTTGGTTCTGTGAAGTATCCTACTCTGTGGTAATAATCTGTTCTGGTAGTAAAGTAACACTTTGTGGTAATATTCTATTCTGGAAGTAAAGTAACACTTAATGGTAATATCCTGTTATGGAAATAAAGAAACACTATGTCATAATATTTTATTCTGGCACTCAAGTAACCATTTGTGGTAATACTCTATCCTAACAACACCATGTCCTGATAATACTCCGCGATATATTATGTTATGGTAACACTTCATATTATTAGGATGCATAAGTGGTAAGGAGTCATAGGGGCCTGGTCAAGGAAAAACATGCACATATGTGACTACACTATAGTTTTGCATTTCTTAGAACTTAAAGTTATATAGAATTGATATAATATAATAATAGTGATGCATTAATACTGCATATATATATGGACATTTGATGTGTGGAAATTGGCATAAGACTGACAGGTAAGAACTAAGGAATGATAACTGATAAGACTAATGTTTGCTAACTGATATATGATGAAAAACAAAAAAGATAGATAATTGATATGTCAAATTATTGATATGATAGATAGTGGTGTCAATATTTGACACGACCCAAAAACATGACTCAAACTTAACCAAAAAATTTTAAGTTAGGGGTCAACCAGTTTGTCTACGGGTCGGGTTTGGGTTCAACAAACGGACCCTTTCATAAATCAGTTAGGGTTCGAGTTGACCCAAAAACCCGAGAATGACCTTCTCGTGACCCAGATCTAACCTCCTGCAATCCTGCTCCACACTCACAACCCATATCTACCTCTCCTGGTGCGTGGTCTCACCCTCCTGCTCCGTGCTCATGACCCGAATCTACCTCTCTTATGGCCCCATCGTTCCACACTTGGGTCCACACTGGACCACACCCTAGCTTATTCGCTCCCCTGCGCCTGCTTTACCGCTTTCGCAGGACTGACACCCTAGCTTGTTGGCTCCCTTATGCCATCTCTGGATCCACCGCTCTCGTACCCATCTCACGAGAGGAATCTGCACTCAAAGGGAAAGCATGGCTGTTCGCGTGAAACACGTATTCTCACTCCTCAGTAAAATCTAGGTTAGCGGGTCGGGTCAGGCCTACCTGGTAACCTGACGGGTCAGGTCTGGGTCTTAACTTTTAAATTGTTTACAAAATTGGGTCTAGTTTGGGTCAACCTGTTTGAACTCGGGTCAGTTTCAGGTTCAACCCAAACCCGACCTGAAACCCAATTTTGATACCCCTAATGATAGATATGACTGATGGTGGATATATGATTGGTCTATATGTGATGTTCCTAAGAGGTGATATGAGATGATTTTGAACTACTCTGCCCTGACTTTATACTACTTTGTTCTGATTTGAGATTCTATGTTGCTTTGTTGAGAAAAACCCCACTCTATTCTGGTATGGTACTGATTAAGTGAATGAACAATATCACATACACAATCCATAATTGATATTAATCTAGGGTAGGTACGAATATGAAACATGGTACACATGAAAGGTTGGTTTTATGAATTAATTTCAATTATAGATACTAGTTACTTGCTTGGCTTGGCAGCTCATTTGTAGTTTTTACATGTTTTCAGGTAAGGGTAAGGTTTCTATGAAGTGAGGCTCTAAAAAACGTGCTTAGTTTTCCATTTTGCACTTATTAGTTATTTTTTGTAGTCATGATGTGTAGTAGTGATGGACCAATTTATATTGTATTATGACTATTGTACATACGTGATTTTGGACTTATATCAAGTTGTAAATATTATATAAATGCATTTATGTTTTCTACCATTTATATTTTTTAATTTATATGAAAATAGTTAGCTTTGATTGATGTTTAAATTAAATGATAAAGGAATGAAATTCTTATAACTTAGATTTTGGGGAGTGACATGATCTCTCAAAGGAAAAGAAAGACATTATTTGTAAGATGACGATGATGCTTGAAAAGGAGATGTTTTAGTTACTATATTATTTGAGATATCATAATATCAATAAAGGGTATCCCTTATGTTGGTATCTCAGGGGTAGTGTTATAAAAAAATAAATGGAGAATTTAATTTTATAAGTCTCACAATGCATAAAATTAAAGAATTATGCTTGTTAGTTCATTTCTAAGGAAAATATGCTTTAAAGTTTAGTTCAAACTAAAATACCCACGCCTTAGATTGTGGATAACTTTTTTGAGGTTATTGTGACCATAATTGATTTGAATAACATTAAAGTAATATTAGAACAAAATTCAATCAAGTTTGAGACCTTATGCGATAAAAAATTAATTTCTGAAAACATTATTGAATTACAATCAAACATTAGTCATTCTTATTTAAAATAATATCCAATCAATGTTTGAATATGATTTGGAAAAAAAAAGATCAACTTTACACATTGTTAAACAAATTTATAAAATAGTTGAATTGTTGGTTCAATATTTAACCTAGCATAGCTAATTCATAGAGCAATTAGAATATGTGTGACACAATAAATTTAGCTACAGTAGAGTCAACTAATATAAAAATTAATAAGTATTACTTCATTATATAGCTATGCAATATATTAATTTAAGAATTATAATTAATTCAAATAAAAAATATATTTTTAAGGTGATGGATACTTGTCCTTACAAATAACTCAATTATAACCTCATACTTCACATTGGCAATACTTAGGTGGACCACTCCTTCTCCCTTTTTGAAGGACTTCAATTTTTTTTTTAATTGTCACTCCTGAGCTTCATTAACGGGGGCAATACGATAGCTATCTTTATTTCACCCTGTTGACCTCATTTTTGTATGAGGTCAGTAGGACCAATCCAGACCTTAGGATCTTTCCAATCCTTAGGATCAATCTTAACCCTAGGATCAATCTGATCTTAGATCAATCCAAACTTTAAGATCAATTCAAATTCAAATCAACCCTGATCTCAGATCAATCAAATTTTCAGACTATTCTAGATCCTAGGATCTTTCCTAGATTTTAGATCTTAGGATCAATCTGAATCTTAGGATTCCTAGATCTTAGGATTCCTAGATCTTAGGATTCTTCTAGATTATAGGACTTCCAAACCCTAAGACCTTCCTAGAAATCAAACTTTAGGATCTACTCTAGATCCTAAGATCCTTCTAAATCTTGAATCTTGGGATTCCTAGACCCTAGGATTTCCCTAGAACTTCTAAATTCTAGGACCTTCCCAGACTCCAGTCCCTAGGATCTATTCTAGACCATAGGATCCCTTTAGATCCTTCTAGATCTTAGGATCATTCTAGACTTTAGGATCCTCCTAGAATCTGAGCCTTAGGATCCATTCCAAACCCTAGGATCAATTCAGGTTTTAGATCAATCTACCTTCCAGATTACTCTAGATCTTGAGATTCTCCTAGATCTACAGATTAAGACTTCCCCAGATCCTAGGATTCTCTTAGATTCCAGGTTCTTAGATCTACCTAGATTCTAGGATCAGCATAGATCTTAAATCAATCTAGATCTAGGATTAATCCAAATCTTCATTCAATTCAAGCATCAATCAATCCAGACTTTAATCCATATCCTTAATTTAAACCCTGATCAAAATCCAGCTCAAAACCAGATTTCTAAACTCAAATCCAAGGCCAAAGGGTTAAGTCCTGAAAGCCTTTTTCAGTGAATCTTTGAACATTTTAAAATCCTATCAAATGACCTCTGATTCAAGATCTATCAGTTCCACACTGATGTGACATGTCTCTAGAGGTAACCCTCCAAATTTGAGCTCATTCTGAGATCTCTAACCCCAGAAACTGAATTGAAATCCAAAGGCTGTAAAACCTTCAAATATTTACAGTCTATGCCACTGGACCTACCACCCAGTGGGTTTTGACCCTGGAGCTTTCTCTAAAGCCTCCAATTACCTCCAGACCCTTGATTATGACCCATTGAGCATTAAACTGCATTTTGTTGGACTCAATTTGACCCCCAGTTGGCCAGGGGTCAAAATGACCAAAATACCCCTATGGGGTGTGAATAGTCACTTTGGTCAAATGAGCTCCAAATCAAATGCAACTACCTCCAGCAAGTTTCAAATGTCAAACCAAACCTGTTGAACCCAGAATCAGCCCCTGGGTCAACCTGGTTGACCAAGTCAACCTAGTTGACCTAGAAGGCCCCTTTAGGGTCAAAACAGGTCATTTTGACCAAATGATCTCCTCTGACCTTGGGACCACCTCCATTGGTCCCCAAATGTCATTTCAAACCTGTTGAACCCGTTTCCAGACCCTGGACCCACCTGGTTGACCAAGTCAACCAGGGTTGACCTAAAAGGCCCATTAAGAGCCCAAATAGGTCATTTTGACCAAATGACCTCTTCAGACCTTGAGACCACCACCAGCAGACTCAGAATGTCATTCTGAACTGGTTCGACCCATTCCTTGACCCTGGGTCAACCTGGTTGACCAAGTCAACCTAGTTGACCCATTAGGCCCATTAAGGGCCTAAATAGGTCATTTGATCTAAATGACCTATTTAACCCCTGAAAACACTTTTACCAGACTTTAGATACTCAATCAAACCTGTCAAGCCCAGACCCTGGCCCTGGATCAACCTGGTTAACCAGGTCAACTCAGGTTGACCACTTTCAACCCTTAAGCTCATTTAGACCCAATCAAACTCCAGATCGATTTCAAACCCATTTAAACTTCTTTGATCACATTCCCCAGTGATTCAGATTTGATTGGACCCATTGACCCAGTCAATAGTTGACTTAGTCAACTGAATCCAAATCTAGCCAAATTTGACTCATTTAGCTCAAACTCAACTCAACCATTCAACTCAAGCCTTTTAAGAACTTCAAACTCTCAATCTCATATCAATAACTAATTCAAGCATATCTAAACAAATTTAAAGTCAAATCACCATTGATTTGACTTGGTCAAACCTAACCCTTGGTCAAACCCCTTCAAATCTCCTTCTAAATACTAAAAAAAAAACAAGCCTTAATCATCAAACCCCTTCCAATCTTCTCCAACTAGTTCTTGAGGTTCTTTGGCTGCCACCTCAACAGTCAACATTGCCATTTGACTAGTCAACATATAGTCAAAGCCCTTTTAAAACCTTTCTAACCCATTTAAATCTCAACCCTCAAGCATTAAACTCCTCCAATCTATTATTCTAGCACCTCAAGCATCCTCCAATGCCATCTCAGCAGTCCAAGTGGCCTTGGACTGGTCAAGATAGTCAAATCAAGCTTAGGAAGTGGTCAAAGAGGGTCAAAACCCTTCTTGAGATTAATCTCTTCCCTCCTAAACCTCTCCAGCAATTTTAGGATATTCTAGAACCTCTCTAGAACTCATCTCAACCCTTGAATTCAAATCCAATGGCTCCCATTAATTCCACATGGCCACAAAGGGACAAAATGACCTTTACATGTCATTTGTCCTTGTGTCCTTGAGACCTCCTGCTCCCAACAACTTCCTGGACACTTGGCAATCATCAGGGAGTCTAAGCAGTTAATCTCAGCCATCCATTCAATCTGGAATGGATTGAATAGGGCAAAACATCGTTTAGAGCCTCCATTCCAACTTACTCACTCTCTCTCCAGATTCAAGCATCTCCAGCTGAGCTCTCTGCTCATTGAAGCTCTCAAACACTTCCTCTAAACATTCCAAGCCAGAATCCACCGGTCAGACCTCGCCGGCGGCAAGCTCCACGGCAAACCGAGGTATTTTCCGTTCAAAGGATTTTAGAGATCGATCCAGACGTTACCAAGCCGAGGAGTCTTCTACAAAAATTTGCGAGGACAGTCTACAAGTTCAGAGAATCCAAAAAATCCCAAATCCATCGGTAAAATATCTCAAAAACTCAAACCCTAATCTAGGATGCACTAGATTAAATAGCTTTTGTTCTAGTTCATTTTAAATCAATCCAAGACTTCCACAAGATTTCTGTTCACTTAGGTAATTTAGGTTTAAAATTTTACGAAGTTTGGTTCACCCGATCGAGAGAACGGGCTCGAATACGAGTTCTAGGGCTCGGTCGGAAGTCCAGTCAGGCCAGGCTACATCCCAACCGTTGATCTTTTGATCAACGGATGAGATTTAGCCTTACCGCGGTTTTGATTGACCGCGAATTAGATCGGGCAGTCAATTCTCCCGTCTAACGACATCTGAACCGTTGATTTAGAACCGCGTGATTGATCGCCCGCCGTCTGATCTCTCCCTGCGAGTTTAAACCGCGGGATTCAATCTCAGCCCTCCGTTCTTTATTGCGGGCAATCCGACGGTCCAGGGCCGCTGCTGACGCGGATTAGTGAAACCGCGTCCGCGGTTCATTATCCGCCAATCATTGCCGGCGGCGCAATCATTGCGCCGCCAGGCAATGATTGGCCGCGGTTTACAGCGGCCAATCAGAGGCCGCCACGTGGCCTTCCCGCCGCCGTTTTTTTTTTAAAATGATTTTTAATTTTTTTTTTAATCATTTTAAATTCTAATTTCATTTAAATTAATAATAAATTAGATTAAGTAATAATATGTGTATATTATATTAATATATTAAAAAAAAATATTTTTAATTCTCAATTATTAATAACTTAATAACTATATTTTAAGATTATATTAATATTAAGTTTTAATTATTACAAATTAATAATTAATAATTAATATTAAGTTTTAATTAATTAATTTTAATTAAAAAGTTTTTTTTTTACTTTAAATTATTATAATTTCTAAATCAAATTAATTTAAATTGCATTTTAATATTAATGAATTAACTATTTGACCAGTAGTTATATCTTAATATTAATTAATTAAATATTTGATTAATTAACTAAAATTTAATATTAATTAATTGAATATTTCTTTATTGATTAATATTTAATAAATATTAAATAACTTAAATAACTTAAAAATATTTTTTTTTTTAAATAAATATTTCATATAATCTTAATATTTCAGAAAACATTTAAGGATTAAGTAAATTTGATTTAAAATTATTTTAATAATTAATTATTTCTAAAATAATTAAAAAGCCCTCTTTTAATGGTTTAAACTTTAAAAATTCACAATAAATCCATTCTAAATCAGAAAAATTAGTATAATATATCAAAATTTTCAGAAAATTAAGCACTTTAATTTGAAATCAAATTCAGAGATCAAAACTTGATTAATTTTAACTTATTTTAATTACTTAATTATTTAATTAATATCTAATTAAATATTAAGCCAATTATTTTAAAAATTAAGAAACTTATTTTCAAATGATCTTAATAGATCAGTAGGTCTCTCAATTAGATATTAAAATCATTCTAATCATATCTTAAGTATGCTTAATTTAAAACCTATATCTATATATATAATCCTCTAAATAGATTAAGTATACTTTGAAAGTATTTTGAAATATATACATAAATACTTAAATGTTTTAGGTGGAGAGATCTGCTATGAAATTTTAAACATAGATCAAACATATTTGAATAGAAGTCATGTGGGAGTGCTAATGAATGATTATAATCTAATCATTCATTAGTCTAATTAAGAATATTTAATTAAGTATTAATCTATGTATGTTTAAGGACACACACACACCACTTAGTTTAAGGCTCTCTTAGATTTAAGATTGATTGTGTTTGTGAATGTATTTATCATGCATATGTTGTGTTGAGGGTTAGAGACTTTGATTTGAACCTACTCAAACCTAGTGACATTAAGGACAATAATTAAGAACTTTGTTTAGAGAATTTAGATTAATTCAAATAATTAAGATATAATTCCAATTGACTTGAAACTCAAACCATTTGAACATAGTGACATTCTCAGCCTTAAGAAAAATTTTCACTGACTTTTGAGATCATTAAGCCCCTCAATTAACCTAATCAAATTCAAACCTTAATTAAACCATTTAAGCTTCCAAAAATTATAAAAAATCAAATTTAAATCTAAAAATTACAATTAACCCCTCTAATTGACCAGAATTGAACCCTTAATCAATGAAAAATAAAAGCCCCTTGACTGGACTTCAAAATTAAGTTTAATTTAATTTTAATTGAAATTCAATATTTAATTAATTTAAGTAATTAAAAATAATTAAAAATTCCAGAAAATTTCCAAACACTTGGAAATCACTCATTAGGTCATTCCTGACCTTTGGAGTTGATTTCAAGAAGTTTGGAGATCATTTGGATTCAAATCCTAAAAATGGCTTTAATTAAACAATTTAAATAATTCATTAAATACTCAAAACTTCAAAAATTCGTAACTAATTCAAATGAACTCCAAATTGAGCAAACTCAAAGGCATACAATTCATCTTAAGCTCTAATATTTATTAAAAATGTTAAGTTTCCAGAAATCAATCAAATTTGAAAAAGTCAACTTTTGGTCAAACTTAGTTCAAAATCAAGTCAAAACTTCAAACCTTCATAATAAAATGTAGAAAAATCCAATTTCAGCATACTTACTGTCTAACTGATCGTATTAAAGTCTAGTATTTTAATAAAATATGAAGTTTCCAGAAAACATTTTAAATCAAAAAGTCAAATTTTGCCCCCTTGAATTAAATGAATAAAATAATCAAAAATTTCCAAAATTCAATAAATCATTCAAAATTCCAGAAAACATTAATTTGAACTTAAAAACCAGCAATCAATCAATTCTAATTAAAACTTAATCAACTTTCAAACCTTAATCAAACTCAAATCATTTAATTATATCGGGTACCACTGGGTAACCCAGGCCTACGAGGCTATTAAATTAGCCCCAAGGAAGGTGAAATAAACTTCACGGCCTCGGTGTGAAACAAAGGTGATATCCAACAAACAATTAAAATCATGTTTAAAATCAATTTCAAGTCATTAATATTTAAATTCAAATTAAATATTCCCTTAAGCTTTCAACCAACTTGAACCTCAAATGACTTCAATCAAATCATCCTATTTAGGACATATCAAAGCCACACAGCCTACCTCACACACTTTAGATGGTTTGCTAGGACAACCAACTCTAGTCTTAGGCTAGGCCGGTGTTTACTTTTCTGCTGTGTGCCGGATTTTCGAGCTTTCACTGCATGCTGTTTGCTAGACATAGGATTGATGTTGATGTGATTGTTTATTTATTTAATGCATTCTGTGTTAATTTGATTGTACGTTAGATCTACCCCTAGGCTAGGAACGTTTTGTACTGATTCAATCTTATGCAGGTGGCCATGCTCATACAGGGCATAAATTAAAGGGGGCAAAATTATAATTATCAAATTGCACAGGTGCTAAGCATGTTTAAGTCCCCCTTTAAATCAAAAAGAGCATGGCCAAGCGTGGCTGTGATTGAGTATTTTAAATTTCAATATATTAACTGCTTGGGATGTCAAATATAAACTGCTGATTATTAGGATAACCTTGCAGGTTGTTGAGTCTAGATTTTTAATTTCAATTTGATGTAATTTGATTTAAATTGAGTTGTAATGTTTAAAGTGATTTGAGATTGAGATACTTAAACATCCAATTTGGAATCCAAAGAGGAAGGAACATCCCTTAGGGGAGAGTTCCTATCCATTTGGAGATCCAAATTAGGATGAAGTTCAAGTATCCAAAGAGAAAAGATAACACCCATATTCAGGGGGAGTTTCTTTTCATTTGGATACCCAGACCCGACGATCCAAGGAGTTCTAAGGAGACGAGGAAGTGAAGAACGAGAAGAAACTCAAATCTCAAAGTCACTTGAGTCTTAGGAGTAGAATCCGGGTTGTAGTCAGTGGTACCCGGCCACTTTACTTTACTGCAGACCCTGGGTTGTATTATTAAAGGCACTTGCCTATGGACTTTCAGTTTGAGCATTTATTTAATTAATTTAATTAAATGTTGATTTGATTAATTGATGTTGATTGCGATTAAGGACCCACATGCTTTTAGTAGTTTTTTTGGCGCTTATTGCATGTCGTATTTGATTTAGCCTGGAACCCGATCGGAGGCTCGTGAGGGTACGGTCATTAACCTTTTCTACTTGAACAAAATTAAAATATTTAAGCTCAGATAGAAACTCTAACGCTCTTAAGAAGTAAGCCCGGACTCGCCGGGAGTTTTTCATGCATACATCTTGACTTTTCTCATCCTTGTTAGGCACCTCCCCGCCTGCGGGTTCTGGCAGACCACCTGACCTATTAGGGTGCAGTTCTGTCCAAGGGGATGTTGTGCAATCTCTAGGATAAAACCTATTTTTAAGCCTATTTTAAAACTGCTTCATATTGATTTAAGCATTTCATCGAGTCAACTAGCATGCATTGCATTAGATACAAATTAAAAATCGAGTCTAAATCTTAATTGCATTTTATTTAAACATTTAACCCAACATATGTTAAGGGATCAATTAGGATCTGCTCTAGATGTCGACCCCAATTCTTTAAACCAATCTTAATCAATGTCCTTAACCACTCTACATTTAAAGACTTTGACTCATGGTTTTAAAAGCGTTTAGGTAGTTTAGCTGGCTCCCCAATCCAGGCCGGGATAAGTCCAGATTACATTGCATTAGCTAGGATTCGGGTCACTGATTTTCAGTACCCAATTTTAGACTTAGGTTCTGAGGCAAATGTCCAATCTTAAGACCTCAATCTTCCGGGAATCTAATTCCCACTTTCTAATAAAATTGATTACTTAAACATTAAATATTTTTTTAATCTAATTCAAGCCCAACACTTAGAATAGGTTGGGGTGTTTCTGAAGCAATTCAGAATCTCAAAACACCTCCTACTCTTCTTCCTTTGACTCCAGAAATAAGTGTTCAACCTTGAACCAATCCCATTTAAAAATTCAAGTCCTTAACCTCCTTTGATATCAATCTTTGAATTCTTAAATGAAATTCGTATCGCTATTTTAATCGAGAGTATTCGTAGGAAGATTTCTGGTTTTCCTACGATGTAATTAACTACGAGGGCTTGCGCTCGTAGGAGATTTAGAAACCCAGACCTGATTTCAAAATCAAGCTTTTTCAAAACCCTTAATTAATTATTTTTGGGAAATTCAAACCTAATGATCATTATCGTCATATTTAAACTATCGATAGTGATTGATATCTTCTTTCTCCGGATGGATATATCAATTACAATCGTAATTCTAATTATGAAATTAATGATCTCTTATCTGAATTATTATAGTTAAACAATGGATTAAACATCATTCTGATTCTTCAGAATCATATGTTGTTTCTCCTTGAGTTTGACTACGATAATCAGGATAAATCAAGATTTGTAATCGGAACCTATTAGGGAACGATATGTTCACCTTCCGAGGTGATACATCATTCATAATAAGTGTTCGATTTCAAATATTCAAATTCCAGAAATTTAACTTTCCCAAAGAAAATTAAAACACTTTTCAAAACTATATTTTTTTTAATCAAACAAAAAATGGCGACTCCACTGGGGACTATCTTTCTCTCCATCTTTAATAGCGATACAAATTTTGTTACATCGGTAGTTTTGACTACCTTTCTTCCGTTGGTCCCTCTACCCATTTCTCCCTTGAGTGAGTGCGGCCAACTCAATTAAGACATGTGAAAAGAGAGGTGAGTGTAGGAAATCTCTCTCAAAGTCTGGCTTTGACATTTTGCCTCCGAGTTCATCGGTAGAGCGAAAGAGTCAAGCTGAGTTTTTTAAAGTCTTTCTGTACATGTTGCAAGCTTGCATGCAAATAAATCATAGCGTGCTAAGTTTCATGATTTACAGAAGATTTCTTTAATTTCAAAGTCATAATTTCAGCTGTCTAGCAAAATTCCATTGCCTTCAAATCTCAATCAATTCCTATATCTGATCATTACATATAGGATTGTAATTCCTATAATTCAATATGTGTGATAGGATATAGATTCCTCTTCCAAATTTTAACCCAAAATTTGAAATTTTCATGTTAATCTAACCTTCGACATTTCAATCCTGAATCACTAGTCGGAATGAAAGAGTCGGGTTAGCTTATAACATCCCCCCCTATTTTTGTAAACCGTTATGTTGAACATACGTTCAACACTTCGAGTTTCAAAATAAGGGGAGATGCTGCCGAAATTTCAAATTTTTCAAACATCTATTTTCAAGTCATAATAATCAGTGCAACTATATATTCTACGATAATGATTGCAGTTGTATATAGTTAAGATACTTTCAACTTCTCCGGTCGCTTCAGTCCTTGACATTCCATTCTAAATCATTCATCAGAATGAAAGAGTCAGGCTGATTTCCTAGAATCTCCCTCTTATAGGTTTGTAAACCGTTATGTTGAACATATGTTCAACACTTCAAGTTTCAAAAATAAGGGGAGATGCCGCCGGATTTTCAAAAAATTCTCAAATTCCTTTTCAAAGTCAATCAAGTTCAAACTGCATTGCTATATATTTTTCTATAACAATCGTTGTAGCTTAATATATGTAATATTTATTCAAATTTATCCGGATAAATCAATCTTTGACATTTCATTTTAAATCATTCTTTCGAAATGTAAAGAGTCAAGTGATTTTCCCTAGCTTTCCCTAACATTTGTGAACCGTCGAGTTGAATGCAAATTCAACACCTCGAGTTTTAAAATAAGGGGGGGGTGCTGCCGGAGATTCAAATTTTTAGAAAATATCCCTTCAATTCTCTTCAAGTTTTAATCATCACGTGTCGAATGTTCTTCTACAATACTTCTTGTAGATGAACATCGATAATTCAAATTCAATATTGATTTTCAGTGTCTTTCAAACTTTTGAACTTTGACATTTTATCTTTGATAAGATATAAAGGGTTGAGTTCCTTCCTGTAAAATTTTCCTTAATATTTGTAAACTGTCTTGTTGAATGCAAATTCAACACCTCAAGTTTCAAAAATAAGGGGAGATGCTGCCGGATTTTTGAGTCGTTCAAATTCCCTTTCAATTCAAAATCAATTTTCACTGTCACATGTACTACTACAACATTCTCTTGTAGTATAACATGTACTATTTCTAGATTCAAATTTAATCATCTAGTCTTTTCATCAAGTCAGATCTCTGACATCTTATCCCTAGCCTGATCAGTGGGATAAGAGAGTCGAGTCAAAACTCCTTGATTTTCTTTGATATTTTGTTAACTATTAAGTTGAAATCAAATCCGACTTATTGGTTTCAAATAGTCAAAGAAAATCTTTCAATTTTCAAAATTTCAAACCTCCGTCAAACTCTTTCAAATCAAATCCAGACCATTGTTGTTATACGTTCTCTACAACATTCTCTTGTAGTTGAACATAAACAACAAAAATTCAAATTTTCTTCAAGTCAAAATTGATGACTATACTTTATCACTATATATCGGATTATAGTTCCCATAATTCGATTTATATGATAAAATATAGAAAATTTCTTGTCAAAATTCAATTTCAAAAGTTTGATTCAAGTCTCCTCTTTCAAATTTCAGACAATCAAACCTTCTGCAATGGCTGGGAAACTTCTGTTCTCTGTTGACCGAGACCTCCAAGTCGAAGAGTTAATTCATAGCAGTGCGATTCAGTTTGGGATGGGTTTCAAGACTTTGAAACTGTCTGTTAATGGTGGAACAATCATCAATCTCGCTGCTGAGGGCGAGAATGGTCCAGTAGTGGAACTAACGGTGGGAGCTACGAGTGACCTTCCCCCAGTGTTGGAACTGGCAGCAGGTGCTACCCTTACACCTTCTGCACCCTCAGTCCAGAGTGAGGACAAGAAAATTGAAATAAAATCTACTGTTGAGAAAGGGTCTTCTAGTTCTGCAGCACTGTTTGGCACTAAGAGTGCTAGGAAGAACTACCTGAGAAGGATAAGGAAGAAAATTACTAAATCAAGGAAGATAGCTGAACAGAAAGCCTTGAGTTTAGTTGAGCCTGAGGCTGCTGAGGAGCTGCCTATCCCTGCCTCTTCTCCACTCCTGAAAGGGAGTCGTTTTCACCCCCTTGCAGCTGCTGCAGGGGAGGAGAGAGTCACGCGGATTGCTAGCTCTCCACCTAGCCCAGTCGACTACACTGTTAAGAGAACCACCAGGGAGAAGAACACTTTGAGAACTAGGATGTTAAGGAACATCATTCACACCTGTGCTGCTGAGACAGGTCAGACCAAAGAACAATATGTAAGACACCTGAAGGGGGTGATCTCACATAAACTTGAGAAAGAAGTTTTGAAAGAAGAGAAATCTGAAGCAAGAAACCTGACTCCTCAGCCAGTGAGGAGAAACAAAAAGTTCGTTAAACAACCAGTTGCCTCAGTGTTAGTAGATGGATATCATTGGGTGCCTCGTCTCCCAACTGCCAAAACTGAGGAGATAGTTTTAACTGGGTCTGGTAGGAGTCACCCTCTCAGTGGTAGACCTCCAGTTCCCCCTTCAAGACTCTCAAAGTTGGCCCCTGTGATAGCCAAATCAAAAGAGATCGTCAAAGACTTACAACCAGTTGATGTTAAGGGCAAGAGGCCCATACTTTTGGATGAACCTTACGTGCCAATGAAGATAAGCAGAACTGTTGGAATTCAGATTAGAGAAATACCAGTTAAGACACCAGTTCAGCCACCAGTTCAGTTACCAGTCCAGTCACCTGTCAAGGTCCCCCGACTCTTTATTCAGGGATGTGAGGATTCTCCTCAGCTTGATGTTGGAGTTCATAAAAGTCAAACTCCTTCGTCACCTGTTAAGTTAGATATCCCTCACCCTATTGAGGATGTCACCCTCACGACTACCGACCCCGGGACAGTCGGAGGGGAGGGGACAGAACTTGAGGACGATCAAGAAATGTTGGATCAGTTAGTGGCAGAACCTACTGCTGATGACTTGAAAATTCAAGAGGTCCTCACCCAGTTCGGAGATGAGGAATTTGAAGAGATGATTAACTATAAAGGGTACCTACCAATCGATCTCGAGTCAATTGAGGGTAGACCGGTCAATGAGGTGGTACAAGAAATAAGGGACATACTCAAAAACAAGGCGATTGAAGCCTTTGATCCAGAAGCAGATGATCTGATGGAAGAAGATTCAGCTGGAAACATTTGTATGGTTGAGACCAGAGCATCAAATAAAGATGCTGAGCCTTCAAGACACCGATCTGGTAAAGAAGAAGCCTCTGCAGCAGTAGATTCAGACTCTGATGGATCAATTAAATTGAATGAGAAAGATGAATACATCAAGAGTCTGGAGAGCAAAATTGAACAGATGATGCTCAGAATGGAACAGATGCAAAATCAGATGATCAAGGCACAACAATCTCAATCCGAGCAGTTGCAACCTACAACACACACAGTGGGTGAGCACAGCAGGAAAACAGAATCAAGTCCTAGAACTCCAGAGGTTGCTTCCCCAACCTCTCCAGCCGACAAAGATATCCGCCAGATGATTGAAACCCAGGTAAGGGAGGCCTTAGCCCATTCTCAAGGGACTGTATCCATTCCAAAGGGTAGACCCTACCCTGAAGAATATGATTCAGTTTCTTATCCTAAAGGCTTTGTGCCACCTTCATTTAAAGTTTTTAGTGGGTTAGAAAACCCAAGACAGCACCTGGCCCACTTCCGAGCGAGTTGTTGCAACGCAGGAGGGTCAGATGCTCTACTCTTTCGCCAGTTTGTGAGTAGTCTATCCGGTATTGCTTTTGAGTGGTACGCAGATTTACCTAATGGTTCAGTGAAAACATTCACAGAGCTCGAGAGTCTATTCTTAAAGAGATTCTCAGGAGCTCAGCAGCGTGTAACCGTTGGTGATCTCGTCATCGAAAAACAAAAACCGGGAGAGTCTTTGGTTGAGTACATCTTGAGATGGCGAAATCTCTCGATGAAGTGTGAACCCCAGTTGCAAGAGCAACATGCAGTGGAGATTCTTTTAAAGAACATCCACGGGCCTATTGCTTTTCTCCTGAAGGGTTTCACTATCAAAACCTTCGAAAAACTTTTAAATAAGGCTAGTAATCTACAGGAAGAGGCTTCCAAAATGCCATTCCTGAAGGATTCTATTGAGGAAAAGAAAGCTAGCAAACCATTGAAGTCCTTTGAAAAGAGAACAGCAATGGTTTCAGCTGTTGATAAGGGGAAGAAACCAATGAATGTTCAGTCCAGTAATTCTCCAACACAACAAACTCAGAAATCTCCACCTTTTCAGGTAACTTCTCAACCTACAAGAGATTCTCACCCGATTTCTTTTAAAGAGAGATTGGCTCGTACATATCCATTTAAGAGGGAGTCGGTGAGAAAGATCTTTAAAAGTCTTCAGAAGAAGCCAGATTTTCGATTGCCGGAGGCCAAGAAGCCGGAAGAGGCAAATAAGAAGGATGATCCAACTTTTTGCCCCTACCATCGCATGTTAGGCCACACAATCGAAGACTGCATCGTCTTCAAAGATTGGCTAGAAAAGAACTTCCGTCAAGGTAATATTATAATTCCAAAGGAGTACCTGGTCGATTCGGATCAGGGGTCTGTCAAATCTATCTCAGGTATGAATTCTAACTCTTCTCTGTCCATTGAAGATGGTTGGGATATAGCACTATCCCGGGCATTTAAAAAGTCGATTAATAAATCTTTTCGTCTTTCTCAACAGTTACCGACGAGAGCCCGGGACCCGATCTGGGAGGTTGACCTCGAGGCTTCGCAGGAGGACGTTGGGACAGTTTCCTCTCCAGTAGTCTTAGGAGCTACTGTACTGAATAAAAATGAAAAGAGTGAACTTTCTGTAGAGAGGAAATTTGTTGATGAGAGATCTGTACAAGTGGTTGATGGTGGCTCAAAACCTCTGTCACCACTGAAATTATCTGACTTTTACTTTGCCCCATCAAAGGCAAAGGGTCGAAAATTAAATAAAAAGTCTGATCCTTTTGCCCATATTTTGATGATTAATGTTGAGAATCAAGATGTTAATGACTCTTCTGTTGAAAATAATCAAGAACAAGTTGAGATCAATCAAGAAATTCAAACACTCAACTCTCCAGATTTGACTCTTCAAGAGAGAAACGAATCTGATGTCTTATCAGATAGTGAAACCCCTGAAATTAACTTTCAAGGGAGTCCTGTCGTGATAGACTTTTCAGATTCAGACTCTCGCTCAGATAACGACAATCAATCGCCTAAGGAGAGCGTAGACTCCCCTGTAGTTTGTTCTTCCGATGAAGTCGTGCAAGTACAATTACGTGGTGGGAAGGTCTTACCCCCTAGGCTACCTTCTCAGGATAAAGGAAAACAAGTTGTTTCTGATGATCCAATTCAAATCCCCGCTCAACAATCAACTCCAATTCTTTCAAATCCACCGGGTCCCAATGTTAATGTTCCAAGTGTTGATTACAATGTCTTAGCTCACCTTAGGAAGTTGCCCGCCAAATTGAGCATTTATGATGCCCTTGTCCTTTCAAAAGAGATGAGGGAGACTCTGATTAAAGCACTTCTCGACCCAGAGATTTGCTTAGCTCAATTAGCCTCAACTTCCGAGGAAGAAGCTCTGTACTTTAAGGAGATCCCTGGGGTTACCTTCTCTGATGAAGATTTACTCCTTGGAACTGCCGACCACAATCGTCCACTTTACATCACAGTAAATGTGGGCAAGTTTAAGTTATCAAGAGTTCTAGTTGACCCGGGTGCATCGGTCAACGTGATGAACATAAAGACTCTCGCATACCTTAGAATTGATACTAGCAAGCTCTCAACTGATAAGTTAGTGCTTCGTGGGTTCAATGAAAAGGGCGAGAAGGCTTTAGGTTCAGTTACCCTTCTTCTAGAGATAGGAGAATTGAAAACAGAAGCGAAATTTCATATAATTGATTCGGCAACGTCCTTTAACGCGCTCTTAGGAAGGCCCTGGATCCATGAGTATAGGATGGTTCCTTCTACCCTGCATCAATGCATCAAGTACCAACGAGATGGCATTGAGTTTGAAATTAAGGGTGATCTGCAACCATTCTCTATTCACGAGATCGGGATCTACGAGGATGCGGCGTACTACGTACCTAAAGGGTCCACTACTTGTTCTAAGGTAGAGATCAACGTCAAGGAGGAAAAGGCAGAAAATCAAAGTTCAAAAGCAATTCAAAGATTGAGAAAAGAAAAAGTCAAAAATCAAAAGAAACAAAATTCAAGTAGTGAAGACGACGTCGAGCGCGTGATCTTCAGGCCTCCAAACATTGTACCTCAAAGAGGTGGGAGGATGGCCCTAAGAGCACGCGGTCGAGGTCGCCCTTCAATTGAAAAAAGAAATTCCCCGATCTACGTCGAACTTGAAACAAGTTCTGATGAAGATTCAAGAAAAAGGGGTGCCAGATTTGCTTTTGACTATACAAAAATAAATCCTCCTCCGAAGTTTGATCTCACTTTAGAATCGGATAGCGACCAGGAGGATACAAAATTAAATATTCAAAATGACGAGCCTGAATTAAGTTTATATGAAAAGCTTAATAGAACGGTTGAATCCTTAACCTTAACCCCACTGTCTGTTGACAGGGTCTCAGGGTTAGTAATTAAGGATGCTCCGAACTTAGATGGAGAAGTAAGGAAAGCCAAGAAGTTCTTCCCTGGCTCTTCCTCTTCAAGGAATGAAGATGATGTAATCCTTGAAGAGGCAAATTTTAATGAATTAATGGAATTACCTTTTGGCTACTTTCCTGCTGGTGTTAAGTCTCTTATTTCTAAAGGTTTTGCTCCGAGTCAATGGACTAAGGGTCAGGCTAGATACCACGAAAGTCTTTGGAATTCAAAATTTAATAAACATTGGACTAGTGGTATCGGCTTTAGTACTGTTAGATCATTTGACGATGATGAATTTTGTCTAATGATAACTAGTCGTCCTGAATTTAAAAATGTCCCTACTGAAGTCATTGATTCGTTCGATGGACTTTGTTTGGAGACTTTTGATGATTCTGACGAACTTCAGGTTCGGGATGCACCTCCCGAATTCGAAGAAGAAATTAAATCAACAGTCGATGAACTTAAAGAAATCAATCTTAGAACAGAGGATGACCCTCGCCTTACTTTCATAAGTTCTTTGTTGAGTGAGGATGAGTCTAAAGATCTAATTCAACTTCTATCCGAGTTTAAAGATTGCTTCGCCTGGACATACGACGAAATGCCGGGATTGTCCGCTGACGTAGCAGTTCATAAACTTGGAATCCGGCATGATGCCATTCCTGTCAAGCAAGCTCCACGACGTATGCGTCTGGAGATCGAACAACAAGTCGTTTCTGAAGTCAAGAAGTTGGCAGAGGCTGGATTTATTCGAGAAGAACAATATCCTTCTTGGGTAGCCAGCGTCGTGCCAGTTCGAAAGAAAAATGGTCAAATCCGGGTCTGTGTTGACTATAGAGACCTGAATAAGGCATGTCCTAAGGATGAATTTCCTTTGCCAATCCCAGAACTCATGGTGGACATTGCCTCCTCGCACGTTGTTTTCTCCTTTATGGATGGCTCGTCTGGTTATAATCAAATCAAGATGGCCCCAGAAGATGAGAGAAACACGGCATTCAGAAGTCCTATAGGGATCTTTTGTTATAAAGTGATGCCCTTTGGCCTCAAAAATGCTGGTGCAACATACCAGCGGGCCATGACTCATATCTTTGATGACTTAATACATAATCAAGTCGAATGTTACATCGACGATTTAGTTGTCAAGAGTAGAGTGAAAGAGGCTCATCTTTATGATTTAAGAACTGTTTTCGAGCGGTTGCGCCGCTACGACCTTAAAATGAATCCCTTAAAATGCGCTTTCGGCGTCACGTCAGGGAAATTCTTAGGTTTCGTAGTCAGGCACCGTGGAATCGAAATTGATCCTGCCAAAATTGAAGCTATCTTAAATATGCCGCCTCCTAAGAGTCTCACTCAACTGAGATCCCTCCAGGGTAGGCTGGCGTATATAAGAAGATTCATTTCTAATCTTTCTGGAAGATGTCAACCATTCTCTGTCCTAGCTAAAAAGGACGCCAAATTCATTTGGGACGAGAAATGTCAAAACGCTTTCGAAAATATCAAACAATACCTGACAAATCCGCCAGTTTTGGCAGCCCCCATTCCGGGAAGACCCTTAATCCTTTATACTGCAGCCCTTGACGAATCTCTTGGGGCTCTTCTAGCTCAAATCAATGACGATGGGAAAGAGAATGCCCTCTACTACCTGAGTCGGAGATTACTTCCAACGGAAATTCGATACCCTGCAATTGAGAAACATTGCCTTGCCTTAGTCTTTGCAGCACAAAAACTAAGACATTACATGCTTTCTCATCAGGTTAGTCTGATTTCCAGTGTCAATCCCCTACAATATCTTATGACCCGGCCCACGTTGTCAGGACGTCTGGCTCGTTGGTCTATGATATTGTTACAATTTGAAATCACGTTCATTCCCCTGCGTGCTGTGAAAGGGCAGGCCGTCGCCGACTTCCTTGCGGCACACCCGCTACCGGCGGAATCTCCTCTAAATGATGATTTACCTGATGAACAAATCATGAGTTTCGAGGAATCCAATGTTCAAACCTGGGAAATGTATTTTGATGGTGCAGCGTCCTCTCAAAGGGGCAAAACACCTCAATCTACTATTCCTGGAAAAGCAGGAGTCGGTCTGGTTTTCATAACACCGGATAAGGGAATGATGCACTTTTCCTACCATTTATCAGAACCTTGTACGAACAACGAAGCTGAGTACGAAGCTTTGATAACTGGTTTGGAACTTGCAATCCTAATGGAGATTAAAGAGATTAAGATCTATGGTGACTCTCAGCTGGTGATCAACCAAGTTGCAGGGACCTATAAGGTTTTGAATCCTAAACTCCTGAAATATCACCAATACACAATGCACCTACTCGAGAAAATTCCCATTGTAACTATGTATAGGGTTCCTCGTGGAAGCAATTCCTCGGCGGATGCCCTAGCAAAGCTTGCAAAGGAATTTGCTTGCCCAGAAGAAGATTTCATCCCTATAGAAGTTCAGGGTCGTCAAGTCTTGTCCCCTGTAGACATGGAATACCTCAACAATCAATCTTCCCAGGTCCTCTCTACATCTTCAGCAGTCGATGAAGAACAAGATTGGAGACAACCAATAATCAAATATTTGCAAGAAGGCAAGCTTCCTCACGACAGGTCTCTTGCCAACCAAATTAAGAAACGTGCCCTATCATATGCACTAGTCAACGATACGTTGTACCGACGATCGTTCGATCAGATGTGGCTCCGTTGTTTAGACAAACAGGAGGCCCTGAAGATCGTTAACGAGGTCCATGCTGGATTGTGCGGTGCTCATCAATCGGGTCCTAAGATGAAAATGAAAATCAAAAGACTTGGTTACTACTGGCCTACGATGATTGACGATTGCATGAAAACTGCAAAATGTTGTCATCAATGCCAAGTTCATGGTGTGGTTTTACATCAGCCGCCTAATGTGTTGCATCCTACGATAGCCTCGTGGCCCTTCGAAAGTTGGGGCACGGATATCGTCGGGCCAATTGACCCTCCTTCTTCAAGGGGTCATCGCTTCATCTTAGCAGCGACTGATTACTTTTCAAAGTGGGCAGAAGCAGTACCACTAAGAAATGTAACATCACATCATGTAATGAAATTCTTTCGTGACCATATCGTATATCGATTCGGCGTGCCTCGCAGAATCATATCCGATAATGGGTCCGCTTTCAAGTCTACAAAAATCAATAACTTTGCAAGTCGCCACGGTATTGATTGGAGATACTCAACAATCTATTACCCACGGGCTAATGGACTGGCTGAGGCCTTCAACAAAACCCTGGTACAAATCATAAAAAAGACCCTGGATGACAATAAACGTCAGTGGGATGAGAGGTTGGTGGAAGCTTTGTGGGCCTACAGGACCACATATCGAACCCCGACTCAATCCACACCGTTTGCACTAGTGTATGGGTCCGAGGCCGTACTCCCTTTGGAAATTCAAATCCCTTCACTCAGAACTGCAGTCCAGAATCAAATCACAACAGAACAGAATGCACAACTTCGACTTGAAGAACTCGAGGGTCTTGAAGAACGTCGTCTCCAAGCCCAGCAGAATCTAGAACTCTATAAAGCCAGAATGGTTCAGGCTCACGATAAGTTAGTGCGACCTAGAACCTTCCGAGTAGGCGACTTGGTCCTGGTTCTTCGGAGGCCTATCTTAGCTCACCGAAAGCTCGGTGGAAAGTTTGAACCAACCTGGGAAGGACCCTTCGTAGTGGAAACAGTTTACGAAGGAGGCTCGTATCAGCTAGTGGATTGTAAAGGAAATCACCCAATGCTTCCTGTGAACGGGCGATTCCTGAAAAAATACTATGCTTGATGTAGCTCGAATTTCGAATCAATAAAATTTTCAAATTTTGAATCTATTCAGCTCAATTTTGTCCAAATTTTTTCAAAATCCAAAATCAAAATTCGAAATCAAATTCAACATCAATTAAAATCAAATCTCAAATTCAAAATTTTCAAACTTAAAACTAATTCAAATCAAATTCAAAACACATCACAGTTTTAAAACCCTTCAAATTCAAATTCATCAAATCAAGTTTCAAAGTCAAATATTTTTAAATTCAAGTTCAAAAATCATTCAAATTTCAAATTCTAGAATTCAAATCTCAAATTCCAGAATTCAAATCCGATCCACTGTATAGAGCAAGTTTCCTCTATATACGATCAATCCAGACCCGATCCTCTATACAGAGAAAGTTTTCTCTGTATATGATCATTCCAGACCTGATCCTCTATATAGAGCAAGTTTCCTCTATATACGATCATCCTGACTCGATCCTCTATGTGAAGCAAGTTTCCTTCACATATGATCATTCCTGACCTGATCCTCTATATAGAGCAAGTTTCCTCTATATACGATCAATCCAGACTCGATCCTCTATGTGAAGCAAGTTTCCTTCACATATGATCATTCATGACCTGATCCTCTATATAGAGTAAGGTTCCTCTATACACGATCAATCCAGACCCGATCCTCTATACAGAGAAAGTTTTCTCTGTATATGATCATTCCAGACCTGATCCTCTATATAGAGCAAGTTTCCTCTATATACGATCATCCTGACTCGATCCTCTATGTGAAGCAAGTTTCCTTCACATATGATCATTCCTGACCTGATCCTCTATATAGAGCAAGTTTCCTCTATATACGATCAATCCAGACTCGATCCTCTATGTGAAGCAAGTTTCCTTCACATATGATCATTCATGACCTGATCCTCTATATAGAGTAAGGTTCCTCTATACACGATCAATCCAGACCCAATCCTCTATATAGAGCAAGTTTCCTCTGTATACGATCATTCCAAACTCGATCCTCTATGTGAAGCAAGTTTCCTTCACATACGATCATTCCAGACCCGATTCTGTGCGAAGCAATACTTCCTTCTCACAAGATCATCCAGTTTGCTTTTCCTTAAGGTTAGATGTGAGTCATCGTGCTTTCTATCCTTAGGATTAGATCCGCTAGTGGTGGAGTAGTCCCTTCGTGGCACCATCCTAGTGTTTTCCAGTTTTCTTTTCCTTAAGGTTAGATGTGAGTCATCGTGCTTTCTTTCCTTAGGATTAGATCTACTAGTGATGGATAACGCCCTTCGTGGCACCATCCTAGTGTTTTCCAGTTTTCTTTTCCTTAAGGTTAGATGTGAGTCATCGTGCTTTCTTTCCTTAGGATTAGATCTACTAGTGATGGATAACGCCCTCTGCGGCACCATTCTAGTTTCAAAATTCAAATCCTTAAGCCTGATCTCCTATAGGAAGTAATATTACCTTCCTATGAGATCATCCAGCTCTTCTCTTCTTTAGAGTAAGTATTCTCCTTCTCTTAGAATTCATTTCCCCAGTGATGGAATAAGTCCCTTGTGGCCCCGTCCTGGATTCAATTTCAATTCCAAATTCAAACTTTCTTCTCCTTAAGGTTAGGCTTTTCTCCTTCCTTTAGGATTAGACTCCCCAGTGATGGAGTAAGTCCTTTATGGCACCGTCCTGGAATCAATCTCAATCAAACCTTCTTTTCCTTAAGGCTAGGCATTTCTTCCTTTCCTTAGGATTAGATCCACTAGTGGTATAGTACGCCCTTCGTGGCACTACCCTAGTATCAAAATTCGACTTGATCCTCTATAGCTAGGAGTTCTTCCTTCCTATACGATCATCCAGGCCTTCTTTTCCTTAGGGATAGGTTTTCTTCCTTCTCCTAGGACTAGATCTACTAGTGGTAGAGTACGCTACCCCCAGCACTACCTTAGTATCATTTCAAATTCAATCTTCTTAGGGTAGGGTTTTTCTTTCCCTTAGAATAAATTTAATTCCGATCCTTTCTAGTTAGGAGTTTCTTCTTCCTATAGGATCACCCATGTTCCTCTTCCTTTAAGGTTAGGATTCTCCTACCCTTAGGGTTAGACCCACTAGTGGTAGAGTACACCTTCTGTGGCACTACCCTAGTATCTATTTAAACCTTAATTCCCCAGGGATAGACTTTTCATTCCCTTAGGATCAAAACCCCAGACTTGACCATTCTATTCGGTCAACACCAATATGTGCAATAGAACTACATTCTATTACACATATTGGGGGTCCATTTGTTGACCTCATTTTTGTATGAGGTCAGTAGGACCAATCCAGACCTTAGGATCTTTCCAATCCTTAGGATCAATCTTAACCCTAGGATCAATCTGATCTTAGATCAATCCAAACTTTAAGATCAATTCAAATTCAAATCAACCCTGATCTCAGATCAATCAAATTTTCAGACTATTCTAGATCCTAGGATCTTTCCTAGATTTTAGATCTTAGGATCAATCTGAATCTTAGGATTCCTAGATCTTAGGATTCCTAGATCTTAGGATTCTTCTAGATTATAGGACTTCCAAACCCTAAGACCTTCCTAGAAATCAAACTTTAGGATCTACTCTAGATCCTAAGATCCTTCTAAATCTTGAATCTTGGGATTCCTAGACCCTAGGATTTCCCTAGAACTTCTAAATTCTAGGACCTTCCCAGACTCCAGTCCCTAGGATCTATTCTAGACCATAGGATCCCTTTAGATCCTTCTAGATCTTAGGATCATTCTAGACTTTAGGATCCTCCTAGAATCTGAGCCTTAGGATCCATTCCAAACCCTAGGATCAATTCAGGTTTTAGATCAATCTACCTTCCAGATTACTCTAGATCTTGAGATTCTCCTAGATCTACAGATTAAGACTTCCCCAGATCCTAGGATTCTCTTAGATTCCAGGTTCTTAGATCTACCTAGATTCTAGGATCAGCATAGATCTTAAATCAATCTAGATCTAGGATTAATCCAAATCTTCATTCAATTCAAGCATCAATCAATCCAGACTTTAATCCATATCCTTAATTTAAACCCTGATCAAAATCCAGCTCAAAACCAGATTTCTAAACTCAAATCCAAGGCCAAAGGGTTAAGTCCTGAAAGCCTTTTTCAGTGAATCTTTGAACATTTTAAAATCCTATCAAATGACCTCTGATTCAAGATCTATCAGTTCCACACTGATGTGACATGTCTCTAGAGGTAACCCTCCAAATTTGAGCTCATTCTGAGATCTCTAACCCCAGAAACTGAATTGAAATCCAAAGGCTGTAAAACCTTCAAATATTTACAGTCTATGCCACTGGACCTACCACCCAGTGGGTTTTGACCCTGGAGCTTTCTCTAAAGCCTCCAATTACCTCCAGACCCTTGATTATGACCCATTGAGCATTAAACTGCATTTTGTTGGACTCAATTTGACCCCCAGTTGGCCAGGGGTCAAAATGACCAAAATACCCCTATGGGGTGTGAATAGTCACTTTGGTCAAATGAGCTCCAAATCAAATGCAACTACCTCCAGCAAGTTTCAAATGTCAAACCAAACCTGTTGAACCCAGAATCAGCCCCTGGGTCAACCTGGTTGACCAAGTCAACCTAGTTGACCTAGAAGGCCCCTTTAGGGTCAAAACAGGTCATTTTGACCAAATGATCTCCTCTGACCTTGGGACCACCTCCATTGGTCCCCAAATGTCATTTCAAACCTGTTGAACCCGTTTCCAGACCCTGGACCCACCTGGTTGACCAAGTCAACCAGGGTTGACCTAAAAGGCCCATTAAGAGCCCAAATAGGTCATTTTGACCAAATGACCTCTTCAGACCTTGAGACCACCACCAGCAGACTCAGAATGTCATTCTGAACTGGTTCGACCCATTCCTTGACCCTGGGTCAACCTGGTTGACCAAGTCAACCTAGTTGACCCATTAGGCCCATTAAGGGCCTAAATAGGTCATTTGATCTAAATGACCTATTTAACCCCTGAAAACACTTTTACCAGACTTTAGATACTCAATCAAACCTGTCAAGCCCAGACCCTGGCCCTGGATCAACCTGGTTAACCAGGTCAACTCAGGTTGACCACTTTCAACCCTTAAGCTCATTTAGACCCAATCAAACTCCAGATCGATTTCAAACCCATTTAAACTTCTTTGATCACATTCCCCAGTGATTCAGATTTGATTGGACCCATTGACCCAGTCAATAGTTGACTTAGTCAACTGAATCCAAATCTAGCCAAATTTGACTCATTTAGCTCAAACTCAACTCAACCATTCAACTCAAGCCTTTTAAGAACTTCAAACTCTCAATCTCATATCAATAACTAATTCAAGCATATCTAAACAAATTTAAAGTCAAATCACCATTGATTTGACTTGGTCAAACCTAACCCTTGGTCAAACCCCTTCAAATCTCCTTCTAAATACTAAAAAAAAAACAAGCCTTAATCATCAAACCCCTTCCAATCTTCTCCAACTAGTTCTTGAGGTTCTTTGGCTGCCACCTCAACAGTCAACATTGCCATTTGACTAGTCAACATATAGTCAAAGCCCTTTTAAAACCTTTCTAACCCATTTAAATCTCAACCCTCAAGCATTAAACTCCTCCAATCTATTATTCTAGCACCTCAAGCATCCTCCAATGCCATCTCAGCAGTCCAAGTGGCCTTGGACTGGTCAAGATAGTCAAATCAAGCTTAGGAAGTGGTCAAAGAGGGTCAAAACCCTTCTTGAGATTAATCTCTTCCCTCCTAAACCTCTCCAGCAATTTTAGGATATTCTAGAACCTCTCTAGAACTCATCTCAACCCTTGAATTCAAATCCAATGGCTCCCATTAATTCCACATGGCCACAAAGGGACAAAATGACCTTTACATGTCATTTGTCCTTGTGTCCTTGAGACCTCCTGCTCCCAACAACTTCCTGGACACTTGGCAATCATCAGGGAGTCTAAGCAGTTAATCTCAGCCATCCATTCAATCTGGAATGGATTGAATAGGGCAAAACATCGTTTAGAGCCTCCATTCCAACTTACTCACTCTCTCTCCAGATTCAAGCATCTCCAGCTGAGCTCTCTGCTCATTGAAGCTCTCAAACACTTCCTCTAAACATTCCAAGCCAGAATCCACCGGTCAGACCTCGCCGGCGGCAAGCTCCACGGCAAACCGAGGTATTTTCCGTTCAAAGGATTTTAGAGATCGATCCAGACGTTACCAAGCCGAGGAGTCTTCTACAAAAATTTGCGAGGACAGTCTACAAGTTCAGAGAATCCAAAAAATCCCAAATCCATCGGTAAAATATCTCAAAAACTCAAACCCTAATCTAGGATGCACTAGATTAAATAGCTTTTGTTCTAGTTCATTTTAAATCAATCCAAGACTTCCACAAGATTTCTGTTCACTTAGGTAATTTAGGTTTAAAATTTTACGAAGTTTGGTTCACCCGATCGAGAGAACGGGCTCGAATACGAGTTCTAGGGCTCGGTCGGAAGTCCAGTCAGGCCAGGCTACATCCCAACCGTTGATCTTTTGATCAACGGATGAGATTTAGCCTTACCGCGGTTTTGATTGACCGCGAATTAGATCGGGCAGTCAATTCTCCCGTCTAACGACATCTGAACCGTTGATTTAGAACCGCGTGATTGATCGCCCGCCGTCTGATCTCTCCCTGCGAGTTTAAACCGCGGGATTCAATCTCAGCCCTCCGTTCTTTATTGCGGGCAATCCGACGGTCCAGGGCCGCTGCTGACGCGGATTAGTGAAACCGCGTCCGCGGTTCATTATCCGCCAATCATTGCCGGCGGCGCAATCATTGCGCCGCCAGGCAATGATTGGCCGCGGTTTACAGCGGCCAATCAGAGGCCGCCACGTGGCCTTCCCGCCGCCGTTTTTTTTTTAAAATGATTTTTAATTTTTTTTTTAATCATTTTAAATTCTAATTTCATTTAAATTAATAATAAATTAGATTAAGTAATAATATGTGTATATTATATTAATATATTAAAAAAAAATATTTTTAATTCTCAATTATTAATAACTTAATAACTATATTTTAAGATTATATTAATATTAAGTTTTAATTATTACAAATTAATAATTAATAATTAATATTAAGTTTTAATTAATTAATTTTAATTAAAAAGTTTTTTTTTTACTTTAAATTATTATAATTTCTAAATCAAATTAATTTAAATTGCATTTTAATATTAATGAATTAACTATTTGACCAGTAGTTATATCTTAATATTAATTAATTAAATATTTGATTAATTAACTAAAATTTAATATTAATTAATTGAATATTTCTTTATTGATTAATATTTAATAAATATTAAATAACTTAAATAACTTAAAAATATTTTTTTTTTTAAATAAATATTTCATATAATCTTAATATTTCAGAAAACATTTAAGGATTAAGTAAATTTGATTTAAAATTATTTTAATAATTAATTATTTCTAAAATAATTAAAAAGCCCTCTTTTAATGGTTTAAACTTTAAAAATTCACAATAAATCCATTCTAAATCAGAAAAATTAGTATAATATATCAAAATTTTCAGAAAATTAAGCACTTTAATTTGAAATCAAATTCAGAGATCAAAACTTGATTAATTTTAACTTATTTTAATTACTTAATTATTTAATTAATATCTAATTAAATATTAAGCCAATTATTTTAAAAATTAAGAAACTTATTTTCAAATGATCTTAATAGATCAGTAGGTCTCTCAATTAGATATTAAAATCATTCTAATCATATCTTAAGTATGCTTAATTTAAAACCTATATCTATATATATAATCCTCTAAATAGATTAAGTATACTTTGAAAGTATTTTGAAATATATACATAAATACTTAAATGTTTTAGGTGGAGAGATCTGCTATGAAATTTTAAACATAGATCAAACATATTTGAATAGAAGTCATGTGGGAGTGCTAATGAATGATTATAATCTAATCATTCATTAGTCTAATTAAGAATATTTAATTAAGTATTAATCTATGTATGTTTAAGGACACACACACACCACTTAGTTTAAGGCTCTCTTAGATTTAAGATTGATTGTGTTTGTGAATGTATTTATCATGCATATGTTGTGTTGAGGGTTAGAGACTTTGATTTGAACCTACTCAAACCTAGTGACATTAAGGACAATAATTAAGAACTTTGTTTAGAGAATTTAGATTAATTCAAATAATTAAGATATAATTCCAATTGACTTGAAACTCAAACCATTTGAACATAGTGACATTCTCAGCCTTAAGAAAAATTTTCACTGACTTTTGAGATCATTAAGCCCCTCAATTAACCTAATCAAATTCAAACCTTAATTAAACCATTTAAGCTTCCAGAAATTATAAAAAATCAAATTTAAATCTAAAAATTACAATTAACCCCTCTAATTGACCAGAATTGAACCCTTAATCAATGAAAAATAAAAGCCCCTTGACTGGACTTCAAAATTAAGTTTAATTTAATTTTAATTGAAATTCAATATTTAATTAATTTAAGTAATTAAAAATAATTAAAAATTCCAGAAAATTTCCAAACACTTGGAAATCACTCATTAGGTCATTCCTGACCTTTGGAGTTGATTTCAAGAAGTTTGGAGATCATTTGGATTCAAATCCTAAAAATGGCTTTAATTAAACAATTTAAATAATTCATTAAATACTCAAAACTTCAAAAATTCGTAACTAATTCAAATGAACTCCAAATTGAGCAAACTCAAAGGCATACAATTCATCTTAAGCTCTAATATTTATTAAAAATGTTAAGTTTCCAGAAATCAATCAAATTTGAAAAAGTCAACTTTTGGTCAAACTTAGTTCAAAATCAAGTCAAAACTTCAAACCTTCATAATAAAATGTAGAAAAATCCAATTTCAGCATACTTACTGTCTAACTGATCGTATTAAAGTCTAGTATTTTAATAAAATATGAAGTTTCCAGAAAACATTTTAAATCAAAAAGTCAAATTTTGCCCCCTTGAATTAAATGAATAAAATAATCAAAAATTTCCAAAATTCAATAAATCATTCAAAATTCCAGAAAACATTAATTTGAACTTAAAAACCAGCAATCAATCAATTCTAATTAAAACTTAATCAACTTTCAAACCTTAATCAAACTCAAATCATTTAATTATATCGGGTACCACTGGGTAACCCAGGCCTACGAGGCTATTAAATTAGCCCCAAGGAAGGTGAAATAAACTTCACGGCCTCGGTGTGAAACAAAGGTGATATCCAACAAACAATTAAAATCATGTTTAAAATCAATTTCAAGTCATTAATATTTAAATTCAAATTAAATATTCCCTTAAGCTTTCAACCAACTTGAACCTCAAATGACTTCAATCAAATCATCCTATTTAGGACATATCAAAGCCACACAGCCTACCTCACACACTTTAGATGGTTTGCTAGGACAACCAACTCTAGTCTTAGGCTAGGCCGGTGTTTACTTTTCTGCTGTGTGCCGGATTTTCGAGCTTTCACTGCATGCTGTTTGCTAGACATAGGATTGATGTTGATGTGATTGTTTATTTATTTAATGCATTCTGTGTTAATTTGATTGTACGTTAGATCTACCCCTAGGCTAGGAACGTTTTGTACTGATTCAATCTTATGCAGGTGGCCATGCTCATACAGGGCATAAATTAAAGGGGGCAAAATTATAATTATCAAATTGCACAGGTGCTAAGCATGTTTAAGTCCCCCTTTAAATCAAAAAGAGCATGGCCAAGCGTGGCTGTGATTGAGTATTTTAAATTTCAATATATTAACTGCTTGGGATGTCAAATATAAACTGCTGATTATTAGGATAACCTTGCAGGTTGTTGAGTCTAGATTTTTAATTTCAATTTGATGTAATTTGATTTAAATTGAGTTGTAATGTTTAAAGTGATTTGAGATTGAGATACTTAAACATCCAATTTGGAATCCAAAGAGGAAGGAACATCCCTTAGGGGAGAGTTCCTATCCATTTGGAGATCCAAATTAGGATGAAGTTCAAGTATCCAAAGAGAAAAGATAACACCCATATTCAGGGGGAGTTTCTTTTCATTTGGATACCCAGACCCGACGATCCAAGGAGTTCTAAGGAGACGAGGAAGTGAAGAACGAGAAGAAACTCAAATCTCAAAGTCACTTGAGTCTTAGGAGTAGAATCCGGGTTGTAGTCAGTGGTACCCGGCCACTTTACTTTACTGCAGACCCTGGGTTGTATTATTAAAGGCACTTGCCTATGGACTTTCAGTTTGAGCATTTATTTAATTAATTTAATTAAATGTTGATTTGATTAATTGATGTTGATTGCGATTAAGGACCCACATGCTTTTAGTAGTTTTTTTGGCGCTTATTGCATGTCGTATTTGATTTAGCCTGGAACCCGATCGGAGGCTCGTGAGGGTACGGTCATTAACCTTTTCTACTTGAACAAAATTAAAATATTTAAGCTCAGATAGAAACTCTAACGCTCTTAAGAAGTAAGCCCGGACTCGCCGGGAGTTTTTCATGCATACATCTTGACTTTTCTCATCCTTGTTAGGCACCTCCCCGCCTGCGGGTTCTGGCAGACCACCTGACCTATTAGGGTGCAGTTCTGTCCAAGGGGATGTTGTGCAATCTCTAGGATAAAACCTATTTTTAAGCCTATTTTAAAACTGCTTCATATTGATTTAAGCATTTCATCGAGTCAACTAGCATGCATTGCATTAGATACAAATTAAAAATCGAGTCTAAATCTTAATTGCATTTTATTTAAACATTTAACCCAACATATGTTAAGGGATCAATTAGGATCTGCTCTAGATGTCGACCCCAATTCTTTAAACCAATCTTAATCAATGTCCTTAACCACTCTACATTTAAAGACTTTGACTCATGGTTTTAAAAGCGTTTAGGTAGTTTAGCTGGCTCCCCAATCCAGGCCGGGATAAGTCCAGATTACATTGCATTAGCTAGGATTCGGGTCACTGATTTTCAGTACCCAATTTTAGACTTAGGTTCTGAGGCAAATGTCCAATCTTAAGACCTCAATCTTCCGGGAATCTAATTCCCACTTTCTAATAAAATTGATTACTTAAACATTAAATATTTTTTTAATCTAATTCAAGCCCAACACTTAGAATAGGTTGGGGTGTTTCTGAAGCAATTCAGAATCTCAAAACACCTCCTACTCTTCTTCCTTTGACTCCAGAAATAAGTGTTCAACCTTGAACCAATCCCATTTAAAAATTCAAGTCCTTAACCTCCTTTGATATCAATCTTTGAATTCTTAAATGAAATTCGTATCGCTATTTTAATCGAGAGTATTCGTAGGAAGATTTCTGGTTTTCCTACGATGTAATTAACTACGAGGGCTTGCGCTCGTAGGAGATTTAGAAACCCAGACCTGATTTCAAAATCAAGCTTTTTCAAAACCCTTAATTAATTATTTTTGGGAAATTCAAACCTAATGATCATTATCGTCATATTTAAACTATCGATAGTGATTGATATCTTCTTTCTCCGGATGGATATATCAATTACAATCGTAATTCTAATTATGAAATTAATGATCTCTTATCTGAATTATTATAGTTAAACAATGGATTAAACATCATTCTGATTCTTCAGAATCATATGTTGTTTCTCCTTGAGTTTGACTACGATAATCAGGATAAATCAAGATTTGTAATCGGAACCTATTAGGGAACGATATGTTCACCTTCCGAGGTGATACATCATTCATAATAAGTGTTCGATTTCAAATATTCAAATTCCAGAAATTTAACTTTCCCAAAGAAAATTAAAACACTTTTCAAAACTATATTTTTTTTAATCAAACACACCCAGAATCACACATGTTCCTTCCTTTCGAACTAGATAAATGATTTCAATGCATGCAACTAACCATGCTTTAAGTGTAGATTATTGAGAATAGTGCAAATCTGGTTATTCAAGTGAGTTTTTGATATGAGTTTTTTATGATTACAAAATCTTATTGTTTGATCTTGTTGCTTGTTTATTGTTTCTCCTAACAAATGTTGGAAATTCTGTTTTGTGTATATTAAGATGTCTTTCAGGAAATTCATATCCAGACTGCTGAAGACTTCAAGTTATTTTGTTAGAGTTTATTGTAAGTGAAGCATGTAATTTTTACTTTTCTTGAGTCTGAGAGTGTGTGATTGTAAGTTAGATAACTGTGCACATAGACACACTGGGGGAGTGAGATATTTTTTTTAAAAACTAATCGTTCTGTATGATGTATGATCGTACGGGATGATTTATATTATTTCTCCTCTAATACGAACCTGTCTAGTTAAAATTATTTTCTAAGTATAAATTGTATAGTACGAAATATTTTTGTATATCATTTTCCAGAGTATGAAATGGGAGCTTACATGGTTCGTACTGGATCGTATGGGACGACATGTTCAATTTTTTGAACCGATTGTACAGTATGATATTAGTTCGTATATCATTTTCCAGAGTACGAAATATGAGCTTACATGATTTATACTGGATAGTACGGGATGAACTGTTTAATTTTTTGAACAGATCGTACAGTACGATATGAGTTTGTATATCATTTTCCAGAGTATGAAAATTAGTTTTCATTGGTTCGTACTGGATTGTATAGGACAAACCGTACATTTTTGTGATGTTCGTATAGTACGATTAGAGTTCATATATCATTTTCCAGAGTATGAAATCTGGGGTTCACTGGTTCGTACTAGATTGTACGGGACGAACTGTTTAGTTTTTGAACTATTTGTACGGTACAAATAAAGTTCGTATATTATTTTTCATAGTACGAAAATTGGGGTTCATTGGTTCGTACATGATCGTACGGGACGAATCATTTAATTATTTGAACTGTTCATATGTATGACTTTGTTGCACTACATACCATCAAAAGTTATTTTTAATTCCATAAGCCCATGCTTTGTTGCTTTGGGTTCTACAACACCCTTAAACCTCAAAGACTTAAATCTTAAAAACATTTGCTAATGTTTATCAATATCATTAGATTTAACCACAAACATCTGACTTTGGGCATTACCCATTAATTGCACTACCTCTGCAAACTAGGAAATATAATTAGAACTCAAAGCTCATGTTGTACTCTATACCATTAAAGCTTGACTAGAACTCTGCTTACTAGTCATATCTATTTCTTGTTGATTCATAAGACAAAATACAAAATGCACACAACTGAAGAACACATGCATATATAATAAAGATGAAATGAACACTTGACACTACCCATAACTCTCTCAACTATCTATAGTCAATCTTACAGCTTTGTTACAATCAATTTCTCCAAACTATTACTTTGACACCAAAACTTTCTCTTTGTTACAACCTGATTAGGCCAGAAAGTTACTGACGCTATTTCCGCCGGAAAGGCCGCCGTAAATTTACTGGCGGATAAGTCCGCCGGTAATGCCTTCGTTGATTCCGATGTAATTATATCCGCCGGTATTTCCTGGTTTTCCTGTAGTGTGACCATACATAACCCACATTCAAAATAGGTCATATCATGTTGGATTGAAGTAAGATGGATTTCCCAAGACCTATTTGGAGAGAATTTCATTTTCATTTATTTATAGACTACAAAGCATCTAAATTACTTTGGTTAAACATAGAAAAACCTCATCATAAAATTTTTTTCATTCATTTTATCTCAGATATTTATGCATCAACATAATTATTTACAAGCATTCAATGGCATATGAACCTATAGTAAATAATAAGAAACTTATGACTGCCAAAAATCTCTAATAGGACAAATCCGCTACAATTTATCTGTATGCTTAACCTGACCTTTCCCCTTACACTAACTTGAAACAAATGCAAAATAGAAGGCATGAGTAATTCAGAGCTCAGTAGACTATACTGAACCTACCTAAACAATTTTAATAAATAAACAACCATTATAACCACAACAAAATCATAAGAGAAAATAGAATATTGGCACAATACCAATATTAAAACAATGACAAAGCAGAAGAACAACAAATTACTCAGAACAATTCTAGAATCTACATTGTCTTGGAACAAATCTAACAATTCAAAATGCAGAATAGACAACATAACTAAAAATAATAAACACAACACATTGAGTATCATATAACAAAAATTAAAGACATCACAGATGTATAAAACATATCACATTCATTCCCCTCAGGCCCTTATACCTCTTAATATATATCAAAATTTAGAATTCAATCCCTCATGACTCATTGCGATAGCATATCAGATAACATGCCCTTATAACTCCCAATGCTTAACACCATAGATATTCAAAATTTCAGGCTCATATAACTCCCATTTAAATATCAAATTAAGAATTTCAAGCCCTTATAACTCCCAACACAACACATTAGAACTCTTCCAATCGCTAATGTAAACATATAAACATAAAAATAATTGCATTTTTAGATATAGTAAATAGTATCAAATCATCATCGAATTTTATAGAATGCCTTAATGACAACAAAATTGACAAAAATATAAGATAAACTTGCACAAAAAAATTCCAAAATTTCATATCGCAACCAAATTATCATACATTATTCTCAACAATGTTTCGAGACTTCTATTATACTCCGACAGTTTTTATTAGTATCAAAATATTTTTTCAGGATGCTTAAATTTGTAGGGAATAAAAACTGCCTGGTGAAAATTGACAAATAATATATCAAAATATGTAAAATATTATTATCTATAACATATCAAAAGTTAAGAGATGAAAGTTTGCTAGATGTCTACCCGCTTTTACATTGAAATTCCAGATATTAAATTAGTAAAACCCAAAACCTAAAAATTATAAAAATATGAGTTAGGGTAAATTTAACCTCTCTCAATCCAAATAATATCCCGAACTAATAGATGGGTGATCAACAATAAGTTTCCCAATATGGACTTTCTCTTTTTATATATCTCTTTGTTTCTTTCTCTAGCCGAAAGCCTTAGGGGAGAAATGGATTTGATAAATAGATTTTGAGTAGATTTTGATATTTATATAAAAATTCATTTCATAGCATTGCGACGCTCAGACACCTAGCACCACAACACTCCCTTAAATTTAACCAGAAATACAGAAAGCCTGACATTGTAGCGCCACAACACTCCCCTAAAAATCCATTTTTCTCTATTTTAAAAATAGAAAGAAATAGAGTTAAGTGTTGTAGCGCTGCCTACCCCAACGTCGTAGTGCTCCCAAGGGTAAATTTATAAATGCATATTTTCACACATATAACTCTCAAGACATTCTTCAGAATACAATCAATGCATTAAAAACATGCAAGGATGTCCATAGAACAAAAAATGTAGAAATGCAATCTCACAAGACTTATCATATCATATTCAGATTAGTTCAAAATATTGTTTTATTGGATATTACAATACACCACTTGGGCAACTCTGTCACTGAATATGTATCCCAACCCATGGCCTTAATATGTTATAATCCATTTGTCGAACCTCCATAGTAGTCATCAATCCCTTCAAGGATATCGATCCCTCTTCATAGGGACCTAAGCCCATTTCATCCCCTCTGCCATCTGCCTCTTCTTCCTCAGGGTTGTCCTGATGCTACTCATCTACTATAGAAACTAGAAATTCATAACCAGTCATAGGAGAATGATTAATGCATGTAAAATAGATACTGCAACAAAACATAATTTACTTATGATCTCATTTGAGTGACAATTTATCTACATCCCTTATATTTGGGAGGGGTCTAAGGTACATAAGGATCTTGCAATGAGCTGTTGAGGAGAAAGACTTTAGAGTGTTACCTGGTAAGTATTGCTTGGTTAATTCTAAATTCGCTAGCATCAATAAGCTAATGACACCATTTAGAAGATTTCAATATCTTTTAAGTGACTACTATGGGAAGACATTTCATTAACACTATGTTGAGTACCGCACACAATTATGTAATGTGGTGGAGAGAACATTTGATATATGGAAAGAGAGATCCAAAATATTAACTTACATGTGGCAATTTCCTTTGACCTAAAATGTTGTGCTCGCTTGTGCATTATTACACAATTTCATTGGACGCCACCATAAGCACAATATGCATTTTAACATGATATAAATTGAGATGCAACGCGGCAGGGCACATGTTAATAGTGAAGATCCAAATTTATATGCAAAAAATTGGGGAGAGAATTCAAGATGACTTGGTGAGATATTCAATTGTGATGAACTTGCAGAAGCACATATATGTTTTTATTTTATTATGAAAAAATATAATTAATATTTCATATGTTAATTATTAACATATTATTCCACTTATAAGTAATGAGTCAACAATACCAATCAACTTGAGTGCATGTCATACTTGATTCCTCATGAAATAAAAAAAAATTATGTATAATTATATCTTTCATCTTATTAGTTGTGATATTCCATCTGTTGTGCATCTTTTTCTTTTATTTCATGAATGTAAATATTTACTCAAATTGATGATATTGCATTATAATTATCTTTACATTGTGAATTAACTATCTTGAATTCTGAGTTACACTGTAAAATAGTTTTAGAAGATTTAATGCCTTTAGGATTTAACAGCCCAGGATTTAATAAATCCCATTTGTATCCAAACAGCCCCTAATGCATCCTGGGAACCCTAGACAGCCGCTCTACCTGCGATCGCGAGAAGGGCACTGCGGCGACAGGCGGCGGCAAAGCAATCGGAAGAGAAGGATGGTTTGCACAAGCGAAGCCTGAGAGAAGTCAGGATCAGCCCCTTGAGAGCTTCACGGTAAACCTATTCCCCCATTGGCATCATTTTGTCACTGGCAGTTATAAAAAAATTAGGCGCCCTAAGGGCTGCGCAACGTCGGAGGAGGTGGGTTGGATTGGGTTTCCGGCAATGAGAGGTGGGAGTGTTTCAGGTCTGAACGTACTAAGTGCTATGAATAATTTTCCAGCTATCTGATTGCTTTAAATTCAGCATCCATTGCATTGAGCATAGTTTCAGATTAGAATTTAGCATAGCGTGGTGCGAGGTTGTGGTTCGTCTTGATTTTGAGTTGAGTATGAAATGTGCGACAAAAATTGAGCTTGAGTATGAAATGCATAATACGGGCTGTTCCTATCTTCTATACTACTCTCTATCACTCCCTCAAAACTGTGTCTTTATTCAATTGCATTGTTTAGTCCTGCAGCTGATATCGTGTTTTCAATCGATTTGGGAAACTGGCAAGATTTTTGAAATATATTTTCTGAAACTCCCTCAAAACTGCGGCTTTATTCAATTGCATTGTTTAGTCCTGCAGCTGATATCGTGTTTTCAATCGATTTGTGAAACTGGCCAGATATTTGAAATATATTTTAGTCCGAACTCAAATTTGAAAGCCTTTTGAGTGGTTTTTCGGTCTGTTGCGAGTCGCTAAAATTTTATTCACTTTTGCTTGAGTTATTATATATTTTTTAAATATTATGTATATGTTCTCTTAAAATACCTGAATTGCAAGCTGAGCAAGTGGTTAATTGGATATTTTATGCTGAATTTCATATATATATATATATATATATGAAATTCTTGATTTTCCAATATGTTGATTGTATATAATTTCTTATTCAAAGAATTTATTGCTTGGTACGTGAATTGTGAGTTGAACTAGTCTTATATTGTGCTGTATTTCCAAACAGAATAAACAGGAACAAGAACAGCTTTTCATCACACCTTCTCCCACAACAGCTTTCATTGACTTTTCAGACACTAGTCATGCCAACCTAAATGAATTGATCCAAGCTCGGTTTGGATCCGTGATGGTATTTTAGGAAGTATAAACACTATAAAAACCATTTGACAAAACCTAGCTCCCTCTCCTAATCATTCTTCAGCAATCGTTGTTCAACCTCTTCGCAAGTTTTAGAGGTTTTGTATGTATGCATCCTCAATTTCCTCAGAGTCTTGTCGTTGGATTTTCCTTAACTACATTAGGTTTAATGAAGGGAAATATTAGCTTTTAGGGGTTGTTTGGGATAGCTTTCTCGTTGCTTTGCTTTTCTAACAATAATCACAAGTTTGTTTTGCTACTATTTTCTTGCTGCTTTCTTTAGAGTCTTTTACAAATTTCTATGGTGAAAAGTTATTTTCTTACCACCAAAGAAGCCAAGTTAGTTTTCCCACTATAACTTCACAATCAACTTTATAAAGCGCTGCAACCATCCCAAACAGACCCTTAATCTATTCTCCTTTAGGATTTTGGATTTGACGACTTCTTAGGATTTGAAGAGGCATATGCCTATTCATATGAATCGTATTTGGAAAATATTTTTTTATTATAATTTAAATATTTGGACCTAGACACACATATTTGGTTGAATTTATTTAACGGTTGTAGAAATAGTGGAATGTTCTTGTGTTGGGTTTTCTGGGAAATGATGATTGTTCATTCTGTACAATGCTTTTGATTGAGGATTTGGCTTTAATGTCTATGCTTTTCCTAAGTTTTTTTCTGACAAGAATTTCAATTTTGTTGAATCTAAATGCTTTTCTTATTAACAGTGGTTAAGAAAAACAATCTGGTTTTTGGGACTATCCTGTAGCTTAGGTGAGTAATTAAGTGATAGTGGAGTTAGTTGTTAGTCTGGCCAGATATCTCTATGGTCAAAAGTATATATTTTTTATCAACCACTATTTGATGGATGAAAATTCGGCCTTGTAATCTAAAATATCGTTAAAATTTTAAGATTCTTCTGGTAATGCTGGGATATTTATAAATGATCTTTCTCTATTAGATTTAAACGAGAATTTGACTTTGAACCGGACACAATGGAGAAAAAGGATTCATGTTGCCGACCCCACGTAGTGGGACAAAGGCTTGTTATTGTTGTTGTTGTTCTGGTAATGCTGGGATATTTGCAACCCTATTTGGTCATTGGCTCAACATGCATAATTTTCCTTGTGATGCAGGCTCTCATTTGCGCCTGCTGTTATTACAGCAGGCGTTAATAAAAAATTCTGTGATTATGGCAACCTTTGCCAAGCCCGAGAACGCTTTGAAGCGAGCTGAAGGTGCGTACATCTTCATTCAATGTACTTTTTTTATGCAGTAATGAATAAAAAATAGGCCAAAAAATTAGAATGGTGCCCCATTTTCTTCATTGTTCTAGGTTACCTGATATTATGATATTATTTGGGGAAGTTATTATTTTCTTTGGTTATTTTCTAGATCTCTTTTTTATTGCTTGAGATGTTTATATGATAACAATAATGCTCACCTCTTTCACTAAATTTCATATTCTCTTTTTCATTCTCTCTACTCAGCGTTACTGGTTCACTTTGTCCATCTCAATCTTTGTGTGTTTTATAGATTGATTTAAACTTTGAACATTTATTTAGACTTTATTAAACTTGATTCTTTTCACACGAATTTGTTACTGTTTTTGTTTGTTTTGATGAAATTTGGCCATCTGTATTATGCCATGAATTAACTGTCATTTGTGTGGTGTCAGAGTTGATAAATGTTGGACAAAAGCAAGCTGCTTTACAGGCTCTTCATGACCTAATAACTTCAAAGCGGTATAGGGCATGGCAAAAGATTCTTGAAAGAATTATGTTCAAATATGTTGAACTCTGTGTGGATATGCGGAAGGGTAGATATGCAAAAGATGGTCTTATCCAGTATCGCATAGTGTGTCAACAAGTAAATGTCAATTCTTTGGAGGAGGTTATAAAATATTTTATGCAACTTTCCACCGAGAGGGCTGAGCATGCTCGAAACCAAGCACAAGCCCTGGAAGATGCACTTGATGTAGAAGATTTGGAAGCAGATAAACGCCCTGAAGATCTGATGCTAAGTTATGTAAGTGGAGAGAAGGGAAAGGATAGGTCTGACAGGGAACTTGTTACCCCATGGTTCAAATTTTTATGGGAAACCTACAGGACAGTGCTTGAAATTCTAAGGAACAATTCTAAGTTGGAGGCTTTATATGCTGTAAGCCACTATCTTTATAGTTTTTATTGATAAATGAAGTCCTGCATGAATTTTTGCTTGTTTTTTAATGCTTTGTTTCCTCAATTTATACTTGAATCTGCTACGCTTTACCCATCAATGCACCATAGCTCACAACTTTTCATTTTTGTAGTCTATGATTTAAGTTATTGTTTCATTCATGTTACTTTCAAAGGAGCTAAGGAAAACAAGATCTTAATTGTTGCACATCTATGCTATTTCAATGATATGTTCTACTCCCTTTCAAAATGTATTGGTGTTTTTTTACGTTGTAAAAGGGTGTTACCTGGAATGTTAATAGCTTGAGCATATATGTTGTTTAAACTGTATTTTATTAATGTTGAAGCCAATTAAAGAATTTGTTACACATTTAGACTTCCAAAATTTAGTCTTTCAAGTGCCTTAATCCTGTAACTTATAGATAAATATAAATATATATATATATATATATATATATATATTCAATAGAAGCAAATTGTTCAGACATTTGCACATATTTTTGTTCACATGGGATCACATTGTCATCTAAGCTTTTCTATTTCTTGAGCATTCAAAACATGCTATGCTATTCTTTTGCGCTAAGAAAACTAGGTTTTTATAAAAATATACTATTTTCCTTAAACATTACATATGATAATGTATGCAATGCTTGTATTATTTAAGTGTTATTGTTGGGGAGTTTGTAGATGACAGCACACCGAGCATTCCAGTTCTGCAAGCAATACAAAAGGGCAACTGAATTTCGCAGGTTATGTGAGATAATACGAAATCATCTGGCAAATCTAAATAAGTATCGAGATCAAAGGGATAGGCCTGATCTATCAGCCCCTGAAAGCTTGCAGCTTTACCTAGATACTAGAGTAGAACAGCTAAAGATAGCTACTAATCTAGAACTATGGCAGGTTTGAGTTGCAATTTCTTTTGAGTTCATGTTTTCTTCACTAACTAACATCCTTCTACTTTTAATATCATCTTTTGGTTAATTTCACAGGAAGCGTTTCGTTCAGTGGAGGATATTCATGGTTTAATGAGCTTGGTTAAAAAGCATCCGAAGCCTTCATTGATGGTTACATATTATGCTAAGTTAGCAGAAATTTTTTGGGTTGCAGAGAGTCACCTTTACCATGCTTATGCATGGCTTAAGTTGTTTATCCTTCAGAGAAGTTATAATAAGAACTTGGCACAAAAGGATTTGCAATTGTTAGCTTCATCTGTTTTGCTAGCTGCAATTTCGGTGACCCCATATGACCATCACCATGGTGCTTCACATGTGGAGCTTGAAAATGAAAAAGAGCGCAATATGAGAATGTCAAGCCTCATTGGTTTTAATGCTGATCCCAAGAGAGGGACTAGAGAAACGGTATTTAAGTCTCCTTTTTAGTTTATCTGTTAAGTATTCAATATACTTATAGGCACTAAGAGTTATTTCTTTATGACTAATATGCAGTTGTCAAGAGCAGCGCTCCTTGCAGAATTGGTATGTTTCTTCATATTACAAAAATGATGAGAGTGGAAATTTGATTTTTTTTTAAACATTTTTCTCTTAATATGCCTTTGTTTCTTCATTGTAAATCAATTTGTTCGTCTCTTTCAAGAAAGAATATATATATATCTTGTTCTGTAAAGCAGTATCTAATTTTGTTTTATCTCAGATTGCCATTTGCGTTTCCAATTTCTGGCATCATGTCAATATATTGCATACGTTTTATCATGGATTGCATCTTGCTGTTTCTTGGTCTATTTTTGGTGTTTTTTTTTCTTTTCTGGCATGCCTAAGGATCTTCTGAACCATAGCATTAACCAACAATATTGGTTTCTATTTCAAGTCATTGCAACATTAAATAATTTTCTTATGAAATTAGCATGCAAATTGAAAGAGCCATGATGGTGAGAGTAAATTAACCTTTTGATTTTATCTTGTGACCATTGGTTTTTCTATTTAAGTAATGCCATTAATCATTTGTACCCCCTTCCTAATCATGACAACAACTTGCAATGTGATTTTAGAACCATTGTTTTGTTATGATGGACATGGGATGAAGGTGCAAGTTATATTTAAAAAAGCTATAATTGTTTCTTTCTTCATTGAGCTTTCTTTTGGTTTGAAGAAGTGGCCAACTTCCTTTGAGGATTATTTTCTTTTCTATACCTCTGGCAATTTTCTGCCAAAGTTTTTATACGAGCTAAGATTTCATTTATTTTTTAGGATACTAATGTATCAATAGTTTAATCAATACAGTTCTATGCAGTGCTATGACAATTTGAACAATAATGTAGTAATTTCTGTTTTTTTTTTCTTTTCTTGTTCCAATTCTTTGTTGCCTGCCTAAACTTGCTTTTCTTGTGATAGCTTTTAAATAGACAATTCTCATGTGTGGAAGGCTCTTAGGAACAGTTTTTTACAGAGAAAATAGGCAATGCAATACAATATCTAATAAAATTGTTTTTGTCACATTGTAATACTATGATTATCATTTTGCATTTATATTGTGGTCACAAAAATATCTCTAGTTTGTGGTTATTTGGAGAATTCCATCTTTGCAGTCTTCCAAGGGTGTCATGACATGCATATCACAAGAAGTGAAGGACCTTTACAATCTCCTTGAACATGAACTCTCGCCTCTTGATCTAGCTGCAAAAGTTCAGCCTTTTCTTGCTAAAATATCCAAGATTGGTGGCAAGCTCGCATCAGCTTCTTCTGTTCCTGAAGTACAATTATCCCAATATATCCCTGCTTTAGAAAAGCTTACTGCTTTGAGAGTTTTGCAGCAGGTACATTTTTTTTTTGTTATTTCCAAATAAGCAATGTGATTCGTGATTTATGTTGAGTTTGCCGATTTAAAGCACCTGCCCGTTCAAGTGAATGCTGATTTCAATTATTAATTGTTCATTTTGATGTTATGTTTGTATTGTTGTCACCAAAATATCGCTCTCAAAGATGATATGCGATGGTGAATATCACCTCTGTTAGGCTAATAAGATGAATGGAAACTATATTCTTTATGAATGAATTATCTTTTTTGGCTCTAGGTTTCTGGGGTGTATGAATTATCTTTTTTTGGCTCTAGGTTTCTGGGGTGTACCATACGGTGAAAATTGAGATGCTATCAAAGATGATCCCTTTTTTGGATTTCTCTGTGGTTGAGAAAATATCAGTTGAAGCTATAAAGCATAATTTTGTTTCAATGGTCATTGATCATAGAAAGGGTGCCATCACTTTTATCAATGAGGTATGCACTAACTATCCAACATACATTATTGGCAATTTCTTCTGTGCAAGATTCATTCTTCTGACTAATAATATCTTTCTTCAACTTTGGGAAATTTGTTAATACGGCAAGTTAAATATTACCATAGTAAAAGTTCAGTCAAAATTGGATCTGCAGGAATCTGTTTTGCATACAAACACATGCACATGTATTCAGTCGTATTAAGCATAAATGCCCATAATTCTATTTATATGAAGGAACGTTGTACATCACGTATTGGCTATTGCAATGGTAAAGGTACAAGTATTAGGCAATTAATTTTGTGTTCCACCTGAGCGGAAATAGTGATTTGGGTTAAATTATTGTCCTCTTGAGCTTGTAGAAAGGTTGCATTGCCTAAAACCTGCTTAGGGCCATTTCGAAATAAGGTCTGATTCTTTTCAATTTTTACAAATGCAATCTTTTATGTTACTTAAAATGAAATTTACAAGATCAGAAAGTGTTCACTTATTGCTTGAGGGTTGATCTATTCATGAAATTTGCTCTGTGTTAGCCTTTGAAGTATGGACACTTCTAAATGCATTGTGTTCATGTGGGACACGTGTTGAACATGGACATGACTTCTATATGCTCTTACACGTGTCCAACACTTTCAAAATCTGTTGAAAGTTTTTCGTTTTAAAACTAGGTTTCAACACGTCCTGACGCTTGTGGAATGAAAAATCTTGTTCACACACGAGTAAGGTAACATATGACGTACACGCGGTCATAAAATTTACGTTTATTCATATGGAAAATATATGGATGAGCATATCATGAGCTATATTTATTCTTTTATAAAAAAATACTTATTAATGATTAAATTATAAGATATTTTTATCATCCTAATATTTAGACAAGCACTTAATTAACAACAAAACATTCTAGACAACTTTCTTTTGTAAGATAAATATTTTCTTGCCAATTGGAAGAATGGTCTTGCATTTTAAGTTAATTAAACTTAGGAATATGGTTCAAACACTTTTTACACAAAAAAAGGGGAATTAGGACTTGAGAAATGTTTAAAATTATACAATTGAGTATTGAGGCATTTTTCCTCTGTGAGTTGAGGTGGAAGTCTCAGAATCAACAAATTATGCTAAGAAGTATTGTATCCTCATTAAAATATGAAGTAATAAGTAACATATTAACATCCTAACATAACAATAAGTAAAAATTGTGCGCAAAGTAATACTATTATGCAAATCTCAAAGTAAGATAAGTGATCAAAGTAAGAACTAATAATGTAACAATTCAAAATAAAGCTAACACAATAAGTTTCTCCCTCCTACTTCTATCTTCCAACATCCAAATAAGAACTTAATAAGTAACTTGCCACCAAGATTATAATTTCTAAAATCAGAAGTCCTGTGCTCTTTTATCACTCAAGGGATCTTAAGTAGAGTCATCATCATAATGAATTATTTTCTTCTCTGTTTCATCTTCAATTATGTTGATCTTTTCCCAATCTTCCTTCTCTTCTTTGATCTCATTCATTTTTCTCTTTTCTAGTTAATAATAATCAATGAAAATAAAGATGACCTTAATGAAAATCAATGAAAACTTTTTAATGAAGATTGTAGGAATACAATTGACTTTAGTGACCTTAGCATCCTAAATGAAAATAAAGATTTCTGTTTTTATCGGCATATTAGTAAAACCGAAGTTAGAGAGGCTTTAAAGAAAATGAAGTGTGGAAAAGCTGTTGGACCTGATGATATCCCAATAGAGATGTGGAAATGCTTAGGAGATGAAGGAATTTCTTGGCTAACTAAACTTTTTAATAATATTTTGAAGACTAAAAAGATGCCAGATGCGTGGAGAATGAGTGTATTGATTCCTATTTATAAGAATAAAGGTGATGCACAAGATTGTGCGAATTATAGAGGAATTAAGTTGATGTGTCACACTTTAAAACTATGGGAGCGAGTTATGGAGCGTAGGCTGCGGCGTGATACTAATGTTTCTCAAAATCAATTTGGATTCATGCCTGGTAGGTCTACTATGGAAGCCATACATTTATTGAGAGGTTTGATGGAGAAATATAGGGAGAATAAGGAGGATCTACATATGATATTTATTGATTTAGAGAAAGCATATGATAAAGTTCCAAGAGAAGTGCTATGGAGAGTTCTTGAAAAGAAAGGAGTTAATAATGCTTATATTCAAATCATTAAAGATATGTATGAAGGAGCTACTACTTGTGTTCAAACACAAGGTGGTTTGACCAAGTATTTCCCTATTTCGGTTGGATTACATCAAGGATCAGCTTTAAGCTCATATCTTTTCGCGTTAGTCATGGATGTTCTCACCAGACATTTACAAGAGGATGTACCCTGGTGTATGCTTTTTGCTGATGATATTCTTCTTGTTGACAAGACTAAAGAGGGAGTTGAAGGTAAACTTGAAGTCTGGAGATCAACCTTAGAGTCTAAAGGTTTTCGCTTGAGTAGATCTAAAACTGAATATATGGAGTGTAATTTTAGCAGTAATAGACCTAGTGAGGGGATTGTGACTTTGGGCGATCAAGTCATTAATAAGAGTACACGTTTTAGATATCTTGGATCTATTGTTCAGAGTGATGGTGAAATAGATGGGGATGTTATCAGTAGAATTCAAGTTGGATGGTTGAAGTGGAGGAATGCATCGGGCTTGTTGTGTGATAGAAAAGTCCCCCTTAAACTTAAGGGAAAATTCTATAAGATGGTGGTGAGACCTGCAATGCTTTATGGTGCAGAATATTGGCCATTAAAAGAGAAGCATAATACTAAGTTATGTGTTGCGGAGATGAGGATGCTTAGGTGGATGAGTGGATTTACTCCTAGAGACAGGATACGAAATGAGCATATACGTGAAAAGGTTGGAGTAGCTCCAGTGGAGGATAAGATTAGAGAGAGTCGCCTTAGATGGTTTGGTCACATAAAACGGCGGCCTTCCGATGACCCAGTTAGGAAAGTAGAGGTATTAGATTTGACTTATGTTAAGAAAGGTAGAGGTAGACCTAAAAAGACTTGGTTAGAAAATATTAGAAATGATCTTTCTCTATTAGATTTAAACGAGAATTTGACTTTGAACCGGACACAATGGAGAAAAAGGATTCATGTTGCCGACCCCACGTAGTGGGACAAAGGCTTGTTATTGTTGTTGTTGTTGTTGTTGTAGTTAATAATAATCAATAAGAAATTAAGAGTTTTAATTTAAATTTAAAACAATGACTATGTTAATGGTTACAACATTAAACATCTAAATTTTATAGATACCTTTTCTTTTTTATTTCTTGTTGGCTTGTCTTACACATATTTTTCTTGCTTCTGTCCCAACCAAAAAAATCAACATTGAGATGTTATTGATGCAAATATGATGGTATGACTTCCTTATCATCATCGGCAAACCTTTCATAATATAATGATGCCTCATTACAAAGTAAGGGATCTTCCTCATATTTTAAAGCCTTTTTCTTCAATTTTATATCCGTAGTATCTAATTGTACATGATGTATAACAAAGAGTTTATCTTTAATATAGCCAAATGATTTCTCATTTTGATTATATGTCCTTTAATTTGCTCACATCCAGATTGTGAATATGTAAGTCCTAATACTTAGGCAGCGAATTGTTGTAGCTCTAAAGTGTCACACAAAATTAGATTCAACAGTCATTGAAATTTGGGCAAAAAAAAAAAAAAAAAAACAGAATTGACATTTGGAGTATCCTTCCATATTTCAACCAATAAATAAATTTACTTATAGAACGTTTCACAACTATATCTTTGGTTTGCTGTAGTCCAAAAAATTCCTATCTTTTTTTAAAAGGTTGTTACCCTCTCTGTTGAGTCACCTAACAACCTATTCATATGATGGTATAAACCTAATTTGATATCAAGATTGTTTGACTTATTCTTAGCATATTGGAATTGAGGATTAATGTAACATCCAACAACATTCATATGACGGTGGGGATGAAAGATTACCCCGCTTATCAAAGTTTTCCCAAATCTCCTTGTAGTTGGACTCATCTCCTCCTAAGTTATAAGCTATTAACACCATAGCCTCATCCATTGCATTATAAATGAACCCCAAATATGTATTTTCTCTGCCTCAAGTATCCTTCAATCTTGAATCAATGGCCTTGCTGTTGTTATTGCATGATTAACATTTAACCAATTTTTTTATTCAAAACAATCTTACTAACTTCTTTCCTCTCAGATTTCTTTGCTCAAAGCACTACTAAACTATTATGTGGAAGTGAACATGGCCTCCAAAGGTAGCTTTGTTTCCAACATGCTTTGTAGAGTTAGATAGCTTATAGCAAATCTAGTTGTATAGGAGTTGCTTTTTGAAAATTTCTCAACAAAGTCAAAACCTATAAATGTTTATAGATGAATTTAGTTATATTATTTTTTTTGCTCAAGGCATTCTTGCGCTGGAGCAATTCATCAAGTTTCTCTAAAATTAAATTTATGCAGTGTGCCACACAAGGTATCTAGTGCAGATGTTTTCTCTTCTTCGTCAACTTATTTCCAACTATCCTATAGACACTAGCATTATCTATAATAACTTGTACCACTAGATGCTCTCCAATGTCCTCTGTAACTCCATAAATATGTCAAAAAATATACTCTGCATCCTTGATCTGATTTGATACTTAAACAAACTTTAAGAAAACAATGTAGTAGAGATTGTTAATCATAATATTAGTCTAGCATGTTGATTTTTGATATTAGGCCAACCATTATACTTGATCGTCACTCTAGTATGACTCTAGATCCTCCTAATCTTCTCATTGACTTTTTTTTGTTATTTAGCCCCTCATTCAATATCTAAGTTTTCCAATAATATCGAAATGGTGGTTTTGGACCTGGACCATAGGAACCTATGGAACATATCATATTGAAAAAGAAAAAGAAGATTGCCACGTTAAATGGAAAGACATTTTCATAACAGAACCTACCAACATCTATGCAAGCATGCACGTGGGCATCTTTAGTATGTTCCAGAGATGTCCTAAAAAGCAAAGTAAAGAAATTAGGTTCAAGAAAGAAAATAATTTAGGGTTTAGGGGTTGTCATTAGATGGAGAAGAGATGCAATGGAGGACGTGGAGTTCCTTGTGGTGGAAAAACTTAGCAAGGCGGAAGCTGCGATAGTGGTGGCTAAGAAGGAGATGGCCAATGACGTTCAAGAAAAAGGAGTATAGAAGGGATTATGTGAGTGTAAAGGCGCATGGGTATTGGCTATCTTGTAAGATAGCATGTGCACATGAGCATGGCATGTGCATTATTATATAAGTAGAAGTATTTTATTAAGCTTATTTTACTTATATTTGTTTAAAAACACCTAGCTTTAAATGTTGCACACCTCACTAAAACTTAGGTGGGGGCGCATCTTGTGGGCTCCGAAAATTCTTGCCTCGGCCTTATCACGCCTTTTTTGTTGATGAGGAGAGTTTTAACGAGATTATGTTTTGGGGTAAATTTTAAAAGGATTGAATTTTAGATATCGAGGTATAGGGGAATGATGACAGGCCCGATCAAGATGTTATGGTTCTGTTGTTCTAGGCTATGATGATCCATAATCTTTTTAGTTAGAGAAGGTGGTCGACCCAACCTGATCGAAGGATCCTTGGTGGCGGTCATGTGTTGCTTTGTCCAATAGTACCTTGTAGACTTCGGGTGAATGTTTGTCTAATGGGACACATTCGAGTTAATTTTAGCTAACAAAAGGTTTTGTATCTTGTCAACTATACCCTATGATTTATTTCGCAAGGGTTTAGTGTAATTGGGGAATATACGCGCTCTGGTTGTGACCGTAATTCAATGATATCATTTGACAAAAAAATAACTCAGTCAGAGGGCCTCAGTTATAACCATTTACTTGTGGTGCCATTTGGTGGCAAAATACCTTTTGGAAGATATGAGAATAAATCTAGATAATACGCTCGATCAAACATTTGCTCTTTATGAGCTAAAATTACTCTCAAATTTATTAGTCCCGACAAACGGTTGCAGAGGGCGGATGAGTTTTCTTTTAAGTTTGTTTTTTAAATGTTCAATTTTGCTTGAATATTTTGAATTTTGAAGAATATCAGATTCAAAATTTTATTTAAACTTGAGCCCCCTGGAAAGTTAACTTTGGACTATGGGGGAATTTCTTGTAATTATCATGGTCCGCTCTGGTTGAGATTTATATTCAACACAACTATCATTAGGGTTTTATAGGAAACTTTATTTTGTAGTTTGAACATTGTCAACTCTGTTTGCCCACCAACAGAGGATCATATTCAATTGGTGATTTTGGGGATTATCATATAAACATTACGACTGAGAATTTATATTTTGCTGATGAATTTTCTTTAAGAAGACCTTGAAGGCCTAATGTGAACCTAAAAATCAGATTTCTTAGTGGATTTCACTATCGTGTATTCATTTATAAATTCAAGTCTTGTCGACTCCTGTCCTTTCAAAGAGGAGGATCAGACTTGAAATTTGGAAAGTTCATTTTTTTAAATTTTAACCTGCACAACATTCTCAGACCTTGGATTTTGGAGCTTGCATGATGGTCGGAGCACATGCGGGAACGAGTTCTTCTAGTGTATGTACATATTGTATTTGCACATTTTAGTGCGTTTTGTATATTGCACTAGTATGATTATCAATGCACTTGTATAATGCTAAGAAGTGATTTCTGGTGCACTGGATACATTTGCATGTTTCTCGAGACATTTTTTGGTGGAATTTGGGGACCATCACAGGGTAAGTGCATATGTTAAAAATCGGACTGAGCCAACCGGTTCAATCGTGAATCGGTCATGGTTGATCCGATTCATTATAAAACCCGATTCTGTATTGAACTGGGGTTAACCAGCCAGAACTATTAGTTCAACCGATAAACAGATGAATCGGTCTCGATTCTTTTGAACCGGCCGATTCACTGAACCATTTAAATAATTAATAAATTAATTTAATATATTTAGAATAAAATATTAACTTAAAACAAATTAATTTAAATTTAATTTACTTTAATGTCTTAATAATTATTAAATTCTTAAAATAATTATTTATCAAATAAATTTCAACTAAGTATTTTACATGGCTCCACCACTCCGTGTAAAATATTATCACATGCAAACAAAAAAAGCAATATAAATAATACAAAGAGGAAGTTCTCAAGTGATGTGAGATTAAATAAGTTGAAGTTGTTAAAATATACAACATACATTACATATTTTTAAACAGGGTTTTAAATAAAATTTTTATAATGTAAGTAATATTTATTTTTTTAGCTAATAATATTTTATTTTATTATACAATACAAAAAATTAATTAGTTAATTATTTATTAATAATAAATTATCTGGCATAAATAATTTATAGATGTAAATTTATTATATGAATTCAATACATAATCTATAAGTGTAAATCATATCTAAAGTATAACATAATATAATAATGATTTATATTAAATTTATAAGTTTATATGTGAATTAAATTTATGTTAAATGTGAATTAAATTGAAAGATTGAAGTTATTTAAATTAAAATTACAAAAGATATTATTAATGTATGAATTAATTTACTTTTTGTCAAAAATTTACATTATTATATGATTATTACATTATTATTATGTCATTTAATTTTTATTTAAATAATTTTCATATATATTACATCATATGGTCAACTCCTAGTTCGACCCTGGTCGAACCATTGAACCTTGAACCTCTGCTTCCAGTTTGATTTTCACAACCTTGCCAAAAATATCCAGATTTAGTTATTTTACTAGGACTTTGAATTTCTTATATGAATTTTGGAGCATTCTTCACTAAACTTAGAAGATTAATCTACAAAATTCATGCAAATGGCAATTATATATAAATTTTAATTTTCGTTTTCGTATTTTGTATTTTAGGAGTTTCTAGATATCGCCTTTTAATTGCTTGTAAAAGAAGGTTTGCAGATTCAGCGGCGAAAAAGGCAGATTTGCAACGAATATGGAGTGGGTACCGGCACGAGTATGACTTGTTTTTATATGTTGTACTCCAACATTTAAGTATCATTTATGTTAAATGATGCAGTCCCCACAAGACCGTTTTCCTTATAAATATGGAGGATGTGGGAGCTCATTCCATGCCCTTCCAAAGTCTTGATTAACTTGAATCCCTTGCTAAGTCCCGTAGGGTTTTATAGTTTGGGGAAGTTTTGGAGTTTTATTTTTTGTTTGAGTGAGTATGCAAGTTTTGTTCCCTGCTTGCATGTTATTTTTATAGGCATTTATTTTACTTTTTAATTTTGCTTGATTTATTTAACTCTTTTTTTGCAAGTCCAAATTCTTGTTTTAGTTATGCATCTTATTCCCTGTAGCATGCATTTTAGGTCTCATGTAGCAAGTATAAATTCCAAATTTGGTGAAAAGTCTAGCAGCCTCCCGACGTCTCCCTTGTGTGGGGGAGGTGCTGGGGCCTGCTCAACATGTCCGAAAGGGTGTGCTAGGTTGGTGTCGGGTACATCGCGGCCTGAGTTTTTAAATTCCGCCAAGTTGGAAAGGGCATGATAGGGTACCTTCACGAAAAAAGTGCCTTAAGTAAAACACTTGCATGTGTCACACTTGCTACTGAGTAGGTTCAACACACAATGCTTGATTGGGCGGGCAAGAGTCTTACATCGCAGTAACTAGTATGTCACTTACGAGTTCACTTGTTGCACCACGAACACCGCTGATGAGCTTCTTCCCAACATGTCTGAAAGAGCGTGCATAGGAGTCTACTCGTCAGGCTAAATACGTAGCAAGCAGGATCCACTTGCGATCTTGTGAATGTCGCCGACGAGGATTTTCCCACCACGCCCGAAAGAGCATGTCAGGAGTCCCCTTGTCGCGTTGGTCACATCATCACGAGCTTTTAGGGGTTTGAGTTTAACATCATTATACTTGCGCATGCTGTGTAGGCTAGTCGACCGTGGAGTAACAAAACTTGCTAGCGAGATAGCAACTTATCATAACACACACACACATACATATATATATATATATATATATATATATATATATATATATATATATATATATATATATATATATATATATATATATATTATTGTAATTAGATTTGCTCAAATTATCATTTGTATATTTTTTATTTGCTGAATTTATTTTTTTAGAGAGAATAAGAGAAGGAGCTTCTCTTTCTAGAGAGAGAAAATGATAGAAAGAGGGCATGTTAATTTTTTGGGTGGGCATGGAAGAGATAAGGCTTAGGAAGGATTTGGATGGGAATTTGGAAATGTTTGGAGGGTTTAGAGAGAAAAATCTCTCTTTCTCTTTGTTTAGAGGAGAAAGAGGGCAAATATTTTTTTTGTGGGGGATATGAGGATATAAAATTTGGGGAAGGCTTTGGATGAGGGCTTTTGTGGATGGGGTGAGAGTTTTAGAAAATTTTCTTTGTTTAGAGAGAGGAGGGTTAGGGGAAGTTTTTAGTGGATTTGGAAGGAAAGAGATGTGGGGAGATTTTCTCTCTCTCAGTTTTAGATCAAGAGAAGGAATGTGGAAAATGTAATATAGGGAATTTTTTTGTGTAAAAAATGAAGAAAATGGGTGATTTGTTTTTTGATTTTGTTTAATTTTGAAAATAAAGAGAGAATTTGATTTGTAAATCTTGTTGCATGAATTTTAAATGAATGAGCCATGATTAACATGAGTGTGATTAATAATAACTAGTGATTAAAGAAGCATTCGATCAAGCTTAGATGGTAGCTAATGATTGAGAACATAATGTATATAATTCATATCACTTAGACATCTATTGAATGAAGGTTGGAGACATAAATGAGCTATATGATTTCCACACTCCTTAAGATAACATGCAAATTCAAAGTTTTGACACTAATAGGATTATGAAATATTGTTATCACTTGTACCAATTGTTTGCACTTGGATTTCAGATCAAAGAGTTATGTGGAGGGAAGCTGTGAAGTGATTCGAGGAGGTGATTGGGAGGTTGGAATTTATTTTGTGAGGGAAGAAGGCTCTTTGAAAAGGGAATAGAGAGAGATGGAGGAGGAGGGCTGTTTGGTGGCGGGGTTTGAGGGAAGAAGAAGGAGAAGAAGTTGGGGGAAGGGATAGGGAAAGAAAGAGAAGAGTAAGGAATAGGATAGGGAAAAGAGGGAAGGAAAGGAGGCGATCTGGATGATGACAGCAAGGGTGGCGGCGAGTGGTCGGACGGGCATGGGTTGTGCATGAGCGGGCGACGATTTGGAACAGGCTTGGACGGGTAAGGAGATCGAATGTGAGAGAGGAAGCCAAGAGGGTTCGGCAAGGCTACTGTAGCATCAGGAGGCTTGTTGTGAGAGAGGGAGTAGGTGGTTGTGAGATGAGTGAGTGAGGGAATAGGGTTTGAGGTTAGGGATTTTGCTTTAGTTTAGGTATTTTAGTAATTTTTTTAAATAAAAAATAAGGACAAAAACGTCCTGTTATTAGCGACCAATGGACAAGAAAATCTGTGCCTTTGAGATTTTAGAAATTTCTAGTTTTTTTATAAAAAAAGCATTTTTAAAATAAGTATATATTAATGTTAACTACTATTTAATTGATTTTAATTTTAATATATTAAAGTTTTGAAATAAAAAAATGAATTTTTTATAGATGAACTTGCACGTCAATTGGCTCACTGAGATTTTGTTGCTTGCGCACGTCAAAATCAGGCTTGTTTTGCGTGCACACATGGAATTTTGCCGATTTTATCATGCTGACGCCCGACCAATATGAATGTCTTTTTCAGGATTTTTGGGCATTTTGGATGCGCTCGCGCTGTTTGTTTCATGAACGGAGGTTTTTGGACAACGTCGCATATTGTTGCACACTTGATTTGATGTTTTCGATCGCCTTCATTTGATCTGCTTGCGAGAGGTCTCTCTTAGATAATTTCAATGTTCTAGTCGCAACATCGTGATCTGTCTTGTGATCGAAGATCATTCAGAGAAGTTTAGTGCTGACACACTTGTAGGTTGTATTTTTGTCGTGCATTCGAGATTGTGCTAGAATGGCTCCTCTTTTACTAGCGGATGTCATTTCGAGTGGCTTTGCGTGATTTTGGGGCACGTCAGATTAGCTCGTACGATGTCTCGTCGTTCATCTGTCAACACATTGATACGCCTTGGAAACACAAACAATAAATAGGAAAACTGTAGTAAAACTAAAGTAGTAGCTGATTTTGTATTAATACTTCAATAAGAAACAATAATATACATGTGATCTACAGTTCGAGAGGTAAATCGACTCTCCCAAACAATCTAGATGCCGCTAGGAAGCCTCCAAGAGAAACTAAAGCAGAAAAACCAACAAAAACAACATCAACCCTAAACAACAACTCCTTAAATAGTCATAATACATAAGAAACGTATTTGGAAGCTTCCTAATAAAATCTCCCTAATTAAATCCTTCCTAACATATAATAAACCAAATTAGGAAGCTTTCCTAAATAATTAAAACCTTCTTAACATAGAATAAACCCAATTAGGAAGGTTTACTAAATAATCTAAACACAATTAGGAAACTTTCCTTACATATCTCCTTCTCATATTTGAATTCAAACCCCACATTAATTCCTTAATCTTGTTCCTTGCATATTGAATTATAGGTTTGATGGGCCCCACACGGGGGGGGGGGGGGGGGGGGGGGCGAAACCCCTATTTTTGCTTCCGCCCGAATCTATTGGTCCGACTCTTGCTGGACCGGTCCCCTCCTGTATCAATACTCTGTCCATAATATATCAGGTGAGGTGGATCTCTTCCGTATAACACTTTAAACGATGTTGTTTGAGCTGCCGAATGATAGGAAGTATTATACGAATACTCTGCCCATGCCAATCATTTTGCCCACAACTTTGGTTTATCTAACATAAAGTATCGAATATAAGTCTCCACACTACGATTGACCACCTATGTCTGTCCGTCTGCTGAGGATGATAAGCAGTGCTCCTTTTCAGAATGATCCCCTGCATCTTGAATAATTTCTTCCAGAACTGGCTCAAGATCTTGTCTCAATCCAATACAATCGATGATGATATTTCATGTAGTCTCACCACCTCCCTCATGAAAGTCGTCGCTACTGATACTGTTGTGTAGGGGTGGCAAAGGGTAATAGAATGGGCATACTTACTCAACCGATCCACTACCACTAGTATCGTAGTGTAGCCTTCTAATTTTGGCAGCCCTTCAATGAAGTCCATAGTCACATCTTCCCACACCTTTTTTGGCAGAGCTAATGATTGGAGGAGCCCTCATGGAAACAGTCAAATACTTGTGCCTTTGACATATATTACAGCTAGCCACCATCTTCTTGACATCCTTCTGCATACCCTCCTAATACAACTCTGCAAAAAGTCGACGATGTCTTTTTGACCCTCGAATGCTCCCCAATGGCCGTCCCATGAAACTCCTGAAGCAAGCAGGGAATGTAAGAAGAGGCCTTTAGAAGCACAAACCGTCCATAATGAAGCAACTTCTGTCCCACCACTGAATATCCCAGATGGCTGTCCTTATTTTCCATCAGCTCCTCACTAATTTTCCTCAACCCGACATCCTATTCGCTCTCTATCCTCAACGCTTCCCAGTTAACCACTAAGGGCATAGAGAATGCCATCATCTGGGGCTCCCCCATGCATCTGGATAAACCATCTGTTGCTTTGTTTTCGACTTAGGTCGATACTAAATTTTGAAGTCATAACCCAATAACTTGAAAATCCATCTTTGATGCTCCTCAGTATCCATCCTCTGTTCCAACAAATACTTTAAACTCTTCTGGTCAGTTTTGATGATAAATGTCTTCCCAATAAATAAGGCCGCCATTTCTGAATGGCTAACACAATCGTCATCAGCTCCCTCTCATCGACTGACTTGAGCCTTGACCTGACCTTCAATACCTGACTGAAATAGGCCACAGGTCTCTGGTTCTGCATGAGTATCGCTTCGAACCCAAAACCCGAGGCATTTGCCTCGACTAGAAAAGGTTGGCTAAAATCCGGTAGAGCTAAGACTGACACACTGGTCATAGCCTTCTTCAGCTCCTCAAAAGACTGGGTGGCTGATTCTTTCCACTTGATGTTGTTGAACTGTTCTGTCAATGGCCCTGCTATAGAACCGTATCCTTTCACAAATTTTCGATAGTAGCCAGTGAGTCCCAAGACTCTTCTCTGCTCTTTTAAATTCTTAGGTATGGGTCATCTGAGCATGGCCTCAATCTTACTTTGGTCAGCTGCCACTCCCTCCTAAGATATCACATGCCCTAAGTACTCCACTCTGAGCTGGGTGAAAGAACACTTCTTCTGATTGACAAACAAGGAGTGCTCCCTTAAGGTGGTCAGCACAACTCCCAGATGCTCCAAGTGCCCCCCCTCCCCCCTTAAGACCTGATGTATAATAATATATTGTTAAAAAATAGCAGCACAAACCTCCGCAAGTAGGATTGGAATACCCTATTCATCAGGGACTGGAAAGTGGCTGGTGTGTTAGTGCGACCAAACGGCATCACCAAGAACTCATAGTGTTCCTCGTGCGTCCAAAAAACTATCTTGTGGGTGTCTTTTGGTTGCATTCTGATCTGATGGTATCCAAATTTTAAGTCGATCTTGGAGAATATCACAGATCCATGTAGCTCATCTAACAGCTCATCGATGACTAGTATGAGAAACTTGTTTGGTACCGTCTCCTTATTTAGGGCATAGTAGTCTACGCAGAACCTCCAGCTCCCATCCTTCTTCTTTACTAACATTATAGGAATAGAGAAAGGGCTCACACTGGGCTTTATAATTTCAGCTTCAAGCATCTCCCGAATCAGTTTTTCAATCTTGTAATTTCAGATCTGAGGGTAGTGATATAGTCGGACACTAATGGGGGAGACTCCTTCAAAACAATAGGGTGCTCGTGCTCCCGTGGGGGTGGTAATCCCTTGGTATGTTGAAATACCCCCCTGAATAGTTGAAGAAGGGGCTGGACAATGTCTGGAATGATCTCTCCATCCTCTGTCTCTCCTCCCTCTAGACTCTGGAGCTCTATCAAGAATCCCCCTCCTTCCCCTTGTATGGCATGAACCATGATTTTCAAAGAAACCATTGCCTTGGATAAACTGGGATCTCTCTTAATTACCACATTTCTCCCCTCAACTTAGATCTCCATGGCCAATGCCTTCCAGTTCACCTTGGTCTCCCCCCAGGTTTGTAGTCATTTCATTTCTAAAATTAAATTAGTACTTCTCAACTCTAATGGAAGGAAATCCTCCATGATGTGAATCCTTTGCAGCTCTACCACCAAACTATCCCTCTACTCTTCTCTACTTTTCATGTGCCCATCATCACTCTAAATCCTCCCATGTCTATCAATTTCAGCCCCAGTTTGTCTACCACCTGGTTCGATTGAAATTGTGGGTAGCCCCAATGTCCACTAGGATCTCCATTGTCTCTCCTATATGCCCCTTTACTTTCATAGTATGATTCGGGTGAATCCCATTACAGAGCTCAATGAAACTTCCGCCACCTCCAAATGCATGGGCTCCTCTTCCTCTTCCTCCCTCATTGCCTTTTCCTCATCCACCTCCTTATCACACATAATGAGAACCTGCAAGGTGTGATTTTTACACCTATGTCCTAGTGCAAATTTCTCATTGCATTTGAAACATAACCCCTTAGTTCTCTTGTCTTGCAATTCAGTATCAATCAACCTCTTGAAATCCCCTCCCTGTCGGACTCCCGAACTGCAATCTTTTGGAGTCTCCCTTTTAACTGGTATAGTCTGCACCCTAGGTGCCAGGAAAGTGGTTGCCGTGGGATAAGAACCTCATCCACTGACCCCTTTACTACTCTTCTGTAGTGATTTCTTATTTTCAATCATCTAAGCCAACTCCATCGCCTCTCCTAAGTCACGGTGCTTTGCCACCCGCATTGCTGCCCTCAACTTTAGTTTGAGGTCATTCATAAAATTGCTTTCCAACATTGTTTTGATAACCTCTCTACTCGTCTTAATAGAAGCTCAAATCTTTCCTGATACTCTATCACAGTGCCGACCTGTGTCAATGCAAAGAATTGCTCATAGTAATCCCCATCCTGCTAGGCTTGAAAGCGCTCCAACAAATGTTCCTTGAACTCCTCCCACGAACAGATTGGGTACCTCGTCTCTCTCCATTAGTACTATGCCAGTGCCTTCCCTTCAAGACAGAGCGGCAACCATCAGTCTCTCATATTCTATCAACCCATTCACTACAAAGTATCTCCACCCTATATATCCACCCATACGCATCTTCCCCTTCAAATACAAGCATTTTTAGCTTCCTAATCTTCTGATCCCCCTCGCCCAATGTCCCCTTCTACTCCCCATGCCTCCCATGACGCGAGCATTGGGGTTTTTCCATGGTTCCCTCTCCTCCCTTCTCCGTTCATATTCACTCTTTCCTCCAAATTCAGTCCGCCTGTTCCCTTCTTCCCATTCCCTCCTACTAGCATATTCCCTACCTATCCCACTTCTCGGTAGAGGCTTTTAGGTGGGGTATTTCCTCAACCCCTCTTAAAATTTTCACCTCTCCATCTCCCCTCGGTATGTCATCTTCATGATTTCTACTGTCTTCCAGCGGAGCCATTTTAGTATGAAGCTCTAAATCCGCTTCATCATCTCCTCCATATTCTCAAACTTCCCTTCTATTGTTGAAATACATTCATTATGTTGAAATTGTTGCATATTAGATTATCTTTATAGTCATGTGAGTTTTTGATGATAACAAAATCTTATTGTTTGTTTATTGTTTCTCCTAGCATATATTAGAAAATTTATTGTTGTGTGTACTAACATGCCTATCAGAAAATTCACACTCCAGATTGCTGAAGACTTCAAGTTATTTGGTTAGAGTTTATTGGTTTTGAAGTCTGTAATTTTTACTTTTCTTGAGTCTGAGAGAGTGTGATTGTAAGTTGGATAACTGTGCACACACACACTGGGAGAGTGAGATAAAACTTTATTTTTTTTAAACTAATCGTATTGTACGATGTCTAATGGTACTGTATGATTTGTGGTATTTCTCCTCTAATACGAGCCTGCCTGGTTTAAATTTTTTTTCAAAGTATAAATCCTACAGTATGAAATGTTTTCGTATATCATTTTTTAGAGTACGAAATGGGAGCTTTCATGGTTCGTACTTGATTGTACTCGACGAACTGTTCAATTTTTGAACTGATCGTACAATACGATATTAGTTCGTATATCATTTTTCAGAGTACGAAATGAGAGCTTACATGGTTCGTACTGGATCGTACCGGACGAGCTATTCAATTTTTTGAACTAATCGTACAGTACGATATGAGTTCGTATATCATTTTCCAGAGTACGAAAACTGAATTTCATTAGTTCGTACTGGATCGTACGGGAAGAACTGTGCATTTTTGTACTGTTCGTACAATACGATTTGAGTTCGTATATCATTTTCCAGAGTACAAAATCTAGGGTTAATTGGTTCGTACTGGATCGTACGGGACGAATTGTTCAGTTTTTGAACGGTTCGTACGGTACGAATGAATTTCGTATATCATTTTCTAGAGTATGAAAACTTAGGTTCATTGGTTCGTACATGATCGTACGGGATGAATCGTTCCATGATTTGAACTGTTCGTACGTACGAATGTCGATCTTACGGTACGATCGCACTCCGTCAAACTTGAAATTTTCAGTTTTTGGACGGTTTTTCTTCTCCTTCATACATAAAGGGTTTAAAAAACTGACTGTAGAGAATCTTCCATGAAATTCTCTTGAGCGTGCTTGAGGAGTGTGTTTGGGAGAGTGGTTTGGGAGTGAAGAGAGAGATCTTGTGTAAGAAAATTGTGAGGGGATTCACAAAGTTGTCCAACGGTAAGGATCTCTTGTTTGTTCTTCAAAGTTCTTCCCAACTTCCTTGAAGGCTCTTGCAAGAGGATTATCAAAGGAAGGCTCGGTACTCTGCCATCACCAGGAGGGTGAGAAAGGATGAGTGGTTCTCTGCCGTCACCAGGAGGGTGAGAAAGGACGAGTGGTACTCTGCCATCACCAGGAGGGTGAGAAAGGACGAGTGGTTCTCTGCCATCACCAGAAGGGTGAGAAAGGACACTGGGTTCTCTGCCTTCACCAGGAGGGTGAAAAAAGATGACGGTTCTCTGCCGCACCGGGGTTTGGTGGAAGAGAGTTTGTAAGGGCTTCTCCTCCTAGCTGTGGGGGCTAAAGGAGAGTCACTTGAGTATAATGCAATACCTGGAGAAGGAGTTTCCGAGGAGTGGACGTAGGTCTTGTTGGATCGAACCACTATAAAATTTGGTGTTCTCTGTGCTTGTCTTTATTTATCACTTTTTAATTTCTGCATTGCATTTTATTTTTCTGTGGTTGAAAAATAGTTTTAAAAGTGTTCTGATTGTACGGTACGATATATATATATATATATATATATATATATATATATATATATATATATATATATATATAATTTTATTGAAAAGGGTTTTCAAAATAATCAAGAGAATTTTAAAATAACTAATTCACCCCCCTCTTGGTTAGCATTGAGACATAATTAATAGGTTTAACAACCTATTCGGACTTTCACATTCATTGATCACACATCCACTCGTAGTTTCTCTACTTCTCCTTCCAACTTTTCTTCCAATGCCTCAACTCTTCTTTCGGCTATCGGTACTCGGATCAAGGTTTTAATAGCAAAAATTAGCAACTTTGACGCAAATCTGGCCTCCAAACAGCAAAATTCAGCAAATAGAAAGGAAAAACTCAACAGAAATCAGGGAAGAAAGCTGATATTTCGGTCCGGGATATCGCTTTGATACCAATTTGATGCCTTGGAAACAAAAATAGCGAACAACAAGTAGGAAAACTCAGTAAAACTAAAACAGTGGCTGATTTTGTGTTAATAATTCAATAAGAAACAACAAGATACATGTGATCTACAATTTGAGTGGTAGATTGGCTCTCCCAAACAACCTAGACAATGCTAGGAAGCCTCCAAGAAAAACTACAACGGAAAATCCAACAAAAACATAACATGAACCCTGGACAACTCCCCCTTAAATAGTTATAATACATAAGAAACATATTTGGAAGCTTCCTAATAAAAATCTCCCTAATTAAATCCTTCCTAACATAATAATAAACCCAATTAGAAAGCTTTCCTAAATAATTAAAACCTTCTTAACATATAATAAACCCAATTAGGAAGGTTTTCTAAATAATCTAAACACAATTAGGAAACTTTACCTACATATCTCCCTCTCCTATATAAATTCAAACCTCACATTAATTCCTTCATTAATCTTTTTCCTTACATATGGAATTATAGGTTTGATGGGTCCCACAAGGGGGCTAAAACCCCTGTTGTTGCTTTCGCCTTGTTCTGCTGGTCCAACTCTTGCTGGACTGGTTGGCTGAGCTGGTCCCCTCCTGTATCACACAGCTTGTGAGGTGTACACCTCACATGGCATCCAATGAGGCATGCTCCTCATTGCAAATTTCTCGAAAAAGCATTGAGGTGCTCCTTGTATTGTGCAGTTTTAAATCATGCTTCTAAGTTAGATATATACTTATTAATGTCTTAAACAATTGATTAGTTATGTCCTTTCTCAGAGTTCTCAGAATAATATATGTAGATGAAAAGTCCTTTATTTTTTATTTATTTTGATTAGTATCATTTTACGTTACTAGTCTGTAATTTTGAATTTGTTATTAAAACTTTCATTGACATGGACTTTGCTTACAATGAAAAGATTTTCATTAACTTTATATGAATTAGATAGAAATAATCTATTATCAAGAATATTAATTTGATTATTATAAATTATTAGTTCTATGAATTTATAATTAATCTTTCATTTGTTCAGTATTGTCAATAATTCCTTTTATTTTGTAAAGCATATGTATATGATATTATATTTAATCCTATGATGCATTTAGATAAAATATTTAAAATTATTTAGTTTATATTAGTAATTTATAAAATAGAACATTAAATCTATGGTGTATCGTGTCATAATATTTATAGATGTCGTGTTGTCGTGTGTGTCTCCATACTTCATAGGTGTAGCTGGGAAAACTGAAGAACTTATTCATCTGCAAAATTATGGGAACGGTTTCAAAATAGTTCTAATTAGTGGGTTATGTGCTAAATAAGTGAAAAATTAGAATAATGGAGAACATAACCTTAAAAAAAATTACGTTAGTTCTAAAGAATCAATTTAATTTCATGCCAAAAAGTTCTATAATAAGAGCAAATATGTTAGATAATGAGAGAGTATAAGGAGAAGAAAAAAGATCTTAGTAGGGTTGTTATTAATCTTGAGAAGGCATATGATTCAATATAGCAAGAACTAATTTGATGCTCATTGATGGAGAAAGCATGAGTATGTTTAAGTAATTAAAGATATGTATGGAACTATGACTAGAATTTTTTATTATTGTAGGATTACATTATGATCAATATTAAGTCTATATCTTTTTATAATGATTATGGAGATACTTACATGGGATGTTCAAATGGAGATGCCTTATGTATTCATTTTTCAATTGAAATAGTTCTAATCATTGAGTCATTTCTTAAAATAAGTAGGAATATAAAACATTGGAGAAAATGCTTAGAAAATAGAAGGCTAGAATTAGCCGAATAAAAAGTAAGTGTATGATATATATATATATATATATATATATAGTTAATTCAGTGTGATATTAATAATTAACATCCAATATAATTAAAGTTAAAACAATATCTTGGTGTGATAGTCTTAAATATTTTGGATCTATTAGGCATAAGAATGAGGATGTAAATGATGATTTAATTTTTAGAGCTAAGATTGGGTGGTTAATGGAGAATTGCCTTTATTTGTATTATGCAATGAGATAATATGATTTTAAGGTAAATTTAAAAAAAAAAGTAATTATGATGACTATATTTTATGCATCTGAGTGTTGGGTTGAAAATAAGTTAGTAGTTTAGTTGAACCTGATAGAAATGAAAATGTTAAGATGGATTCATAGAAGACTAGGAATAAGACATGATTATGTTAGGGGATTAGTTGGAGTTTACAACTATTGATGGTAAGATCGCTTAAAGTAGACTTGGTGATCTAGATGCATGCAATGAAGGTTAGAAAAATCATCCATTATATGGCTAGATAAAGTCAAATGTTTAAAGATTAGGAAGGAAAATTTATAGAACTATGCTAACATGGATGGAAGTTGTCCAAATCGATTTGCAAAGAATTGGTTTAACACCTCAAGCATAACTTTACAGTAATGAATGAAAATAAAGATTAAAAAAGACAACCCAAGCAGTTGGAATAAGATTAATAATATTGATTATGGTGATGTTTATAATGAATGGTCACGTGGGAGTTTTACCCAATTATGTGATGGATTATCATCAGATACAGATGCAAACGGATATGATTTTGCGTGGCTATACTTTGATTATTTTCTTACCATCTTTATAAACTGTGTGAACAAGAACATTAATTTTAAAAGTTATCTCAAATATTTTTCCTATTATTAAGAGTTTTCTGTTCATTTCTTATGTCTGATGTCAATTAAATTAACATAAACATAATTAATTTCCATTTCTAGCATGTGAAAGCAGTTCAAAGGCAACGGTTTTTATTTTCAATTTATAGTTTCTCTAGGAGTAAAGTTTAATTGGTAGGAATATTTAATATTTTCATTCTAACAACACTGGGGACTATATGTTTATTGAAGGGTAATTATTGGATGTGTTCTCGGTTGTATGCATAAGTTTGTAGTTTTTCTTGGGCACTCATATATTTATTCGCAAATCAGAAATGTTTTGTAATGATGCCTGATATTTAGGTTTCAAGTTTTTATGACATTACTTCTCTCACAGGACATTGAATCTGACGGGCTTTGCGATCATCTGATGATCTTTGCTGATTCTCTTAATAAAGCAAGGGACATGGTTTATCCCCTAGTGAAGAAACAGTCCAAAGTATCTGAAAATCTTTATGGTTTAGCAGAAATTGTGGAGAAGGAGCATAGGAGGCTTCTTGCTAGGAAATCTATTATTGAGAAACGCAAAGAAGAGCATGAAAGGCAGATGCTAGAAAGGGTGAGCGCTAGACTCTTTTTTTTAAGATATGTCAAACCGTAACTTTGAAACACCAAATCAATGGTTTTAGTTGTTTTCATTGAAGGAAAGGGAAGAAGAGTCAAGAAGGCTAAAACAGCAGAGGACAACTGAGGAGGCAGAACAGAGGCGACTTGCTGCTGAATATACTCGCAGAGAAGAGCAGAGAATTCGCCGTGAGATTGAGGAACGAGAACTTCAAGAAGCCCAAGCGTTACTTTTGCAAGCAGAGAAAGGGCCTAAGAAGAAGGGCAAAAGAGTTGCACTCGAGGGGGTAAGCTAATTATTTGACATATTTATCTTTCTAGGGACTAATTTTTGCAAGTCTGAACCATTTTGACTGTTTTGTTCTTTTTTCAACTCATTCTACTTTACCAAATCCATTCTAATCTCTACCTTGTAGCTTGTTTATTAGCATGCCCTGTGAACTTGCTCTGAGATGCTAATGATATGTGACATTTGCGAGAAGAAAGGCCTGAAAGTCTTTTTTTTTTCTTTTATTTCCCGGGGCGATGTTGTGCTTCAGCAGTTGTTGTTTAGGAAATCGGGTTTGGATGGATTTCCAGTACTAAAAAAAATTTGTATCCACCTGTGATTTCTGGGATGCCTAAAAAAACATGTTGGACGGTGCATGCCAACCATCCTGTTTTGGAGGATTGCTAACTAGGGCTGTAAATGAATCGAGCATTTAACGAGTTGCTCGTGGCTCGGCTCGATAAGAACTCGTTTATGTTTATTTGATAAGCTAAACGAACAAGCTTGAACACTTTGATAAATACTCGATAGCTAAATGAATGAGCTTGAACAGTTTGTAGTTCGGTTCGTTTATGTTCACGAACAATATCGTTTAAAGCTTATTAAAAAGCTTGATTAGAGCTCGATTAAAGCTCGTGTTTGGCTCAAACTAGCTTTAAATAAATAAATAGTTTTAAAATAAATATTATTAAATTAATTTAACGAATTAATAATTTATTTTTTAAATAAATATTGATATTATTATTATTAGTAAAAAGATATATTTTTTAAATAAATACTGATAGTATTGTTAAGAAATGCTATTACAAATTAAAAAAAAAAGGAAAAAAAGTTGTATGATTCTTAGAATAGTTAATTGCTTCAACCATTTGCATGTTCACAAGCTGATATTCCCGCTTTTTGGATAGCCTGCCTGAATTAATCCGTTTTTTGGATGCCCGTTTGAAAGTTGACTTATTTAATTCCCGTTTTTGGGATTACCGTGGCCCGCCTTTCCTTCCCGACTCTCCGCACAAAAAAAAAAGTGTGAAAAGTATAGTTCCACACCATTTTTGAGTGATTTGGTTTTGCTCTATAAAAATAAACATATGCATGGAGCGTTTGCTGAGCTTGGCGGGCAGCGGGGGTGGGTTGGCTAGCTGTTGGTGGGTTTTCGGCAAGCTACTTGATTAAGTCATTTTATTTTGTTAAACGAGCCGCAAATCAAGCAGCTCATTAATAGGCTTGACAAGTCTAAAATGAACGAGCTCAAACATGAACACAAGCTGAGCTTGAACAAGTGTTTTCTAAATCAGCTCAAGCTAGAACAGAGACAAAAAAACAGCTCGAATTTTGTTGAGCCGAGCTCGAACAGGGTCTTGGAAAACGAGCTCGAGCTTGAACATGCTGAAGATCGATTCTTTTACAGCCCTATTTCTAAGTGCTCATTGTTTTGTCCTCGTGGTTGTGTTCTCGTGGTTGTGTTTTTATTTCAGAGGTGCTGTTATGGTTGCTCTGTGCTTGATTAGGTTCTTTTGTCAACGGTCATCTTTTGGAACTGAACTATTTAGATGCTAATTATTGTTATGGTGAATTAATGGAATTTTCTGTAGTCTGCTTGCACCCCAACATCTTGTTCCCTACAGTTGATATTTACTCCATATTTTGTACTCTTGAATTTGATGACTATAGTAATTGAATCCTAATTCCAGGCTTGAATAATTTAGAACTATGAAGTTGGGGTAGGAAATTCAATCTCTGATGCTTGTGCTCGTACAGGAGAAGGTTACAAAAGAGGCCATTCTTGAGATGGCCCTAAGCGAACAACTTAAGGAACGGCAAGAAATGGAAAAGAAACTCCTGAGGCTTGCCAAAACTATGGATTACATTGAACGCGCAAAGAGGGAGGAGGAGGCTCCCCTTATTGAGCATGAATTCCAGGAGCATTTGGTTGAGGAACAAATCATTCATGAACGCGAGCAACTGGTTTGTTTTCATTATTAATATCTTTTAAATGCTGTTTTTTTCATTTGTTTTGTATTTTACTTGCCACTACGACTGCAGAGGGAGATTGAGCTTAGTAAACAGCACCATGTTGGTGATCTCCAAGAGAAGAACAGGCTAGCTCGGATGCTGGAAAATAAGGTTCCCTTATTTAGACCTTCTTTATTTCCTTGTTTCAGTGCAAGTAGATTGATTTCTGTTTTTGGTATTTTTGGCAATAATGGCTGGGTTGTGTAGTGTACTGTCTCATTTTGCCTTTTCCCAGTGCTGGAGTTATCATGAGAACGCATTGTCACTTCTGTATGTGTAACTCCGCGAATTTAACCCAGAGCAACTTTTGGGGTTTATCCATAGACTTGCCTGGGAGTTGCATATTTGAAGTTGTTTGTGAAGCCTTTATCTGTCTTCATTTTCTTTTGTCTAAACTGCGGTTTGTTTGGTATTTATTGATGGAGAAGTATAGAGAGGTTTGATGGAGAAGTAAAGAGAGAATAAATAGGATCTACATATGATATTTATTGATTTAGAGAAAGCATATGATAAAGTTTCAAGAGTAGTGCTCCAGAGAGTTCTAGAAAAAAAAGAAGTTAATAATGCTTATATTTAAGTCATTGAAGATATGTATGTAGGAGCTGTTACTTGTGTTCAAACACAAGGTAGTTTGACCAAGTATTTTCCTATTTCAATTGGATTACATCAAGGATTAGCTTTAAGCCAATATCTTTTTGCTTTAGTTATGGATGTCCTTACTTGACACTTACAATGAGATGTTCCCTGGTGTATGCTTTTTGCTATTGATGTTCTTTTTGTCATTAAGATTAGAGAGGGAGTTGAAAGAAAATTTTGATTATGGAGGTCAATCTTAGAGTTTAAAGGTTTTCATTTGGGTAGATCTAAAATCGAATACATGGAGTTTAATTTTAGTAGTAATAGTTCTAGTGAGGGAATTTTGACTTTGGATGATCAAGTCATTAATAAGAGTACATGCTTTTGATATCTTTGATCTATTGTTCAATGTGATGGTGAAAGAGATGAGGATATTTTTAGTAGAATTCAAGTTGGATGGTTGAAGTGGAGGAATGTATCGAGCCTATTATGTAATAGAAAAGTACCCCTCAAACTTAAAGTAAAATTCTATAAGATGGTGGTGAGAACTGCAATGCTTTATGGCGCAAAATGTTGTCCATTAAAAGAGAAGCATAGAGTAAGTGTTACAGAGATGAGAATGCTCAAGGAGAGTTACCTTAGATGGTTTGGACACATAAAATGTCAGCCTTCCGATGACCCAGTTAGGAGAGTATATGTATTAGATTCGGCCTATGTTAAGAAAGGTTGATGTAGACCTAAAAAGACTTGTCTAGAGAATATTAGAAATAACTTTTTTTTATTAAATTTAAATGAAAATTTGAATATTAATAGGACAATGGAGAAAAAAGAATTCATGTAGCCGACCCAAAATAATGGGATAAAGGATTTATGTTGTTGTATAAATAGTAATGAATTTGTCATTCATGACTAATAAAAAGAGCGCCGTTGGTCTTTCAAACTGCAACAGGTACATCCCAACATGAAATTGCACATGCATGTGAACTATATGCCTTATCCATATAAAAAAAAATGCCCTATCCATATGAATAATCAAAGTTATAGACATGAATTGTTTTTATAAAATGAGATTTTACTTGAGCTAAATAAACAATAGGATGCATGATTAGGAATTGGTTCGAGAAGATGTAGCAGGATCCACTTGAACACTACAGTGGAAATGTGTTGAATCAAGAGTCCTTTTCTACATGCAGAGGAAGAGGACATGAATTTCGAGGAAAATGAAAACAGATGATTTTTATTGTGGGAGGGGCTTCCTTACTTAAGTGCAGCATTTCCCAATTTTGTGGATACTGTGTAAATTATTAGTTGTGGGTTGCGCTACTAATCAACTAAACGGATAGAATAGTCTTTTCGGCTTATTTTGAGTTTTGGACTATTAAAATGAAGCCGGTGCTGCATAAAGTGCTTAAATTCGTTTATGTTCCTATTCTTAGTCCATTTTTTAGCCCTATTTTATGACACTATTTACTACCAACTTTAACTCGTGCATTCCACAAGTTATTAAACTTTGTAAAACAGTTGATGTTTCAAATTATAAACTTTAGTTTATCATGTTGATTAAAGACTTGGCTACGAATGCTTAAGCTTTTTCCCTGGAAATTAGATAAATGCAGGCTATCTGTAAATTTTGTACTGAATTTCTTGAGTGGAAAGGGCATGTTTTAATCCCTGATGATGGCATCTTGGTGGATCCGCTACATATTTGATTATTACAAGAACTACCAATAAAATTTTTATTCGTTTCTTTCCAGATTATTTTCCAGAGAAGAATAGAAGATCAACGTGATGCAGAATACAATCGCCTGAAGAAAGAGAGGGAGGATAAGTTTAACCAGCAAATATCTATGAGGAAACTTGATAGAGAAATCAAAAGGAAGCTGCTCTTCTACATCAAATCTGAGGAAGAGAGACTGACCAAACTTCACGAAGAGGAAGAAGCTAAAAAACTTGAAGGTATCAGTTTGAGTTACGTTTCTTTCTGCTAGATGCATTTAAATTTCATTTCTGTGAGAAGGTTATCTTGGGCATGAGTAGTCCTTGTAAATAAGGATTCTAGATTTTTGGAAAGAATTTTCTTTTGCTAGCAACCTACAAGGATGATTCTGAAAAAACCTGTCTTTTTTCCTTATCACAGAGGCAGAGAGACGAAAGAGGGAAGAAGCCGAACGAAAGGCAAAGCTTGATGAGATTGCAGAAAAGCAGAGGCAAAGGGAGAGGGAATTGGATGAGAAGGAAAGGTTGAGAAAGGAAGCCCTTCTTGCGAGGGGAAATGAACCTTTGCCAAGGTCAGCTGATTCTGTAGTCACTCCACGACCAGCAGAGCCATTAACTGCCACCGCTACCGCAGCACCATCTACTACCAAGTATGTCCCCAGGTTCCGCCGCGAAAAACCAGAGGGTGCAGATGCGGCCCCACCACCTGAACAAGAACGGTGGGGTAGGCATGATGATCGACCTCCACAATCAAGTGATAGATGGCGGACTGATGATCGTGGTGATCGCAGGCCTTCATTTGGCGGATCAAAGTTACCCTCTTCAAACTCTTCATGGTCTTCATCAAGAACACGGGGTTGATCCGTTCATCCTCTGTAGCTCTAATTATCCAGAGAGAAAAGGGAGAACTGTCTTTGTAGACGGCTTTGTTGCGTGGAAATTATTTCGTTAACAGGTAGAGGTGGGACATTTTTGAACCATGCTGGTGATGTTGCTATTGAAACTCGAATTAGGAGTCCTGCGAGCGTTTCTATTGCACGTCTTTGAAATCATGTTCTGAATAAAACTGCAACAAAATATTTTCGTGAGTGACCCAATTATTCACCTGGATAATAGCTTAGACCTTCGCTGCAATTAAATCTGATAAAATTTCAAATTTGTAAATAAAGTTGCTTGATTTTGCGTTTGGTAAATCTTTTTGAATCTAGTATTAGATGGACAGCATTGTTCCTGTGTCTACTCTATGAATAAAGTACCCTTTCACCTAAACTTGCAGCCAAATGCTGCTGCTAATCTCATCTCTGATGGCCATCCTGATCAAGTCATTAATGTCTGCTCGACTTGTAGGTCATATTGGGGAGAAATTATTCTGTGTGAACGCTGAATGTCGTCCGATGATCAATCAGAATGAGTCATGTCGGTACCGCAGCTCGGTACTGCTCGGTACTGTGGCTCGGTATCGCTTTGTACTGCACTCGGTATTGCTGACGTGGCTCATTCTGGTTGGTCTTCGGACGTTGAGCTGTGTTAGGTGTCCGTGCAAAATAATTTCTCCATATTGGGATCAAGGCTTTGAGGTTTACTTTGAAACAATTTATTTTTGAGGTTTTTGACGTTTTGAATTTATTTTTTGATCAAGATTTATATAAATTATGGAGGGAATTAGGTGTGCAATTTCTTTTAGTCTTGTATTTTCTCATGAAATTCTTCCCAATTTAAAATGAATATGGAAGCAATAGTAATAAATATGCGTTATGGAAGCAATCAATGATACTATATGTTAAAATTATAAATATAATGTCTACATGAATAAAGTAGGGTATATTTATAGGAGATGAGCAATATAAGTTGTGATATGTTAAAAGTAATGTATTTGATGTGTTACTAAATTATAATTACACTAATTGTCAATTAAGTTAATACTATAAATTTAACAACAATGCTAAGTAATTTTGTTGAATATTTGATTAAGTCAATAATGAGTGATTTGATTATTAGCACAATCATAGAAACTGATTACCCTAATTAACTTATTTTGTTAATTGTATGAAGTACTAATCACAAATGTCGACATAATAAATATAGGTGATATAATAAAGTTATGTGCAAGAGTGATTCACTTGTTAAGTATAATGATTAAGGTTACTCCATAAGATAATTTAATCAAGTAGATTAGCCCATCAACATGAGAGAATAAATAATAAGAAAATGCTAAAATGAAAATAAATCTAACCGTAGAGTAAAATGAGCACACTTAATATTTATGTGGTTTAGAATATCTAATTAGGGGTGTCAATAAATAACTCGATTCTACAACCCAATTAAAAAAAATGTTTGAGTTGACCAATAAACCCACTTTGAATCAGGAAATGACCCGTATAATATTTTTTTCTTAAATTATTTTGCTTGTGGGTATGATCTTATTTTTGACTAAATAACCTAAACTATATAGTTGATAAGTTATATATAAATAAAATTAACTAAAATAGGTTAACGGGTCGGATTTGTGTCATTCAAGTTGCTAGCGGGTTAGGTTCATGCTTATTTTTTTGATTCGTTTATTAAACGGGTTAGGTGGTTTAATTTGATTGGATTTGGGTCGGATCTGAACGTGACTCATTAACCCATTTTAACACCCCCTATATCCAATGACCTACATCTGTGTTTAAGCACCTCTTGTACTTAGGATTTCACTACATGTGTAAATCTCTCCTTCATAACTCACAGGCGCAGTAACTCTGATAATCTCTTTTTTCAAATGGAAGTGTATGCTATCACTCTCTACCTTAAAGGGAAAGTGAAACCGTCTCTTCCTTCACAACTCACATCCCAAAGCCAACTCCCAAATGTCCTAATTCGATTGCAATCAATTCTTCAACGATTATAAGCAACCACCCCTTTACGTGCTAGAAAATTTGTGTATGTAGAGAGTATATTTTACGTCCCAATATTGCATAAATATTCATCATGCACAAATAAAAACATTAAGATCAAAGGAATTTTATATGAAAAATTCGGATAGGAAAAAAAATCATGGGGCTAGGCCCAGATGAAAAATCCACTATATATTAGATGATACAAGAAACTTCCTTCCTCACAGTTGAAGAAGAGAATACTATTTGAGAATAAAATGTCTAATTTCTATTTAGTACTATTACAAAAGTATGGTATCCAAAATTGGATAATTGAAACCCAATAGTAGGGTTAAATCTTGTCAGAAGTTTAAAGATGGCGGCGGTGTTAGTTGTCGGCGGCAATTACTAGTGATAGTAGTCAGTAACAATAGCTGAAAAATGCAGGAGAGCTCTCTCTAGCTCTTTATTCTTCCTCTTCTCCTTATGAGGATAATGAGACTCTATTTATAGGTTTTTGAGGTGAGTATTTAGTAATTTGAACTAGAATCCAAAACACTATTATATGGTCCATATTAATTTCTTTAATCATGAAGCCTTTATTCGACATTTAAGTGTCTTAATGATGCCATAATTGAGTGATCTTGGACTCATTAGTTTTATCTCGTTGAGACGCTCAATTCTATTATAAGCATATCAAATTTGAAGAATATTTGGTCATCATATTAATGTTTGAAGTTTCTAATTATACATTAAGTGTTTGATTTGGGCTATTTAAGCTTGAATTTGACCACCTTTGATATCATTGGATTCATCTCCTTGAACATACAGTTCAACTATAAGTTTGCTGAAATTGGAGTTCATATGATCTTGAATTTAATTCCCAAAGTTTTTAATTGAAAATTTTTTCTTGGAGATATGTGTTGATCATGCTGATTTCTTTATAGATACATGAGTTATAATAAAAAAATAACTAACCTTTAAAAAATAATAATAAATTTATTCCTTATTCAAAGTAGGTCATACAACTTATGAATTCACATATTAAAAATCCAATGAAATTAGATTTTTTTTTTAAGATTTAAGCTCATATGCATTAACTAGAACACATTCTTTTGATTAATACTAATGCTTACATAATTAAATAAAATTTTAAATATTCCAAATAAGCTTCCAAAATCTATAATATTTTATGTAGAAATATAGGCATGTTAATGATATAACATTAAAATCTCAAGTAAAAAAGGAAAAAAGTCCAACCTATTTAAAAATTAATAAGATAGAAGCTAATTATCCTTAATTAATATAATTAAATATTGATGCCTCACCAAAAATTATCTTGATCGGATACGAATCTCAAGGCATATCTAGGTTGAATACTTACACAAAATTAAATTTTGGGACCATAAGAACTCTGATTTCAACAAATTTATAGTCAAATTGAACATCTCAAGGAGATGAACCCAGCGACATTGAAATCGGTTCGATACGAGCCCAAATGGGCCCACCGAAATATATTTGGAAGGTTCAAAGTATTAATTGGATGACCAAGTGATCTCTAAATATGACATGTTTATAGTCTAATCGAGTGGCTCGATGAGGCGAATCCAACGAGCCCAAGATTGCTTAATTCTGACATCATTAAGACATTTAAATATTTAAAAAATGCTCTATGATTGGGGGAATCAATATGAGTTTTTCGAAGGACTACTCCAAACTTGCTCTGGATCTCCTCCATATTTATGGGTGTGCCACTCATAAAAATCTATAAATAGACACCCACTCTCTACAAGAAGGGGACCTTTGGCTAAAGATTAGAGAGAGCTCTGAGGCTTCCAAAGCTCCAGTACCACCATAGGTGAACCTCTATCGACCATCACCGGACCTCCTCTCGGTCGCTGACAGCCTTTAGACTTCCACCTCACCATTATCAGACCACCACCAGGCCACCAAATATTGATGGACTTTCGCCCGACTATCATCGGACCACCGCTCGACCGCCGACTGTCGTCGAACTTCCTCATGACTATTATTGGACCACCGCTTGGCCTTCGACCGTCACTGGACTTCCACCCGACCATCATCAGACCACCGCTCGGCCGCCGACTGCTGTCAGACTTTCGCCTAACCATCTTCGGACCATTGCCCGGCAATCGATAGCCATGAACTTCCACTTGTCTGCTGATTGCCGTAGGACTCCCGCCCGACCATCATCTAGCCGCCAGACTTTCACTTGGCCATTGATCGCCGCTGGAACTTCACTCGACCATCATTGGATCACTTCCCGGACGCCAATTATCATCGGATCACTGCACGTCTGCCGAACTTCTACTCGAACGCCATCAGACTTCCGCCCAACCTCTGTTAGACTTCCGTCCAACTCTCCAAACTATTATAATTCCATAAGGGATGGGTGAATCTTTGTAATTCACTCAAATTTAGTGAAATTTTTTCACCTAGGTGAGGCCCCATAGTTTTTCCCTCTTCAAGTTTTCCACATAAAAAAATATCTGGTATTTTGCTATTCTCTCTCTTAAATTACATGTCTGTGTGCTGGATATTTGTGCATCACATAGACAAAATTTTTACTCACTTTATCATTGTGAATATTCTATCCCACAATAATTTTGCATCATCTATGGGAAGTAATCCCAATCTTATAAGCTCAGCTGAAGTGCTCCTTCATCGGCAAACAGGCGTAGCAACCGTAATGATGAAACCTCTCTCTCCAACTCATATCAATGCTAGAATAAGTCTATGAATCAGGGATGCCATGCATATGCTTCTTTCTTTCCCAATGGAAGAGTTCCTATTGGGGAATGAACATCAGGGCCATCCTTGAAAGATCGTATCAAAAAATAGAGGAGTCTCATAATAAATCCTCTATAAGGCACTCGCCGACCAGTGCTAGTGCAAAAAAAAGAGACCCATCTCCCTCGAGATCTACCACTGGCCGGGGATGTTCGACCTGAACATGTTCATATGGAGATCCATCTCCCTCATTGGTCGCCCCCTATTACAACAAGACATAGACCTCATTAACATAGTTAGCTCTACCCATACCTCTTGCATGGGCCGCTCAATCCACATTCTATTACGAATCTGGTTTTAAGGGTTACGATTTTGATGATAGCAAATATTTCTATTTCTGGTTGTCTGTTTAATCTTTCAGGTACGTAGGATCAATTGCAAGTTTAAGCCAGTCCAAGATCGAGTCAGTCTGTTTTGAAATTTAGGTCCAATGTACTATTTTCATCTTTATTGAAACAAATGCTCTGTAACTGATCCCTTAGCTAAGTAGCCTTGCACACACACACTCAGGGGGAGAGCTTGAGTGAATTAGAGTTTCTGTTCATTTTTTATTCAGATCATCCTGGACGATATTAACATCATCCTGGACGATCCAATGAAAACAGAAACCATAATTAGGATGATCATGTTAAGTCAGTTTGATTAAGTTGATCATCCTGGACGACATTTATATCATATAGGACGATATACTTAAATTAGAAATTCTCAGCCGCCAGATTAAGTTAGGCAAGTTTTATTTTAAGATATTTGGTCTGATCATCCAGAACGATAAGTGTATCGTCCAGGACGATTTGCCACAATCATGCCTAAATTAGTCTGATGATTAAGGAAAGCAATTAATATTTAATTGATACAATCATATCATCTGGGACGATCGCAATATCGTCCGGGATGATCATGACTGTCCAGTGCATTTCACCTATACGCCTAGAGCTGTGATAAAGATGATTTTGGTTGTTTTTGAACTAATAATACAGGATGATAGACATATCGTCCTGGATGATCAGGTCATTTTGAGATCGTCCTGCATATTTCATCTGTACGTCCAGAGCGGTGCTCAGGATGATTTTGTGTGGTTTTGAACTAATCGTACAGGACGATAGAGATATCGTCCTGGGCGATCAAGTCATTTTGAGATTGTCCAGCACAAGTTCCCCTGGACGACCAGAGCGATCTTCTGGACAAAAATCCTGATTTATACTAATCATCTCGGATGATCACAGAATTATACGGGACGATCTGAACAACTTTTTTCTACTAATCGTCCAGAAGAACCAGATCGTCCAGGCTGATACATGTGATTTTAAACTGATCATATAGGACGATCTAGCGATTGTCCTGGACGATAGTGGCCGACCAGTTGAGATTTTGGGCAAATTTTGAGCCCTCATATAAAGGATCTTTTTCTTCCAACAAGAAAAATCTTTTGCCACTTTCCTTTCCAGAGAAACCCAAGAGAGAGAGAGAGAGAGAGTTTGGGAGAGAGAGAGGATCTTGTGAGGGGGAGTTTGAGAGGGATTCACAAAGGTTGTTCCAAGCAAGGATCAGAGTCGTCTTCTCCGCTCGTCGTCTCTTGTCTTGTTAGTATTTTCTGTGGGAGGATCGTTCGTAAGAAGATCTGGGTTCTCTGCCCACTTCAGGAGGAAGCGAAAGGAGTTCAGGTTCTCTGCCCGCTTCAGGAGGAAGTGAAAGGAGTTCAGGTTCTCTGCCTGCTTCAGGAGGAAGCGAAAGGAGTTCAGGTTCTCTGCCTCACCAGGTTGGTGGAAAGGAGTTTTTGTATAGGCTTCTCCGCCTTACTGTGGGAGTAGAAGGAGAGTCACTTTTAGGTTAGTGCAATACCCGGAGGGGAGGCTCCGGGGAGTAGACGTATGTCAAGTTGACCGAACCACTATAAAATATGGTGTTCTTTTTTATTATTTTCCGCACTTACTTTTCTGTTGATGATTATGTGATCGTGCCTATTATTCTGTTGTCATTGAACATCCACAAATTACGCATAACTGCAATCATTTTAAAACATTCATAAAGATTTTCTAAATCGTCATTTTGCTTGTGAATTTTTAAAACTACCAATTCACCCCCCTCTTGGTTAGCCTCGGGACTAGTTCATAAGGGCTTAACATCCCTATCGAACTTTCAAGTGGTATTAGATAGGGTTCATAAAATCTAGTTTTAAAAAACTTTTGAATTTGATCCATGGCTAACTTTGGAAATCACAATACTGCTGAAGATTATTCAATTACACGACTGCCATTATTTGATAACATACCTTTTGGTTTTTGAAAAACTCACATGTCCACTTTTCTTCAATCTATAGATTATCGTATGTGGATGCTTGTTAAGGATGGCTATGAACCACCTTTTTGAATAGTTAACAATGTTAAAACTGAACGGCCTTTCACTGATTGGACTTTTGATGATCGTGACTTAGCCCAACTGGATGCCAAATGTTTGAACTATTTTTTTTGTGCCTTAAAATATGAGGATTACATGCGTATTTCTACCTGTACAACTGGTAAAAAATTTTGGGATAGATTATGCATTACTTATGAAAGTACAACTAAAGTCAAACAGTCTAGGTTAAACATATTGCTTCAAGACTACGAACTTTTTTGTATGAAATCTACTGAATCTATTTCTGAAATGTATACAAGGTTCAATCAAATTATCATTTCTTTGCATGCTTTAGAAAGAGAACTTACAAATTATGAAAAAGTGAACAAGATTTTGAAATGTTTGCCTTCTTTGTTTGATGCTAAGATAACTGCAATTACTAAATTGAAAGATTTGAATAATTATTCTATTGATAACTTACTTGGGTCACTCATTGCTTATGAGTAAGGGGTGAACCAAAGATAGTTTGATGCAGGTGAGAAGAAGAAGGAGAAAACTGTGGTGCTAAAGGCCAACGATACTGACACTGATTCTTCCAGGTCTGATAGCGATGATGTTGCCTTAATTACTAGGCAATTCAAAAGCTTTCTAAGGAAGAAACATAAGAACTTTCAGAAGTGGAACAAGGGTAAGTCCAGTAAAAATTTTAAAGGTTCATCTGATACTGTTTGTTTTAAATGCAGGAAGCCTGAACACATTAAGGCTCATTGTCCTACACTTAAAGCTCACCCAAGCAAAGAGAAGGGTGAGGAGAAATCCAAGTTCAGGAAGGACAAGAAGCAGATTCAAAAGATGTTCTGGGCAGATTCTGTATCGACTCCTCTGAGATTGAAGCTGAAGAGGAGGAAACTAACTTATATTTGATGGCAGATGATCATCCTGGTCAGTCTGACCAGGAAGAGGTATGTGAGCTTACTTACGATCAATTATTTGAAGTGTCTGAAAAAATCCATTCATCATATATGAAGCTTAAGAAAACTCATGCTAGCCTGAAATTAGAATTTTTGAATTTAAAAAAGAGCATAAAATTTTGATTAAAAATCATTCCACTGTTAATTGCAATCATATGTCACTACTTGATGAGTTTGATGAGTTGAACAAAAAGCATTCTGATTTAATTATTGAGCATGATTCATTAAAACCTCGCATGTTGATTTAGAAAGAGCTTTTAAAGAATTAGACAACATGGCATGTGAAGTGGAGAGTAGTAATGGAGCGTTAAAATTTGAAATTGCAAGTCTTAACAAGGAGAATAAACTTTTAAGAGTAAAAATTACTGCTTTTGAGAAAAATGAAACACCTCCTACTTTTGCACAGTTTTATGCACCTCCACCTTTTGAAGAATCTATTTCAAAATCATCAAAGCATGTTTCATACAAACCTAGAAAGAGATACTATCACCCACGTAGATTAGTTAACCATTTTCCTAGTGTTAGATATTTTTCTTGTGGCATGTTAGGACACATCTCCCACACCTGCACTGTTCACCGTAGTACATATTGGGTGTGGAGGCCCAAATTACCTGTTTCACAGCACAGTACACATGCATTGCATTCTTCTTTTCATAAGAAGGAACTCAAACCTGTTTAGGTTCCTAAATCTGACATTTGATGATTTTCTAGGTGTGCTCTCACACAAGACTTCATGAGAGCATGTGGTACCTGGACAGCGGATGTTCAAGACACATAACTGGAGATGCAAATTAGTTCATTTCATTGGAAGCCAGGGCTGGAGGCAAGGTTACACTTGGAGACAACACCACCAGGAGGGTGGTAGGAGCAGGTATAATTGGTGATTCAAAGAATTTCATGATTGATAATATTTTACTTGTAGATGGACTGAAACACAATCTACTGAGCATCAGTCAACTCTGTGACAAAGGATGCAACATCAAATTTCTGCCCACTTGCTGTATTTTAAGCTTAAATGATAAAATTATTTTGCAGGGATAAATGATCAATAATATCTACATGATGGATGTAAGTTGCTTTAAAGCTGATAATTAAATTTACTTAAAAATTGCTACTGATGAGTCTTGATTGTGGCACAGGAGATTATATCATGCCAGTATGAAAACTCTTAGAAGAGTCACCAAAAGGACTTAGTTAGAGGTGTCCTCAAGCTTAAGTTCACTAAGGACCACCTGTGTGATGCCTGTCAATTAGGGAAGCAAGTCCAGTCCTCCTTTCACTCCATTAAGGACATCAACACCTCTAGACCTTTGGAAGTCCTTCACATGGATCTCTTTGGACCCATTAGCACTGCCAGCTTAGGGGGGAAAGTCTATGGTTTTATGATTGTGGATGTTACTAGAGGTTCACTTGGATTAAACTTATGTCATATAAATCTGAGTCATTTAATGAATTTAAGTCTTTATCCACTTGAATTCAGAGGAAGTTAGGTTGTGAGATCTTGACTATTCATAGTGATCATGGTGGAGAGTTTAAAAATATAAAGTTTGAAACTTTCTGTGAGGAGCAAGGGATTAGTCATAATTTTTTAGCTCCTAGGACCCCTCAGCAGATTAGGGTAGCTGAAAGGAAGAACATGACCTTAGTGAAAGCCGCTAGAGCCATGCTTGTTGAGTATTCACTTCCAAAATACTTTTAGGCTGAAGCGGTGAAGACTACCTGTTATGTGCTGAATAGGGTGAATGTTAGATCCAATCTTAACAAGACACCTTATGAGATCATTAAGGGTAAAACTCCAAACCTGTCCCACCTCCATGTCTTTGGCTATATGGTTTTCATTCTGAACAGGAAATCATCCTTAGGAAAATTTGACCCCAAATCTGATGAAGGAGTGTTCTTAGGCTATTCTAGTGTGGGGAAATTCTTTAGGGTGTTTAATAAGAGGATTTTGGTGGTGGAGGAGACAACTCATATGGTGTTTGATGAATCTGATCCTAAGGAGACTAGAGTTGAGAAAGAAGAAGAGATAGAAGAGATTACCCAAGGGGTTAAAAATATAAATCTGGAGGAAAGGGTAGAACCTCAAAACACCTTGCCTAGAGATTGGAGATATTCTTCGAGTCATCCTAAAGAACTGATCTTAGGAGACCCTTCTGAAGGTGTTAAGACTAGGCTTGGACTTAGGAAGGAAGTAAACCACTCTGCCTTTATCTCAATGACTGAACCCACCAACATCAATCAAGCCCTCTTTGATGAATTTTGGATCTTAGCTATACAAGAGGAACTGAATTAATTTGTAAGTAACGATGTTTGGGAGTTAGTAAAGACCTAGGAATCAAAGTATAGTGGCAACCAAGTGGGTCTTTAAGAATAAGATGAATGATTCTGGTGTGGTGGTTAGGAATAAGGCAAGATTGGTGGCTAAGGGATATAATTAGATTGAAGGGATTAATTTTGAGAAGACCTTTATCCCTGTAGCTAGATTGGAAGCCATTAGGGTACTACTAACCTTTGCCTGTTATAAGGGATTTAAGTTGTTTCAAATGGATGTCAAGAGTGCCTTTTTAAATGGGGTAATAAAAGAAGATGTTTTTGTAGAACAATCCCTAGGTTTTGAGAGTTTCCAATATCCAAATCATATTTATAAATTAAAAAAGGCCTTATATGGATTGAAACAGGCACCCAGAGCTTGGTATGAGAGGCTTAGCACATTTCTGTTAGAAAGAGAGTTTGTTAAGGGGAGCGTAGACACCACCCTTTTCTGAGGAGAGTAGGGGATGATTTACTCATTGTCTAGATCTATATTGATGATATAATTTTTGGATCTTCTAATAAATATTTATGTGATGATTTTTCTAAAATAATGAGTAAGAAGTTTGAGATGAGTATGATGGGAGAATTGTTCTACTTTTTAGGGTTTAACATAAGGCAAATGGATGGTGAAACCTTTCTCAATCAATCTAAATATACTAAAGATATTTTGAAGAAATATGAAATGGACAAAGCCAAGCCAATCAACACTCCCATGAGCTCTTCTATTCAGTTAGATAAGGATTCAAGTAGAAAATCTATTGATCAGAAGAAGTATAGAGGAATAATCGGATCACTGCTTTACCTAACTGCTAGCCAACCTGATATTATGTTTGTTGTTTGCCTTTGTGCTAGGTTTCAAGATGATCCTAAAGAGCCCCACCTGACTGCTATTAAGAGAATTCTTAGATATCTTTTAGGGACTCCAAACCTAGGAATCTGGTACCCTAGGCACATCACCTCTTTTGAGATTATTGGATATTCTGATTTTGACTTTACAGGGTGTAGGGTGGATAGAAAGAGTACTTCTGGAACTTATCAATTCATAGGACAGTTTTTAGTCTCCTGGTCCAGTAGAAAATAGAACTCAGTTACACTTTCCACTGCTGAAGCTGAGTACATTACCTTAGGAAGTTGTGTGGCCCAAGTTTTTTGGTTGAAGCAACAAGTTTTGAATTTAGGATTATCTATTGGCACAATTTCTATTCTGTGTGATAATACTAGTGCCATCTATATTTCTAAGAATCCAATTCAACATTCTAGAACCAAACATATTGATATAAGGCATCACTTCATTAGGGACCATGTTATAAAAGGGGACATTGAGCTACATCATATATCAACTAAAAATCAGCTGGCTGACATATTTACTAAATCGCTGGCCTTTGACTCATTCAATATTTTGAGAACCAGATTATGTGTGATTGATATAAATGCTTGATTTTGATGACTGATGATTTTTGAGTTTTTTCTTTTTTTATTTTTATTTTATTTCTGTTAGTCTTTTGATTTGATTATCTGTTTCCTATTTTATTTTTATTCAGTGCTGATTTTCTTCTTACCATTTGTTATTTTTTTGATTTGAGCATTTATTTTGATGAGATTTCTTACTTATTTTTGATTCACTGTTTTATTCTTTTAAAAAATTAGATCACTGCTCACTACTGCTAATAAACTAAATTTCTGACTGAAAATTTTGCCTTATTTTTTGGTTTGGAAGCTTGTAAGCAGTGATCGATTCTACTGGATCTATTAAAGGGAAGAAATATTGATGATTATTTCTCTTCCTCTAACTCCTTTAATGGTGTATTATTTCTTTTGGATAAAAATCTTCTTCAAAATTTAGAAGTTAGTTTTTGAAATAGAGATCTATTTTATCTTCCTATAGTAATCTACCTCATATGAATAGTATTTTCAAAGTTTTGAGTCATTATTATGATTTTCTGAACCAAGTGATTGCACTTATCATATGATGTATGATTTTTGTTTTGTGAATTACTCTTCCTTATTGTAGAGAGTGAGCTTTATCGTCTCTTATGTCTGGAAGGTAATTCACAGCTGAGATTCTTTAACGATTTTGAGAGGGAGAAAGCTTACAAAAGATGTGCAAAGAGCGCCAAAATTAAAAGAGGCACAAAATTAGCCCAAACTGAAAAGATGCGCAATATCGCCAAAAATTAAAAGAATACACAAAGTGTATCAAAAAATCGAAAGATGCATAAAGTGCCAAATAAATTGAAAAAGAGGCACAAAATGAGCCCACAAAGAAATATACTTTCTTCCCTTTCAGATCTTTAAATGTCTTAGAAAAATTCATGCACCCTTAATATTTTCAAAAGCTTGAGACGAAAAATCATGATTTCTTACTTTATAATACTATTATATCAGATATTTTTCTGGAACGAGGCTTGAAAGGATCTCTTTTCGAATCTAATTTCTTTCTTCTGTGTTGGATTTTTGTTTTGAAAGGAATTTGCACCTACAACGTGTCCGAGGTGGGAGTTACGAAAGTCAATTTTCCAACTTTTTTGGATTTCAGCGCTGTCAATCGTCTTCTTATTGATTTTTGGATTCAAAATCAAGGGAAAATTCTAATTTCCTGGAGCTGATCGATTAAAAAAATCGTTATTTTTTTACATATTTTTGTGTTTCTCATTTTTACTTTTATTTACTCTACTTTTATTTTCGTTTTGTTGTATGTATTTTTGGGATCCCTAATCTTTTCTCTCCATTCTTCATCTTTTTCACTTTTTCTTCACATCGTCCTGGATGATCTTCTTCATTCTGGACGATCCATCCATCATCTTGGATGATCCATTCAAATCATCCCCACTCTGATCAAATAGCTGAGATGCATCAATTATTGGTGATCGTCCTGGATGATCCTTACATCATCTTGGATGATATAATCTAATTTTCCTGATCCTGATCAAATGGCTGGGAATGCACCAATTATTGGTCATCATCCTGGATGATACACCTCATCGTCCTGGATGATCCACATGTCAGAAGTTAGACGTTTCAAATTCAGCCTGTCCTATGCCTTTATTTCTTATCATCCCGGACGATCCACCTCATCATCCTGGATGATACTTTTCATCTATGGTCGTCCAGTTGGACTCCTCGGGATGATCGCCTATCTCTAATCATCCTGGACGATCAGACTGCCTTTTTGACTAATCATCCTGGCCGTCATAATTAGTCATATTGTCCTGGATGATCATGCGATCGTACGGGACGATATAGCTGACTTCTACTTAAACAACCATTTTTCTTCAGATTTCTTCACCCCCTCTTCCTTCCATACTTCCTCTCTTATGATTCTAATAGCTGGTGGAAAGAGATCTAGGCATCAAGGTGCACGCTCCTCCCAGTAAAATGTCGATCCCCGCTTTCCAAATACAACCGATCAGGCTGCCTTCCAACGCTATCTTGAAGTTGGAATCACACAATCCAAGATCGTCAACCCCCGCACTATTACCTACCCTGTCCTGGATTTATTTATACATACCTCCCTCACCTTCATCCTCACCCTGGCCTTCCCCTTTTGCACTGAACTTCTTAGGGTCTTTTTCACAAATCTTCGCATCGCCGCTGACTACTCCACCCTTCACTCATTCATTAATCAACGACCTGTAGAACTCACTGCCCAAGATTTTCACCATATCCTTCAACTCTCCGTCACTGGCGATAAACTCCACACCCTAGTTTCTGATCCTGATTATGATTGGAGTGTCGCCAATCGCTTCCTTAGAAATACAAACGCCCCCTACCACGACAATGCTTGCTCTTCCCTACTTAAGGATGCCTGTATCATTCAACATGTCATTCGTTCCTCCATCATCCCAAAGGCTGGGGACCGCATCCATACCACACCGTTACTTTCCTTGACTACCTACTACATCATGGCCCGCCGGGAATTCAATGCTACCGATCTCCTTTTACGCTATATCGAGCTTCTCACTAGCATTAGGGATCCAGGCCATAGATGATGCCTAAATCTAGCTCTAGGACACATCATTGTATATGCTCTGGAGACCAAATATGATATGTAATATCCAGTCTCTACCAATGTCCCTCCTTCCTACTTCACAAAAAATTCCTTCCATGTACTCCACAGTACCTGACTACATTTGGAGCCCACCCCAGATGTTGAGGAGGAAGAGGAAGAAGCTATTTCTATTCCTGTTACACTTAATGCACCTGCTCCCCTTCGTATTGCATCCCCTTTTGATCATCTGGTGTAGCGGTTCGACCAGTGGGAGGCCCGGTTTGATTCTTATGTAGCTGCCCAGGAGCAGCAGCACCCTGAGGATCTACAGTGCTTCAATGACTACGCTGCTCAACAGCAACAGTAGTACGACCAGGATATTACCTGGTTTGGAGCACACTTCACCGCCATTCACAGTTACTTTCAACCACCACCTCCTCCTCCATCTAATCAGGATCCGCCTCCTTTTTAGCTTTGTGTTTTGTGATATTTTCTGCTTGTATTATTGTGTCTGTTCCTCCTCCTTTTTATGATGTCAAAAGGGGGAGTTAGTGTTTTGAGTGACTAGTAGTTTCTTGTATTGTTCTAGTTGTTTCTTGTATTGCTCGTGTTTTGTAGTCATTTTCCTTATTGTATTTTGTGTTTAGTGAAATTTAAAATGATATTCTTTTCTTTCATATGTGTGTTGAGTACTCCTGTATATTTTATTTGAAACTATTGCATCAATATTTGCCATCATAAAAAAGGGGGAGATTATTGTGAATCTAGTTTTAAGGGTTATGATTTTGATGATAGCAAATATTTCTATTTCTGGTTGTCTGTTTAATCTTTCAGGTACGCAGGATTAATTATAAGTTCATGCCAGTCCAAGATCGAGTCAGTCTATTTTGAAATTTAGGTCCAATGTACTATTTTCATATTTATTGAGTCAAATATTATGGAACTGATCCCCTAACTAAGTAACCTTGCACGCACACACTCAGGGGGAGAGCTTGAGTGAATTAGAGTTTCTGTTTATTTTTTATTCAGATTGTCCTGGACAATATTAACATCGTCCTGGACGATCCAGTGAAAATAAAAACCCTAATTATGATGAACATGTTAAGTCAGTTTGATTAAACTGATCGTCCTAGACGATATCTATATCATATAGGACGATAGGCTTAAATCAAAAATTCTCAGCTGCTAGATTAAGTTAGGCAAGTTTTATTTTAAGACATTTGGTCTAATCGTCCAAGATGATACGTGTATCATCCAAGACGATTTGTCATAATCATGCCTAAATTAGTCTGGTGATTAAGGAAAGTAATTAATATTTAATTGATACGATCATATCATTTGGGATGATCGTAATATCGTCCAAGATGATCATGACCGTCCAGTGTATTTCATCTATACGCCTAGAGCGATGATCAGGATGGTTTTGGTTATTTTTGAACTAATCGTACAGGACGATAGAGATATCATCCCGGACGATCAGTTCATTTTGAGATCGTACTACATGTTTCACATGTACATCCAGAGCAGTACTCAGGACGATTTTGTGTGGTTTTGAACTAATCGTATAGGACGATAGAGATATCATCCTGGACGATCATGTCATTTTGAGATCATCCAGCACAAGTTCCCTTGGACGACTAGAGCGGTCTTCTGGATGAAAATTCTAATTTATACTAATCATCCCGGACGATCGTAGAATTATATGGGACGATTTGAACAACTTTTTTCTACTAATCGTCTAGAAGAACCAGATCGTCCAGGCTGATACATGAGATTTTGAACTAATCGTACAGGACGATCTAGAGATCATCCTGGACGATAGTGGCTGACCAGTTGAGATTTATGATAAATTTTGAGCCATCATATAAAAGATCTTTTTCTTCCAACAAGAAAAATCTTTTACCACTTTTCTTTTCAGAGAAACCCTAGAGAGAGAGAGAGAGTTTGGGAGAGAGAGAGAGGATCTTGTGAGGGGGAGTTTGTGAGGGATTCATAAAGGTTGCTCCAAGCAAGGATCAGAGTCATCTTCTCCGCTCATCGTCTCTTGTCTTGTCAGTATTTTCTATGGGAGGATCATTCGCAAGAAGATCCGGGTTCTCTGCCCACTTCAGGAGGAAGCGAAAGGAGTTCGAGTTCTCTGCCTGCTTCAGGAGGAAGCGAAAGGAGTTTAGGTTCTCTGCCTGCTTCAAGAGGAAGTGAAAGGAGTTCAGGTTCTCTGCCTCACCGGATTGGTGGAAAGGAGTTTTGTACAGGCTTCTTCGCCTTGCTGTGGGAGCAGAAGGAGAGTCACTTTTAGGTTAGTGCAATACCCAGAGGGGAGGCTCCGGGGAGTGGACATAGGTCAATTTGACCGAACCACTATAAAATCTGGTGTGTTCTTTCTTATTATTTTTTGTACTTACTTTTCTATTGATGATTGTGTGAGCGTTCCTATTATTCTGTTGTCATTGAACATCCGTAAATCATCGCATAACTGCAATCATTTTAAAACATTCAGAAAGATTTTCTAAATCGTCATTTTGCCTGTGAATTTTTAAAACTACCAATTCACCCCCCTCTTGGTTAGCCTCGGGACTAGTTCATAAGGGCTTAACATTCCTATCGAACTTTCACATTCCTCTAGTCATCACGGATGACTTGGATGAACTTCACCTAGTTGAAATCCCAGACAATGCCCTACATGATGAATTGCGATGACTTATCTGGGAAGAGTTTATTTTTAAGAGGTGAAAGACAACCTCTTCATCATCGAGACTTTCAGGAGTCATTACCCATAACTGAAGCCATCCTTCAACACCCCATTCCTGTGGGCATCAAATTATAGAGCATAGTCATTTATGATGAGTTGTCTAACCCTTACGAGCATATCGATCACTACAGAACCATTATACATATTCAACGAGCCTCAAATGCACTCCTCTGTAAAGTATTTCTTGCTACCCTCAAGAAAAAAGTTCGCACATGGTTCTACTCACTTCCATCTGGAACTATTCCCATATTCATCAAGTTAGCTAAATTATTTGTTGAATAATTTGTCACTAAGTGAAGGATTGTTAATGACTCTTCCCACCTCTTTGGGATTCACTAGAATGAAGAAGAGTCACTCAAGGAATACTTTCAAAGATTTTCCATTGAGGCTCGATAAATTTTAGGGGTAGATCTTGAGTTGCTAAGAGGAGTTTTCCTAGGAAGGCTCCTTCCTGGGCCCTTTTACTCGGCACTCATGTGGGATAGAGTTCATTTATATGCTGACCTAATTCATCATATGGAGGCACATATATCGGTAGATAAAGCCATTACTACTTATAGAAAGCAATTTGAATAAACTACGGAGAAGCATAACAATGCTTCTAGGGCTGATGATTTATTGGCATAGTGAAAGAAGCAAGCGGGCAATAACCTGCCTCCTCGACCTTTAAAGTCATGATGCGAGCCTCAACCAGAGAAGAAGTATACACATCTCAACACATCTCAGGCAAATGTCCTAATGGCCATTTGAGATGAAGAAAATGTTAAGTGGCTAAATTCCTTAAAGTCAAACTTGGGAAATCAGGAGTAATACTACCACTTTCACTGTAGTCATGGACACACAACTAAAGCATGCAAACAGCTCAAGGAGAAAATTGAGAGACTGATCTGATAAGACTTCCTTAGTCTATTCATGCAAAACCTACTCAGGCATAAGGATACTCCTCCCACTAAGGGGGAGGGGGGGGGGGGGGGGGGTAACTGACGTAAAAATAACCATATAATAATCATCAAATGGTTGGTGAAATCAAAACCATCATTTGAGTCATGTTGGTGTCCAACCAAGTCTTACTCACAGTGAGCAAAGAGCCGGTATAGATAAAGGTTCACACTGAACACTTTATCACTTTTGATCTTGACCGCTCATCAGGATCCGCTTGTGATTAACATAGGGATTGACAATCTGTGTTATAATGTTAAAAGGATTTTAGTTGATTATAAGAGCTTGGTGGATGTTCTATTATACTCCACCTTTTATACTATGAGTCTGGTCAGAGAAAAGCTTCAACCCATCATAGTACCACTATATGAGTTTGATAATCAACCTGTATGAGTAGAAGGGATGATTACCCTCCTAATCACACTCGAAGAGTTCCTTAAGCATGCTACTCATCTGATTCAATTCATTATAGTAACATCAGAAAAAACTTATAATACTATCTTTAGGAGACCCCTACAATCAATTTTTGTAGCTGTTGCTTTCATTCCACATCTCAAACTAAAGTTTTAACACCATTTGGGATCGGCAAGGTGTGTGGAAATCAATAAGTGGCATAATCGTGTTATCTCAGGCAAGCTCAACCACACCCATCAATTATCCTGAGCATCGAGAACTTTGACCTAAGGAATGAGGATGTTCCTTAAAGGGCTTCCCATGTGGAAGGCCTTACATGTGTCTCCATATCAGACAAGCACCCCTTAAGAAGGTCGCAGATTGGATCTTTGCTCTCAGAGGAGAAAGGAGAATACATAATATTTTACGCAAGAACCAAGACATTTTTGTATGGGGTCCAACAAATACATCTGGAGTTGACTCTGAGATTATCATACATTACCTTCAAATAAACCCATTGTGTAAGCCGATTATCCAAAAAATGTAAAACTTTGGATATAGCCTCTATGTAAGCATCAACATCTAATATGGTTGCTCTTTTTCCAGAAGATGATCTTGTAATTCTTTATTTATTATCACAATGGAGCTTTTCTCTGCTACAAGTGCCTTTAAAGCTTCACTTTTTTTATTAGTCACTATATGAGACTCAATAAACTCAGAGCGAGAGTGGTAAGCTTCCCAATTTTAAAGGGAAAGTGTGGTGGACATCATCGCTAGCTCAGCTTGAGACTCTGCTAGTTGGCTTTCCTATACTGACGTCTCTTTAGTCTTTACTTCTAGCTTTCATTTGTACTCCCCCTACAGATATTCAACCTTCACAAACTTGGCATTCTACTCAATCAACACTTTGTCAAATTGGGATTCCACATCCATCTTCTGAATCATCTGTAGTAGACGTATAACTATGAATGTATGAAAAAGAAAAAAAGAAGGAGAAGGGGATCAAGATAACTAAGCATTTATTTTGTATGTTATCAACCAACACAGACATTTTTAGCACCTTTTCAGGGATTTGCACTTTGAAGGGCTGAATCTCACTATCTGAATTAAGGGTAACAATATCAGCCATCAAAGGGAAAATAACCTCCCTATGTACTTCACCATTGCTCGGCAAGGTGATTTCCTCATTCACTCTTGTCTTCTTTATAGAGGAAGATCCATTCTACGTTTGTCCTCCTGAAGGATTGTTGGATGAATACTTTAAAGTGTTGGGACTTGCTTCACGAACCCTCTTAGACTTCTTCAACTAAACTATATGAGATCTTCATGCTTTAATAGGAAGGGTAAATTAAAAGTTTTTCCTCCTGCACACACTGGCTGATATGATGTAGCTCTTCCTAAAGACTCTTTGTATTAGAGAAATTAAGAGTTTTTAATATCTCCTCCTATTTTAAGTGAGGAAAATCTGGCAGATCTTTTAACCTCTCCCTTTTTTTTAGGAAGGCCTCAATCATTCTTCTAAAAAAGAATGAGCTAGACCAATTCATAGAAGGATTGTGCATTGAAAAATCTATTCATTTTTTTACCTTTACATAAAACACACCATTGGAAATCACTTGTAAACCTATAAATCTTTGATAAATGGTCAGTGGTCAACTTGACCCCATGCTCCCTATAAAAGTGGTCTAGCCCATAATAATCGAGACAATCTTGCATAAAAATTGGTCCAAGGGGACAGCACACGCCCTAAAAATATCGAGCAAATGGGGGGCTAGAAGGAAACTCAACCCAGTGCATAACATTATCTCATACAATGTGATTAACCTACTTAGAGGATCCCATGCTTGGTCAGACTTTTTAGGAATAGCCATCACTAAATTATTAGGTAGATGAAATTTTTGTGAATAACAACTGGATGACTAAAGTAATATATGATGCAACATCATCGATCAATGTTGACCTCCTATTCTCATCAACATCTATAGTCGGAGGAACTCCCACTAGTTTAACCACTTCACGAGCAGAATAGACAACTTTTAACATGTCTAGTGGCCTACTGTCTAGAAGGACATATATAAATGAGTGGATAATACTTGAAATTTAATGCAACAAGGATGAGAAGGGGAAAAAAGAAGAAATAATGTATCTTGTGGATCCTCTAAATTCTTTATAACTCATCTCATATCGGACAAACTAGAATCACTTTTTCATGCACTAGTTAGTGCACCCTCACCTCTGGTTAATGATGTTGCCTTCTAATAGGGAAAAATTATAGCTTATGGTCTTAATTGCTGCCATCATCTATATTTAAACTCTTACTAGATAGTTTTTTCCCCACCGGAGGTGAATTGGAGCATGCATAAGAGTACTGGGTCTTGATCATTATTGCCATCAATATATAAACTTTTATCAGATAGTTTTCCCCCATCGAATGTGAACTAGAGCCTGTGTAAGAATACTAGGTCTTGATCACCGTCGCCATTGATATTTAAACTCTTGCCGGATCAATTTTACCCCGCCGAAGGTGAACTGGAGTCTGCGTAAGAGTATCAGGTCTTGATCGCCACTGCCACCAGTATTTAAACTTTTATTAGATAGTTTTTCCCCACTAGGGGTGAACTGGAGCTTGTATAAGAGTATCGAGTCTTGATCGATGCTACCAAAAGCCTCCAAATTGTTGCCAGTAAAATTTTCTCTTAATTTATAAGAGAAATCTTTGGACCGGCTTAGGAAGGTGGTGCCCTCTCCCTAGTCCCCAAGGGGATAGTTATAATTTTTTTAAGGGGGGCTGAAGAAAAAATATTTTGAAATTTTTTAGGATTTTTGAAAATTTTTTGGAATTATTTAGACTAAAAAATAATAAAATATCTTTTTAACATAACTTAAAAAGAAATAAAATTAAATAAATAAATAAATAAATAAATAATATATTGTCACCTCAATTGAGGTGGCACTATAATCGCCTCTAGGTGACGTGGATAAAAAAAAGTATGTAAAAATGGGGAGCTGTCATGCGCCCCATGTACGCAAGGCACGCCTGTGTCAGAAAAGGATGGCAGAGGCCTAATTTTCAGCCTAGTTTGGCCACCTACACCTTTCTAGGCTTAATTTTCAGCCTAGAAGGTTTGATTCAGACTTTTTTTGGGATCCTTAAGACTATTTTTTAATGTTTTGGACTCAATTTTGATACTTTGGAGGCCCAACGAAGCCTCTACATGCTATTTTGAGCCATTTCAAAAGTTTTGGAATAAAAGTTTTTAATATTTTTATCTTTAATTGTCACACTAACTACATATAATGTTAAAATTATAATTAGGGATATTCTACTTGGCTCATGACCCCAAGGGGAGACCCACATTGACATCCAAGGAGCAGTCGTGCCATGTGATTATCCATGAATTATAATTTGGCATCACAACTTTGTAAAAAAAAACTTAAACACATTTTTTGATTTTGCGGGCTTCGACATCCAAAAACAGGAGAATAGATATGTCACTAAAAATTATCTTGATCGGGTATGAATCTTGAGGCATATCCAAGTTGAAAACTTCCAAAATTAAATTGGAGACCATTTAAACTCTGATTTCAACAAGTTTGTAGTTAAATTGAGTATATCAAGGAGACAAACTTAACGACACCAAAATCAGTCCAATTAGAGACCAAATGGGTCCAAATTAAGGGAGTGAGGCATATTTAGAGGGTTCAAAGCATTAATTAGATGACCAAATGATCTATAAATATGGCTGTTTATAATTGAATTGAGTGGCTCGATGAGACAAATCCAATGACCCCAAGATTGCTTAAGTCTGACATTATTAAGCAACCTTAAATATTTAAAAAATGCTCCATAATTAGGAGAATCAATATGGGCCATTCGATAAATCACTCTAAATCGGCCCTGGATCTCCTCCATATTTAGGAGGTGTGCCACTCGTGAAAATTTATAAATAGACCCCCACTCTCTATATGAAGGGGACCTTTAGATAGAGATTGGAGAAAGCTCTGAGACTTCGAGAGCTCCAGCAACTCTGTTGGCAAAGCTTTGTCGACTGTCGCAAGATCACTTCTCAGCCACCAAACACCATCGGACTTCCACCCGACTATCGTCGAACCACTGCCAGAATTTCACTCGGCAGCCGACCACCTTCAGACTTCCGCCCGACCATCATCGGACCACCGCATGGCTGCCGTCTATCGTCAGACTTCCACACAAAGCAGATCACCATTGAACTTCTGCCCGACCTTTGTTGGACTTCCACTCGGCCGCTGACTAGTGCTAGATTGTTGTCCGACCACCGATCACCACTAGACTTCCACCTGATCATTGTTGGACCATTGCCTGACTGCTGATTAATGACAGGCTTTCACCTGGCAACCGACTACCACCAGACTCCCCCCAACCATAGATCGCCATCAGACTTCCACCAGACCGTTGATTGCCGGCCGCTGTCAAATTTTAGCCTGACCATCATCGGATCACTACCATGTCACCAACTACGACTACAAATGAACTGAGCCTTAGCATGTTTGAGTTCGAGCTCATTTACTAAGCCCTATATTGACCTCATTTTTTATACTTTTTCCCTTAAGTATGCTCGATCAGTTAAATCGAGCTTCATCAAACTTAATTTGGTCTAAATCGATGCTGATTTGGGTTTAATTTTGTTAAGTTAATTTGATCGAAAGAAATTGAACCCAAATCAACCAAGCAAAATTGAAACTAATTTGAGCTCAAATCTGAATATGAACCAAGCCAATTGATTAGGACTCAATTCCAATTAACTTTTCAGGTAATTTGAATAAGATTCCCTTATAAGGATATTAGATCTAATGGTTATAATCGAGTTGGTTTATGTAGGGTGTTTGTCTCTGATATTTGTGGCCTCCAACATGAAGAACAATTTCCATTCGTATGTCTTCAAGTGACTGTAGAAAGAGACACAAAAGGGCGGGCTTCCTCTTTGGAATATCACTTGCATTTCCTCTAGATGAGTGCCCCGACTTGAAAGTAGGGATCATTTCCTTTTGGTACACTCCAGCCCTTACTCTCTTAGTCTTCTTTGGTTTGCATGGCTTGGAGGCCCAATGAAGGCCCTCCCCGTATCCCTCTCTGATTCGTAAGCAACCAACTTACTCTAGCCATCTAGCCTCCTCACATCTGGCCTCCTTCCCTAGATGAGTCTGACGCTAGAGCCCAAACCATGTGACCCAATGCCCGCCAACTTTCTGCCCTAGCCGACACCGGCCTTGAGTCCGATCTCCCCAGCCATAGGTAATTTCTTCCATACCTCTTTCACTTCTTATTCTTTTCCTTGTTTCACTTCTTCTTCTTCAACCCCTTCTCTTCTTCTTCTCCAACCTTTTCCTTTCATTCTTCTTTAATTTCTTCTTCCCTTCTCCTTCCTCCTCCTCTCTTACTCCTTCCTTTTTCTTCTCCCCATCATCTTTCTCCTTCTTCCTCTCCTCTATTTTCTTTTCCTTTTTGTTCATTTTCTTGTTATTCTCATCTTTCTACTCTTGTCTTTCTTCTTCTTTTTCTTGTCTTGTTTTTTTTTTCAGTCTTGTCGTATTGTATTGAATAAAGCTATAACATGTTAAGTGCTACATAATGTGCATTGTGGTAGATTTGAAGCTTCAATCATTTCTTTGTGGGATTATTGTAGATGCATATTTATTGTAGGTAGTTCTATTACAGAAGGAGCTTAACTATTTATGGTGTTGTAGCATTTTTTTATTTATTATGTGATTGTTGAATGCATAAAGTATACTTTCTCTTAGATATCATTGATGAAGTGGTTTTAGTTTTAAGCATAAAATAAGTAAAAAAATAATATAGTTGTTTTTGTTATCACCATCTCCTTCTTGATGTGGTGTGTTAAGTATTTTCCATAGTTATGGTTGTAATAAAAAAATGTGGAGTTACAAGGTTTGTAGTTTTGTTAAATCTACATATGTACATGTTTTACATTCCCACAACACATTGATACCTTTAATAGAGAATCCACATATTAATTAGTATAGAGAACATTCCCTATGAGTGTTTTGTAAATGATAATGATCTTAAGAAACCTTGTCTCTGTTAGTTACTTCATTGTGTTAATTTTGAATACTGCTTGGCATGTCACATCAACTTTTGAGAAAATAATACATAAAAAGTGTTTGCATTACAAAATCGAGTTGCAATATTATGTATACATTTGACATCAAGTAAATTTATAAATATATTAAAAAAATCTCCCATGCATGTTCAGTGTTATATGATGTAATGATTCTTAGTGATGATAGTAAGCTCTCATATGCTCTATGTATGATTTCCCTTTGTATTCCAAAATAGAAAATTTCCATGTTCCGTGCTAGTAGATCTTTATGTGATTCATGTATAGCCTCGTTTATGCTCTATGTTAGAAAATTCTTACATTGCTTTGTGCTCTAACAATGACATGCATATGTTTGATAAGTGCAAATATTGAATTGCTTGTTAGTTAGATTTTTATTTACTTTCTTTTCCTCTGAATTATATCTACTCTCACTCCTATTTCTTATTTTGTTTGTCTTATTTGTGAGGGACTTTCGTCATGTATGGTCGATGGTTTGTGGGTCGTTTGCTTGAGGGACTTTCGAGAAGGCTCCTACATTTTTTCAAGGGTTTGTGGATATGCCCTGGCACATCGCAGTAAGGTATAATTTCTATAACTTGTTAAGACTTCTCATTATATGTCGAATGAAAACACAGTAGCACGCATATTATGGACTACTATTTTACTTTCCCACCCTATGTTGTATGGTAGGATGTTTAATCAATTGGCCATTGGTTAGTGAACTAACGAAGCCTTGGCCTTATGGGCCAAGGCTTGTCCCCTCATGAACCTTAGAGACCTGCATGGTCACCTAGGCTTATAGTGTAGGCCCACCCATTATACCATGTGCATCGATATTTTCCTGCACAAAGCAAGTACTACTAAGATGGTTTTTTTGGGTTTAAAATATTTAAACAATTCTAAAAATTACATCTTTAATGATTTTGGAACCTTTAAATATTGTTTCCCCTTAACATAATCATGAATATTGAAAATTCAAATAAAAGTTGAGCTCTAGTATGCTAAGTTAATTTGTATGTTAGCTTTATGTTGTATGTCTCCTAGTAATCAGTGTGTATAGTTTTATTGTTTGAACCTAGTATAAAACCCTCTACTTGAAGTTCATTTCCTCTAAATGATAATAAAAATGAATTGTTAAAAATTTAATTGGCTAAGTTAATTAACAAAATATAACTAAAAAACTCAAAACTAATCTTAAATCAGTAATAAATCAACTCGTGATAATTACACATTAAAATTTCATTATAATAATAATAAAATCTATTAACAACAAGATAATTATCTGGTTACTCAAGCATATGAGGTTATTAAATTAGCACCAATGAAGGTGAAATAAATCTCATGACCTTGGTTTAACAAGGACAATCATCACCAAACTAAAATAATTAGTAACAAGTCGCCAACAAACTAAACTTTGTAACCTATATCATATTCCATTGGAAGAATAAAATGCATATCAAACTCAAAATTTTAATGATTAAAATGACTAATGGAATGTAACAAGTACATAAATCTTTAATACAACTCAACTCGTTAATAAAATTCATAAGCTGGACTATCTCAAGCTATGAGGCTACGTGTCCAAAGGAGGCCTTGGTCCTCTTACTTGGTGTGACAACGCCACGAATTGATTGACGATAAATATGATAAAATTCATAAAAATCACAAACCCCTAAATGAATTCATGTAAATCTATAAAATCACAAATACCCCTTAATTTAAGTACAAATTTAAAAATCACAACTAACAAGATAAAAATTAGCAAAACATAAAACACACTCCCACAAACTTCTAAAATGATTATGAACAAAATATACCCTAATTAAGGTGAAACTAAAATAAACTATAAAATTCTCCCTCACAAACTCTCCAAAACTTAATAAAACACTAAAACCTAAACTCAAAAATTGAAAATCCCTTAATTTTAAGTAAACAAGTGAACTTGTTGGAAGAGTAAATGAACTTCAAACTTTTCCTTAGCACGATACCCTATGTCGAATTTATATGCATCTTTGTACACTTCCCTTTAATACATGTAAGGAATATAGGCTGGACTACCTCGAGCTACAATGCTACGTGTCCTCAGGAGGCCTTGTCCTCGTGTCCATTGTGACAATGCCATATACCTCATAAATTAGGGAAAAATGATTTAAAGATCTATATTAATTATCTCTTTTAAAAATTTAAAATCACCCTTAGGAACCCAACCAAATTCCTTAACCACCAAGTGTTAAACCATAAGTCAGGTATAACCTTTATTTATCTATAGGTATCATGTCAACCTCTAAAAATAAATCTATCGTAGATATAGGAAGCTTAGGTTCTTTTTCTTCTTTTTGTGGTGGGCACTAGGCCCACTTTAGTGTGTCACCTATTAGCTTTATCTCGAGTCTTAGAAATTAAAGAAGGATTAACTGACCTTGCCACCTTAAGTATTTCATCCATAATTAGGTATAGGACTGAGAATGGGCCACCCACCCCTCAATTATGTATAACCTTAGTATAAGTTAGGGCCCATGTACTTGGAATCTTCATAACCTAATAATCAAAATTATAACGTTAAAATGAAATGTTAATTAATTCACTTAAAATAACTAATTACTTAAAGAAGAGGGCTAACAAGTTAAATAATAAGAACCTGATCTTGCAACTTGAACCTCTCACCTAATCTGGGGTATTTAGGTACATTAATTTTTACACAAACTTAGGTGTTGGATAGGACACTTTTTATAGGCATCATAGTATTATCAAGGCTTATGCTCCACAGATTTATCTTCTCGTGATCAGACCCTTATAGTGTTCACTGTTGAGGAAGAGTCAGATTGAAGAGCCCATTTTATTGAGTATTTGAAGAATAGTAGGCTTCCCGATGATCTCTCTCTCGCCACTTAGAATAGAATGCAAGCTTTATCTTTTGCTTATATGAATGACACTTTATATCAATACTCTTTTGACCAAATATGGTTGTATTACCTCAGCAATGAGGAGGCTTGTAAGGTCATATGAGAGATACATGAGGGGCTTTGTGGTGCTCATTATTTCAGACTTAAGATGAAGGTCAGAATCAAACACCTTAATTATTATTGGCCGATTATTATTCATGATTATATGAAGTACACTAGAAAGTGCCATCAGTGCCAGATCTATATTTCAGTTATTCATCAACCCTCTAATCCATTACACCCCATATTATCTTCTTGGCCATTTGAGAGCTGGGGCACATATGTAGTGGGTCCTACTGACCTTCCTTCCTCTAAGGGTCATAGGTTTATTCTGGTTGCCACTAACTACTTCTCTAAATGGGCAGAGGCTATCCTCTTAAGGAAGTTAAGTTAAAGGATGTAATGCACTTCTTTTACCATCATGTTATCTACCATTTTGGTGTTCAACACCATATAATCTCTGACAACAACCCATCATTTAGAAGCATCAAAATTGCTAGATTTGTCCTCCACCATAATATTAATTGATGTTATTCCTCTATTTATTATCCTAGAGCTAATAGTTTGGCTGAGGCTTTTAATAAAATATTGGTTCACTTAATAAGAAAAATACTTGTGAAAATAAACTTGAATGGTATGATAAATTGTCTGAAGTGTTGTGGGATTATAGGATCACATATCATACTCCTACTTAGTCCACTCCATATGCTCTAGCCTTCAGGGTTAAAGCTGTCCTCCCACTTGAGGTTGAACTCCCTCCGCTACATGTGGAAGTTACCATAATTTTTCTCATAAGGATAATACTCGACTACAGTTAGAAGAACTTGATGGTTTAGAAAAGCTATACTTGCAAGCTCATCAGAATCTCAAGTTATATTATGCCCGTATGACCTAGGCATATGATTGACTTGTTTGACCTTGAGCTTTTCAGGTCGGTGATTTATTTCTTATCTTGAGTAGGCCTATCATCTCGCATTATCATCAAGGTAGTAAGTTTGAGCCTATTTGGGAAGGTGCCTTTGCCATAGAGTAAGTATATGAAGGTGATGCTTACTTATTGGTAGATGGCAATGGTGTTCATCCCATGTATATCATTAATGGCTAGTACTTGAAGAAGTACTATACTTGAGTTTCTAGATCACAAGAGGCCTCCTGTCACCACCTATAAATGTTTATCTATATAGATGTCACTTGAAAGGAACCCGCCTACTTTTCTGCAGTCCGTAGCCATGACAATTTATCCTCTACAATGTGTTGTTCATTATGCAAAGTATGAGGTTGTCCTTAAGAGTGGTATGTAAATACACCATAGAAATACTTGTGCTTATCTCTGTACTTGTACTTGTGCTTTCCCTAGTTTCACTCATCATCTCGAGTGTGATCTGGGTTATCAAAACCAATTTGCATAATTTTCATGGGTTTTCAGCATTCCCTTAGTGTAAGTCATATGATTCTTGTATATCTAAGTTATATGATTTATTTAGCTCAATGTAACTCATAAAATTTGAATATCTTTGAGTTAATTATGAGCGTTAGCTCCCCAGTTTTACTTGTCACCCCTAAGTGTGGTCTGGGATGTCAAAATCACTTATTCAAATCCCTTATGGAATGTGATACTGGGTCCATACCCAACCTATGTTAGTCAGGTGTGGTGATGTTAACTTATTATAATAATATGGGTTTCCTTCATTAGTTTCATTATGATGGTTATGCTCCCTAGTTCATTCATATGAGTTGAATGTGGACTGGGTTATCAAAGCCAATGTGCCATGCCTTTATAGACCCTATATGCAATATCTATTTCTCCTAGTTTTATTCATGTGACAAATATGGCCTAGGTTATCAAAGCAAATAGTATTTTTTCTCCTTATAGGATGGAGAAAATCTCTCATTCGAGCGAGATCGGTTTCCCTTATTATAGCTAGAACCTGATTCTATGCTCCAAAATTCATGTATCTCTCTACATTCAGCTATGTGAATTCAGTTTCCCTTGTCACAGGAGGAACTTGGCTTCACTATTTAAAGATGTTCATATTTATTATAAGTGTCATTATTACTTTCTCTCCTTTGAAGCATTTTAGGATTGCTTAGGAGATGATCCCATATTCCCTATCTTTTATGATGGGAGTGGTGTGTTCCCCGCAATTGATGTGGTACATCTTGATCTAGATGTTAACATCATCTTAATAGATTTTTGTTTTCTATTAGAAAATCAGTCCCTTGCCTCCTTAGCGACATAGTTTTCCCATTAGAACCTTATTCTTAGCTACGAGAGCGACCCTTTATTTATGATGATATTGCGTGTATCTCCCATTATTCAATATGGGTGTTACTGTTGTAGTTCTCTAATCACTGTTGATTTCCAACAAAGCCTCCATTCTTAGTTGCGAGTGTGTTCCCTCGCTACTTCGGTGTTATTCTCCCTAGTGTGAGATCACTTTCTCACTCAACTGCTTATATATCTCTCCCTATTTTAGGAAATATACATCATTCAATTATCTCCTATCTTAGTTGATAGACTTATGTGGTATAGTTTCAAGTTTATCTAAGAAATTCCACTAGCAATTAGATATTCATGGCCATGATGATTTATCCCCTACCACATGGTAACTAAGGTGCAAGCTTGGGATTTCTTGGATAGCTCATCATTCAGGGTTGTCCCCTATGCCCTTCTCCAGTTGGATTTGTTCCTCGAACTTTTATATGTTGGTGTGCAGTCGTGCTCTTTCTTCTACTTGAAGTCATGACAGCTTTACCTTGATTTCACATGAGAATATTTATATTATATGTGTGATGGTGCTTATTTATGGACAGGCCCGTATGGTACAATTTCTATAGATTCCTTTATGTAAGAAGCCCCTATTTCCACTCTTTTCTCATCACATCACTATGGGTATGTGTGTTGGTTGATGGTTGAGGTGGCTTTGGCTCTTTGTCTCACTGTTGTGAATATGATCAGATGAATATTGAGTTATCCTCATTCACTATTGTGAATATAGTCAGGTGAATGTTGGACTCTTCTTATCCTTTTTACATCACCGTAGGCACATGCGCCTAGTGATTGTTGACTGTTCTTTCCCTCTTCACATTACTGTAGATGTATGCACTGGGTGATTAGTGCGTGTTCTTATCCTCTTCACATTATTACAGGAAAATACATTGGGTGATTATTGAGTGTTCTTATCCTCTTCACATCAATGTAGGCATATACATCAGGTAATTATTGAGTACTCTTGTCCTCTTCACATCACCACAAACATATGCGTCAGGTGATTGTTGAGTGTTCTTGTCATCTTCACATCACTGTAGGCATATACACCAGGTGATTGTTGAGTGTTCTTTCCTCTTCACTTCACCATAAGGAATATGTGCCAAGTGGAGGTCATTTATGTTCTCTACATTATCACCGTTAGACATATGCACTGAGTGGAGTTGGTTCCATTTCTCTTTGCTTCAACGAAATATCTATGGTCGGGTGATTGTTATTTTTTTCCCTTACTCTTTCTCATTGTTTCAATCTGATCAAGTCAATATTGAGCCACTTCATTTATTTTTTTGATCTGTTCAGGAAAATATTGGGTTCCTTTCTCCCTTTTTATCCCGCCATTTTCATGTGATCATGTTATTAATGCTTGATTGTGTAATTTTTGTATGACTATATGGCTATTGCATGATGATATGATTATTGCATCATTACATGGTTGAATGATTATTGTATGATTGGATATTTGTTGAGTTTTCATGGTTGGTTTTTGGGTTATATCTTTCTGGAGATAGAAAGGTCAGCACCAACATGTGTGGTTCGCTTATTGCTTGCCTCACCTGTTAGGGCCCCGCTTGTTGACCTCATTTTTTGCACTTTTGCCCTCGAGCATGTTAGATCAGATAAATCGAGCTTCATCAAAATCAATTTGGTCCAAATCAGTGCCAAATGCACTGATTTGGGTTTAATTTTGTTAAATTAATTTGATCAGAATAAATTGAACTCAAATCAACTCGAACTGAGCCATATTGAGTCCAATTTGAACTCCAATCTGAATCTAAACCAAGCCAATTGATTAGGTCTTAATTCCAATTAACTTTACAAGTAATTTGAATAAGCTTCCCTTATTGGGATATTAGATCTAATGTCTATAATCGAGTTGGTAGCTATAGGGAATTTGTCTCTAATATCTATGACCTCCAACAAAAAAAGTAGTTTCCATTCATGTGTCTTCAAGCGATTGTAGCAAGAGATACAAAATGGTAGGCTTCCTCTTTGGAATTTCACATGCATTTCCTCCAGATGAGCACCAAGACCCAAGAGCAGGGCTCATTTCTTTTTGGTACGCTCCAGCCCCTGCTCTCTTTGTCTTCTCTAGTTCGCACAACTCAGAGGCCCATCGAAGCCCCTCCCTGTCTCCCTCTCTCATTCGCAAGCAATTAACCGACCCTAGCCATCTAGCTAGCCTCCTCACATCCGGCCTCCCGCCCTACCCAAGTCCGATGCCAAAGCCCAAACAGTGGGACCCGAAGCCCATAAACTTTTTGCCTTAGATAACACCAGCCTTGAGTTCGATCTCCCCAGCAGTAGGTTATTTCTTCCCTACCTCTTTCCTCTTCTTCTTTCACTTCTTCTTCTTCTTCAATCTCTTATCTTCTTCATCTCCAACCTCTTCTATTCCTCGTTCAATTTCTTCTTCCCCTCTCCTTCCTCTTCCTCTCTTATTCCTTCCTTCTTCTTCTTCTCCTTCTTCTTCTCCGCATCCTCTTTCTCCTTCTTCCTCTCCTCTGTTTTCTTTTCCTTTTTCTTCATTTTCTTCTTATTCTATTCTTTCTTCTTCTTTTGTCTTGTCTTTTTTTTTTTTCCTTTCTTATTATATTCTATTGAATAAAGCTATTATATGTTAAGTGCTACATAATGTGCATTGTGGTAGCTTTGAAGCTTCAATCATTTCTTTGTGAGATTGTTGTGGATGCATATTTGTTGTAGGTATCTCTGTTGCGAAAGGAGCTTAACTATTTGTGGTGTTGTAGTTTTTTTTTTAATTTATTATGTGATTGTCTGAATGCAGAAAGTATACTTTATTTGAGATAGCATTGATGAAGTGGTTTTAGTTCTAAGCATAAAACAAGTAAAAAATAAATATAGTTATTTATGTTATCACCTTCTCCTTCATGATGTGGTGTGTTAAGTATTTCTGATAATTATGGTTGTAATAAAAAAATGTAGAGCTACAAGGTCAAGGAGGTTTTGAAAGTCTTTACAACTACAAATGTTATTTTTTTAATAAAAATGCTAGCTATAACAAGATGAATCATATCGCTAGTATGTTGATTTACCTTTTTTTATGTTACAAAAATTTATTGGAAGTGCTCAAACTTGTTGGTAAAAGATTTAAAGCTTACACTCATAAAATCTCATGTTGCCTTTCAAAATTGCATTGCTTGAAGCAGTTTACAAACAATAAATTGACTTTGTTGAAAATACACCAAATTTGATTAACTGTTATTTGCCTAATTTCAATGATATGGATTGATTTCAACCTTGATTTACAACTTCTACACTTCTTTACCACACATTATATTGTAGATACCTTATTTGTTGTGAGAGAGAACTTCTCTAAGAAGTTGAGTATCCTTCTCTTTTCAGAAATACTTGTTAGGAGCTTTTGTCAAATTAATTATGAGATAGTGTCATTGTCATCAATCCATGGCCAATAAAATGATTCTAAAGCCCTTAGCTAGTTTAGAGGAATCCTTTTGTGTATAAATTCATGTTCAATTTATTTTATGAGTTGCTTATAGAATATTCATGTATCTTCACATTTCAATTATTGTATAAATAGTGCTTAGTTAACAAAGCCTATTTTAGGAGATTATTAAGTTGTCCATTGTGTTGATGCTAAACAACATTGCATATCATGTCAATTCATTGAAATACAACGTGTATGAAATGTTTACTTTGCATGATTAAATTTCAACGTCATATGAATACTTGATACTGAGTGAAATTGGTAAGTTTGTTGGAAAAATTTTCATATGTTTGATATTGTGGTGTAGAAGATGGTGTCTTAGCAAATTTTTGCATGATTCATGTATAATTTTCCACTATGTTGTATGTTAGCAAGTTTTCATATGCTTCATATGCAATCTGCTCCTTCATTAATCTTCCCACCCATTCGATTTAAATATTTATAGTTTTGTTAAACCTACATATGCACATATTTTACATTCCCACATCGTATTCATACCTTTAATAACGAATCTGCATGTTAATTCGTATAGAGAACATTCCATATGAGGGTTTTATTAATGATAATCGCCTTACAAAACCTTGTCTCTGTTAATTACTTCATGGTGTTAATGTTGAATACCACTTGGCATGTCACATCAACTTATAAGAAAACAATACATACAAAGTGTTTGCATCGCAAAACTGAGTTGCAATATTATATATACATTTGACATCAAGTGAATTTATAAATATATTGAAAAATTTCCTATGCATGTTCAGTGTTATATGATGTAATGATTCTTAGTCATGATAGTAAGCTCTCATATGCTCTATGTATGATTTCCCTTTGTATTCCAAAATATCAAATTTCCAAGTTCCGTGCAAGTAGACCTTCTAGTGATTCATGTATAACCTCTTTTATGCTCTATATTAGGAAACTCTTACATAGCTTTGTGCTCTAACAATGACATGCATATATTTGATAAGTGCAAATGTTGAATTGCTTATTAGTTACTTTTGTCATGCATGGTCGATGGTTGGTGGGTCATTTGCTTGGGGGCCTTATGAGAAGGTTCCTACATTTTATCGGGGGTCTGCAGATGCACCCCGGCACATCACAGTCAGGTATAATTTCTATAATTTGTTACGACTTCTCATTGTATGTTGAATGGCAACACATTGGCACACACATTGTGGATTATTATTTTACTTTCTCACCCTATGTTGTATGGTAGGATGTTTGATCAATTGGTAATATGTTAGTGCACTAACGAAGCCTTGACCTTGGGGTCCAAGGCTTACCCCCTCTATAAACCTTAGAGACCTCCACAGTCACTAGGCCTATAGTTTAGGCTCACCCATTGTGCCATGTGCATCAATATTTTCCCACACGAACCAAACACCGCTAGGATGGTTTTCTTTTTGGGTTTAAAACATTTAAACAATAATAAAATTACATCTTTAATGATTTTGGAGCCTTTAAATGTTGTTTCCCCTTAATATAATTAAGAATATTAAAAATTCAAATAAATGTTGGGCTTTAGCATGTTAGGTTAATTTGTATGTTAGCTTTATGTTGTATGTCTCCTAGTAATCAGTGCATTTAGTTTTATTATTTGAACCTAGTATAACACCCTCTACTTGAAGTTTATTTATTTTAAATGATAATAAAAAAGGAATTATTAAAAATTTAATTGGCAAAGTTGAAAGTTTATGAGGGTTGTGAAACTCTAAAGAACAAGCCCGAGGCTAACCAAGAGGGGGGGGGGGGGTGTGAATTAGTTATTTTGAAAACTTCTTTAAAACAAAAAGAGAAAAACCCCTTTTTAAAGCTTTTTTTAAATATATAAAAATAAACAATTTAGTCACTAGATGCGAAAGCAGATAAAGTTTCATAATAATAGATAAATAGAGATTTAAACCACACAATTAATCATAGAAAAATAAAAGTACAGAAATTAAAATGTGAATATAATAAAAGGAATGAACACACCAGATTTATAGTGGTTCGGTCTAACCTGACCTACGTCCACTCTCTAGAACCCTCCATTCTAAGTATTACACTAAATCTTTAATGATCTCTTTTAACCCCCACAGCTAGGCGGAGAAGCCCTTATAAAATCTCTTCCACCAACTTGGTGCGGTATAGGATCGTAATCCTTTCATAGAAAAAAAAAACCTTGAATCCCTTTCACCTTCCCTAGTGTGGCGGAGTAGCCGGGTCCTTTGACCCCAAATATATCTTCTTCTTCTCAAAATTTCCCTCAAGACAAACCTTGACAATGATTGTACTAAGGTGCAAGCCTGCCGGAGTAACTGTGTGAAACCCCCTCCAAGGATCTTCTCCCTCTCAAACTCCACCCTTTCCTCTCTTCCTTTCAAGGCTCTCTCTACAAGTTTTTTTTAGAAGAAAAATGACTCAATGCATGTCAAAGACTCTCATTGAGTCTTTTAAGAAAGCTTAAATAGAGGGCTTTAAAAAACCCTAGAAATTTAATTCTAGCGGCAAAGATCATACAGTACGATCACAGGATCGTACTATACAATTAGTTTAATCAACCTATAGTTCATCCAGGATGAATCCTGGGATGACCAAATATCATCTCTATTGATCATATAAAATGATCCAGTTCATACAAAATAATCAGAATATTAAAATTAAGCAGATTTGATTAACTAATCACAGAATTAATTTAGGCAAGACTATATACATCATACAGTATGATACAGATCATATAGTATAATTTAAAAAATTAAATTCAAAATATTTCCTAAATTATAATTAGCGGTTGAGTTTCTTAATTTCTATAGATTGTCCTGTACGATGTGAATCATATAGTATGATTAGTTTAAAATATATGAATTATCAAAGTTAGCTGTTTAGATGAGCTGATTGTATAGTACGATTAGTTCAAAATTTGAACTTCTGGTTTTGAATCAATCTCACTCCCCTGAGTGTGTGTGTGTATGATCACTAAGCTAGCATACACCCTTACAGGACTTGACTCAAAAAATAAAAAATATATTAATGAATATTACAAAAATCTTTATAGCATAACCTATTCTACCCAATCTTGAGCCTTGAATATTCGTTGGATAGTGTATGGTGTTCCTGAAATGTTAGTACACACATAAATAAATATACATAATAAATATAAGTAGACATAAGGATGTGAGTTACAATGTTTGTTATCATCAAAAAATATAAACTTATGAGCTCGAGTTGTAATAATCTCCCCCTTTTTGATGATGTTAAATATTACTGGTTGAATTTATAAATTTAAAAATATTTTCTCCTAATCTCCTCCTCACTAAGATAATTATATTAAAAATAGGAGAAAAATCAAAAAGGTTTTTTTTTAAAGATAAATAAATTTTAGAAACTAAATAACAAAAAATAGATGCTAATACAAGATGAACAGATGCAACCTAACCATAAATATAACCATACAAATATATTCTCCCCCTTTGACATTATCAAAAAGAAGAAAAATACCAAAAAAAAAAAAATGGAACGCACATAACAAACTAAAAATCATATGAACCTTGATTAGGTGGAGGTGATGGTGATGATTAAGAAGAATCAATTAATTTCAGCAAATTTTCTCAAAATGAGAAAGTTACCTCATGATTTTATTAAAAAGCTTAGTATGAAATGCATTGACAACACTTAAAGTCAAAAAGGTTAGAGATTGGAGTTTTATTCACCCAAACTCAAGCCCCTTATAGGTTAAAATCTTTTTAAATAAAAATCTAATTCAGAAAATAAATTAGAGAAGGAATTTTAATCTTCTTAATCTTCTTGCATGAAATATATCTAATAGAATATTAATATAAAAATGATGAATCAGAAATCATAATTTTCAAACTCAAATGTTAAAGATATCAATTGGCACATGAAATTTTCTAAGATTTAAAGATTTGAAAGAAAGGAGAGCTAACTTATTATGGGCTCATTTTGTACCTCTTTATCAATTTTTGGCGCACTTTATGAATTTTTCAATTTTTGATACACTTTGTGTATCTTGCAATTATTTGGCGGATATTGTGCATCTTATCATTTTGGATTCATTTTGTGCCTCTTTTCATATTTTGCGAACTTGCTTCCTTTTTAAATCTTTAAAGGAGTTTTTTTAGTTTTGAGATTATCTTCCAAATATAAGAGAAGAAGAACTCACTCTCTTATATAAAGAAGAGTAAACCACAAAGCAAAACCCAATCCATATGATAGAAATAAACAACTTGATTAAGAAAATTTGAAGTAGATTCATTGACTTGCAAAAAATATTCATATAAGATAATGAAATGTAGGAAGATGAATCAGATCTCTATTTTTAGGTCCAATTTTTACTTTGAAATAGATTTTGATTCAAAAAGAAGTTTCATCACTAAAGGAGCTAGAGGAAGAGAGATAGACATCAATTTCTCTTTCTTTAACTGTTCAAGGAAGTCAATAATCACTTACCAAAAAATTTAAGTAAAAAGAAGATAAATTTTTCATTTTAAAAAAATATAATTAGAGAGAAGTGATTGATTCTCTTATGTAAATACGATGTGAGATGTGATTTGTGTATGATGATCAGAGAGTGTTCTTAAAAATATACATTAAAAATAAAATTAAAAATTACAAACATAAATATCTTACTAAACTTTATACCTTATTATCTTGCTCCTGGTCTGATGATTCAAAAGCTAAGTTTGCCTAGGAGATCTTTTACTTTTTATCATTTATCCTAATTACAATTGGCTTATTTTTACCCTTTTCCTTTGCAAGAAGAGTTTTTAAATTAGGGCACTCATTTTTCATATGTCCGGATTTCCTACATCCAAAGTAAAAAATGTAAGAGGCAATCTTAACATTCTTACCATTTTTACATTTATTCCACTTTTATTGATGCTTATGCTTATGCTTTAGAAGACTTTCCAATTTGCTTGTTATTGATGCTAACTCTTCACTTTCATCATCTACTAAGCCACTTTTATCTATGTCTTCAGCTTTTAGCACTATAGTTTCACATGCATCCAAAAGCTTTTGACCCAAACTTTGCTTGTAGATAATGAGTGAGCCAATCAGATTATCAATAGAATATTCATTCAAATTTTTTGATTCATAATAGCAACGACTTTGGCATCAAACTTATCAAGTAGAATAATGTTGAATTTTGTTAACCTTTTCAAAGTTTGAAGTTTCTCTACCTGAGGCATGTAAAGATGTTATTATCTGAGTAAATCTAGCATACATATCTGAGATAGTCATAAGGTTTCATGCTGAAAAGTTCAAAGCCATGTAGTAGAATGTTCAACTTGGATTGCTTGACTTCACTAGTATGTTTGTATGTAATGCATAGTTTATCCCAAATTTTCTTGCCAGTAATACATATAGAGATTTCATATAATCTTCAAAATTTAAAGCACAGAAAAAATAGTTCAAACATTTAGCATTCAATTAAGCATTGATTTGTTCTATTCTACTCCATTCAATAAAAGGAATATCAATTTTAATTCCATCTATAATACGTGACGGTGCAGATTAATCAATTTAAATCATATACCGCATTCGATAATCAATTGATTGCAAAAAAGTAGACATGCAAATTTTTTAAAAATTAAAAGAAATATTTTCAAATAAAGGTAGTCGTGTGATTGAATATCCTTCCGTAATATAACGATTACCAAAGTCAACTATAGATCTTTTTTCAAAACTTAATTTATGAATCCCGCTCTGATACCACCTGAAAGTTCGTGAGGGTTGTGAAACCCTAAAGAATAAGCCCGAGGCTAACCGAGGGGGCGCAGGGGGGGGGTTGAATTGGTTATTTTAAAAACATCTTTAAAATAAAAAGAGAAAAACCCATTTGTAAAGCTTTTTCAAATATCTGAAAACAAATAATTTAATCACCAGATATGGAAGCCGATTAGTTTCATAATAACATATAAATAGAGATTTAAACCATATAATTAATTATAGAAAAATAAAAGTACGGAAATTAAAATATAGAAATAATAAAAGAAATGAGCACACCTGATTTATAGTGGTTCAGTCCAACCTGACCAACGTCCACTCCCCGTAACCCTCCGTTCCAGGTATTGCACTAAACCTTTAGTGACTCTTCTTTAGCCCCCACAGCTAGGCGGAGAAGCCTTTATAAAATCTCTTTCACCAACTAGCTGCGGTAGAGGACCGTAATCCTTTCACAGGCAGAGAACCTCGAATCCCTACCTTCCCCTGTGCGGCAGAGTAGCCAGGTCCTTTGACTCCAAAGAGATCTTCTTCTTCCTAAAACTTCCCTCAAGATAAATTTTGACAATGATGGTACTAAGGTGCAAGCTTGCTGGAGCAACCGTGTGAAACCCCCTCCACACTCCCTTGAAACCCCCTCGAAGGATCTTCTCCCTCTCAAACTCTATCCTTTCCTATCTCCCTTTCAAGGCTCTCTCTTTAAGTTTTCTCCAAAAGAAAAATGGCTCAATGTATGCCAAAGACTCTCACTGAGTCTTTTGAGAAAGCTTAAATAGAGGGCTTTGAAAAACCCTAGAAATTTAATTCTAGTGGCAAAGATCATATAGTACAATCACAGGATCGTACAGTATAATTAGTTCAATCAACCTGTAGTTCATCTAGGATGAATCCTGGGATGATCAAATATCATCTTTATTGATTATACATTATGATCCAATTTGTGCAGTATTATCAGAATATCAAAATTAAGCAGATTTGATTGTCTAATCACATGATTAATTTAGGCAAGATTATATATATCATGCAATATGATACAGATAGTATAGTATGATTTGAATAAAAAGTAAAATTTAAAATATTGCCTAAATTATGATTGGTGGCTGAGTTTCTTAATTTCTATAGATCGTCCTGTACGATGTGAATTATACAGTAAGATTAGTTCAAAATATATGAATTACCCAGGTTAGTCGTTTAGATGAGCGGATCGTATAGTATGATATAAATCATATACTATATTTAGTTCAAAATTTAAACTTCTGGTTTTGACTCAATCTCACTCCCCCTGAGTGTGTGGGTGCATGGTCACCAAGCTAATATACACCCTTATAAGACTTGACTCAAGAAATTAAAAATATATTAATAAATATTATAAAAATCTTTACAACATAACCTATTCTACCCAATCTTGAGCCTTGAATCTTTGTTGGATGGTGCATGATGTTCTTAAAATGTTAATATACATATAAGCAAATATATATTGCAAAAATAAGTAGACATAAGGATGTGAGCCACAATATTTGTTATCATCAAAAATATAAACTCGTGAGCTTGAGTTGCAGCAAAAGTTAATTAACAAAATATAACTAATAAACTCATAACTAATCTTAAATCACTAATAAATCAACCAAAGTGATAATCACACATTAAAAATTTATTAAGTAACAAACATAAAATCTATTATTATTAAGATGCTTATCTGGTAACTTGAACCGATGAGGCTATTAAGTTAGCTCCAAGGAGGATAAAATAAATCTCATGACCTTGGTTTAACAAGGACAATCATCACCTAACTTAAATAATCAGTAATAAGTCACCAACAAACTAAACTTTATAACCTCTACCATATTCCATTTGAAGAATAAATGCATATCAAATTCAAAATTTCATTGATTAAAATGACTAATAGAATGTAACAAGTGTATAAATCTTTAATACAACCCAACCCATCAATGACGTTTATAGGCTGGACTTCCTCAAGCTACGGGGTTATGTGTCCTAAGGAGGTCTTAGTCCTCATGCCCATTATGACAACGCCACGATCCGATTAATGATAAAATTTGATAAAATTTATAAAAATTACAAACCCCTTAATGAATTCATATAAATCTATACAATCACTAATACCCCTTAATCTAACTTCAACTTTAAAAATCACAACCAACCAAATAAAAAATAGCAAAACATAAAATACACTTCCACAAAATCCTAAAATGATTATGAACTAAATCTACTTTAATTAAGGAGAAACTAAAATAAATTAAAATTCTCCCTCACAAACTCTCCAACACTTAAACACTAAAACCTAAACTCAACTGAAAATCCCTTAATTCTATGCAAATTAATGAACTTGTTGGAAGAGCAAATGAGCTTCAAACTATACCTTAGCACTATAACCCATATCAAATTTATATGCATCTTTGTACACTTCCCTTTAATACATCTTAGGTATATAGGCTAGACTATCTCGAGCTATGGGGCTACATGTCCTAAGGAGGCCTTGTCCTTATGCCCGTTGTGACAACGCCACGTACCTTACAAATTAGGAGAGAAGGGTTTAAAGATCTTTATAAATTATCTATTTTAAAAATTTAAAACCACCCTTAGGAACCCAACCTAATTCCTTAACCACCCAAGGGTTAAACCTTAAGTGAGGTAGAACCTTTATATATCTATAGGTAGTGAATTTTTTATTCTCATGTCAACCTCTAAAATTAAATCTACCTAAGTTATAGGAAGCCTAGGGTCTTTTTCTTCTTTTTATGGTGGGCACTAGGCCCACCTTAGTATGTCATTTATTAGCCTTACCTCGAGTCTTAGATGACCAAGGAAGGATTAAATGACCTTGCTACCTCATAATTATTTCAGCCTTAATTAGGTGTAGGATCGAGGATGGGCCACCCGCCCATCATTTCTTTATAACCTTAGTATAAGTTAGGGCCCATGTACTTAGACTCTTCATAACCTAATAATTAGAATTATAACCTAATATCAAATCTTAATTAATTCATCTGAAATGACTAATTACTTAAAGAGAAATTTGAGGACTAATAAGTTCAACAATAAGAACCTGATCTTGTAGCTTGAACCTCTCACCTAATTTGGGGAAGTTAGGTACACTAATTTTTACACACACTCAGGTGTTGGATAAGACATTTTTTTATAGGCATCCTAGGGTAGGGTGTAGGTAGGATAACATTTTCTACTTTCTTTTTTTTACAGTTTGCATATGTGATGATGTGTTTTGGCTTGGATTATTTTTTGGTTACTTTTTTTTTGTTTTGTGGATTGATAAGTGGGTACTTATCGTTAAGTGATTAGAATATTTTTTTAGAGATAATTTCTGCCTGTGGCCATGTTCCCAAAGGGCAGATTAAAAAAATGCATAAATAATTATTATAAATATGTTTACTAATAGGTACTGTGAGGAATGCTAAAGATGTTGGGAATGTGGTCCTAGGACTAGGTTTGAATGTTAATGTCATGATTATTATAGTTGTGTTAACCTTTATTTTGTAGGGTGATTATGTAATATTTATTTTATAAAAAATATAATTTTTATTAGAAAAGCTTTATAGTTGTGTGGGCATTTTAGAAGGCAGGAAGCCAAATAGGTGGAGATCGATCAAGGCTCCAAACATTATCTCATTTTAGTATAGATCTAGGCTGAGTTGTAAATATGATAGAGCTTAGTTACCCCTTTTTTATTTTTCTGGGGTGTATTGTAGAACCTAGTTGCATTCATGGTCATTAATTATTATTTATTATTTAATGATTGGTGTGTTTACTTTGAGTGCACATTAGAATTGCATGCTTTTTTTAAATTTCTTACTTTGTTTTTCTTGGAGGTGGCTCGGACGGAGTCAACGTTAGGCTCTTTAGCATGTTAATTTTTTTATAAAATTAAAAATTGCTTAATCAAAATAAAAAAGAACATAGGATCTAAAATCAACACATTTTTCAAAAACTAATGCATGATCCCTTGTGGGCCACTTTTTAACATGTAATTAATGTTTCAAATCATGTTCACTTCATAGTGACTAATGGCTATTCTTGATTAGCCCTACCCATGCATGCATAGCCTTAGTCAAAGCATGTAGATTTTTTTTTTATAATATAGAGGGATAGTTCACTTTGCATAATATAGTACTCATGGTTGGGCTTGATGCCAATTTCTCTTCTATGCCTCCCACCACTCTTGCATATGCATAAGACTGAATTTTATAGATTTAAAATGCTAGGTGGAGTCTATCTGGTACCCCTTTTCAAGCAAGGTGGTAAATCTAGGTTGTGGCTACTTAGATCCCTGGTGGGATTCAAGTTATAAGTCCCCTCGCAGTGTCTTACATTAGTTGGGGGGGGGGGGGGTTTAGTACTTGGAGTATGATACATCCCTTTTGTAGATGTGGGATCAAAGGCTAGAAGTATACATATATTGATGCATGCCTTATCATTAGGTAGGTTCTCCATTCTCTGGAGGCTATAAATCCCACACATCAGTATCATATGAATGATGTTGCCTCCATTTTTCTCTCACACATGCTTTGAGTGTGATGTCTCCTCCCTTAATTTCTCCTTCTTTAACTGACTGAGTGACTATATAAGCATTATGTGTCGAATAGCCTGATTGAGCCTATCTTCCCTTGGATTAGGAGAGCCTAGATATTCCATTATGCGCCAAACCCTGAGGAGAATAATATAGTGTCCCTAATTAAGAGTATTCCTAAGTTGAGGCCTAATATGTAATTAATCAAGGGGGCTTGCACTCATGGGAAATCGACACCCACATCAAATAAACCTTATTTGAGCTGATGTATTAGATAGGAGAAATCTCATCATTATTGAGTTATGCATATTATTATCCATCGAGATGTATACATGAAAGCTACTATTCTCTATATATAATCATATACATAATTTCATCTGCTCTCCCATCAGACTGCTTGCGTAGAGTATAAAGGTCTACAATTATTTTGTCCTGCGGGATAGTGCGATCATACCCTTTGCATTCTGACCCTCGTACACAACATCCTTTTGGAGACCCACACCTTGTTCAAACTCGATTTGAGTAGATTCAAGCTTTTTAAAGCTATGTTCGAGCGCGAGCTTGTTTAGAAAAGGCCTGTTCGAGCTTAATTCGATTTAAGCTTATCGAGCTGCTTATTTAGCCAATTAATGAGCCGCTCGTTTAGCCAATCATCGAGCCTTTTTTAACAAAATAAATTTTTTAATTGTACAGCTAGCCATCTATTAAGTCGCTCGTTTGGCCGACCTGCCCTCCCACTGAAGAAAACCGTCGCGTTCCTGGTAACAATTGCGTACATATTTTAAATTTTATAGAGCAAATCTAAGAAACTTAATACCGAGGTCGGACTAAACCATATAGGGGAGAGAAAAGAAGAGGCACTAACTGAGGTGGGCCATGGGCAATGCTAAACCGTAAAATGTGAAGCGGGAAAATGGGAGAAATTAAGTATTATATTTCTAGTATTTATTTAAAAATACTAACAATATTTACTACTAATAATATATCTTTTTAGTAATAATAATAATATCACTGTTAATATTTATTTTAAAATAAATTATTAAATTAGTTAAATTAATTTAATATATTTATTTTTAATACTATTTATTTATTTCAAGCTAATTTGAGCCTAACACGATCCTTAATTGAGCTCTAATTGAGCTTCTTAACAAGCTTGTTCATGAGCTTTAATCGATACTATTCGTGAACATAAACAAACCGAATGACAACCTGTTCAAGCTCATTTATTTAGCTATTGAGTAATGATCAAAAGTATTCAAACTCATTCATTTAGCTCATCAAATGAACATGAACGAGCTCTTATTGAGCTGAGCCACGAGTAGCTCATCGAACGCTCGATTCATTTATAGCTCTATTGCCAACTGCCATTGGATCACCGCCTTATCCGTCGGACTTCTGCTAGACTGTTGTCAGACTTCTGCCAACTCTCCAAACTATTGTAATTCCATCACCTCTAAGTCAAGGGATGGGTCAACCTTTATAATTCACTCAAATTTAGTGGAATCTTTTCACCTAAGCGAGGCCCCGTGATTTTTCCCTTTTTGTGTTTTTCACGTAAAAAATATATGATGTTTTGTTGTTCTCTCTCTCTCTCTCTCTTAAATTACCTGTTTATGTGTTGGATATTCATGTATAGCTAAGATGAAAAATTTACTCACTCTACCGCCTCAACTATTTTAGTCCGCAACAAATATAATTAGCATAAAATAACATATCTAATGATATAATTATGAAAATAATATATTTAAATATATTTTACAATAATATTAGCAATCAATTTTAAGATGAAATAATTATTTAGTACATAATTACTAATTATTATAATTTATGTAAATAATATATACTAATAAATTTAATAAATAGAAAATAATTCCAATTAAATTATTAAAAATATATAAATAAATTTAGAATAATAATGAAATAAAGTAAATTATTTTTATTAAAATTTTTAATATTCTTGAAATTTTTAGGAAAATAATAGCTCAGTCATGTATAGAAATTTCTAAATGCAAAGACTAAAGTATTTTATGAAATCTTGCACTTTGCTTTCTTTAAATATTATATTTCATCATTTCAAGCTCAAAATGCTAGCTACAAAGGGTCCAAGTGCCTAGTTGATCACTTCATAATAATATATATGTAACATATATAAGCAATAGCTAACTATTAGATGACGTCACATATAAATTTTGTTGAATCCAGATTTATCCCATGAATGATGTCCAATCATACTTTATTAACCTACCTGTGAGCTGAGGTCATGTGTGTGAGGATGATGAAGGCAGAAATAAAGATGGGAAGAGAGATAATGAATTTGGACATAATCTTTGTTATCCTAACTAAAAATACAAGAATGAGAGAATGCAAGTGCTCTATCCTGCTGAGCTTAAGCTAAATTAGAGAAAATAACATCTCTCTATCTCTCTCTATTTCATCGTGTCTCCTCCACTCCTCATATCGTATTTCTCTTTTGATATCTTTTGTATTGTATCTCATATTGTTCTTGTATCCCCCTCCACCTAATTATAGGGCTTAGAGAGTTATAGCAGAATATGCGTATGGAGTACAAGAGTTGTACTATCAATTTTTGATACATCTCAGTTGAATATATCAAGTGGTTTGACAATCTTGTGGGAAATGATATAGCTGAGATATGCCCCTGGGGGTTTGAAGATCGAGCTAGTATGAGTTAGGAAGCCAGTCTGATGTCGCCCTACTAAAGCGAGAGGGGGCAAGTGATGATTTGATGTTGATATTTGAGCTCAATGATGATCAAATTATGATAGATGTATTGTGGGTAAGATGCATGTATTTAGCTTGATTTTTAATAAGTATTGTATTGAAGACTTGACTTTAGCCAAGATGAATAAGGACTTGTCCGACTAAGAGAGGAACTTTTGAGGTCACCCATGCCAGGGAGGGTGACTACTTGAAGGAAGTGGTTGGAGAAGGTTTATCCTCCAGTGATAAGCTCCTCCCATCTCCTAAGTGAGTCCCTCAAATGGGCTATCCAGAGTGAGCTCTCCTTGTACGTGAACCGAACGTAACATGTAAGATACTGGTGAGAGGGTACCTATATAAGAAGTCATGAGTGTAAATTTAGTTCCCCAATTTATTTGACCATTTAATCATTAGATGTAGAAAAGGTTAGAAAATTGAATCATAAATCAGAGAAAAGAGCATAAATAAGTGTGAATTTATGGCATTGAATCTTCGGTAACGTACGTGTATAACTTGAGATCGAACAATCTGGTCACCTTGTTTCTCTATAAATACTGGCTTTGAGCCTAGTAGGTACTTGCTTTTACTTCCAACTCATGAGCCATATATGAATTTGTCATGATTCATCTTTCCTCTCTTCTTGGTGTTCATGCTTCCAAGAAAGCTACCTTCAAGGGAGCGCGAGCTGCCTTCAAGAGAGTGCGAGCTGCCTTTCATATGGAGGCCTCAAATGTGGAAGACTATTCCAAGTAAGGCTATTATTGGAGTGGAGGTGTGAGTATCCATGGACTCAGCGAACCTTACCACTGGTCCTCTGTTGAAGAAGACGTGTGCTGATATTGGGAATTTGGTTGTCATTAAGGATGATTGGTCATCTAAACTTGTGAGGACGAAGGAGATAGTTGCTCTTATTGCTCTAGCTATGATTGGTGAATATGAAGGGCTTTTGGATGAAGGGATGAACCATTCCTTTCCTCTTGAGAGTACATAAGAATGTATGGGTGAACCCACTTTGAAGGAGGTGAGTGTCCTAGAGTGGGATGTAATTGTTGGTGATATATCAACTGCTACTAAGAAGATTGGTGAAGAGGTTGCTGATGAGTGGATTGGGGGCAAGATCGTTGAGCAACCATTAAATTCGTCCACGTATACCTTATTCTCTAACCTCACCCTTCATATGGAGCAAATTTCATCAAAATAGGAAGGTTGGTAGCCTTGGAGTCAGTAATTAAGACCAGGGATGCTAGCGAACCCAAGATTAATGGAGAGGGTATTGCCTTTGTAGGCAATGTCAATCTGAGAGGTATGGTGGCCTCATCGACTGATCATATGATGGCTGTGTGGAGCCGTGTAAACTCGATGGAAGCTAAGTTGTGTACGATGCTTAGTTAGACTAAGCATGAGGGATTCCTTCAGGGTGCACATTATATTGTTGAGTAACAAGATGGGATAATTAGTGTCGAGTATGGCAAAAGATCTTATTTTGGTGTGCTCTAATGTAGTTGTTGTATGGGCATATTCTTTTTTTTTTTAAATCATGTATTTATCTGTGAACTCGAGAGCGATTTCTCTTTTTGAATAAAATCTTTGGCTTCTTAAAATGACCAACAAAAAGAGAAAACAAAAACCTTTTTTTAATAAAATCTCATCAAATAGGATGATGCGGCTGGCGTGCCATTAGGGTGTCAACTTATGACCCGACCCAAAAACTTGACCCAAACCCGACCCAAAAAATCTAGTTTAGGTTCGACCCATTTAACTAACGGGTTGGGTTCGGGTTCAGGTTCTAATTTCCAATCCATTTAAAAAATTGGTTGGGTATGGGTTAACCCGCTAACCCAAGAATAACCTAAAAATGACCCGGGTGCTCAGCCCACACCCACCCACCACTTTTGCACTAGCAGACCCGCATGTGGTACCGCTGTAGGCTCAGCTCTATAATGCATCACGCACCTTATGCATCCTACTCCTCCCACCCACATCACGTGCCATATCCGTTGCCTCACTCCCGCCCGCTGCCGCACTACAGGTTTCCACTGTGTCCCGCTTCCACTTGCTGCTCACACCACACTACATCTCTCTCTTGACTGCTTGACTACATCTTGTGATTGCGTAGGCCCGCACAACACTACATCTCACTCAGCAGGACTCGACCTACGCTCTAACCTGCTCTCTGCTCCCCTGGGTTTGTAGGTTAGGTAGGGTTGACCCAAATTTGTGGCGGGGCGGGCGGTCGGGTCTGGGTTCAACTTTCTGACCTATTTTTGTAATCAGGTCGGGTTCGGGTCGGAGTAGTAGAGGGATGGTCAGTTTTGGGTTGGACCCGAACCTGACCCAAAAACCCATCTTGACACCCCCTACCTGCCATGAATTATGAGAATTATTACTGTAATGGTTGGGAGTAAGTGTGATTAGATTCCTCAAATCTTGTAATAATGAGAGGGAATGACATGATCTCTCACTTTGAATTTGATTTGAGAGCTTTTAATATTCGTGTACTAGGTTTGGACTATAAATAGGAGAGGTAGGGTCCTGAGAATGGGATTTTTACTTTGTCTCTTATGCTTCTTCTATTCTTGAATACCTCTGCTGATATGTATGATTTGTGCAAGTTTGCTAGTAAATTCCTTAACGAAAAGGGTTACCTAATACTCACCTTGCAAAAAAGTATGCTGAATATGTTTTCTATGCTTTTTATTTTATTCATGTCGATGACTCTATGAGGTTGGTGAAGAAAGATGAGCGTATTAATGTTGTGCTGGATGGGGGAATTGGTTATTCTTGTTGATCACTTGGCATTGGGGTTGTGATTCCTTTTATATGTTGAGATAGAGAAAATTTTGAATTTATGGAGTCGTTTTAGTTCCACTTTTGCCAAATTTTGTTATGGCGATTGTGTTATTTGCTTCTTTTCAATGCGGCTTGCCATGGTTATTAAACTTGTTTAGACATGTTTTCACAGGGAAGGCATCCCAGGAGTGCTTTGTCTAGTTCTCTTATGCATTTGGCAAGACTGTTGGTCTGTAAAACAAGGTACAAGGCTGGAAGGTGAAGTTTGTAGTTATTTTGAGTTTTCCTGACTAGAATGTGCCGACTACTAGGACATTTAAAAGAGAGTGAATCTTGTTCATCCACTTAAAGTACTCACAAGATGAAGGATTAATTGACCTTTTGTGGTTAGTGAAAGGAGTGCTTTGTCTAGTTCTCTTATGCATTTGGCAAGACTGTTGGTCTGTAAAACAAGGTACAAGGCTGGAAGGTGAAGTTTGTAGTTATTTTGAGTTTTCCTGACTAGAATGTGCCGACTACTAGGACATTTAAAAGAGAGTGAATCTTGTTCATCCACTTAAAGTACTCACAAGATGAAGGATTAATTGACCTTTTGTGGTTAGTGTGTGTATAAGGTATTATGCCATCCAAATGAGGAAACTCCTATGAGCTTTGAAAACATTGTATTTATATAATTTACTAAAATGATCATTGCAACACTCCTTGCTGTTACTCGTGATCAAAATTATCTTAAATTTGAAGAGAAACACAATAGTTTTGATGTGTTTGTTTACCTTCTTCAAGAGACTGACATAGACTTAGGTAATTTTTTTAGGGAAGATGCTAAAAATCTCTTTGTAGGCTATTATGAGTTGGAGAATTATACTAGAGCTATATTTAGAATGATTCACAGTAAGTGGTACCAAAAGGATGAGTTTGTAGAACCACTTAAGAGTTAAGTCCTTTAAATACATCATAATGACTCCAAACTTGTCTGCATTCAAAAATTCATGGAGGGTCATCATGGCCTCAAATCTAAAGAGGTGTTTTGATGGGTAAATCAAAACTTGATAAGAGACCAATAAGAATTTTTAACATTTTTGTGGGATTGACTCCTCAAGGATCTTAATGGCTAATGATCTATGGATAGTGGAGCAAATATTTCACAAGAGCTAGAATCTTCCTACCTAGTAGGGAGGATATCCTATAAATCCTTAATTCAACTCTTTAGTTGGTTTGGAAAAATATTAAGCTATCTTGCCATCTCCTTTGATATGATTACTATGAGCTTAGCCTTTAGTTGCAGAGCTACTTCATTCATAACCACTGAAATATGTGCCTCTCACATGACAACAAAATCTCTTTGCCTTATTATCAAAATTAAGTCGAGTTATCAAGATTAAGCTCAACTCATTGAACTATACTTTTTCATGTACTCTAATGCCATTGAAATTTCTCTATGGATGTTTAATAAGGCTTAACTCCATACTGGACAAAAAATTTCATATCTCATGCTTCTCACCCATATTTCTTTTCTTCATACATACCATATCACCATAAGAGTAGGACTTTTACTTTATATGCCTCATATTGCACCTATCTTTACCATATATATATTTATTTAAAGAAATATGCCCAAAAGTTTATTTTGGATGAAAATTATCAATGTGATAGTAATATAAGGTGTAGTGCAGAATAATAATTTGTGCAATAACCTTTAAATAATATTTCAGGAGTCATTATAAGTCCAACTTATAAATCATCTTTACTATATCATAGATACTGATGTGCTCTAATTATAATAATTTTTTTCTAATTTTATGACTAATGTAGATATGAAAACAAGAAGCTTTCTTATTTAATTACAATTTCCTAAGAAATAGACACATGTTGGTACAAATAGATTTTTTGGGCTGTTAAGAGTTCATTTTACAAATCGATTTCACCAAAGCATTCTAGACATGCTGAGCTATTTAATGGATACTTTTTTTATATAATTTTTGGATCATTGAATTTGAAAATATAAAAGAATTTGTATGAACTTTGTATTTAAAACTAAACAAATGGCATAATTCCATTTGTATGCTTAAAATATTTTATTATAAAAATCTTTATCCACTTAATTGAATTTATCCAAAGCCATTTCCCTTTTCTCATTTCATTTAATAGAGAAGAAACAAGGAAAAATGAGAAGAAAAGAAAGAGGAGATGAGAGAAAACTTAGGGCTTAGGGTCGTAGGTCCAGTTGGAAAATTTGCCCATCTCAAGGCGGACTATTGTTACCCTACCTCTGATTTCAGTCATTTTGCTTATTTTGTTTTTTTTATTTTGATTTGATTAAAATTTACAACAGTTGTGATATCTCAAACTTGTAGCAAAATTCCACTAGTATTTTTTAATATGTTATAGCTTTAATTATTTTGCACATAATGATAGGAATATATTAAATTTTTCTTAGGTATTTTTGTATTTTTAGAAAAAAAAACCGATGATTTGAGATATTTAGATAAATAAGAAAATTGGATAAATAATTATCAAAACTTTATAATACCAATGCATAACATATATACTTGTTATAATTCATCAATTGTGGACATGTACATATACTAATTTTTTTTATGAATATCACTAGTCATTATTTATATGTACATTTTATATACACTAGATTGATGTAATGAGCAGAATATTGATCATAATATTACTTGTTTAATATATATATATATATATATATTACTTAATTGACATGAAATGATTTACATAAGATATAGGCTATAATTGATACAAGTTTTTGATAAGTCTGATAAAATTGATACAAATGCTTTTGATATATATAAAAGACATAATTTATATGATATACAAGCATAGCATAGACACTGTATGACATGCATATAATAACAACATGTGTATTGATGTAATAAAATATTATATAAACTATTTTTGTAACTATTGGGTATAAGATTGACAGAACTTACTGATCACTACTTACTTAGCTACTGATTATTGATTGAATTGTATTGCTTATATGATATAAAATTTATCACATTGATTGTCACATATTTTATAATTATATGTTCATATTTATATTGACTAAATGATTACATGCATATTATTTATAGTATGTTGTATTAATTTTAGTTTTAGGTTCTAGTAACCTACTGAGCTGTTAGCTCACTATGTGATTTTACATATTTTCAACAAGAGGTCAGGATTTACTGGAGAGAACAAATCGGAGATTCATGTTTCATTTTATTCATGTATTTTTTTTTATTTTTATTCTTTTGTAGTTAGGAGCTTAGAAAGTTTAAATGAATGTAATGATTAATCTCCTTACTTTTATATATGAATTTTGAAAGATGAATATAATTTTATATTTTGATGTATATAATTTTTAGTTACTTTTGTTGGAATGATTTATGATGATAAATTTATAGAAGCTCTGGTTGATTAATTAAAAGATTAAAATAGACAATTCTTTCAAAATTTAATATTGAGATGTTACAATTTGAATGTTCAAATGGTTGAAATACATGTCTTCCAATTGCCATCACCACCCTCTTAAGCAACATATCTCTCTATTTCACACCAAGTGATCCATCTATCGCAATGTTTCTTGTGAGCCCTAAGGTTAGTGTTCATTTTTTTTTCATTATATAAATATGAATGCAATTATCACATCTTCCAACATTGATAATCCTAGTTATAATGGATAGGATACAATAGGAAAATCATATGTTTAAAAATGAATAAGGTTCAAACCTTATATTTAGTGTTCGAACCATGTACGAACAACTATTTTGACCTAGGGGTTCAAGTATTAGATGCAAAACTAGCTTCAAAGAAGATTTGAACTAGGAAAAAAGTTACAAAAAAATATTTGAATCATGCTCGAACCCTTTTTGAACCTCATTCAAACACACCTCTTACTCTTTTAAATTATTGTAACATAACAGGCAGGCCGAAGTTGTATAATGTAGATATAAATGCAACAACATAGCTACTTGAAGATAGAAGAAAGTTAATAAAAGATATGCAAAAAATATTAAGAATTAATTCCTCACAAGATAATATGAAAAATGTTCCAATAAAGGTCGGGTTATGACCTTATTTAGAGGAGGGTTGAATATTAAGTTTGAACTTAGTTTAAATGAGGTTCGCACTGTATGATAATGATTCGAATGATGTTAAAAGGTTCGACCAATGTTCAGAACTCATTACAAATTCTTTCCTCGTTCAAAATTTCATTGAACCTAATTAAATCAGCAAATCTTCGTCAATAGTGTGCAAATTTATAGCTAATGACTTTAAAACTCGTGCATTGTTAGAATGCACACTTGAAAAAAAGTATTCATCTAAAAGAACCAAATGATCACGCTAAGTTGCATTGAAACACATGCAAATACATTAAGATATATATTTTGTGGTTCGACATTAACGCACACGGTTATCAAGAGAACCATGCACTAGCCTCATAAAAAGAACGAATGCACCAAACCAAATGAAGGGGGTATTTCTTTCTTCTATTTAAAATGCATCCAACAAATACAATACGGAGGCGCGAACATATGAGCGCATAAGTACTTCGCAAAATTTAGTAGAATTTGAAAGTACATCTTACACAGCTCATCTTGATCTGTTGATTGAGAGTTTTAACTATCAACTAAAAGATCATGTGTTCGAGTCTTAGATATGCGATGTTTGTGAGTGTCTTAAATTGACCTAAATGCACATGTTGAACAACAAAGTTATGAAACAGGACAGAAAGCTTGTCATATGCTGAAAAGCTGGAAAGATGCAGTACTATAACTGAATCAAAGAGAGGAAAGAGTAGTGGAAGGGAGAGCGGCTGAATCCATCCATTAAACCATAAATGAAACAAATCTTTGGTTAAGTGGGTAGGATAGGCGCTAACGCTCAACTCCTTTCAAGAGGACCACTCAAATCTGGATGCTAAGTATCATATAATAGGTAAAAGAACCGTGACTGACGAATGTTGTTTGTGAAGAAAAATCAGTAGAGTAAAACAATAGTACATAACGTAGCAAAAAAGCTAGAATAGACCCAGTTTCATTCATTAATAATCCAGAAATGCTAACGGCTACTCAGTTAATTTGATACTTCTTAATCATAGAGATTACAGAGAAAAGATAACAAGCGTTAAGACAACACGCCCACGTATCAGTGCCAAGGGAAAGCTTAAAAAGCGTAAATAATGCAACCTCTGAAGATGAACCAAACATAATCTATTATATCCAGGTTACGGTACCCTGCAATCCGAACTATAAACCGTCTAGTGAAGTTCAAGATACTGATTGCCAAATGCTATCATCTGCAAGTCAAACAGCAGCACAATCCCAATAAAGTTCACTGCAAAGAACAAAATTATAAAAATTAGTAATTCAAAGATAGAAAGCAAAGCATCAAGATTGGAAAGAAATGAAATGTGAATAAGTTCTGCAAAATTAGTTTAGAATGGCTAGATTGCTAGAGCATTTAGCTTGACAGCACCATGGTTATTTTGAAGAGAATTTTCAAAGGTTCAAAAAGATTTTGGTTTTGCTTTAATTGAATCAAGTGAAGGAGATAAATCTGAAGCCATAGATTTGAGTTTTCTTTTTATTTCCTTCCACTCATAATTCCAGCATCCATAGCATAGCTGACCAATATAACTATATAGATAGGATATGATTCAGTTTCTTAGAGGAAAAATATGAGAATGCAGCTAAGCTGTATAACGATTAAAATAAGGGATGCCGTCCTGACTAGTTCAACATGCAGCACCTAAACCTGCACCCTTAACCAGTGCAAAAGTTGCTTTGAAATTCACTGCATGTCAACAAGATAACGCAATTTGAATTGTAAATAAATAGTATTACTAGCGGCAAAATCAGGAATTAATACTTTCTATCCTGGCAATATGTATCATTAAAATGCAATAAAGAGTTTCTCCTTAAATTTCTTGTTTCTTTTGGTAATGAGGATCATAATTATACCTGCTGTTGCTGATAATTTGCATATCCTGGATAATTTCCATATGCATACATGTTCGGATCCTGAGGAGCTTGAGCATACCCATATGCTTCATAGCTTTGTCCATACCCATAGTAGTTTCCGTTCCACTGATTAGTGTCCTGCTGCGGCTGCAAGAGCCCACAAATATATCCTTTAGCTCCACAGTAAAAAAATAAAAAGTTCTAAGTATAGCATAGCATCATGAACATATTTAACCTGCTTATTTGGACTACGACCCCATGAAAGCCGCATCTTTTGCCCACCAAGCTGAGTTCCCTGCAACATCATTAAAGCTTCCTCTGCAGAAGCTCTGCAGAGCATATAGAAAATATAAAAACTTATCTATCATCAAGAAATATAATTGCTGTGACTCCAAAACTCCAACCTGTTAACGAACTGAACAAAGCCACAACGCTTTCCAATAGGAATCTTCACATGAACCAGTTCTCCATGAGGGCTAAAAATCTGTCGCAAGATATCCTCCGTAGCATTTGGATCCAGGCCGCCAACAAAAATCTGAGTGAAATAGGGAATTTGTCAGAATATAATGGATTACAGCTTCTTTCAAAGGGGTGTTGAGTACAGAGGAACACAGGAAGAATTGAGTACACACAGTGGTGTTGTTTGGGTCACTCTCCGAATTGTTTCCCTGAACACTTTGGAATGAAGCTGCATATAACCAAAAAAAAGAAAAAAAGATTATAAAAGCATTATAAACCTATTTATTATAGGTTCCTCGAACTAATCTTTACATTCACCCATAAATATCAAGACAATGAGCACCACCATGTTTTGGTATTCATCAACAGAGACGGCTGAGTACAAAAAACTAGTTCACATTGCTGCATTATTCAATCTGTCAGACTGTTGGCACATGATCTCTCCGTTTAAAAACATAAACAAGGAGAAAAATCACGATAGCAGTTGTATAAATTGGAAGAAAACAGCGACAAGGTAAACCAAAGGAAGCCACCCTTAAAATGTTTTCAAAGTAGTATTCTGTTATGCCCAGGCCACGATCGGGCGGGAGCTCTCCGCCCGATTCAGGAGAACTGAACCTAGTAGAGAAGGGGGGGGGAATTATTTAGGGAAAGGAGGGGAAATAGAGAGAGTGATATTTAGTAAGGTTTCAATTATATAATTAGGGGGGGGGGGGGGGGGGGAATTATTTAGAGAAAGAGTCTCTTTCGCTAAATAATTCCTTAACCCCCCCCCCCCCCTCCCCCCCCTTCCCAACCCAAATTGCATAATTAAAACCTTCCCAAATATCTCTACCTCTATTTCCCCTCCTTACATATTGATTTAAAGCATTCTTGGGCCCCACAAGGGGTGCCAAACCCCCCTCCCTGTTTTTGTTGGGTTCAGTTCTCCGAAACCGGGCATAGAGCTCCCATTCAACCGTGGCCTGGGCGTAACATATTCATATTTTGGTTGTTGAAATCCATATTAGGGTATCTTTACACACAATAATAGTAAAGATAAAACATTTTGTTTTTACATCATTCAGTATAATGACTCCTAGTTCTTGTAAATCGTATAAAATACTTTTACTAGAGGCTATCATGGCAGGAGGTAAAAATATCATTTATAAGATTCTAGCTTTTACACATATAAGAATGTATCCAAAACAGTCATTGATCAAATTTGTAAACGCATCATTTGATATCATGAAGGTTAAATTCATGCTTTAGAGGAAGCTCATCTAATTTAAGATTTAGTGCACTTTATAAGAAAAAATCGAATTGATCCTCAAGAATCAAAATAATACTCAAGGATCAAAATAATCCTCAAATATATAAAAGTACCAATTTGGTCCCTTGAGTTTTTAAATAGGGACCAAATTAATCCTTATGCGAGATCATTTAGATCCCTATTAAAAAGTCAAGGAGCTAAAATGAAACTTTTAAATAGCCAGGAAATATTTTGGTGCTTCGTAAAGAGTCAGGGGAAACCATTTTGATCTTTTATCTCTGTACTTTATTAATGCTTTTGTTTAGCTAAAACTTGTATTTTTTTTCCTTTCAAAAATTTATAAAAGGCTGCTTAATGAGATAGAATTTTAGGTTCTTGCGAAAAACACTTTTATGAAGCAAATTAGGACTGTTCATTCTTTTTTCAGACAAATAAAATGAGGCCATAACCAACCACAGGTTTTTGAAAAAGATGCACAGAGAAGATGGATAATAGAGAAATGAAATACAATACAGAAATCACCTAGGAGAAATTATATTTGATCCCATAATATTATATTATCTTGCAATAATAAATTAATATTTAAGAAGTGAAAAATGCACTTAGGTTTTTAATTTTGAAGATATTCTATCAAATATAAACTAAATTTAGTTCAAAAATAACATTTTGTAAATATTATAAAGAGTTCCCAAGAGAAAGTTTGACCGCCTAATAGAAGATCAAACTACCATATAACAAAAACAACAACATCAAACATTTATCCCACTATATCGGATCGGCAACATGATTCCTTTTTTCTCCATTCTGTCCTATTAAGAGTCAACTTCTCATTCAAATCTACTAAAAAAATATCAATTCTAATACATTCTAACCAAGTCTTCTTAGCTAACGCTACCTTTCTTAATATATGCCAAATCTAATACATCTACTCTCTTAATCGGGTCATCGAAAGGCTGACGTTTTACGGGTCCATACAATCTAAGGCGACTCTCTAATCTTATATGCCATTGGAACTACTCCAACCTTTTCACATAAATACTCATTTCTCATTCTGTCTCTAAGAGTAAAGCCACTCATACACATGAGCATCCTCATCTCCGCAAAACTTAACTTAATTTTATGCTTCTCTTTTAGTGACCACTATTTTGCACCATAAAACATTGCAGGTCTTCACCATCTTATAGAATTTTCCCTTAAATTTGAGAGAGGCCCAACAGGCCCAATGCAAACTACCATGAAATAAGTAAAAAAATTAATCCCTAAAAAAGCATTTACAGGAAAGAAGTTAATAATCTTCCTACATAGATTGTTGAGCGAGACCAAACTCGATATGGATTTAAGTTGCAAGTAACGCAAAGAAAATTGCAATAAAAATTCTAGGAAAGTCTACAAAATATCAAGCATTACAAAAGCTCTAGAACGAACACTTTTCCCAATTTTTACTTAAAGAGACCAGGATGAGGTGGAGGTCAAAAAAGCTAATGAAATAAGAACTACACATAAAGAATGGTACAAATACAGCCAGCGTATTATAAGAAAGTTAAAAGTTTCATCAAAATGCTAGCTAGCAAAATCAAAGTCAACTCTTTTGATGATTTATTGGTATAGTAGGATAGGTACTAAGGATTGAAAAGAAGATTGTTTGAAAAAAAAATACAAAAACAAGAGGGATAGATCAAACTATATGCATTATAAGTGATGATAATATAATATTAATAATGTTGCCCCCATATATAAATAAAGACTTCAATTTTCTATAATTTGACAATTGCTAGGAAGAACTTTATGAAAGATTTACAATGAAATTTTATTACCTTAATTTATGATAGGAATGAAGATGATAAGATGAATGCATGCTAAAATTAAAAATAATATATGTAAAATGATTGTACTAGAAGTATTGTCGCCTTAGATGGTTTGGTCACATAAAACGGCGGTCTCCCGATGACCTGGTTAGGAAAGTAGAGGTCTTAGATTTGACTTATGTTAAGAAAGGTAGAGGTAGACCTAAAAAGACTTGGTTAGAAAATATTAGAAATGATCTTTCTTTATTAGATTTAAATGAGAATTTGACTTTTAACAGGACACAATGGAGAAAGAAGATTCATGTAGCCGACCCCACGTAGTGGAATAAAGGCCTGATGTTGTTGATTGAACTAGAAGTATTGTGGAAATAGTATTTATTGAAGAAAATATAGTGAGAAATAAATTTAAGTGGTTTGAGCACATATAAGAAAAAGTAACAGATGCACCAATAAGGTAAATTTCAATAAGGAAAATAGATAGAATAAAGGTGGAATGGTTAGAAAAGAAAAGAGGTAGATGAAATGCAACAAGGCTAAAAGTTGTATAAAAATAAGCATAAAATTTAGCACAAATCTCAAGAAGCACTCGACAAAAATGAAACAAAACACAAATCTCATGTAGTACCCAAAAGAAATAAAACAGAACACAAATCTCCCGTAGCATCTGACAAAAATGAAATGGAACAAGATTCATTCATAAGATTCCTTGATCATGTAGTTCAAATGAAATGAAGAGGAATAATGGTCATGAGCATACATTTAAAGCTATTGCATACAAATTTAAATGGGAGAAGAGTGGCGATTCTCCTCTTATTATAATAAAAAATTGAATAAAAATACACATCTCCATTATTGAAAACAGCAATATAAGAAATTCTAGTTGGGCATTTCGCCACAGTGCCAAGATAGTTATAGGAGGTACACGTAGAGTTCCAACGTAAATTTAATCACAAAAAAACTGGAAAAAAATCCTCTTCTTCCCTTAAAATGCAAAGGAAACTATGGATAACTCTGAAAGGATATGACATATATCATATGCATGTAAAAGAAAACTTCCATTTCAGAATTTCACTGAAATCAGGACATTAGTATGCTAAACAGAAAAGCAAGGCCATAAATAATTCTCATAGACTAATCCTACTGATCCATCGATTCTGCTCATAAAAAACCAACTTCCAGTCCACACAACAGTCAATAAACACACTTCTATAAAATTATTTGATCCACATATTTGCTGCAAATGTCCTTATATAAGAGCTAGTGTAGCCGTGAACCAGTTTTTTTTTAATTTCAGATGCTTAAAAACACAAACTAAAAAATTGGAAGGACTAGCCAATAACACATAATACGCCAAATATTTATGTTTACTTTTTTACCTGATATTGGGAAAAATCATATAAGCTTAACAAATTGAAAGCATAGTGCAAAAAAATAAAAGAAAAAAAGGAAGCCACAATTGTACACTTTAACAATTATGTCAAAATGAGATACAATTAGTCTTTACTAGAGAAAAATATAATTAAAAATGAATGTAGAGAAAAACTAAGACTGCATCATGACTCTAGAAAATTGCAGGAGCAAAACTCAATCCTCTTCAGGCTTTACACTAAATCAAAACCCTACAATAGATCGTATACAAGGAAGCCTTCCCATCCACAGCACCCGCAATAAAATTGTTAACAATTCACAAGAAAAAAATCTTCTCGACCATCTGCTCAATCTATATTATATCCACAAAAATAAAATAAAAAAACATCATCTTGGGAATCTACTAAATTTGCAACTGATTATCATAGTCTTCCTACTACTTTGAGTCATCCAGTAGTGGTAAACAATGAAAAATAGATTCAAATTGACTAAGTTGCGAGAGCACAACAAAATCCTAAAATAGACCTTATGAATAGAAGCCGCTGCACTGAACCCTCAATAAAATAGATAATAAACCACCTAAAAAATCTTCCCCACCATCTGCTCATCACAATATAATTTTTTCAAACATAAAAAACATTACCTTGTGAATATTCTAAATCTGCAAATGATTATCATGGTCTTCTTACTATCACAACTTATCCAATAGCGGTAAACAATAACATATATATTCAAACTAACCAACTTGTGGCAGCCGAGATTCATCCAACGCAACACAAGCCTCTCCCAACAAAAACTTGCATGGTCATCGTTGATTCAACCAAGTTAGCACAAATTTTGTGAAGGCTACATTTCTTTTTAAATCTACAGTAATTCTTAGAGGTCTAATAGAGATGATGCAGCACAATATTATAAAGCAAGACCATGGTGATAATTGCAAGTAGGTCAAGCAAGTTGATATAACAGAGATGTGGATTTCCGTCCCTTATCTACACAGTTGACATCCTCCCTCACAAGGCAAGCATTTGAAGAACAAGATCTATCATCAGGTAATACTAATGCTTTGTGCACAATATACCCAATCAAACCATTAAAATTTCCTTAATCATTCAACCTGATCAGAGTTCCCAATCACCATTTAAAGTTTGTTATTAATGGCTTGCTATATATCACAAAGATGATCACGCACAAAGATGAGTATGTTTATAGAGAAGAATGCATGAAAAATTCATTTGATGTAGTTGAATAAATTTTAAAGAAGCCCCAACAAAATGCTTTAAGAGCAGAAAGCAAGAAAGCTCTAAAAACTTGGCATGAATACATGTATACATCAATGAACGTATAACAGATTAACACATGGAGATCAAGATTGGATTCTAACATACGTGTAACAAGTAAATATGAATGATATCCTCTATGTTCTACAGTTGTGCAAACAGAGATATGGTAAAAATGTTGAAAAATATTGGGGTTCTTTAATATTGCCCATTTTTAGGCAAAAAGAACATGTAAGAGTATGACTAGTTGGCTAAAAAGGTTCCAAATGGCACCATGAAACCAAAGAAAATAGATTATAGTCTACAAATTAAACCTAAATATGCTCTTTCATCACAAATATTTGTTCTGAAAAGTGGAAGCGCTAAATTACAAGATAATTTGCAGCTAACTTAAAAGATAATTTGTAGGAATAGGAACATCAAAGTCTTCAAACTCAACGATGCAAATGCATATCAAATGCACACATGCACAATGTGCCATGCCTCATAGTAAAAAATTCACACATATAAAATGTCTACATTGTAATTCAAAGAATATACCCAATGCTGTACAAAAGTATGGGAACAAAATGAAATGAAAAAAAGATTTTCTGACATGAGAAAAGATAGCAAATGGTAGTTGAAAATTCTCCAACAATAGGAACGCTTATAATTAGAAAACAATAGAATGCTTGATCATTGACTGTACATTGAAACAAAAAGGGGAATAAACTTCACGCATAATAATAACACAGATGAAAGAATAAAAAGATATTCCAAAAGACAAGATGCAGTGAATTAAAATGAAGCAGTAAAAGCTGAAACATAATGGATAATTGAAGAAAAAATATAAGATTGAGATAGAAAGAGACTCCAAGAAATAAGGAAATTAATTATAAGGGATTTGGAAGATTTTCATTTGAGAAAAAAGAACAACTGAAAATCATAGGGATAGTTGAAACTGTAATTGGCGAGAAAAGTTAAAGAGAAAATGAAATGCACAAACACCGCAGAAATAGTTTGGACATTCATTCCATAATCAATAAAACTGACCTAACCGACGCCACGCACTAAAGAAGATGGTCATCTCGGCTGACATTAGTTCCAGGTCCTATATCAAGAGAGCCTCTTGCCATCCTGCTTCTAGACAACAAGAGGACTTATAAGTTCTAATTCTTTAATGTCACATTTAATAACCCCAAATTCGAAAAAGAATTTGTAGAAAGGAAAAGACTTTGGTATATATATAGAAGCAGTTCCGCTTGTCTTCATGTGTAAAATTTGAAGTGAACAAGATAAAAATATGAGATCCACTCTTTCAGCGCCAAAAACATCATTGAGTTGAGAACACTACGTATAAAGAATAAATGATGATATAAATAAATTATTTCAATAGATGCCACTAGTGACTTGAACATTGTTTAGACTACCTGCAAAAAGCTTAAAAATAATAAATAGAATAGGGGATGAAACAAGCATGTAACAATTTTTATTTTTATTTTGTAATGCTACACTCCTCAAACAAATTCACACAAAAAGTCCACGCTGATGTGGATTGTGGATGCTTATGTGCCTTTTACAAAATGGAAAACAATGATGTGAATAATAAATGCTGATTTAGTGCAACAGAATCAATGTTTTGGGATTTTACGCTTGGATTTGAGGGGTATAGCATGGTCATTAAAATTTATATTCATAAGCAAAAAATAAATAAATCATGAGCATAAAAGCTAATTGTTTTTCTAACCTTTTGTGGAATCTTGCTGCTGCCCATCAGTAGACCTTTTACTGGCTGCTTGGCCAACCCGCATGGGTCTAGAAGAACAATAAACCCCATTCATTTCAGTCAGTGCTCGAGTTTGCTCGCTCAAATCTCCAAACCTAACAAATCCATAGCCCTTTGAACGCCCAGTAATTCTATCTGTAACAAGTTTCGCCCCCTTCACGGATGGATAGTGGCTCCTAAATGCCTCTTGTAACATAAAATCTGTCACATCAGATGCCAAATCCCCAACAAATATTGTAAAATCACCAGCATCATCACCCTTTTTTCCACCTGCAGAGGCCCAGTTCAACCTGAAAACTTGGTCAGAATTAGGCATCAATGTTCCATTGTAAGACTGAAGGACTCGCTCTGCAGCCGCACGAGAAGTAAACTCAATAAAACCATAGCTTTCCAATTGCCCAGTTTGCTTGTTCCTGATAAGCTTCACAGACACAACCTGTGGCAACGTTTATCCATGAATTTCATAAAGGAATATGCAAACGGGAAAAGAAAATCGGAAAAAGGTCATTCAAACTGAGCAGACAGTCAAACAAACCTCCCCGCTTTGCGCGAAGCAACTACTGATGTATGATTCCTCCATCCAATACTGCAGGTCTCCAATCCAGAGCGTGCGAATCTCGTCGGCAGACTGAGGTTGCGCAGCCGGGAAAGGAACGTTGGCAAGTGTTGGCATGGGCGCGCCATACTGGGGTTGAAACTGTTGCGGCTGCTGCATCGGCGGCATAGACTGCGCCGGAGGAATCTGAGCAGGTTGCTGGTTCCACATCGGAATCGGCTGCGCCGGAGGGTACTGCGGTTGAGGCGCAGGCGGTGGAACGGTTCCCCATTGTGGCGGAACAGGCTGTGTCGGCGGCGGCATCTGATACTGCGGAGGTGGAGGCATCTGATACTGCTGGTCCATCGGAGGCGGAACCATTCCTCCACCTTGCATCATTTTCTAAGCGGGATGAAAACCTAAATCCGAGGTACAAAGTGGGGTGATCGACGGTAAAGCGAAACCCTAATCGTGGGCGGCAAAAGCCGATAGGGTTACGGATTGAGAGAAAGAGGCACAAGAATAAAGACAGCGGATGAGATAAATAATATGCGGGGTGGTATTTTATAATTATATATGAGATAAATAATATGTAATTATATGAGATAAATAATATGCGGGGTGGTATTTTATATATATATATATATATATAATTTTAATTATTGAGCAATGTAATATTTCATAATTTTTCAATTAAATAGTTAAAATGAATTTTTATTAACATATATTATCCATTTTCAATAGATATATATAATATTTAACTCTTTATTAATGTGCAACATTAGTGAATTAATATTAATCTAAAATAAAGCTCAATATTACTCATTTAAAAAATAATAAATTTATGTAAAAAAAATAAAATCATTAGATCAAATATAAATCAACCTAATGATTTAAATTATTTTATTTGCTACAAAATCTCTCTCTCTCTCTCTCTATATATATATATATATATATGAGAGAGAGAGATGGACATAATATTAATAGTTATTTTTTATTATTATTAAAAAAAGATAATATCTAAATATGATAGATTTTAGTATGTTAGATCTTTTAAGAATAAATATATCTGAAAATATTAAGATAGATTTGAGGGTTGTAGAGCTATTTTTCTTATATGAAAAAATGATAAATGAAAAAAAAAAGCATAAGAGCAAATGAAATAATATTTATCGAAGATCATATAATTGGGAATACATTCATGTATATTAGGTATATACAATGAATGATAGAAATATCTCTTTTTACACAAGTAGATAGAATTATTGTCAAAGGATTACAAGGAAAAAATCAATAGAACTAAGACTACATGAAAATGTAAGTTGTTCAAAATAGTTTTGAAAAGAATAGATTTAACATCTCATATAGTACTTAAACAAATAAGTAAAAATTAAGGATTCATAACACCAACCTCAAATAAAAAGGTTAAGACTAATGAAATATTCTCAAAATAAATTATAAGGAGGTTTACATGCATGCTATTAAATTTATATCTATTTATATACATAACACATAAAACTTATTATTTACTCACATGCTGACATGCCACCCAACTCATTAAATGTATCGAAATTGCCCGTGTAATAGTCTATATTTTGATCCAGTCAAATAATATAAGTTTAATTTTTAATTCATCTTTTTTATAACATAGATATTATTGTGCTCTAATTATAATATATATATTTTAATTTCATGGGCATAGTAGATATGAAAATAAGAAACTTTTTAATTAATTGTAGTTCCTTAATAAATTGACACATATCGGTATAAGTGGGTTTTTTAGGACTATTAGATGTCTGTTTCAGAAATCGATTTCACTAGAATCTTCTAGATATGTTAGGCTATTTTATGAATATTTTTTATAATATTTGAATACCTGAATTTGAAGATATAAAATAATTTATATGATCTTTGCATTTAAAACTAAACAATTTATATAATTACATTTGTATCCTCATATTATTTTTTTATAAAAATTCTAATCCACTACAGAATATCTTAAATGGTCATTTTCCATCTTAATTCATTTTAACAAAGAATGGAAAGAGGGATTTTGAGAAGAAAAAGAGAGGAGAGAGAAGAGAGAAGCTAGGATTTGAAAGTTGTAGAGCCATTTTTGTCAGTCAGTCATATTGGAAAAGTTGTTAGTCTCAGGGTAGGTGATCATTACCCTACCTCTGATTTTAATTACTTAACATATTTTGTATTTTATACATTTTATTTGGTCAAAATATACAAAAGTTATGATATCTTAATTTTTAGAAAACTTCCACAATGTAATTTTTAATATATAATAATTTTAATAATTTTGCACATATTGACAAAAACATATTTAAATTTTAATTGGTATTTTTGTATTTTGGAGAAAATATCCTAATTTAGATAATTTGGATAAATTTAAAATTTTAAAAAATAATTATTAAAATCTCTATATAAGTGTATGATATGCACACTAGTTATAATTTATCTACTCTAATAATATGTATGAGAAAAAGAGCATACTACATTTTCTTATGAATTTCACTAATTTTTGTTCATATGCAAATTTTACATGCATTAATATGATACAATAAACTGAATATTGAGTGTGTTATTAGATGTTTATTATGTTTATATATATATGAAATGTGTGTATGTAAAAAAGGCAAGCTAAAAAAGATTAACTGATTATGATTGGTGTTAAGTATGAATTTTGTGGCATTTTACTATCTTAAATATTAGTAAAAATATTCTTTTTAGTTATTATTGTGCAGAGAAAAAAATCACTAGTGTTGAGCTAGCACTGCAACGCTCAAACCACTAGCACCGCAGCGTCCATAATGCCCTAGCACTAGAATCAGGTGTGGGTCTCTAAAAGGGATGCTTGTGAGAGTCAGAATGCAAAGGGTGCGATCACACTATCCTGTAAGATAAAATGATTGTAGCCATTTACACTCTACACAAGCATGGAAGAGCAAATTGAATCATGCATATGATTACTCATAAAAAATGGCGGCTTTCGCTTACACATTTCGATGGATAATGATATATGTGATTAGAGAGCCACAAGATTTTCTCAATTTAATACATCAGCTCGAGTGAGATTTATTTGATGTGGGCGTGAATTTTCCATGGTCACAAGCTCCCATGATAAATTATATCTTATGCTTCAATCTAATAACACTCTCGATTAGTGACACTATTTTAATCTCTTATTATTTGGTGTATAGTGGGATTCCTAGATTCTTCTAATCCAAGGAGATAGGCTTAATGGGCTATTCAATTCTTACAAAGATCATACAATCATTCGATCGACCTGAAGTAAAAAAACTAAGAGAAAAATAATCGCACATAAAGTATCCAAGAGAGAGATGTAAAAGACATCATTAGTATGATGTAGATAAGTGGGATTTATAGCCTCCCAAGAATAGATGACTCACCCAATGATAAGACATACAATGATATACTCATAACATCAACATTTTATCCTAAATCTACAGGGAACATAATGTACTCCTAGTACTAACGCCCTCGACCTAGCTAATGCAAAATGATGAGGGGAGTTACGACTTAAATCCCACTAGAGACCTAAACATCTATGATATGGACTTATTATCCTACTTGGAAAGGATAGCCATTTATACCCTCCTAAAAATATTTAAATTCATGACTCCAAGTGTTTATGCAAATGCAATATAGGATAGATGTTTGTTATTAAGAATGACACTTATAACTTTGCCACTGAAGTAAGGGCTGCCTGACTATGTGTGGGCATGAAATACTTAAATAAATTTTTGGTTAGCTAAATCTAAGTGAATTTGTAAAAGGAAAATCTAACATGCCGACTCGTTGCGAGTGTCAGCTTGGGGTTTTACTGACTTGGAATTGGGTTGTTTGTTATTCTAAAAGGGAAACTTTTAAAAGGCCATGTAATATTATGACACACACACACACTCACACACACACACACACACACATATATATATATATATATATATATATAATATATATAATATTCATTTTTCCCTATAATTATTTTTGTTAATTGGTTATTTAAGATAAAAAGGTTAACATCCTAAGAGCCTAACAAAAATAAATGTCGGTCATTCACAATCAAAGTAATTAAGAACTAACAAAAGCATGTCATTCTATTGCACAATCAAAATAAACACACTAATCATCATAAAGTAAATAATAAATAAAAGGCCAAGAATGTAGTTGAGTTATGTAATACATCTAAGAAAAGAAAGGTAGCTGAGCTTTACCATAATTACAACTCAGTCCTAAAACTATACATATGTGAATGACATGTGGGTCTTGATTGATCTTCATATGTTTGGCCTTTTGCCTTCTAAAATATTCACATGCATACATAACTTTCCTAACTAAAATTATATATATATATAAAATTATAATGCATCCCTAAAAAATAGAGGTTAGCACAATTATAATAAAATAGTTATGTCCATATCCAGACGTGGTCCTTAGGACAACATGCCCAAGGGCTTAGTAATCCTCATAGTAACTATTAGAGAGTGCATTCATAATGATAATTACAACATTTTATTAGCCCCTTAGGAATGTGGTCACCTCCAAAAAATATATCTAGAAAGATATAACCACTTATTGATAAATGATCACTCATCAATCCAAATAAAAAAATCATAAGCATAAATAATCCAAACCATAATCAACAAACACATCATAATATCATCACACATGTAAAGTAAAAAATAAAAAAATTGGAAAATGTTATCCTAGCTACACCCTACACTAGCATGCTTACAAAAAATATCCTATCTAGGACCTAAGTGTGTGCAAAATTAGTGTTAGCCAATTATTTTAATTTAAGTAAAGGGTTCAAGTTACAAGGTTGAGTTTGTATTATGTAATTTATTAACCCAGAGATTTCTCTTTAAGTAATTAGCCATTTAGGTAAATTAATTATAACTTTTTAAAAAGAAATAATAGTTTTGATCCTAACTAAGGCTAGAATGATTATAATGCTATAAGGGTGGCTTATCCCTTCTTGATTTCCTAAGACTTGAGGTAAGACAAATATGTAACACACTAAAGTGGGCCTATTGCCCACCACAAAAAATTCTAAGCTTCCTATATCTAAGATTGATCAATTTTAAAAGGGTGATATGTGAATGAAAGACTCACTACACAAGGATATATAAGATTTATATGAGAATTAGGGTTTAACACTCATGTGGCTAAGAGATAGGGGTTACTAGGTTCCTAAAGGTGGCTTTAAATTTTTAGAAGGGAATAATCTATGCTGATCTTTGGACCCTTCTCCCTTTACTTTTTTACTTGTGAGGTACGTGGCATCGTAACAAAGGGCACAAGGACCGATGCCTCCTTAGGACTCATAGCCCCATAACCCTAGGATTCCAGCCTATATACCTCACATAACTTCAACATTAAGGAAGAGAATGCAAAGACAAACACACATCACAACGATTTAGTACTTATAATAAATGAACTTTAAACATGGGTTTTAGACTAGGTTGAAGTGGAAAATCCTAGCATATTATTTATGAATAGACACCCTATGCAACATTAATACATAACTTAACTAAAGATCATGAGGATTTGGCAAAAACACCTAAACCTCACATGCTAGAGCTCAATTTTTATATATTTTTTTATGTTCTTGACATATTAATATTTGCAAAAAAAATATTTAAGGCTCAAAATGATTAAGGAATGATTTTTATGGTTATTTAAGTATTAATTGATAAAGCCAAAAAATATCTTAGCAAGGTCCACTTTGTGCAAAAATAAATAAAACCTGATGCATATGACACAAGTAGGTAGCCTACACTTCAGGCCTAGTTGATCATATAAAGGTCACTAAGGTTCACAAATGGGAAAAGTTTTAGCCAACAAGGCCAAAGCTTCGTTAGTGAGCTATCCTATGCTCAATATCTAACAAATCCTACCATATATTGAGTGAAAGTAAAAGTAATCGTCTGAAGTGTATGTGTGTGTCACCAAATCATTCACAACAAAAGAGAGGTTTTGACAAGTTACAAAAATTATATCTTAACTGAGAAGCGAGCCAAAATGTATGTACACACCTTGATGAAATGAAGGAGATTTTTCTGAGGCCCGAGGAGGTATGACTTGCCTATCATGATATGAGCTATGAATTGCCTATCAGGATGTGCACACAAATACCTCACAAGTAACAAAATGCATGTATTAGGGTCATGATGTAAGCAAAGTGTTAGATAACACACACACACACACACACACACACACACACATATATATATATATATATAATATTGAAATAGGATATAGGAAGCTCACATGTATAGGATAATAATATAGTTAAATAGTTCTAACCAGAAATAATATTATAAAACCTAACAAGCATGAATTTTAGTTTTTTTTTATTTAACTAGACTCATGCATATATGTTTAAGAATAAATGCCCTTTTGAATGAATAAATCCAATATGAGATCTTCAACATAATGTAAATTTTATATGTGAATCTGAACACAAGAGGTCCATGTTCTTAAATTTGAATAGGAAGAGTTATCAAACATCAAGAGATTATAGAATAAAATTAATATCTCCAAAATTTTCCACAAGTTAAATTTAGATCCATATGGTGACTTTAAAACATACAAATTATAATAAGGACATTATTAACAGATCATCAATGTGGCTATATATAAATTTATATTTAAAATCACTTTTTATCATGAAATGACAACCATAATTAATTATCTGTTCAAAAGTATCTTGTTAATGAGTACGATTTCAATAAAGCCATACTGAAAGAGAACAATGGCACACATTCATACGTAAATCTGACACTGAGGAATCTTCGAAGTGATTTTTTTATGAAGTGTATGCACATTCCTTTGTCCAAAAATATACTACATAGATCATTTTGATAAATGAGAAATTTCTTTTATGTAAAGTACAATGCATTTTCATTAAATAAAACTAGTGCTCACAAAACTCAAAATTATGAGATCAAGCTTACGTTATGCATGCAATAAATTAAGCAATCAAACACATGTAGGTTATGATCACCCTACTATAGCACACATTAACTCCAACTCGACGTGAAATAATACATAAAATTTGAAAAAATGACATCTATTGGATAATCTAAGAAAAGGATTTGTTTTGAACCCAAAAAAAAAAAACTTGACACTAAAGGAGCTCTTTTCGCAATGAATACAGCCTTAAGCATGTTAGGAAATAATTTCCAACACAAGTGAGGTCCAACATAACATTTTGGCATGTATATGAGCCACTCACACATGAAATTTAATCAACAATAATTTGAGTTCACCATAGGAGATTTGCTGATTTAGATATTGGGTAAGGAAATATACCTTTACAAAGGGTTGAAAGGTGAGTTGACGGAGGAATGAGGAAAACCCAGATTGCTATCCAAAATGCTTCGAGTGTTTTCTCCACTATTACAAGCTCACATGCACTTGATCTTTACTAAACTTTGGTAGTTTAAAAGAAACGACTGCCCTCTTTTAGATTTTGGAAGACTTTCTTTGTTTGGAAGAATGATGGCAATAGAGAGGAAATTTCCTTCTCAGTTCAAAGGAGAAGAAATCAACAACAATAGGTAGAAGTTTCTACTTCTTAGTTGAAGGAGGAAGAACACAACATCAACTCCTGGATGAAATCCAAACACTAACACCTTCTCAATTCATCTTGGTCACAACCAAGGAATATCAGTTGCAGGCTGGTCGATCAGGCAAGGCAAATACGAGCAGCGGCCACACAAACTTACCCCATCTCCCATCAATTCTACTCGGGCACATAGGAAGAAGGCACATGAGATTTGGCTCAAACCATGCTTGATTTTGCCTTAAACCGTGCACGAGAGGTCTTCATTTACACCTGGTTCGACCACCCTCACAAGATCCCCCACTCGACTCATTCAGGTATATGAACACAAATGTTTGTCTCTCTCTGTCACAAATAGGAAGCTTTGTCGACCCCTTCCTTATGCTCATTCTCTCACTTGTCTTTGTCGAACATGCAAGGACGGAATCCAAAATCCCTCCCACTTGTCGCTCTCTCAACTTTCCTCTATACAAAAAATCATAAAAAGAGGCCTCTGCTCTTCGATCTTTCTAAAGCCGCTTGAATCTACACTTAAATGAAGAAATCACATGACTGGACCACTAAGATATCAACGGAGTTGGAATTTCAATGAAATCAGAGTCGTTGGATTGAATTTCTTGATTTAAAAAGCATTTGAATTAATTTGGAAAGTTAATTGGAGTTTAGATTTAGTTAATTGTAATGAAATTAAGTATGAATTGGACTTAATTTGAATTAATTTGGGTGAATTTGAGTTCAATTTGGGTTTGATTTAGTTTGATCGAGTTAATTTGATGAAATTACACTCCAATCGACATCTATTTGAGTTGAGTTGAGTTTAATTGAATTAGTTTAGGTTTACTTGAATTGATCAAACTTGATCAATCTTGATTTGGCTCAAATCAGCCCGATCAAATGAATACCCCACTAAGTGTGAAGGTAGGCTCAAGAGCATGTGCTTTAGAAATAAGTTCAACAAACAGACATATAACAGATGTGGTGAACCACAAGAGAACCACATGTTTTGGCATTGACCTCCCTATCTCTAGGAAGGTATAACCCAACTTAGACACAAGGGTCCATTCCTCCCCTGACCATATGCCTACAACAGTAAAGGATAAAGAAAACTTAATGCATAACCTTATTTTGGGATGAGGTCAATGATTAAATAAAAATTCAATCTCCAGGCATCAATCATTGAACCATACTTCAAACTCTAAATTAAACTCTATACTATGCATTGGCATAGTGCCTTGATCATTAATATACATAAATCATCATTTGATATCACCCATGACTGTCATGTGGTCATATGATCTATCACCTAACAATCACTAAATGATTGTTAGTAATATGATCATTATAAAACTAAAATTTTCTCAATCATTGATCTCCATTGATCAATTCAGAACCTAAATCTAAATCAGGTATTAAATCCATTAGTTGATTATCCCCATTAATAATCAACTAATCACTTATTTAATCATTGATGATCAAACATGAATGTCAGTAATTTGAGCATTTCAAACCCTATGTCCTCCCAAGTCATTATCTAAATCAAACCTAAATCAATCCAATGAATAAAACCTATGGACATTTATTTGATTTGTTTGGTATCTGATGTGTTAAAATGTTATTGTTGATTATGATTAGGATTTGCATGCTTTTCCTAGTTTCTTGGTGTTTATGTGCCGCTTTTGTTTTAGCCTGGATTCGACCATTAGGCTCATTAAGGACCAAAAAATATTTTATACTCATATCTAAAATTTAAAATCTTAGGAATTAAATAACATAGAAACACAACGACCTAGAGAATAGCTGAAATCGTCTGGGGTCACATGTATATTAATGCATTCCTCTTTCTCCTTGCTATAAGACACTTCCCCGCCTGCGGGTTGAGTCCGGATAATCTGGCCTATGAGGATGAGGTGTCGGACCTGGGGAAGCTTAGTCTTTTTCTAAAAACTATTTTCTATAAGTCTTTTTAAAACTCCATGCATATCTGATTCAAAAATGTTAACTGGCATGCATTACATTAGAAAATCAATAAAAATTAAAATTTCAATTACATTAGATCTAGTAGCATTCACCCTACATAAGTCCAGGGCCAATTAGGAAACTCTCTAGACGTCGGCCTTACTTCCAAGAACCAAACTACCTACCTATCTTTCATAATGACTGGACTCATGATTTTGAATCGATTAGGTGGTTAGCTAGCTCCCCAATCCATGACAGGGTAAGTCCAGGTTTTGTATTGCATTAGCAACGACACGGGTGACTCCACATGGATGATGCCACCTCCATCCTTCTCTCATGTATGCTTTGAGTGTATGATTTTCTTTTCTCCAATTTCTTCTCACTACCCTAGCCCCTATAGATGCTGATATGAGCCGTGTGTGTTGACTAAGCCAAGTTGAACCATTCTTCCTTACCCTTTGAGTAGGACTTCCTAGTCTCTTCCCTATGTGTCAATCCCACTTGAAAGTATAATGTAGGATCCTTAATCGAGGGTATTCTCGGGCCCTAGGCCTGAGATGTAATTAACCACGGGGGCTTGCGCCTGTGGAAAACTGAATCCCACTATCAAATAAACCCCACTCGAGCTGATGTATCAGGTGGGGGAAACCCGTTGTTCTGATTAGGTCGTGTATATTTTTACCCATCGGGGTGTGTTGGTGAAAGCCGCTATCCTCAATGGTTAATCGTATGCACGGTCTAATCTGCCCTCCCATTGGCCCGCTTGGGTAGAGTGTAAAGGCCTATGATCATTTTGTCCTACGGGATAGTGCGGTCGTACCCTTTGCATTTTGTTCCATACAAGCAGAGTCCTTTCGGAGGTCCACACTTATCAATCTAAACAAAAGAAAATCACAAGAATAAATAATCCAAACCATAAGAAAAAAACACATCATCACATCAGCACACGTGCAAAATAAAAAAAATAAAGAAATTAAAAAAATATTATCCTAGCTACATCCTATCCTAGAATGCCTACAAAAAAATATCCTATCCAGAACCTAAGTATATGCAGAATTAGTGTTAGCCAATTATTTTAATTTAAGTGTAGGGTTCACATTGCAAGGTTGAGTTCATATTATTTAATTTGTTAGCCCAGAGATTTCTCTTTAAGTAATTAGACATTTAGAGTGAAGTAATTATAACTTTATTTTTAAAATTATAGTTTTGATCATTAAGTTATAGAGAGCCTAAAATACATGAGTCCTAACCTATGCTAGAGTTTTAAAGAATTGATGGGCAAGTGGCATATCCCCAATCCTACACATAACTAAGATTAGAATGATCATCTACAAGGGTGTGTAATCCCTCCTTGATTTCCTAAGGCTCAGGGTAATGCAAAAAGGTGACACACTAAAGTGGCCTATTTCCCACCATAAAAATTTTAAGCTTTCTATGTCTAAGGTTGATCAATTTTAAAAGGGTGACATGGGAATGAAAGACTCACTACATAATAATATATAAGGATTCTACAAGACCTACGATTTGACACTCAGGTGACTAAGGTATAGGGGTTATTAGGATCTTGAAGGTGGCTCTAATTTTTTAAAAGGGAATATTCTATGTAGAACTTTAGACCCTTCTCCCTTTATTTATTTAGCTTATGAGCTACATGGCATTATAATAAAGGGCATGAAGACCGATATCTCATTAAGGACTCATAGCCCCAGAACCTTAGGATTCTAGCCTATATATGTCACATAAGTTCAACATTAAGGAAGAGGATATAAAGACTAACACACATTATAATGATCTGATACCCATAATAAATGAACATCAAACATGGGTTGTATACTAGGTTGAAGTGGTAGAGCCTAACATATTATATATGAGTAGACACTTATGTAGCATTAGAACACAACTTGACCAAAGATCATGACAAATTAGAAAAAACACCTAAACCTAACATGATAGAGCTCAATTTTTACATTTTTTTAATGTACTTGACATATTAATATTTATAGAAATAAAATTTAAGGCTCAAAATCATTAAGGAATAGTTTTTATAGTTATTTAAGTATTTTATCAATAAAGCCAATAAAACATTTGAGTGAGGTCGCTTCATGTGGAAAAACAAAACCTAACGCATATGACACAAGTTGGTAGCATACACTACTGGCCTAGTTGACCATATGAAGGTTGCTAAAGTTCACAAAGGGGATAAACTTTATCTAACAATGCCAAAGCTTTGTTTAACCTATCATATGACCAATATCTAATAAAGCCTACTATATAATTGGTGAAAGTAGAAGTAACAGTCTGAAGTGTGTGTGTGTGTATGCCATGAAATCATTAGTAATAAAAGAGAGGTCTTGATAAGATGCATAAACTATACCTTAATCGAGAAGTGAGACGAGATGTATATGGATACCTCGATGAAATGAAGCACCTTCTCCTGAGGCTGGGGATTATTGACATCCTTTTTGTTATGAGGTTAACCAAACTCAATTAATCAAATCCAAAATCATATTCAAATCAAAAATTTCAAACCAAAATTAAAGGTCAAAGGCCCATGTCCTATGACCCTTTTTGGGTGATTTTTCAATCACCTCAAAATCAAATCAAATAACCCCCAATTCATGATCTATAAATTGCATATTGATTAGGCATGTACATAGGGTAAACCCTCTAAATTGGAGGTCATTTCAAGAACTCTAACCCCTAAAACTCAATTAAAATTTGAAGGCAGTAAAACTTTAAAATATTTATAGCCTATGCCATTGGACCTTGCATCATGTGGAATTTGACATTGGAACCTTCCCCAAAATATTTAAAAGTGACCATAATCATCTTTATGACATATCAAACCAAAAAACTAAATCTTTGGTGGACCCTGGTTGACCCAAAGTTGACCAGAGGCCCATTTGACCAAAATACCCTTAAAAGAAAATTTGAAGTTTTCTCTAAACTTCAACATGGCCAATTCACATCAAGCCATGAAACCCTTTCCCATGTATCCTAAACACCTTTAGGAATGCTTTAAAATTAAATTCATGCCTTGGTCATATTTGGTTGACCATGTTAACTCATGTTGACCAACTGATCCGTTAAGAGATTAAATAGGCTTCTCAAACCAAGTGGCCATTTCATGGCTTGAAACTACCTTCAATGGTTTCAAATCATCAATGTGAATGTGTTGGACTCATTTCTAACCCTTGGTCAACCTTAGTTAATCAAGTAAACCATGGTTGACCAAACAAACCCTTAACCTACACCTATGACAAATTCAATACTCCAAGCTTTGTCAAGCCAACCTAAAACCCTTTGAGTTGCTCATTAGGTCCCTAATACTCGCCCTTGGGAGGTCCAACCCTTAGGTCCACATGGGTTTGCCATATGACTTGACCCAAGTGCCTAAAGACGGCTCTTCATGAGCCAAAACCCTACCTAAGGCGAATCAAACCCAACCAAGGGTCCCATTGGGTCCTCCGTGATCCATACACCTGCCCTAGCTGGCCCAACCCATTCGTTAACTTAGGATAAGACATAGCCTAGCCCAAAGTGGTTTAAACCACTTTGAATTGAGCTAACTCTCAACCAAGACAAAATCAAACCCAATTGCCTATCAAATTGGATAGCCCATGACCCTATGCACCACACATGGTCAACCCAACCCCTGGCTTGACCTGGGTCAAGACCTAAACTGACCTAAACCATCCAGGTTTGGGTCAACCCAAGCCATATTGGGAAATTGGGTCTCTTACTACCCAATTAAGCTCACTCCTAAGCTCACCGACTCCTCAGGCATCCTTCTACCTAAGCCTGACTAAAGGCAGTGGCCTGTTGTAGCTGGGGCAGGTGAAACCAACCAGCTATGATCCCCTCTTCATATGAGCTGATTCTAGGGGCTTTTTAACCCTAATATTGCCTGGAGAGCTCAAGATAACTTTCCATGGTTGTCCCCTCCACTTGACATACATCTAAGTATCTTATTCTACAATATACTTAGATTAGCATACATAAATAAAAAATTATTAAAATCTATTAAAATAATATTATTTATCAGGTTGATCTCCTTAAGTATGTCAATAAATTGATTAAAGCATTCTAGGTACATTATATTCTATCTTTATGCTTAACATCTTCACGGCTACAGATAACTCTCAGTGAGTAGTGCACAATTCTACATTAGTTGTTGTGCGACATGCAACAAATCACAGAAGTTTTGTACCTCCTTATTCGGGTATTCTTCTGTATATTATTGAAATTGTGGCCTAATTGCATCATAAATCAAATTCTCAAATGTCATAACTCTGTCTTTCTCAACTATTTTGGAGCTTGTAGATGGGTTGCACTGATAGTCAAAATGAGGCTCATACTCACCATGTGAAGTCCAATACCAATATTCTAGCATAAATCCTCTGTGATATCAATCAACAATAATCTCATCTAATGTTAGATAGGCTTGATTTTTATGTTTGCAATATGGACAATCAAACCTACCATATGATATAAATTAAGGTAATTAACATCCTGCCTAAATAAAATAATTCACTCCATTCAAAAATTCATCTGTTAATATCTTGCTTCTAGGCAACATTCAGTTATACATCCAACTTCTATACTTTTGAATATTCATAAAATAATTGGACTATAAATTCCTACAACCAAACAATTAGATTTTTATCAATTTAAAAAAATAAATAAATAATATGTGCAATAGTGATGATTTTAGGAGTTTGGATGATAGTTGTGCGCCTCCATCACGCACTCATTGTATATTGGCAATAGAAGAGTGTGTGTGAATTAGTGCAACAAACAAATACATCTAGTTTCCCAAATGAGTTATCAAAAGGTCATCATTTTATGTGACCAAACCATCTAAGGTGGCTCTCTCTAATCTTATTTTCCATTAGAGCTAGTCCGACCTTTTCATGTATATGCTTATTTTGTATCCTATCTCTAAGAGTAAAGCCACTCATCCACCTAAGCATCCTCATCTTTGTAACACTTAACTTAATATTATGCTTCTCTTTTAATAGCCAACATTCTACACCATAATAAAACATTGCAGGTCTCACTACCATTTTTTAGAATTTTTCCTTAAGTTTGAGGGGAACTTATCTATGCCCGATGCATTCCTCCATTTCAACCATCCAACATGAATTCTGCTAATAATATCTCCATCCATTACACCATCACCATGATCAAAAGACTTTAAGATTAAAGCCGCTCATCCACATAAGCATCCTCATCTCTGTAACGCTTAACTTAATATTATGCTTCTCTTTTAATGGCCAACATTCTACACCATAAAGCATTGCAGGTCTCACCACCATTTTTACAATTTTTCTTTAAGATTGAGGGGAACTTATCTATCACATAATAAGCCTGATGCATTCCTTTATCAACCATCCAACATGAATTTTGCTAATAATATCTCCACCCATTATACCATCACCATGAACAATAGACTCTAAGAGTACAACCACTCATCCACCTAAGCATCCTCATCTCTGCAACACTTAACTTAATATTATGCCTCTCTTTTAATGGATAAGATTTCACACTCTATATCATTGCAGGTCTCACCACCATTTTTTAGAATTTTTCCTTAAATTTGAGGGGAACTTTTCTATTATACAATAAGCCCGATGCATTCCTCCATTTCAACCATCCAACATGAATTCTACTAATAGTATCCCCATCTATTACACCATCACCATGAACAATAGACTCTAAGAGCAAAGCCACTCATCCACCTAAGCATCCTCATCTCTGCAATGCATCCTCATCTCTGCAATGCTTAACTTAATATTATGCTTCTCTTTTAATGTCCAACATTCTATACCATAAAGCATTGCAGGTTTCACCACCATCTTATAAATTTTTTTCTAAAGTTTGAGGCAAAATTTTCTATCACACAAAAGACCCTAAACTATGAGCAATCTCCATGCATCTTCTAATTAGCCCTAAAGTATGAACAATAGACCTGAAATGAAATGGAAGGAAGATTACCTTCTCAAAGAGCCGATAAGATGTGATAGGAAGAACGTCGTGGAAGGAGATGTAGCGAGGAAGTGTCCAAGGAGAACGGTAGATGCGACAGGAAGGGACATCGTCGAAGCAGGAGACTAGAAGGAATGTCATCCAAGGAGGCGAGAAACTGGCGGTGAGAAGGGAAGGCAGATGCGATGATGAAGAACTGTGAGGAAGTGTGATGAAGGACGGAGAGGAATTAAAGGAACATTGTTGAAAGAGACGATGGTACAGGGGAACATCGTCGAAGGAATGTCATGGGTATGGTCCAGCAGAATGACAAGTGAATGAAAGAATCAGTGAGGTGCCAATTTAGATAGAGGTGTTTGTGATGAATTTGCAGTGAATTTATGATAGATTTGTGCAAAAAAATCTACAGTGAATCCTACGCAAATCCATCACAAAATAAATAAAGAAAATGCCTATGGCAAATCCATGTAATTTCAGAGAAAATTTTTTCAATTACAAAGTTCGTCAGTAATCCATCGCAAATTGTTGACTTTCCTATAGTGGAAGAGGAGAATTTGAAGGGGTATTTAATGAATATTAATTGAGACCACGAGAAATATAAATGTAAAGCATAAGGGTTACGAAGAGAGGAATATGAAAGGGTATTTAATGAATTTGAAGGAAGACGGAGAAGCAGTAGGAATTCTAATGATTTCTTCATTTATTTACTTAAAAGAAAAGTAATTACATATTAATTATTTTTAAAGTGTCAATTAATCATAGCAAGATAATAAAATCAAATGTTAGGATTCTATTTGAATAATTAAAATAAAAAGCTAGGATTTTGTTTGGGAAGAAACTCAAGCTGGTTTTATAATAGTAGTATAGATATTTGCCAGTGTTGAAGAATTTATTGATCAACATTAATTTTTTAACTATAAAATAATTTTCCCAAAAATTGTATCACTAAAAAGTTCTTATTGGCATTCATATATATATTTATATTATGCAAGCTTATAGAGAGTTTTTTTTTTAATTCCTCTGGTCCTTAACAGAGGGTCAATAGGATATAGTAGCTCTCAATGCAAATCAGTGCTTGTTTACAATGAATAACTTTTTTTTGGACATTTAAGCAATTAAGACAAACTCACACAGACATCACATATGCAAGACTCATACTAGAACCATTTGATTGGTAGCCAAAGCTCCCAACTAATGGAACAAGGTAAGCATTATTTAAATTTCTTTTTACAAATCAATAATGAGTAAGAAAATTTTGTCTGAAATATCCTTATCAAATTTTTAGTCAAAATAAAATTTAAAATTAGAATTTATTTTGAGAGTAGTATAATATTAATTCATTACATTTATTTAAAGTCTGATCTGAACAGTTTAAAATTCATTTTTATTATGTACTAGAATATTTATGATAATAAAATTAGAATTGTATAATGATTCACACACAAATAGATAGGAAAAGCTCACAAGAGATATGATAGTTTTTACATGAATAATTTAGTGAGGGAAAAAATAATAGGTCTTAGCTAAGGTGAAATAATTCACTATTTAGATTAAAATCATAGAAATTCAGCCTTCCCCATAATTATAAAAGACGTGATTATAAAGTTTTAATTATTGGCTTTACCTCGTGTGACAGTAGTTGAAAATATTTGAGAAGATATGCAGGATTATGGGTGTTTGTGTTTGTTGATGGTTGGCAAAGATGATCAACTAAGGTTGTCAGGATTAGTTTGCAATAGTCAATGATATTTTGGAGATTTTAGACATCAAATTTGGTTAGCATAAGGCAACAAAGGGCAGGAGATGACAGTCGAGTACTAAGGGTCAGATAATAGTTATTGAGTGACGTCAACACTGAACAATCCAAACGAACTTGTTATCAAGATAAATTTATTCAACGACGTTAGCTTTCGCTAAAAAATAGAAAGGGGTGGTGGTGTGCTCCTAAGAGGTTAAATTGCAATTTTAACAAGATAAACATGCAGATATAACTAAAAAATAAAATAAAATTAGAATTATTAAGTCATCTTAAACAACATGTTACAACTTGGTCAAATTAATGAGCACAGATTATTGACACTATGGCTTGATCCTATATTCATACATGACTTACAGCTTCAAATGGCACCCCCTCAAATTTCCACATAGCAAATGCTGATCATGCCATGTGGCTCAAGATTGTAATATTATTGCCTGATATGGGCATGAATGAAAACTTTTAATTAGTTGTCAAGACCATTGGAAGTGCAGCAAAAAAATAATAAAAAAATATATTTGTCCTTGTTTATTAAAATATTCTTAATTATTTAAATAATTTAGTTTTGAACCAACTATATTACATATGAGCAATAGTATTTTTATTGAGAAAATAGTGAACATAGTTTGATCTTGAAATTATTTTCAATCATTAAAAGATTCTAAAAATTATATTAGATTATATTATTGCTTAGTCTTTGGTCTTTCCATCAAGTGCATGAGGTGCTGGCTTTTCATTTGCATTTGATGTTATGGACTGTAGAGCTGATCTTGTTCATTGTGCTTTACCATTCCTCCGGTTTGACAGCAATACAGAAAGGTGAAGTAGTTTCCGAGAGCTGTGCTTCCCTAACTGTTAAGCGATGCATCAGATGTCCCACGTGGTGCAATCAAAGTCGTCCAATTGTAGAATCCTCTTTCTGCTTTTAACCTTTCTTCCATGCATGGATTTTGCCTCACTACCAGCTCTACTGCCCTTTAGCTTTCTCTCGTAGAAGATAGGAGCACCATTGCTTATAAAAACAGAGTAGGAGCTAAATGATCATCTAAGATCACTTCTTTTTAGATCAAGAAATACAAAATCAGTTCTTTAAGATAAATTTACAAGGTGTTGATATGGAGGATCACATTGCATAAACTCGACGAGCTTCACTTGAGTTCTCGGTTCTCTTTTCTTCTCATGCTTATCCTTTGTTGTTTTCGTTTGTTCTGTTTCTTGCAATGGAGAGCCACATTTGCAAAGTCTGTGGGCGAAGCTTCCCAATCGAAAGATCTCTTGGGGGTCACATGAAGACTCATGTTGTGCTGAGCTCTGTCATGGATGACAAAGATAAGCCAGATAGCATATATGGCCTTAGAGATAATCCAAAGAAGTCGCGGCGATTTGATGATGTGTGTCCGTAGAAGGAGAAGGATGAGGTCCGTGCCCAGAGAGCGAAGGTTTGCTCCGCATTGAATACTTCATATGAGATGGCCAGAGATGAGCTCAAACATGATGAGGACGATGATTTATGGAGCGGGAGAAGTTATAATGAGCAAGCTGAGGAAATGCCGAGCCAATCTAATAGCAAAGTTTCCTTAATTTCAATGTCAGTTAGGAAGAGAAAGAGAACACCACGGAAGGATATGAATATCTCTGTTTATTCTGCTTCACCAGCTTTATCCTCGGAGTACGAGAATGAAGAAATGAATGGTGCTTTGTGTCTGTTTATGTTCTCAAAAGGCACTCATTCGATCACAGATATACTAGATGAGATTCCTCCAGTAATTGAACGTGGAAAAAAAGTTCGCTCTTATCCTTCTGAAGATGAAGATCAACCGTTCAAGAAGCCAAAGGTCTCATGTTTCAATAAAAAATTTGATCATGGCGATATTAGTTCTCATGTTCTAGATGTTGGAAAGGGGAGTTCATCAAAGCAATATGATTGCGAATCTGGAATGTATAAATCTTGCAAGAGAAACAAGTATGTGTGCACAATCTGCGACAAGCGCTTCCCTTCATATCAAGCTCTTGGCGGCCACAGAACAAGCCACAGAAAGATGAAAAGAGCTAACAAGGAATTGATTAATCAGGATTGTGATTCGCAAGCTGTTGGAAAATCTCCAGAGAATTTTGAAAGTTATAAGTGCTCAATTTGTGGCAAGGCTTTTCCAACTAGCCAAGCTTTAGGCGGTCATAAGAGATCGCATTTGGTGGAAGGAAATAATTCTGCTTCTGTTGTTGTTGTTTCTGGTGCTGATATTAATGGTGTTCATCCCCAACCAACATGAATGGAGATAGTGCAAAAGGTTTCTAAGCCAAATTCGATTGATCTCGACCTGCCTACACCTGATAATGACTACTAGGAAATTTATGATGGATTATTGGGTTTGAGGTGTCGAAATTATACATTTTCTTCGATAAAGTTGCAGTCTTTCAGCATTCTTATTTATTTCTTGTTGCAATTTGAAGAGGCTACCCATTCTTTTCATCCTCAGTTCAAGCTTTTGAGGGGTTCTAAGAATAATAATCTTCTGATGAAGCCGCATTCATGAATTATTTGGAAGTTTTGATGCAAATTGTAAATTTCTGTAGCACATTCTTTTTTCATGTTTATTTGATACGCTTTTTCCCTTTTGCTTTTAAAAACTTTAGCTGTAAAAATTGATGTATATTGTTGACAGTAATGATAAATTTCATATATTTTAAGGATTGTGATGGTTGTTATATAAACTGTTTAAAAACTTCTATGTTTCCTTTGATGAAAGAGAATGAGTTTTTTCAAATTGTATGAGATGTAACTTCGGCAGGCTCACAACATTACGTCAATTCAAATTTGACAAGTTTCAAATTGCAGTGCTTCAAACAGGATCACAATCAATAGTTTCGTGAATCCCATTTATGTTTTATTTGGGCCGGCTTTCTTACTACTTTTAAAGCAGTTTTTTAGTACAAAAATTTAAACTTTTTAACTAAAATGCTGCTTTAAGAAGCAGTAAGAAAGCCGTCTCAACAAAGCCTTGGATTCTAATAGTAACTTAGATTAATCACTCAAAACAAATATAAGTGCACAAATATTGAGTTTCTTAACCTTCTTGGCAACTAATAGGATAAATTTGATGATAGACTTTTATACTCCAGCACCCCTTTGATCATTGTTCAAATAGTCATATAGTTTGAAATGAGATTATCGGCTTCGTTTCGGATGGTTTTTTTTACTGCTTCTTAAACCAGCTTTCTAGTACAAAATTTTTAATTTTTGTACTAAAAAGCTGCTTTAAGAAGCCATAAAAAAGCCGTGCCAAATGAAGCATGAGTTAATTTATTTACTTACTTTTAACCAAAGTTTTATTTATATATTTTATATTGTTAAATTTGGCCAACTGAAGTACTAAGCAACATGAACACAGCAATTGAGCTCAAAAGAAAGTTGAAATTCCAGTCTACATAAAGACAGGGCTCTTTTGGAATACACTATAAAAAATACAACAAAAGAAATCTAATATGGATACTAAGTTGCTAACAATTCAGCTCAACAGATGCGATTTTATCTTAAAAAAAAAAACCTACATATTTAAAGCTTTGGAAAAATTTACTTTGAAATAAACAGCTAAAAAAGCTTTAGTTAATGGCTTCTATCAAACTTTTGAGTATAAACATATCTATGATGGCAAAAAGATCTCAAATCGATTGTAAACCTATTTCAATCTTAACTATCATAATAAACATGAGCTAAATTAAATCTAAATTGGGCGGTTCAGTGATAATTGATAACGATTTTGCTCACATAACCTCACTACTCACATAATATTCCTACTGTAGTTTCAGTCTCTACCATCTACAGAAATTGTCTCCAATACTACTGATTAATTCTCATCACTTGATGTCTAAAAGACTGTGGATAATATAGAAATTGCACTACAGTAAACTCTACATAAATATGCATTCTAAAGCTCTCTACTATTCTAATACTTGCATATATGAAATGAATATACATTTACATCTCTCTTGGTCCATCATCTCTTGCAGGTCGAATGCGAGAACAATGCATTAAAATAGACGTATTCACTGAACGTTAGATAGAGGAGCGACAATGGGCTCGAATTGCGGTACTCGAACCGATAAGGTGAAGCATGTTGATTTGGAATTATATCCAAATACAAATAAGCTTTACTTTGGAAAGCTTTAATGGCTCATTATTTATTTGATTAGGAAGTTGATTTTTTTCCTGATTAAGTTTATTTGATTGGAGATTTGATTGATGCCTTAATTAGAGTATCTAATTATTGCATTAATTAGGAGTGTTGATTTATGCATTGATTAGGAGATCTAATTATGGCATGATTAGATTTCTTATTGATTCGGCTTTCTTTATTGTGTTTGTTTCAAATCTTTAAATAGGGCTTGAGGGCTATTATATTGTATGTATAAGAGAAGAGTGAAAGGTTGAGGGCTATTGTAATTACCTATTATTCTCCAAATTAGTGAAATCATCATCCCCTCCCCATAGATGTAGGCATCTTCGCCGAACCACATAAATCACCGTGTTTATTGTGTTTGTGTTGTGTGATTTTATTTCTATTGTATTTATTACACAACTATTGGTATCAGAGCTAGATCTCGATGATTTTTTCGGTGACGGTGTGAAAAGCGAAAGAACATTCTATTCATGTTATTCATCCAGGCTAAGGAAGAGAGTCAAACTAGTGTAACTCCGACTATATGAAACAGCTATAATTTTTGGAGGCTATGAGATCCGGTGGAGCCATGAATATATCCACCTCGATGGTGGAGAAGGCATCAATCCATCAAGGGGTTACACATCCCGTAAAAATCAATGTGATAACATTTGACGACAAATAGAACTTTGGCATGTGACGATGTGAGGTGATGGATGCACTGTGTTCTTGGAATCTGGAGGAAGTTCTGGAGAGCGGTGAATGACCTGTAGAGATTTTAGAAAGAGATTATCTCAAGATGAATCAAATTGCTTGCAGTTTGATCAAAAATTGTCTATCTCAAGAGATCAAGCATAGGGTGATGATGGAGACTTTTGTTGTGAAGTTATGAAAGACTTTAGAGAATAAATATCTGACGAAGTGCGTGGAGAATCATCTCCATATGAAACAACGGCTCTATAGGTTTCATATGAGGTATGGGATTACAATTGATAAGCACTTGAAGAACTTCATAAAGCTATTGGCAGATCTTTTAAACCTGGATGAGGATGTTGGAGATAAAGACAAGGTAATCATTTTGTTTAATTTGCTCCCAAATGAGTACAAAAACTTCATGATGGCCCTCATTCATGGGAATAAGGCCTTGAACTATGGTGAGGTGACTACTACATTATTGAATCACGAGTTTTGGCATCGGCACAAGGAATCTGCAAAGATTGATTCAGTTGAGGCACTCACACTCCTATATGGAAGATATAAAAAATAGAAGAATAAAAGGTACAACTACGGCAAGTGGGGATAGTTTAGTGGACTTAGTCTTGAAAAGAATCAATGTGCTTTTTACTTAGAGACTGGTCATTAAAAGAAAGATTGCCCGAACATGAAGGAGAAGGGAAAGAGAGTTTCCACTGAAGCTAACTTTAACGTGGAAGAGTGAGACGAAGATTCATATGTATCACTATCGCCAGTTTCTCAGAGTTTGTATTAAGATAATTCATGCTAGATTCTGGATACCGGTGCTACCTATCATATTTATCCCACTAGAGAGTGGTTCTGTACCTACAGGGAACTTGATAGCAGTGTTGTGACCATGGAAAATGATGAAGCCTATCATATAGTTTATATAGGGAGCATCTTCATCAGAATATATAATTGTATAGTGAGAGAGCTAACTGATGTGAGACATGTTTTAGATATCAGGAAGAATTTTCTGTCAGTTGGGGCTTTAGAAACCAAGGGCTATAGGGTAGTCATTGAGATATGAGTTTTGCAAATATATCATGGAGCATTGATTTTTTTGAAAGGGGTTTGTCATCACAACCTTTACTACCTTCAGGGAAGAATAATGATTCGAATGGCTGCAATTGCTGATGATTCTTCTAATGCCACCGCATTGTGGCATATGCGCCTAGCTCTTATCGAAGAGGCTTCTCATATGACTTTGGTGAAGTAAGGATTGATTAAAGGAGCAAGAGCCTGCAAGCTCAATCTTTATAAATATTATGTGTTTGGCAAGAAGATATATATATCATTTGGTACTATACTCAAAATATAAAGGATATCCTGGAGTATGTTCACATAGGTGTTTGGGGCCTGACAAAGATAGCATCATTGGCGGGCGATGATACTTTATCTCATTTGTTGATGATTACTCCATATATGTTTAGGTGTATAACATGATGTATAAGAGTAAGGTACTGAAAATCTTTAAAACTTGGAAGAAGTGGATTGAAATTTAGACTGATAAAAAGATCTGATGTATCATATCAGATAATGGCAGAGAATACACTTTGGATGCATTCTTATAGAAGTGCCAGAGATTTGGGATAGAGTGCCACTTTATTATTAGAGAGACACCGCTGTAGAACAGAGTGACAAAGAGGATGAATAGGACTTTGGTGGAGAAAGTTCATTATATATTATCCAATATTGAGTTGGATATAGTCTATTGGGTTGAGGCACTAAACTATGTCTATCACTTGGTGAATCATTTGCCTTCTATGGCTATTGGGAAGAAGATTCCAAAGGAGATATGGTCAGAAAATCATGCTAAAGATTATGAGTACTTGAGAATATTTGGGTGTCCAGCTTATTATCATGTTCAGGATAATAAACTAGAATCAAGGGCAAAGAACATAATCTTTATTGGTTTCAAGCGTGGAGTTAAGGGCTTTAAACTCTTTGATCCAGTAGAGAAGAAGATTGTCATTAACAGGGATGTTACTTTTGATGAGGCAAGCATATTGAAGTATTAGGACTCAAAGCAGGTAGAGAGTTCTATTGGGACCAGAAATATATGGTAGAAGTTAGAAATTGATGCAAATCCATTTACTCCATAAAGGTAGTTCATTTCTAGCCAGGTACCTAATTTAGTTGCAGATCAGAAGAGAGAAGATGATGTTGAGGATGATATTCTTGCTCAAGAATCTATTACGAAGAATAGGATCAGGCATCAGAATGTCGCTAAACCAGCTTGGTTAAGGGATTATATTGTATTTTCACTTCCAACCATATAGGCTGAAGTTCCTAGTCACTATGAAGAAGTGGTGGATAGTCCCGATGGTGATCTTTAGAAGAGGGCTATGGATGACGAGATAGAGTCTCTTCAGAAGAATGTTATTTGGAGGTTGGTGAAGCTTCCTCCAAGAAGAAAAGCCATTAGGAGTAAATAGATGCGTGTGAAGAAGGAAGGATCTCATGGAGATAATGTGCAATATAAGGGTAGGTTGGTGGCAAAAGGCTCTGCACAACAGGAAGGAATTACTTATGATGAGGTATTCTCCCTAGTGGTTATGAATCCCTCAATTTGCGATCACATGGCATTTATAGCAAAGTTTGGTTTGATTTTAAAGCAAATTGATCCAGATATTATATAAGTAGTTGGCATTATGAGCAAGTTTATACATAATCCAAGAAGAAGTCATTAGCAAGATGTGAAGAGTATCCTAAGGTATCTGAAGGGTACAGTTGATGCAAGCTTAGAGACATAGTCATGACGGTAGTGGTGCAGGACTCATGATTGATTATCCACTTGTTTAAAGAATAATGCTCGACTTGATCCTTTGGGGGGGTACGTAGCCAACCATCTGGGTGTAGTCATTATGATATTAGAGCTATTTTGCCACCTTATACTTTCTGAAGTGAAAGATGAAAGTTCGTTAGGGTTGTTAAGCCCTTATGAACTAGTCCTAAGGCTAACCAAGAGGGGGGACACAACCAGTTAAAGCGGAAGTAGATAATCAAAATTAGATAATTCAACCATAGATCAGATCACAAAAATATGTGAAAATTAAAGTGTAAAAATATAAATGAAAAGATCACACCAGATTCATAGTGGTTTGATCAACTTGACCTACGTCCACTTCCCGGAGCCTCCACTCAAGGTATTTCACTAAAAACTATAGTGACTTTCCTTTTGCTCCCACAGCAAGGCGGAGAAGCCCTTACAAAATCTTTCCACCAATACTGATGAGGCAGAGAACCTTGACTCCTTTTGCTTCCTCCTGAAGTAGGTAGAGAACCCCAACTCTTTTTGCTTCCTCCTGAAGCAAGCAAAGAACCCAGAATCCTTTTGCTTCCTTCTAAAGCAGGTAGAGAACCTAGACCGGATGTTGATAATCATCTCCCTAGAGCCACCACGGAACCAAGGATGAAGAAGAAAGATGACGATCGAATCCTTGCTTGGAGCAACCTTTGTGAATCCCCTTACAAACTCCCCCTCACAAGATCCTCTCTCTCTCCCCCCCCCCCCCAAACTATCCTTCTCCTCTAAGCTCTCTCGGAGTGGAAAAACCAGTAAAAGAATACTGAAGAGATGTTTAAAGAGCTTAAATAGAAGGCCTCAAAAAGTATCCTAAAATTTAACTTGCCGACTATATCATCCAGGATGATCTGTCGATCGTCCTGTACGATTAGTAAAAAATTAGCTGTTTTGCCATGATGATTTCCATTGTCTAGACAATCAGAAGAAATACTTTCTACATATCGTCCATGATAATTTTTTGATCATCCGAGATGATTAGAACAATTTGAGTGGAAAATGACAAATCATCCAGATAAATGTTTGGGACGTCTAGGACGATAAAAAAAATAAGGGTTTTCGTCCTAGATAATTTCACAATCATCCAAGACGATCAGTTCATTTTGAGTTATAATCGATAAATCATCCCGTACAATATTTGGAATGTCCAGGATGATATCCTGAATGATCAGAAGAAAATTATGGTTTTCATCCGGGATGATTAGAAATCATCCCACTAAATATAAATGATTGTCCAGGACGATCGGGACGATCATCTTGTACGATGTGATTGATCAATTAAACCATAATTAGTCTCCTAATCAAGGGATCATTGTTGGGAAAATTATAATGAATTATCCAAGATGATATAAGATCATCCAATACTCTCAAACAAAATTCTAAAACAAAAAAATTTCCTAAAATATAATTGGCGGCTAATTTCGGGATTTGTATTGATATTCCTGTATGATAAAATATCATCCAGGATGATAAGTTAATGAAACTTAATAAACAGTGATGCCCTAATTAGGGTTTCTGTTTTGAACTAATCATCCATGATGATTTTGGATCATCCTGTACGATATGTTCAAAATTCAAAAAAACTCTCAAACTCATCAAATTTCTCCCCTCAATGTGTGTGTGTGCAAGGTTACTTAGCATCAGGATCCATCTTATTATATTTGACTCAAGAAAATGTAAAAACCATTGAAATTTAATTTATATACTGACTTAGTCCTAGTCTACCCAATCTTGAGTTAGCTTGAATTATAATTAACTGTGTGAACCCGAAAAGTTAGTAGGCATGGGTAACTAAAATAGATATACAGTAGTAACAGTAGAGAAGCAGGATGTTTGATATCATCAAAACTACAGTGCTTGAATCTAAATTTGCAACAATCTCCTCCTTTTTGATGATGACAAATATTTGTTAAACAATTTTAAATCAAGAAGATAAAAAAATTGAAACACAAAGCAAAGAAAAATAATATAAGCAAAGAAAATCAAATTTTACTAACACAGGCAAATAGTACATCACTAACAACATTAAACACTGACAACACAACTCCCTCTTTTGACATCACAAAAGGAGGAAACAAAAAAGCAACCACTAAACATAACATAGAACAAAAATGAGTACAAACTCAAAAATAAACACACAAAAAACTAAAAAGATGAACTCTGATCATTTGGAGGTGGTGGTGGCTGAAAGAGTCTATGAATGAAAGCAAACTGCACCGCAAACTAGGCCATATCCTGGTCATGTTGCTACTGTTATTGGGCTACATAGGCATCAAAAGAGCAACATCCTCTATGTGTTGCTGCTCCTGTGCAGCTACGTAAGAGTCAAATCTGGCCTCCCACTGGTCAAACCTTTGTTCCAGTTGATTAATCTAAGGTTGCTGATTGATAGGGGCAGGTGTAGGAATAGAGCCTTCCTCTTCTTCCCCAGGCTCCTCGTGCTCACAGGGATGATGAGTACTATGGAGGGTATGGAAACAGTTATTTGAGTAGAAGATTGGATGGTGATCAGGTGGAGTAGGGAATTGAAGGTTATATTTTGATTCAATTGTATAGGCAATTAAGTGGCCAAGGGCTAGGTTTGGCTTTTTTTGTGGCCTGGATCCCTAATGGATGTTAAGTGCTTGATGTATCGGATAATAAGATCAATAGCATTAAATTTGTGGTTCGTCATGATATAATAGGTGGTGAGTGAAAGGATGGGAGTGATGTGGATCCTATCTTTAGCTTTTGGAATTACTGAGTTACGAAGGATGTGCTGGATTGTACGCGCATCATTGACTAGGGAACTGACAAATGAGTCATGAAAAGTAGCATTGGTTTCCCTAAGAGTGGTGTTGATACGGGTCTAGTTGAAGTTAGGATTAGAGGCTAGAAGATGGAGCTTGTCCCCAGTAGTGGATAGTCAAAAAAATTCATAAAAATCTTGATACGTTATTTTGATAGGACGTCAATTAATGTAGGACTGGAGGGAGGTGAAATCAGCATTGAAATGGAGACTTGCAAAAAACTCAAAGAGGACTTCAGAATTAAAAGGGAAAGCCATAGTGAGAATGAAAGTTAGTGTGGTGTTAGCAAAGTGGTGTAATATTTAAAATTTTAGGGTGGCTTGATTAATGATTCTTGAGGGATTCAAGCCAGCAGATTTGAAATGGGCATATGCTGCTTCATCAGCAGCTTCAGTGAAGCGAGGATCGATAGTGCCCCTGGAAGAGCTGCCTGCAAGTGCATATTATCTTTTGCCACCGTCAGCCATATGAAGGAGTGGAGACCTTGAGTGAGAGAGGAGTTAGAGATTATGGTGAAAAAATTATTTAAATAGTTTTAAGAATATCATCCAGGACAATCGTGGGATCATCCAGGATGATCAAAGCAATTATTATCATCCAGAATGATTGTTCAAAAGGTGGTTATATTATCCAGGATGATCAGATATCATCCAGGACGATTAGATACAGGCGATCATCCCGAGTAGTCATTCTGGATGGTCATTGATGGAAAGTATCATCCAAGATGATGAGGTGGATCATCCATGCCAATTCGCATTAATGGATGATACCAACCAAATTTAAATTATCTATCACATTTTCAACATGGATCGTCCAGGATGAACAGGTGGATCATCTAGGACGATTACCAATAATTGGCTCAGATCAGCCGTTGGATGTGTGATGAGAGGTGATTTGATCATATCGTCTAGGATGATGTGAACAAAATTTGAAAAGATTGAATGATGGAGAGGAATGATGAGAGGGTTCAAAAATTAAAAAAAAAATCAAATCAAAATACCAGGAAAAAATAAAATAGGGAAATAACCAACGAAAACAAAAAATAAAAAATAAAGTTTTTTTTTTAATCGATCACTCTAGTAAAGGAGAATTTTTCCTTCAATTTAAATTCAAAACTTAATAAGAAGAAATTGACGATACTGAAATCTAAAAAAAGTTTGAAAATCAATTTTTATAAACCCTACATCGGACACCTTACAGGTTCAACTTCTTTTTAAACACAAATCTGATTCAGAAGAAATAAAATTAGATAAGAAAAAGTGATCCTTTCAAACTTCATTATAGCAAAATATCTAATAAAATAGTATTACAAAGTAAAGAATAAAAAATCATGATTTTCAATCTCAAGTGCTTGAAAATGTTAAGTGACACAAGGATTCTTCTAAGATTTTTTAAAGATTTAAAAGAGGAGGAAGCTTGATTCTTTGTGAGCTCATTTTGTGCCTCTTTTTTTTAGTTATTTGATATACTTTGCGCATTTTTTTATTTTTGATACACTTTATATATCATGCAATTAATTGTCAAATATTGTGCATCTTTTCAGTGTTGGGCTCATTTTGTGCCTCTTTTTCATTTAATTGGCGCACATTACGCATCTTTTGTGAGCTTCATTTCATTAAACTCCTCTAAAAAATTCTCAGTTATAAGATTATCTTCCAGATGTAAGAGAAGAAAAACTCACTCTCTTATATAAGGAAGAGTAAACCACAAAATAGAATCATCCTCATATTATAACTGTAATCACCTGATTAAGAAAACATGAAAGTGATTCAATAATTTGAAACATTACTCGTATAAGATAGATTACTATATGAAGATAAAACAAATCTCTATTTCAAAGTCCAATTTTTTTAATTTTGAAAAAGATTGTGATTTAAAAAGAAGAATACACCATTAAAGGAGTTAGAGGAAGAGAAATAATCATCAATATTTCTTTCTTTAACTATTTTAGAGGAGTCAATCACTGCGTACAAGCTTCTAAATAAAATAAGGAAAAAATCTCATTTAGAAATTAAGTTCATCAGTAGTAGTGAGCAGTGATCTGATTCTAAAGAAAATAAATAGGAAATCAAAAACTAAAGAAAAGCACATAAAAAGAAATCAACAAATCAAATAAACAACAACAATAAAAAATGAGAAAAATCACCAAGAAATAATAAAAAAATACATAAAAAGAAACAGATAAATAAATCAAACAAAAACTAAGTGCTGAAATATAAATAGAGAGCATCAATTTCAAGCATGAATATCTATCACACATAATCTGGTTCTTAAGGTGCTAAAGTTTTCAAAGGCTAGTGGTTTTATGAAGATATCCGCCAGTTAGTTTTTAGTGGCTACATAATGTAGCTCTATGTTTCCTTTAGTAACATGGTCCCTAATGAAGTGGTGCCTGATGTCGATGTGTTTGGTTCTGGAGTGTTGGATTGGGTTCTTTGAAATGCAGATGGCAATAGTGTTATCACATAGGACAAAAATTGTGCCTACATGAAGTCCTAAATCTAGAATTTGTTACTTTAACCAAAGGACCTGGGCCATACAACTTCCTAAGGCAATGTATTCAACTTTAGTAGTGGACAGTGTAACTGAGTTCTATTTTCTACTGGACCAGGAGACTAATGATTGTCCTATGAATTGACATGTTCTAGAGGTGCTCTTTCTATCCACCATACATCCTGTAGAGTTAGAATCAGAATATCCTATAATTTTAAAGGAAGTATTGTGCCTAGGATACCAGATTCCTAAGTTTTGGGTTCCTAAGAGATATCTAAAAATTCTCTTACTAGCAGTCAAGTGGGACTCTTTTGGATTAGCCTTAAATCTAGTATAGAGATAAACACTAAACATAATATCAGGTCTGCTAGTAGTCAGGTAAAGAAGTGATCCAATTATTCCTCTGTACTTCTTCTGATCAAAAGATTTTCCATTTGAATCATTATCTAACTGGATATTGGAACTGATGGGACTGTGTATTGGCTTGGCTTTATCCATTTTATATTTCTTCAGGATGTCCTTAATATATTTTGATTGATTAAGAAAAGTTTCATCATCCATTTACCTTATGCTAAATCCTAAAAAGTAAGACAATTCTCCTATCATACTCATCTCAAATTTCTTACTCATTATTTTAGAAAAATCATCATATAAATTTTTATTAGAAGATCTAAAAAGTATATCATCAATATAGATCTGGATAATGAGTAATTCATCTCCTACTCTCCTTAGAAAAAGGGTGGTGTCTACGCTCCCCTTAATAAACTATCTTTCTAGTAGGAATGTGATAAGCCTCTCATACCATGCTCTGGGTGCCTGTTTTAATCCGTACAAAGCCTCTTTTAATTTAAAAACATGATGTAAAAATTAGAATTCTCAAAGCCAGGGGGTTGCTCTACAAACACATCTTCCATTATTATCCCATTTAAAAAGGCACTCTTGATATCCATTTGAAAAAGCTTAAATCGCTTATAACAGGCAAAGGCTAGTTGCACTCTAATGGCTTTCAATCTGGCTACAGGGGCAAATGTTTCCACAAAATTAATCCCTTTTATTTGGTTGTACCCCTTAGCTAGTAATCTTGCCTTATTTCTAACCACCACACCATAATTATTTATTTTATTCTTAAAGACCCATTTGGTTCCTACTACACTCTGGTCCTTAAGTCTTTCTACCAGCTCCCAAATATCATTCCTAACAAATTAGTTTAGCTCCTCTTACATGGATAAGATCCATAATTCATTATAAAGGGCTTGATTAATGTTGGTGGGTTCAGCCATTAAAATGAAGGCAGAGTGGTTTACTTCTTTTCTAAGTCTATGCCTAGTTCTAACACCTTCAGAAGGGTCTCCTAAAATCAGTTCTTTAGGATGACTTGAAGAATATCTCCATTCTCTAGGCAGTATAACTTTTGGTTCTACCCTTTCCTCAAGATTAGTAGATTCTACTCCTTGGGTGACTTCTACAACCTCCTCTTCTTCTACCCTAGACCCTCTAGAATTATCAGATTCATCAAACATAATATAAGTGATCTCTTCAACAATCAGGGTTCTTTTATTGAAGACTCTATGGGATTTCCTAACACTTAAGTAACCTATTAACACTCCTTCATTAGATTTTGGATCAAAATTTCCTAGTTTAAACTTCCCATTATTCAGAATAAATACTATACATCCAAAGACATGAAGGTGAGAGAGGTTGGGTGTCATACCCTTAAGAATTTCATAGGGTGTTTTATTCAGTTTAGATCTAAGATTTACCCTATTCAAAATATAACAGGCTGTATTTACTACTTCTGCCCAAAAGTATTTAGGAAGTGAGTATTCAGCTAATATGGCTCTAACAACTTCTACCAGGGTCATGTTCTTTCTTTCAGCTACCCCGTTCTACTGAGGGGTCATAAGAGCTAAAAAATTATGATTTATCCCTTGCTCCTTATAGTAGGTTTCAAATTTCTCATTTTCAAACTCTCCGCCATAATCACTATGAATAGTCAAAATTTCACAACCTAATTTCCTCTAAATCCAACTGGAGAAAGATCTAAATTTCTCGAATGATTCACTTTTATGAGATAGGAATCTAACCCAGGTGAACCTCGAATAATCATCAACAATCACATACCCAAAGACTTTTCCTCCTAAGCTTGAAGTGCTGACAGGTCTAAAGAGATCCATGTGAAGGACTTCTAAGGGTTTGCTAGTGTTTATATCTTTGATTGAGTGGAAGGAGGATTTGACTTACTTCCCTAACTGACAGGCATCACACAGGTGGTCCTTAGTGAACACTAGCTTAAGGACACCTCTCATTGAGTCTTTTTGGGTGATCTTTCTTAGGATTTTCATGCTTGCATGATATAATCTCCTATGCCACAGCTATGATTCATCACCAATTGATTTTAAGCAAATAGAAATATCAGATTTAAAGTAATTCAAATCCAACATGTAGACATTATTGATCCTTTTTTCTGCAAAATAATTTTATCATTTAAGTTTATAATGCAGCAAGTTGGCAGAAATTTTATGCTGAAGCCTTTATCACAGAGCTGGCTGATGCTGAGTAGATTATGTTTCAGTCCATCTATAAGCAAAATATTTTCAATAATGAAATTTTTTGAATCACCAATTATACTTGATCCTACCACTCTCCTGATGGTGTTGTCTCCAAATGTTACCTTGCCTCCTGCCCTGGCCTCTAGTGAAATAAATTGATTTACATCTCTAATCATATGCCTTGAACATCTGCTTTCTAGGTACTACATGCTCTCACGAGGGTTTTTATGAGAGCACCCCTACAAGATTATCAGATGTCAGATTTAGAACCAAATAGGTTTGGGTCCCTTGTGAAGGAAAGAAAAATGTGATGCATGCATGAATTTTGTAATTTTAGTCTCCAAACCAAATGTGTTCTATGATGAATGGTACAGGTGTAAGAGATATGTTCTAGCATGCCACAAGAAAAACATCTAACACCAGAAAAAAGGTTTACTAATCTTCTTGGGGTATAGTGCCTCTTCCTAGGTTTAAATGATGCATGATGATGTGATGGTTTATGAAATTGTTCAAGTGCATAAGGTTTTTTATTTTCCTTGAGGGTAGCTAATTCACCTTTTAAAAACTTATTTGTACTTTCAAGAATTAAATTTTCCATTTATAAGGCATGTTCCCTACAGTCTAATTCTGATGTAAGAGTTTCTAGTTCCTTGAATGCAATTTCTAATTCAACATCCAATATCTTTAATGAATCATACTCAATAGTTAAATCAGAATACTTTTTATTTAACTCATAAAATTCATCTAGTAAAGTCATATGATTATTATCTAAAGCGGAGTGATCTTTCAATAGAATTTCATGCTCTTTTTGTAGATTTAGGAAATCAGTTTTAAGCCTTGCATGCAATTTTTTTAGCTTCCTGTATGATAAATAAATTCTTTTAGAAACTTCAAATAATTGATCATAAGTTATCTCACATATCTCCTCTTGGTCAGAGTGACCAAGATCATCAGCCATTAAGCATAGATTTGTAATCTCCTCTTCTGCTTCAGTTTCAGAGGAGTTAGATGCTGAGTCTGCCCAGAAAGCCTTTTGGATCTTCTTCTTATCCTTCTTGAACTTAGGCTTTTCCTCACCCTTCTCCTTACTTGGGTGACCCTTCAGTGATGGGCATTCAGACATCACATGCCCTGGCTTCCTGCATTCAAAACATATAACGTTAGAAGAAATTTTAGAATGCTTATTATTCTTACCTTTATTCCACTTCTGATGATGCTTTTATTTCTTCCTCAAGAAGCTCTTAAATTGCCTTGTGATTAAGGCCATGTCATCATCATCAGAACTTGAAGAGCCAGAGTCGGAATCATTAACCTTCAAGGCTATGGCTTTCTCCTTCTTTTTCTCACCTACATCAAGCTGTCTTTGGTTCACTCCTTACTCGTAAGCAATTAGTGATCCAAGTAATTTATCAATTGAATAATTATTCAGATCTTTTGATTCAGTAATTGCAATAATTTTAGCATCAAATGAAGAAGGTAAACATCACAAAATCTTGTTTACTTTTTCATAATTCGTAAGCTCATTCCCTAAGGCATGCAAGGAAGTAACAATCTGTGTAAATCTAGTATATATCTCAGAAATTGATTCATTTGATTTCATGCAAAAGAGTTCATAATCATGCAAGAGAATGTTCAGTCTAGATTGTTTAACTTTGTTCGTTCCTTCATAAGTAATGCACAATTTATCCCAAATTTCTTTACCAGTTGCACATATTGAAACACACATATAATCTTCAGATTTCAATGCACAGAAAAAATAGTTCAAACATTTAGTATTCAATTGAGCAAGATCTTCATAAGAATGTTATTTGGAGGACGGTGAAGCTTCCTCCAAGAAGAAAAACCATTAGGAGTAAATAGATGCGTGTGAAGAAGGAAGGATCTCATGGAGATAACGTACAATGTAAGGCTAGGTTGGTGGCAAAAGTCTCTACACAACAAGAAGGAATTACTTATGATGAGGTATTCTCCCTAGTGGTTATGAATCCCTCAATTCGTGGTCACTTGGCATTTATAGCAAAGTTTAGCTTGATTTTAAAGCAGCTTGATCCATATATTGCATAAGTAGTTGGCATTATGAGCAGGTTTATACATAATCCAGGAAGAAGTCATTAGCAAGCTGTGAAGAGTATCCTAAGGTATCTAAAAGGGTACAGTTGATGCAATCTTAGAGGCATAGTCACGATGGTAGTGGTGAAGGACTCATGATTGATTGTCCACCTATTTAAAGAACTATGCTCGACTTGATCCCTTGGGGGGGTAGTAGCCAACCATCTGGGTGTAGTCGTTATGATATTGGAGCTATTTTGTCATCTTATACTTTCTAAAGTGAAAGATGAAAGTTTGTTAGGGTTGTTAAGCCCTTATGAACTATTCCCAAGGCTAACCAAGAGGGGCGGTGAATTGATATTTTAAAAATTCTTACACAAATAAAAAATATTTTTATCCTTTTGAATATTTTAAAACATAACCAGTTAAAGTGGAAGCACATAATCAAAATCAGATATTTCAACCACAAATTATATCATAAAAATATGTGGAAATTAAAGTGCAAAAAAGTAAATGAAAATACTACACTAGATTTATAATGGTTCGGTCAACTTAACCTACATCCACTCCCTGAAGCCTACCCTCCAAGTATTGTACTAAAAACTGTAGTGACTCTCCTTTTGCTCCCACAGTAAGGCAGAAAGCCCTTACAAAATCTTTCCACCGACACCAGTGAGGCAGAGAACCTTGACTCCTTTGCTTCCTCCTAAAGCAGGCAGAGAACCCCAACTCTTTTTGCTTCCTCCTGAAACAGGCAGAGAACCCAGAATCCTTTTACTTCCTCCTGAAGGAGTTAAAGAACCTAGATCTGATGCTGATAATCGTCTCCCTAGAGCCACCATAGAATAAAGGATGAAGAAGGAAGATGACGATCGAATTCTTACTTGGAGTAACCTTTGTGAATCTCTTCACAAACTCCCTCTCATAAGATCCTCTCTCTCTCTCTCTCTCCCAAACTCTCCTTCTCCTCTAAGCTCTCTTAGAGTGGAAAAACCAGCAAAAGAATACTAAAGAGATAATTAAAGAGCTTAAATAAAAGGCCTCAAAAAGTTCCCTAAAATTCAACTTGCCAACTAGATCGTCAAGGATGATCTATCGATCATCCTGTATGATCAGTACAAAATTAGCCATTTTACCAGTTTATTGCCATTGTCTGGACGATCAGAAGAAATACTTTCTACATATTATCCAGGAAAATTTTACAATCATCTGTGATGATTAGAATAATTTGAGTGGAAAATAAAAAATTGTCAAGATAAACATTCGGGACGTCTAGAATGATATCCTGGATGATCCGAAGAAAATAAGGGTTTACGTCCTTGATGATTTCATAATCATTCGGGATGATCAGTTCATTTTTAGTTGCAATCGATAAATCATCCCACATAATGTTCGGGACATCCAGGATGATATCCTGAATGATCAGAAGAAAATCATGGTTTTCGTCCGGGACGATTGGAGATCGTCCCATAAAATATAAAGGATCATCTGAGACGATTGGGACGATCATCTTGTACGATGTGATTGATCAATTAAACTATAATTAGTCTCCTAATCAAGGGATCATTTTTGGCAAAATTATAATGAATCGTCCAGGATGATATAGGATCATCATGTATGATCAGAACAAAATTCTAAAAATAAAAAGTTCCCTAACATATGATTAGTGGCTGATTTCTGGATTTATACTGATCATCCTGTATGATAAAATATTGTCCATGATGATAAGTTAATGAAACTTAATAAATAGGGATGCTCTAATTAGACTTTCTATTTTGAACTAATCGTCCAAGATGATTTTGGATCATCTTGTACGATATGTTCAAAATTCAGAAAACTCTCAAACTCACCAAATATCTCCCCTCAGTGTGTGTGTGCAAGGCTACTTAGCATCAGGATCCATCTTATTACATTTGACTCAAGAAAAGGTAAAAACCATTAGAATTTAAACTTACAGACTGACTCAGTCATAGTCTACCCAATCTTGAGCTAGCTTGAATTACAATTGACTTTGTGAACCTAAAAAGTTAGTAGGTGTGGGCAACTAAAATAGATGTGTTGTAGTACCAATACAGAAGCAGGAATGTTTGATATCATCAAAACTACAGTACTTAAATCTAGGTTTACAATAAAAGATGAGGTGAAGATTGTTGATTTGGAATTATTTCCAAATATAAATAAGATTTATTTTGAAAAGCTTTAATGGCTTATTATTTATTTGATTGATTTATTTCCTTCTTAAACTTAGGCTTTTCCTCACCCTTCTCCTTACTTGGGTGAGCCTTCAGTGTTGGGCATTCAGACTTTACATGCCTTGGCTTTCTGCATTCAAAATAAATAACATCAGAAGGGACATTTGAATGCTTACTATTTTTACCTTTATTCCACTTCTGATGATGCTTTTGCTTTTTCCTTAAAAAGCTTCTAAATTGTCTTGTGATTAAAGCAATATCATCATCATTAGAACATGAAGGATCAATGTCAGAAACATCAGCCTTTAGGGCTACAGTTTTGTCCTTCTTTTTCTCTCCTGCATTGAGCTGTCTTTGGTTCACTCCTTGCTCATAAGCAATTAGTGATCCAAGTAAGTTATCAATAGACTAAATATTTAAATCTTTAGACTCAGTAATTGCAATAATTTTAACATCAAAGGAAGAAGGCAAATATCATAGAATCGTGTTTACTTTTTCATAGTTCATAAGTTCTCTCCCTAAGGCATACAGGGAAGTAACAATCTTTATAAACCTAGTATACATTTCAGAAATTGATTCACTAGGTTTCATATAAAAAAGTTCATAATCATGCAAAAGAATATTTAGCCTAGATTATTTTACTTCATTTATACCTTCATAGGTTATGTATAATCTGTCCCAATTTCCTTATCAGTTGAATAGGTGGAGAAACATATATAATTTTTAGATTTTAAGGCATAGAAAAAATAGTTTAAATATTTGGCATTTAGTTGTGCAAGATATCTATCATCAATTATCCATTCAATAAAAGAAATTTTAATTTTGACATCATTGACAAGTCTATAAGGTGCAAAATATCCTTCTCTAACAAGCATCCACATGTGATAATCAATCGATTGTAAAAAGGTGGACATACGAGTTTTTCAAAAATTAAAAGAAATATTATCAAATAAAGGTGGACGTATGATTGAATAATCTTCCGTAGTATTACCATTACCAAAGTTAGCCATTGATCATAATTTAAAAGTTTTCTAAAAACTTGATTTTATGAATCCCGCTCTGATACCACTTGAAAGTTCGTGAGGGGTGTTAAACCCTATAGAACCAGCCCGAGGCTAACCAAGAGGGGAGGTGAATTGGTATTATAAAACTTCTTTAAATAAATAGAAAAAAATTTTGAAATCTTTTTGAATATTTTAAACACAAACAGTTTAAGCGAAAAGCAGATAATCAAAATCAGAAATTTCAATCACAGATCAGATCACAGAAACAAGCAAAAATAAATGTAAAAAAATAAGTAGAAAGAACATAATAGATTTATAGTGGTTTGGTCAAATCTGACCTACATCCACTCGCCAGAACCTCCCATTTCAGGTATTGCACTAATTAATTAGTGACTCTCTTTTTTCCCCACAGCAAAGCAGAGAAGCCCTTACAAAATCTTTTTCACCATCCCGATAAGGCAGAGAACCCATAATACTTTTACTCCCACTTGGAGTTGGCAGAGAACCATAGAAATCCTTTTACTCCCTCCTGGAGTAGGCAGAGAACCTGACAATTCTTTTACTCCCTCCTTGAGTAGACAGAGAACCTCAACCTGATGCTGATGATCGTCTCCTCAGAGCTACCAAGGATGAAGAAGGAAGAAGATAATCGAATCCTTACTTGGAGCAACCTTTGTGAATCCCCTCATAAACTCTCCCTCATAATATTCTCCCTCTCACTCTCCCAAACTCTCCTCCTATTCTAAGCTCTCTTTGGATTGGACTCAATAGCAAAGAAGGTTGTCTAAAGAGATAATTAGAGAGCTTAAATAGAGAGCCTTCAAAAAGTGCCCTAATTTCAATTTACCGATAATATTATCCAGGATGATATGTATATCATCTTGTATGATCAGTATAAATCAGCCCTTCCAAGCAAGATGATATGTGTTGCCTATACGATGAGAGCAACAATTATATACTTATCATCCTAGACAATCTTGCGATCGTCCTGTACGATTAGTTCAAATCAAAGAATATCATCCTCAGAAATTGTTTGAGACATCCAGGTCGATTAGAATGAATGTACTTATCATCCCAGACGATCTTACGATTGTCCTATACGATTAGTACAAATCAAAGCATATCATCCTGAGAAATCGTTCGTGATGTCCAGGCCATTAGAATAAATATACTTATCATCCCGAATGATATTTTGATTATCCTGTACAATTAGTTCAAATTAACGAATATCGTCCTGATAAATCATTTGAGACATCCAATACGTTTAGAAGAAAAATCATGAATCATCCTGTATGATATGATCGTTCAATCTAACCATACTTAAATCCCTAATCACATGATTATTTTAGGCACGATTGTCATGGATCATTCAGGATGATGAGGATCATCCTATATAATTAGTTCAAAATATAATGAATAAAATATTGCCTAAAATGTTATTGATGGCTGATTTCTAGATTTGTACCGATCGTCTTGTATGATACAAAATCATCTAGGATGATTAGTTAAGTAAACTTAATTATCAGGGATGCCCTAATTAGGGTTTCTATTCTGAACTGATCGTCTAAGATAATTTTGGATCGTCCTGTACGATATGATCAAAAACAAAAGAACTCTCAAACTCACCAAATTTCTACCCCTGAGTGTGTTTGTGTGTGTGCAAGGTTACTTAGCTTGGGGATCCACCCCATTACATTTGACTCAAGAAAGGAAAAAATTATATTAAAATGAAATTACAAGTTGACCCGATCTTGAGCTGATTTGTTTTGCAAGTGATCTTTGAGGACTTGAAAAAGTTAGTAGGAATGGCAACCAAAAACAAATATGCAGTGATAGCAATATAAAGAAAATAATATTTTTTATCATCAAAATTATAGTACCTGTATCCAAATTTACAATTATATATATATATATATATATATATATATATATATATATATATTCCCATAAGAATTGCTTTAAATATATCATAATAATTTCTTTCATTCAAACCTGCATAGTTTAACATTATACCACCCTGAAGAGTAAACTAATGTTCTACTATCAATTTTGAAAGAAAGAAACTATATTTTTCTAATCAGACATAGCATAGGGAATATACAATTCATCCCAAATTATGAAAAATATATTCTCCTATCATCCTAAATAGGAAAATAAATTATAAATTTAATTTTATAATCAAATATAGAGGATATTCAATTTTCCATAAAAGCAAATAAAATATCCATTTGTCTTTTGATTATGAAACTAAATTTAGAATATAAATAAAGCTAATCTGCATTAACAGATTTTCCCTACCTTAGAAAGGAATAAAGATAGGTTTTATTTTATTCTGGGATCTAGACTCTCTATAGGGGCAATCCCCTATAGTTAATTACATCTCCAAAGATAATACTCTTGATTAAAATGAAGAGTAATTGATTCTAAAATTCATAAAAATTTAAAGAAATACTTGGGCTACTTAGATTTCAATACACAAGCTTTAGATTATAAATTCTGGAATTAGGTTTAGAAATTTATATTTGAATTAAGGAAGGATGTGTATAGAGAAGAGTGTATACAATCTGGACTTACCACTTTCCTAGAGTGAGTTGCTAGCTAACAGTCCTAAGTATAATAATCATCATATATATTCAAGATTTGGTAAGCTATATCCTAGGAGTCAAGGATTTGTTATTAAAGACTTTAAATTAAATGTCATACAACATGCTTACAAAAAATAAAAACTACTCATATGATGCAAATGAAGCATGAACAATAATATATAAAAGAGCTAATTTATTGATTTATAAATTTGTAAAGTATAACAGAGGGTCTGCAGAAAAGTAATAGTGGTCAGGCCCCACCGACAACAAACCTGGATTCTAATCCTATTATATACATGTATAATCAAATATAATTACTTATAGTCTTTGAGTTCCAAGTCTTCTATGAAATTTTAAAAAGAATATCCTCTTAGAGAGAGGAAATTGCTTTTTTGATCCCCACTTATATATATATATATAAGCAGTTATCTTTGACTCTTTTATAACTCATGACACTTTACAACTCGATCAATATACAAAAATCTATGAAATTTAAATATACATTTCTTTTTTTATAAATCATCACCTAGGAACATTCTACTTTAGAGAAATGTAAATGACAGAAAGTAAAATGCGGATATGAAAGCGCATTGTGAGCAGTTATATATATACCGAAAATTAAATGAAAGTAAATTGCACAGTCCTGAATTCATTCACTCCACTCTCTAGTGCACTAACAAAAAAGTAAAAAATGACATCTAGATTCTCCATTAAGTAAGCAAATACACATGGGTGCCCTCTAGGCAAAGACACCCACAATCAAACTAAACCAATCCACCGACTTAACTTAGGCTAAAGTTGGTTGTCCTAGTAAACCATCTAAGTGTGTGGAACAAGTTGTGTCGCTTTGGTATGTCCTATAGGAATTTAATGTTTAGATTGTGTGTATTTTTAAGGTTTATTCATTAAAGGTCAAAAGGGAATTTAATTAAAGTTTAATTAATATATATTTGTACTGTAAAGTATTTGAGTTTTAAATGTTGAAGTTGTTTATTTAATTTTAAAGAATTTATATATTAATAACCTCTAAAGTGCAAGGGTTGCTAATTTAAAAGTCCTAAGGCTTTCAAATGAAACATCCATCCTTTATATAGGACAAATGACCATATGAGAGCCTTTGAAGATTTATTAGAGATAGAGAAGGGAACTTATAAATTAAATACACATACCCTCTATATGGAAGCAAGCATAGTATATAAGGTCGGAATATTATTTATTATTTGAAGATCCCCCAATCTAATGCATTAGTGCCTTCCTAAAAGGAGTCAAGCACAACACATAAGGGATCTTTTTGTTATTTAAAGTGTATTAAAGGCCTTGAAAGTAAATGCTAAAATGCCCTCCAAACGAAAGCAAGCATTAGGCATGAATGCCTAAAATTCATTTATTTCAAATCAATCATCAAATTTGATTGATTAAAATAGATTTTAATCAATCAAATTATTAAAATAATTTGCTCTAAATGAATTTAAAATTTAGTTCAAATTTTCCTTATTTTTATTATAATATTCAAAAAAATTCACCTTGTAGCTTCAAACACTGACTATGATTAGACCCTTGCAAACACAACTCTTAGGGAATCAAATATTAGATACCACATCCCCCATGTGAATACTTTAGTGCAAGATGCTAGAATCATTCAGCATATCCTTCGTAACTCAATAATTCTAAAAGCTGGGGATCGAATTAACATCACACCTCTTTTATCCATGACTACCAACTTCATAATAGTTGAGATACATTTCAATGCAGCTGATCTAATCATTCGATATCTTAAGAATCTAACATGTATTCAAGATCCTAGACATAAAAGAAAGCAAAATCTTACCTTAGGTCACATAACTACTTTCATCCTTGAATTCAAATACAACTTCCAATTCCCTGCATCGCCAGATCACCTTCTAATTTTCTATTCTAATAGCTCCTTCCACATCCTTCACAGCACTTGCCACCATAATATTTACTATGTGGATGCCAAGCCAGAGGAAGCAGAGGGAGGTCCAGCATCATCACCTGTCCACCAGCAGTCTCAGTACGATATACTGGTTCAGATGTTTGATCAGGTGGAGGCTCATTTTGACACCCATATAGCAGAGTAGCAACATCAACATGATAATGATATAGCTCACTTTGATAACTATATAGCACAGCAGCAGCAACAGCACGATAATGACATGACTTAGCATGGAGAGTAGTTTGCATCCATTCACCGATTCTTCCAACCACCACCACCACCACCACCTCTATTCACCGATTCTTCAGAACCACTATAAATATCTGGTGTATTTATTCTGATTTTTATTCTTGCATTTTACTTTTTTGCATTTTAATTCTGTCATAACTGCTTGGTGAAAATTATACTCAATGCTTCGCTTTACTAATTAAAATATCATCATCATTGCTTAGATGATTTGGTAAATTTGTTCGCTTCTGCACAAAGTAATAATTGTTACTTGTTTTTTAAATATCAAAAAATCCAAAAATATTGTCTTTATGTTTAAATTAAGCAATTAGTTTTTAAATTTATCAATTCACCCACCTCTTGGTGTGCCCAGGGACAAGTTCACTTAGGCTTAACATCTTATCAAACTTTCAATATATTTCCTCAATGGAGAAATATTGGAATAAATAGAAGTGTTTGAATGAAATATTTACATGCCTAGACATAAGATGTTTAACCTTTTAGGTTCTATAGAGATACAATCATTGTAGGAAGGCCATAAAATTTCTTTTACATTCCTATAAGTTTAATAGAGATCAAAGGATGCATATACTATGATTCACATCAATAAAAGAGAGTCTCATTAGGAAAACTTTAGTAATTTGCATTCATTAGTCCAAAATATTTTATTATCTAATATCTTATCTTTCCTTTTGCCATCCTCTGTAGTGACATAATTGAGCCCTTATTTTCAATAGTATGATAAATATTATAACTATAGTAGGCAGTATTAATTTACTTACATGTTAGCAAAACACTTTCTTATGGGATCAGCACTCTCCCAATCACTTTATTACTTGATTGATATATACACTTACGTATTTAGTGGGCATTGCATATAAAAAAATCAAAGCATATTTCAACCCATAGTATAAACATAGTTCACGCATTGAATACAACCCGCATCAAGTTTCTGGAACCATTGCTGGGAAAGTAACATGCATATTGCAAGTTGAGATATATTATTGAACTAGTTGAGTATTTAATCTTGTTTGTATCTTGTATAATGTTATTATTTTTTATTTTGAAAATTTTGAAAAAAGAAAGAAAAATCTTTTGCATGTTGTTGAGTATTATTTTTGTTATTTAATTTATATTTTGTTATTGCATGTGTGGTAGATCTAGTAAGGATCCCATGTTGACCAGTAGACCCAGCAGTAGTAGGAGTTCTAGGACTCCCAAGTCTTTAGTTGATCAGGTAGCTGAGTTGAGAAACCAAATGGAGGGTGTGACTAATTTCTATGAGTAGAGTAAGGAATAACAAGTTCACTATTCAAGAATACAAGAGACATATTATCACTTTACAGCTAAATTCAATGAGTCTCTAGTGGGAATGTTTAAAAGGATCCCCTTTGTACAAAATCCAAACCAACTTTATTTTCATACTACTCCAAAGTATCAATCATTTGTTTAGCATCATGATGATGATGATGAGGAGGAGGAGGAGGAGGAAGAGGACAGAGATTCTGAATGATAGTGGTGGCTATTGTATTTTGTTATTTTTCTTGGTAGTTTGATTGGCTTGAGAGAGAGAGAGAGATAGAGGCTTGAGATAATATTGGCTTGGGGGAGATCGTTGTGTTGTTAGTGGTGATTATACTTTTTCTTTTTCTATTGTCTTTATGTTTTATTTCTTTGACTTGTGGGAGATCCCCATGGTGACTTGATCTTATAGATGTCTATGATAGTCATTATTATTTGTTCTAATGAGAGTAGGTTAATAGATGGAGTAAGTGGAGAATAGAGATTAGAATAGTTATCTTTGTTAACATGCTTTATTGTCTATGTACTATTTTATCATTCTTAAAGAAAAAGGGTTTTTTATTAGTATTTTTTGTTTTTATTAGTCGTATTTATTTTAGTTAATATTATTTTGTAGCTCATTTTACATTTAAGTAAAATTCCTACTATTACTTAACTTTTGAAAATGCCCTCTACACGGCGCTTGCATTTTGATTGCTTACTTAGTCAAAATAAAAATAGTAATTAAAAATTATTTAAAATTAAGAAAAACACTAAACTCCAGGTTATAATTTGGATGAATAAATAATCACAATTTTTAATTTGAAAATCATAGTAATTAATTAAAGAATCATCTAATTTATTGACTTACTTTGAGCTTAAAAGCTACACACTTAAGCACAAAATAAAGATTTAAAGATTAAATAATTAAGTTTAGAGGAAGGGAGTTTGTAGATTAAATTATGAAAATTATTGTAAACTTGAATAGGGAATTAGTAAGCTTGCTAACATCCTTATATTAATTTAATTTAGGGTTAAATGGAGGAAGAAAGTATTTAGATATCTGAAATCATTATTATATATTCAAAAATAAAAAATATAAAAAATATGAAAATTAAAAGAAAGTAAAGAAAAAGGAAAAGAAGGTTAAATATTTAAAAAATTGGCATCTAATAAAGCTTTATTCCTAAGGGTACTCTAATACCAAAATCAAATAGGAAATGTAAGTAGACTAATACATATACAAGTTATTAATGAATTTCTAATTTAACTACATGTACAAACAATATCTAAATAATATATTATTCATATCTAAAATTAGTGGTAATCATTATACTTACACTTATAGTGGATAAATTCAAATTAAGCAATAATAAGAATAATAATAATAATAATAATTGATTAGGATAATTACTTATGATCCCCCAATTAAAATTACGTAATGTTGATCATTGCAAATTACATCTAAATGTCGAAGTATATTCTTACATTTTGATAATCTTAAAGTATTAATTTCTATTTGGGCTAGTAAGCTAATCAATAGGTGATTATACCATTTCTTGAGGACAAGTAAGAGTTTAAGATGAAAAAAAAATTTAAGTGTAAATTTTATGGTATTTTACTATCTTAAATATTAATAAAATATTATTTTTAGTTATTATGATGTAGGAATGTCTCAGAGAAAATGGAAAAAAAATCACAAGTGTTGAACTAGCACCACAATGCTCCAACCACCAGCATCGTAGCATCCACAACGCCCAAATATGAGAACCAGGAAATCATAGCGTGAAGCCTTGGCAAAATGACAATTAATTAAATGCCTCAGCGAAGCTAAAGTCAATGCCGCAACACTTCACAATGCCACAACACCAGAAATCAGTGTCATAGCACTTGAGTCTCAGGAATTGTAGCACCAAAGTGCTAAACTTCGTAATGTTGTAGTGTCGGATTGCACATTCAAGCATCACAGCGCTTAATTTCTGGAGCATTGTTGTTGAGCTGTTGATAAAAAATTGAGCCATGCCAAATTAGCCAAGCGACACACCAGTTCAATCATTAGACATGTCGAATCAACCCAACACCGTAGCGAGCAAGCCCATCAGTGCGGAGGTGCTAGTTTATTCTATAACGACATAGTGCCACCATGTCGAGTGTCATGATGCCTGAGTCCATTTTTATACAAGTATAAATAATTTCTTAGTTCATTTTAGTAAAGAGTTCTATCATAATTTTTTTCTAATTTAGTCTAGAATGTAGTGCCCCCATAAAGTTTAAGAGAGGCTATGGGAGAGAAGGATATTATATTTAGGGAATTATTAGCTTATCTCTTTATAAGCAATCAAATATTGGAGGAGAAAGGAGTGTGGATTATGCATTTGTACTATTTGAGTGACATTTAAAATAACTATCACTCTTATATTTTCTCTTTTATGCAAGCAATAAAACTTGATTTGTTTTCTTTGTATTCTATGTTTGGTTGATTCCTTAGTTCTGGGCTAATAATATGAATCCAATATTAATAATGATGCAGACTCTTATACTTTGAAAGCAAAATGAATATTTTTAATATCTCTATATCTTAATTTAATGCATACAATGGTCATATGTGTAATTAAAAACTAGTGTGTTATATTACCTAGATGGAGGAATATTAGAATAAGTAGGAGTATTAGAATGAAATGTTTGTATGCCTAGACATATAATTGAAATTTCAATGATGGATTGTCAAACCACTTGAACTGCCCAAGGCAAACCAGGATGGGGGTGTGAATTGGTATTTTAAAAAATTTCTCTCAAAAGTTTCTTTTGAGATTCAAAACTAATTACACAAATTTCAGTTGAAGAAATTAATAAAACTAATAATTTTGCTCTTTTGGATTTTATAGAAAAACAAATCTAAAGACAAATTTTATTTTCTTTTTCTAACAAAGTTCAAATCAAAATAAATCTCAATAATGCTTGTAAGAATATAACATGTAGGGAAAATTAAAATACAAGAAAATAAAATGCAAAAAGAAGAGTATAACAAGCATACCAAATTTATATTGGTTCGGTCAAATCTTGATCAATGTCCAACTCCTCAAAGTCCTCCACTCTGGCTATTGTGCTAAATCTTTTAGTGTATCTCCTTTTGCCCCCACAATAAGGCGGAGAAGACCTTACAAAATCTGTTCCACCAACCCAGTGCGGTAGAGTACCAAAATCTTTTCACCCTCCCAATGAGGCAAAATACATGGAATTCTTTTCACCCTCCTGGTGAGGCAGAGAACTTAGAATCCTTTTCACTCTCCTGGTGAGGTAAAGAATCTAGAATCCTTTCCATGCTCTTGGTGAGGCAGAGAACCTAGAATTCTTTTCACCCTCTTGGTGAGGTAGAGAATATAGATGATCTTTGGCCTTGAAGACTTTCTTCCTAAAGCAACCCACAAGATCAACAAGGATATATGGAGGAACTAAGGTAGAAGCTTTCATGGAGCAATCGCATAAAATCTCCTCACACTACTTCTCCCTCGCACTTAATTTCTCCTTCTCCTTCTCCAAGCTCCAAGATTTCTTAAGAGAACAACCTCTCAAAGCACTCTCATAGAAAATCTCTCAACAGCCAAAGACTTTTTCAAAGTCTAAAAGAGAGATTAAATATAAGACTTCCAAAAAACCTAAATTGTCAATTCTACCATTTCTGACCTCATAGTATGATATGAGATTATACAGTATGATTAGTTTAATTCATCTTGTCAGTATTGTACGATGAACAAGGGTTGTATAATTAATTCAAATACTTAAACTGATAGTCTAGTATGATGTCAAGGGTTATATGGTATGATTAGTTCAATCAAATAGGATTTTCATCTAATACAATTTATGGCAATTTACTATCATGCTGGGAGCAAATTGGGTCATGTCGTATGATGCAAGACGTACAATATAATATGAAGTATCAATTAATCCTGATTTGATTGCCTAATTACAATATTATATTATGTAAGATTTAATGCAATCATATTGTACGATGGTAATCATATAGTATGATTAGTTTAATTTTTGAATTTTAAAATACTGCTTAATTTATGATTAGCAGTAGGATTTTGACTTCTACTGTCATTAAGTATGATTTGGATCGTATAGTATAATTAGTATAAATTTATATTATCTTAATTAAATATTTTGATTAATCTCTGATTTATGCAGATCATACATTATGACCCAGATCATACTAAACGATCTTCACATAAATTAAAACACTTAATTTTTCTCCTTAGTGTGCGTGCATGATTGCTAAGTTAGCATACACCTTTTATAAGACTCAACTCAAGAAATAGAAAAAATAAATAAACCAAAATACAAACTCTTGTAAGACCATCAAACATATTCTACCTAATCTTTAGTTGATCCTTTTGCACAGTGTAGACATACCTAAAATGTTAGTGTGCATAAAATAAATTTCAAATAATAATATCAAGAAAAATAACATAAAAATTTAATAATATTTGTTATCATCAAAATTATATGCTCGAGATCCTAGATTGCAATAATAATGTTTAACCTTCTAGGTTTTAGGGAGATATAATCACAACTTGAAGGCCATAAACCTCTCTTTACATCCCTACAAGCTTGACAAAGATCTGGAGATGTATATGCTCTGATCCAAATTAATAAAAGAAAGTCTCATTAGAAAAACTTTAGTAATTTACATTAATTACTCAAAAATATTTTATTATCTAGTATCTTATCATTTCTTTTACATCCTCTGTAGTGATTAAACTTAACCCTTACTTTAGATTAGTAGGATAAACATTGTAGTAGTAGTAGTTAGTACTTGCATGTTAATAGAATACTTTCTTGTGGGACTGACACTCTCTCAATTAGTTTATTATTTTATCAGCACATACACTTCTGTATTTAATGGGTATTGCATATCAAATAGAACCTAAGTATATTTTTGCCCATGGCATAAATATAGTTCACATATTAAATATAACCTGCATCAGTTGGCAAGATATATGTTATCTTGTATATGAGGGTGGGACGATATGCTTTTCTTTAAAATAAGATTTTTGGTGTAATCCTAAATGATATGAAAAGAGATGTATAAAGAGACAAATTGATATGATATGATATGCCAATGAGTAGGAAGTGACAACTTCGCATATGAAAGCCACCTGACCTAAATGACTTATGATATGATTGATTCCTAAAAATATGACTGGATATAAGAAAAATACCATAGATAAGTGGATGTCTTATCTTTCTTACAGTGCTTGTCTATGCATATGATAGGAGTATATATATGATAAATTACATAATTGACATGTCATAATTTATATGAGATATAGATATGATTGATACAACTATATAATAAGACTGATACAACTGATACAAAGACATTTGATATATATGAATCACATGATTTACATAATATATATGAATAACATCAACACTATATAATGAGCATATGAATATGACAGATATACAAAATTTTTAAACTAAGATAGAAATTATTATATAACTAATGAGTATAAAAATTATAGAGTTTACTTATTCCTTGTATATGATTACTAGTTATTGATCACTGCTCTTGTGATATACAGTCGTACTCATGATTATTGATCATATGATCTATTAGTATTTTATTGATTGTTATATGTTATTATAATTATGTATTCATACTGATAGTAATTGAATGATTATATGCATATTATTTTTATTACCTTACAATGATTTTAGTTGTGGGTTTTGGTAACCTACTGAGCTATTAGCTCACTACATGATTTTATATATTTTTTAAGGAAGGGGTTAGGATTTAGGGGAGTGAGGCAAATCTGAGATTCAAGTTTTATTTTAATTTTGCATTTTTTTAATTTTATTTTTTTATAGTCAAGAGCTAAAAGATAGATTGATGAATGTATGGATTAAATTCTTGGCTATTATATATAAATTTTGAGAGATAAATATAGTTTTATATTTTGATTTATATGATTTTGAGTTACTTTCGCTTGATTAATTTATGTTAATGAATTAAAAAGAAGCTCAAGTTGGTTGATGAAGAGATTAACCTAGGCAATTCTTTAAAAATTAAACCCTGAGGTGTCACAATTAGTATCAGAGCGAAGGTTATTGAAAGAATTTAATTATAGTCAGAGCTATAAAAAATGATTTAGATGAGTAGAAATGAATAGTGTTAGAATTTATTTTCTTTACATTCATTCCATGCATATATGTGATTGAATTATAATTTGATAAGAAAAAGAATTATAATGAGTGCATTGGATCCACCGGAAGTGCCAAATGAATAGAGTGCGGTTACCCTAGTGAGTTTTGATAGTATGTTGTAATTTACTAGTCTGATAACACAAGTGATGAGTGATGCACAGTGCAAGCAGGGTACAATCAAGGACACTAAAAAGGATAAATATTTATAGATGTTCTATAAGTTAAAGCCCCCATTATTCAAGAAAGCTATAAAGCCATAGGCAGCAAAAGATTGGCTATTAAGGATAGAGAAGATATTTACTAGTATATAATATCCAGAGAATATGAATGTACCACTAGCAGTGTTTCTATTTGAAGGAGAAGATGATAGATGATGAATTGGACAACAAAGAGAAACATTTTATGAAAAGATAAATATCGAGATTACCTAGGCAGAGTTTATTGCTATCTTCAGAGACTGGTTTATACCTATGTCAGCTTGACAATAAATGTAGGAGTCTTTCATGAGATTACAACAGGGGAACATAACAGTGATGCAGTATGAAATTGAGTTTACTGTACTACCTAGGTATGCACCCCAATTGGTCAATACTGTTGAGAAAAAATGGTACATATTTTTGAGAGGGTTGAAGGATGAGCTGAGGCATCCATTAGTTCCACTAAGAATTTAGAAATTTTTAGAGTTAGTGGAGAAAGCAAGTGGAAAAAAACTTGGCTAATACCCAACTCAGGTAGGGCATGAGTAGAAAGAGAGCAGATGAAGAGGTAACTAGAGGAGAAATGGGTGAAAGAGAAGCAAATTTACTGTTGTTATGAGAGGACCCATTATATTAGCTAGTAATGTACATGAGTGTCCAAGATGTGGAAGGAGACATGTAGGAGAAAATAATCTGATCATAGGACAGTGCTTCAGATATGGTCAGTATGAATATAGGATGATAGATTGCCCGTAAAGAGGATTTGGGGAGAGATTTGTGCCCAAAACAAATCAATTTAGATAGGTATATGGTCAGAGACTTGTAGGGTCTAGAATGTTTAATCAAGGTTCTATGATAGGGATAGATGGAAGAAATATGAGTGAGAGATAGAGGCAGCCCAACAGCCAGTAATAATAGCATCCATACAACCAAGGGTATATAATTTGCATTAACAAGAAGTGAAAGATGCTCCTCAGAGATCCTTTGGTATAAGTTTTCTTTTTAATATTATTATTTTTTATTGAATTATATAAAAATTAATTGATTAACATGTATATATGTGTGAGTGAATGATTATGTGATATGATTGATGATTGGTATGACTGATAATTGAGGTGACTAGAGATTATTGATCTATAGAGAGAAATATTGAAGGCAACATTTTTTAAGGTGGGAGATTATAATAGCTCATACTTTGACCTAGTTAAATAATATTTTAGGTAAGGGTGTCAAAATGGGTTTTCGGGTTGGGTTCAAGTCAAACCTAAAACTGACCAACCTTTAACGAATCTGACTTGAACCTGACCCAATTAGACAAAATGGTCAAAAATTCAGACCCAAACCTGACCCGTCGGGTTATCAAATTGACCAAAATTGACCCATTAACTCATGGGTATGAGAGCTCTACACGCAAGTGTCGAGCAAGGGCCGCGTAATATCTCTATTTTTGCAAACTAATTTAACCAGAGTCTTGTAGACAAGTTAGGCTATTTTATAAATATTTTTTTATAATTTTTGAATCCCCAAATTTAAAGATATAAAAGAATTTATATGATCTTTGCATTTAAAACTAAACAATTTATATAATTACATTTATACTCTCATATTATTTTATTATAAAAATTCCAATCCACTACACAATATCTTAAATAGCCATTTTCCATCTTAATTCTTTTTAACATAGAATGAAAAGGGGGATTTTGAGAAGAAAAAGAGAGGACAAAGGAGAGAGAAGATAGGTTTTGCATTCGTAGAAACATTTTTATAGTCGATCTTGTTGAAAAAGTTGTTCGTCTCAAAATAGACTACCATTATCCTACCTTTAAATTTAATGATTTTGCATATTTTATATTTATGCATTTTAATTAGGTCAAAATATACAAAAGTTGTGATATGTCAATTTTTAGCAAACTTCCACTTTGTAATTTTTAGTATGTTATAGTTTTAATCATTCTATAAATATTGACAGGAATATATTGAATTTTCACTGGGTATTTATGTCTTTTTGAAAAAATATCCTAATTTGGGTAATTTGGGCAAATTTAGAAATTTGAAAAATAATTATTAAAATCTCTTCATATGAGTATATGACATGCATACTGCTTATAATTTATCTACTGTGGTTATATGTATGTGAAAAAGAACACACTATATTTTTTTATGAATTTCATTAATTTTGGTTCTCATGCAAATTTTAAATACATTAATATGATACAATAAATGGAATATTGAGTGTGTTATTAGATATTTATTATATTATATATATGTTGTAAACTATGTGTATGTAAAAAAGATTGGCCATAAATGATTTTAGATCTTATAAGATAAAGAGTAGTTTAGCATGCATTCATACATATATAAATTCTTATATATTTATATGACAACTAAAATTTATTAGATTGCTCATGAATTCTAATGCAAATGTATGTTAAAAATAATCAAATTATGATGCTAGAAAGTTCAAAAATAATTTAGGGACCTTCTGATCTTTGATTTCACCAAATTTGTGCTGAAATGTTCATTTTCTAGACACAATGATCAACATGTAATTGGTATTAAATGGGTGTATAATAACAAGTCAAATGATTCACAAGCTATAGTTAAAAAAAAAGGCTACAATATAGCCCAATCATATAGACAGATAGAAGAGATAAACTTTAATGAGTCTTATGCCTTGATAGCTATTACAACCCAACCCAATATGACTTATATACTAGACATGCCATATTGTATTGAATGATGTCAGACCAAGCCTAAGATTAAAATTTTAAAAACTTTTTAGATTCCTTTGATTTAAAGAAGACTACAGAGTTACTAATTAACTTCCAATTGAACAAAAAGTAAACTCATCTCAATTTTTTTTCCTTTTCATTCATCGTAAAAATAAATATATACAACAAATTTATATATTATAATACAATGCCACAAACTAAAATAAAATAAAACAGAACTAATCATGACTGTACAAAAATTAAAAATTACATTAGACAACTCAAACATACCAAAACTTAGGACCACAACTACTAACAAAACTAGAAATATTTTCTACTGGGGGCCTAATTTGATTGTTTCAAACAATTCTCTCAACTTTTCTCATTCGGGCTTGGATCAACATTGGCGATTTTAAGAAATTTTTTATTTTATTTATTATTTTAAAAAGATAAAATATTAAATAAAGGATGAAAAAAAAAACTTTACTTTCAACTCAGTCAACTAGAGTACCTATCAAAACAGCTATGATTGAAACAACTTTCTTCGATCCCAATTTTATTTTTTAAAAAGTCATGATTATGAGATCGATATGATGCGCTTTTGCAAGTATGATCTTCGCACTTGATATCGAATGTTAAGGCTAAATTCAGAATAAGAATTCATAATCCATGATCTGAAGGAAATTTTTCTAAATTTATTTATTTTATTTTTCAATGAACCCATCAACTCCATCTTCGATTTAGCTCTTTGTCGATTTTTTTTCTTTCATCTGAATTTGATGATAAATGTACTTGTGACTACTTCTTAAAACAACTCATCATAGACATACAAATTTATAAGTTGGCAAAAAAAATTCATGTAGAGAAAAAAAAAGTATGTGCTCTTGATTTGAAGATGAAAACCTTAAAATGTTGGCCTAAGTATAACATGAAATTCTAATTATAACATGAAAATCATTCAAAAATTCAATAAAAATATTTATAACATGAAATCCATAAAATGTTGAGCTGAAAACTAATTGCAATTGGTCTATAAATGCAAAAAGTATAAACAACAGCTGTTTTAAACATAAGTGCAGCAGCCAATAGGTCTAAACAAAATTTTAAGCACCGAAAAACTAATCATCAGTCAATCTAAACATAAGTGCATCTAAACAAATTTGTTGCCTTTGAAAAAAAAAATTACCTGCAGCCATGATGATTATTCCTCAAAAAATAGTTTTTTATTACTGCTAGTTTCAAAAATACTTGGATGGTCAAACTCGTATTGCTCTCCAACTTCCTGATGCACTTAGCAAGGGAGAGTCGTCGGAGCGATGATGTCGAGCAATTAGGGCTTCGAAAAGGATGAGGGGAAATTTATGATGTTAGGGCTATGTTTTGAAGATAAATTGGAGGGAAATTTATTTGGGGGGGGGGGGGGGCGTGCCTCCTCAGACTCCCCTGAATCCGCCCTTTAGCACAGGTACTCAACCGGCTCTTGATCAGATATTCAAATTAAAGAAAGATTTATATGAATTGAAGCAATCCTCTATGACTTAATATGAGGAGTTGAGCTGATCAACCAAGGTTTTAGCAAAGGGAATATAGACATTACTCTATTTATAAAGAAAACTGAAAAATAATATGATTGTCACTCAGGTTCATATGGATGACATATTATTGAAAATCATAAAAGAATTCTTTGTTCATGAGTTTGCAAATACAATAAATAAAGAGTTTGAGCGAAGAGCTTACATATTATTGGGTTATAGGTGAAGTAAATAGATGATGGGATCTTTTTATCACAAACTAAGTACATTAATGATTTGATAACAAGGTTTAATGTGAAGGGTTTTAAACTATATCTACACCAATGTGCCCATTGACTAAGTAAATAAGGATCTTAGTAAAAAGTTAATAGATTCTAAGCTCTATAAATATATGATAAGTTCATTGATAAACTTAATTGCTAGTAAGCATGGCATAAGTATTTGTTGTTAGATTATGTGATAGATTTCAAGTTGACCCTAAGGAGTTCTATTTGACTGTTTTAAAAAGGATTTTTTAGATACTTCATTGAAGTACCTAATATAGGGTTATGGTGTCCTATAAATGACACTACAGAAAAAAAAATAAACATTTTGATGGTCATTCCCACTTGAAAATAGTCATTTTTTGTTGGAATTTACCATTTATGGTGGAATTTCAATGGATAATATTTCACCGGTAAAAATCACATAGGGAAATTAAATCTGTCGGATTAAAATCCGCTGGATCTGACAGTCTTCCAATGGATATCCAGCGAATTTGCCCAATTAAAATCATCACAATTCAACGGTGGTAACTATGGAAGAAAGACCGCCGAAATTTTTAAAAATTTCCAACGGACTAGTGGCGGCTTGTCCGACAGGACTAACCGCCAGTAATCTTCATCAACTATTATCATTTTACTGCCACTAAAAATGTTGTCGAAATGTTTGAAACAAAGATTACCTGTGAACTTTCCACTAAAAAAGTAGCCAAAACCCTGTAGCATTTAAAAAAAATTTACAGCCAATTTAAAGTTGACGATTCACAGTTGTTTATGATTCACCATATAACAATGTATCATTCACAACAATTTATAAATATATATATATATATATATATATATATATATATATATGAAATTATAATATTCAAATTTAAAATATAAATCTAAACATAATATAATTTAAAAACATAAATCTAACGAACAATCAGATTACAACATTCAAATTTAAAATGTATATCACTAAACATGAAGTTCAAAATATAAAGTTTAAACATGAAATTTAAAATGTCTATCACCGCCAAAAATTAAACATGAAGTTAAAATTACAACATTTAAATATCTAATCAGAATTAGACTTAGACTCAGGAACTGGCTGCTGATCCATCCCCTTCCGATTTTCTTGAATGTATGAGCATAGTTCCTCCTATATCTTAGTATTGTGCCATCATCTGAGACTGTTGTGTTAGTATACTAGCATGTATTTGTAACATCTCCTCTATCTCTTTGGTGATACAAGCTACCATTTGGCTTATAATCTCATCTATACTGCTATCATTATATGATATTGAATCGGCCTTATTTGTCTCAACTATATATGCTTGAGAGCCTAAGTCATACACCCTACCATTTTGCCAATTTAAATGTATATGATTCACATCATCCCTTGGGTATTCTAGCTAAACAACCTCCTCCAAAATACCATAATAATCACATTCACTTCCATCGTGACTATTTCCTCTAACACACGCCACAATTTTTAGTTTTTCTTCCCTCTCTCAATGACTTTATATGAAATCTAAAGCCCTTTACTAAGTAAATCAGCTTTGTTTTGACCTTCCTATTTAGACCCCAAGCAAGTGCATGCAATCCTACATTTAGGACCTCATTCAAAGCATTTTGAACCTAAGAAGATGTAAATTTATAAGTTAGGCTAAGATAATAAATTAGCCCTCACATCAATGAAGTAGTAGTTGTGACTTACGTATGTTCTAAACTATGTTGAAAATTCTTCTGCTACAAATCTATCAATAACTTTAAAATCGGTTACTACTAAATTACTTGTGAATAACCTAAGTATGAATAGCTCGATTAATTTGAAATCAATAGTGATTTGTATTGGTTGAACTTTCTCGTAATTAAGTAGCACTACAATGCTATCATAATTTCCAAATCACTATTTGTATTGGTTGGCTTTATTCTTGACAAATTTTTTTAATTTATTCAAGTATGTCAAATGAACAAGAAAACTCTTATTGAAGAAAAAGAACAAAACCCACAAAAGTTGGAAAGAATTAAAATTGAACAAACCTTTTGAATGGATACATCCAACGATATTGAACAAGACCTTCAACTCTCGCCTCATATGATAAGTGGACTATAAGATGTTCCATAGAATCAAAAAAATATTTTTTTCTAACTTGAAAAGAATGAAATATATGTTATGTTCACTTTTCAGTAAAGCATCTTCATTTAATTATGTTGAACATAGATCTTTAAAAAAATGTTACATTTAACCAATAGATTTGAGATGTAATCCGATAAGTAGCACTATAGAATCAAAAGAAGAAATTCCATAACAATGTGGTAGTTATGAATTTTCATTCCGAATAATCTTCCTGATTTAATATCCACACAGTGACTTAAATTAGACCTGTATCCATCAAACATTCTCAAAGTTTTGAACCACTAACAAACTGATCTTCTTTGATCTAATGTGAAGGTGAAAGGTGCTTTTGGATTCAAAATGTTTCCATCAATAATTTCTTTCTGTTCAAGAGTTCTCATATAATATTCCTTAATGTCCCTTCTTGCCTTCACATTATCTATAGTTTTACCTTTTACATCCATGATTGTATTAAAAATATTATCAAAAACATTCTTCACAATGTGCGTAACATCTAAGTTATGCCTTATTAAATTTGTACTCCAGTAAGGTAATGTCTAGGATATGCTTATTTGGTCAAATTATGTTCAACTCCATATCCAGGGAATTTACACTCTGATAATGTAGGAACTTCAATAATAGTTGGTGTGTTAGTAACTCTTTTAAGGACTTCAGAACCACATAATATGAGCGGTGGAATTGACCTCTCAAACTATGTTCCTAATGAATGCATCGTTATTTTTTCTAAATAGAGGATCTAAAGGCAAGAACATATGGTGACAATTAAACCATGAGTTTTACCTCCATATTTTAGTGTGAATGATTTGGTGTTCTCTAAGCAGTACAGGCAGGCAAACTTTCCCATAGTGCTCCAATCGGATAGAATACCATATGTTGGAAATTGTCGATGATCCATAATAAAATAGCTTTAAGGATAAAATTTTGTTTTGTTCAGATATCATATGTGAGCACACCTTCATCCCACATTAACTTCAGGTCATCAATCAGATGCTATAAAAATACATCTATTTTTGGTTTTGGGTTGTGTGGTTCAGGTATAATAAGTGTTACAAATATATAAGAGGTAATAATACACATCTCAGGTGGAAGGTTGCACGGTATTAATATAATAGGCCAACAAGAGTATGGTCTAGCTGATTGACTATATCGAGTGAAGCCATCAGCACATCCCAACATTACGTTGTGTGATTCTGCACCAAAAGAAGGATGTATACTATTGAAGTTCTTCCAGGCTTCTGCATCTGATGGATGAGAAAGAACTCCATCTTCAAATAACTTTTCAGAATGCCATCTCAAATAACCTGTGGAGCTCATTGATGCATATAACCACTGAAGTCTAGGAATGATTGGTAAATAGAACAACCGAGAATACGACATATCCTTCAATTTTATATGTTTCCCCGCTTTGGATTTGTATTGAGGTGCACTACACGTATGACAAATAACTTCTATTACATCATCCTTGTATTACAACATACAACCATTTATACAACAATAAATTTTGATGGCAGTCAACCCCAACTTTGAAACTAACTTCTTTGTTTGATATAAATCTATGGGAATTAAATTATTCTCATGATTTATTTTCTTAAGCTAGCTTACATACTCATTGAAGCAGTCTCGAAGAATATTGTATTCATTTTGATACTAAGCATCGTTACTGCAACTGATAACTTAGAATGAGAAGTGTAATCACCCCAAATTAGTTGTTGAGTAGCACTTAGTAATTCATAGAATTTTTGTGCTTCAATGTTAGGTGACTCATCTATATGTTCTCTAAAAGTCAGACTTGCTGTATCAAAAATAAGTTCTTCAAACGTTCTATTAATTTAACTATCCTCAACTGTTATTGAAGTTGTGGAGGGATCATATTGACTATCTATATGTGGCTCAAACTCTCCCATGATGTCCAAAACTAATACTTGGGACAAATTTTCTACGATGTAAATCAAGTTTAACATCATTGGGTTTAAGGAAAGCTTAATTTTTATGATTTGAGCATGAATATCTAAACATTCCATTTGACATAAATGAAAGTAGTTGACAAACCATGTGAATAAAATATTATACTCATTTAATAAATTCATCTTTCAGTAGTTTTTTTTTTAAGTAATAATCTATTGCACATCCAACATCTCGCAGCTCTGATATCCATTATCTAGCTTGAATTAATAATCCTAAAATTATAGAGAAGTAATCATTTAAAGAAGTAATGTTAAAGCTTTATTAATGAAATTTAAATAAGTAGAAATATGAAGTGGCGTGGCAATAGAATTATACAATGCATGTTTGTCTAAGTTGTAATGAAATGGTGCAACATTAAGAAGTAAGATATTCTTAAAAGGATCAACATATTTAATTAAGATAAAAAACTTTGAGAGTTGCAACGAGATGATGACTCTAAAATTGGGGGAAGTCGAGGTGGATCTTCTTTAGATTTTCTCAAGCGGGAATTAACATTCATGAGAGATATCAATAATGACAAGCATTAAATATGTAGATTGAGAGCTTGTAGGTCGCTAGTGAGAGTAAGAACATAAAGAACCTTGGCTTGATAGCATGTTATGAATGGATAATCATATTATTGCATGTATGTCCGTACAATCATATATATATATATATATATATATATATATATATATATATATATATATATATATATATATATATATATATATACACTATACTATACTATACAAAAATGATATCTATCCAAAATTGTTTGTTACAGATTACACTCTTCTTATCATTATATTAAATGTTCTAGCCAAGGGGCGTGCAAACATTAGTTCGAACTCGAACTCATGTAAATGTTAATTCTATCAAAAAAAGACTTTAACAAAAAAAAAAAAAACAGTTCAAATAAATAAAAAATTAAAATGCACAAAGATAAAGAGTTCGAGCTCTCAAATCTCGAAGACATGAGAAAAAATAAAGAAAAGATAACCTGTAACGACGACGAGCGACGGAGATCCCGAGAGCTGCGGTTTAGAAAAAAGAGCGGGATTTGGGGGGCACAAAATAGGGCTTCAACTGACGGTTTGTCTAGCGGAAAAATTCACCGGTATTGAAGTAAAAAATTTGATTAAAAGTTCCTCCGGAAATATGCCGCGCAAGTAAATAACTGGCGAACATTTTCCACCAACAGTTTCGGCGGAATTTCTGGCGGCTCATCCACAGCTTAATACCAACACATGAGCCGCCAGTATTTCCCCCGAAGTTGGCCGTTTTTCCTATAGTGTGAACTTGCATTTGACCTTATAGGGTACTTCGATGTTTGCTATTTATGGTACCCAATTGATTAGAAGAGCACCTCAAGCACTGCCATTTCTAATAAGATGTAAAGTTTTATTTTTCTGTCCAAGGCAGAGGCAAAGAATGTCGCGATACCTAATTGTGTTACACAATTACTGTGGATTGGGAAACAAATGGTATACTACAAACTTAGACTAGATCATATCCTAATTAGGTATGATAACACCAATGCTATAAACCTATTAAAAAATCAACTCACAAACTTGTTTACAAAATCATTTCCTAATAATCATTTATGTACGCTTAGACGTGGCTTAGGAATACTTGTACCATATGCATGAGTACTAGTGATTATGCATGCTTTAAATCAATCAAATATGTTGTATCGAGCAATCCATCAAAATCCTTTTTTTTTTCTCCAATCAAAGCAAATTAATAATCCTTGTGTTCATTTACTTAATATATATATTTTGTATTTCATAAGTTCTTATATTACACAAATTTCAAATTTTAAAAAAGAATTAAATTAAATTAAATTCTCCCAAGGTTAAAAATTTAAAACAAAATGGTTTTTAATCTTTGCTTCTGTTCATGTTTAATAACATCAAAAAATTTCTCCCAATAAAATTTCATAAATTCATACCCTAACTTATCATTGTTGCAGGCTAGAATATACGCGGCGGTAGAGTATGAATTCTAGGTCTTAGTGCTGCACGAATATCCAGCACACACACAGAGAACACAAGATTTTTACGTGGAAAACCCTAAAAAGAGGAAAAACCACGGGGCCTGGCCCAGTTGAAATGATTCCACTAGAACTTGAGCAGATTACAGGGGACTGACTCGCCTCCAAGGGCGATCAGATTACAAATATCACCCGTAGGGTGAAAGTTAGAGGCTTTTGAGGGCCTAAGGTCGCTCTGGCAGAACTTCGGAGTCGCCCGGTGGTCTGGCAGAGTTTTGGTCCCTAGGTAGTTGTCGGGCAGAGTTGAGGACGGTAAATGGTGGTCCGGCGGAACTCCGGCATCGAGCGGTGGTCCGGTTAAAGAGCAGGGCCTCCAGTGGTGGTCCGGCGAAGTGCAGGGCCTCAGGTGGTGGTCCGGCGAAGAGCAGGGCCTCAGGTGGTGGTTTGGCAAAGAGCAGGGCCTCAGGTGGTGGTCCGGCGAAGAGCAGGGTCTCAGGTGGTGGTTCGGCAGAGTGCAGGGCCTCAGGTGGTGGTCCGGCGAAGAGCAGGGCCTCAGGAGGTGGTCCGGCGAAGAACAGGGCCTCAAATGATTATCCGGTGAAGTGCAGGGCCTCAGGTTGGGTTTGTATTTGGTGTCGTTGGGTTTGTATTTCCGAGACGCTCAGTTCGACTATAAGTTTCCTGGAATCGGAGTTCGGATGGTCCCAAAATTAATTTCGAAAGCTTCAAACTTATTTTTGCCTCGAGATTCATGCCCGATCAAGATAATTTTTTGATGACGTATCAGTTGCCCCCCTATTTTTAGACGTCGAAGCTCCAGAGGTTCGAAAATACGCCTTTTAATCTTTCAAAAAAAAATTTCGTGTAATTTGATATTTGTAAAAATCCAAACTTGCTTGTAGAAGTCTTAAAATGCTTAAAAAGTGCCAAAATTGAGTCTGGAACGTCGAAAAATGGTTCTGGGGACCCCAAAAATGTCCAATTTGACCTTTCCGGGCCCGAAATTTGGCCCGGAAGGCGTTGGGGCAGGCTGCCCGCTGCCGGACGCCGCCGGCGGCCTCCAGCCCTGCCGCGCCGCCGCCGTGCCGCCGTCGCCCGCGCTCACGCGCTGCAGGCCCGTTGGCCCGCGCCCGCCTGGCCTGCCGGCCCGCCTGGGTCCTCCTTCGGCTCGCGCTTGCGCGCTACAGGCCCGTCGGCCCGCCTGGGTCCTCCTTCGGCTCGCGCTCGCGCGCTACAGGCCCGCCGGCCCACGCTGCGCTGCGCCTGCCTGGCCCGCCGGCCCGCCTTCGGCCCGCGCTGCGCCGCGTCCGCCCGGCCCACCTGCCCGCCTGGGCCCGCCTGGCTCGCGCCCGACCCGCGCGTCATGGCCGCAGGTTGACCGGGCGGTTACCCGGTCCGCCGGGTTGACCAACGGTTACCCGTTTGACCGGTCAACAGTCAAAATTTTTTTTTTAACAGCACCCTTCCTCCTTTTTTTTTCCAACTCCCCTAACTTCCCTAACTCCCCCCCTCCCCACCTATAAATACCCCCCCCCCCCCCCTAGGCCCTTAACCCTTGCACCTTTTCCCCCTTCCCCTGTCTTTCCTTCACGTAAGGCCTTCCCCTGGCCCTGAACGGGTGGCATCCCTCGTCCAGGCCCAGGGCCCCTTGCTGCGAGAAGGAGACTACTTCCCCTCGCCCTTCTGCCTGTCTGTCCTCTTGCTATACGGGAGGTCTTCCCCTGCCTTCGGATAGGTGGCATCCCTTATCCTACAGCAGGGCCCCTCCCTATACAGAGGTCATGTCGGGCGACCCCATTCCTTCGAGTGATCCCGCGGCCGGGAGAAAGTCCGCTGCGTTGTCTGAAGGAGAGCGAAGGTCCACTAAAGGAGCGAAGGTAGATGATGTTGCATCCACTATTACTGGCGATCTTCTGATGCTTCTCCATAAGAATTTCCACATCCCTAATTATGTGGTGACAACGGTTCCGAAGAGGTCTGATTGGGCCAGTCTTCCTCCTCCTGGGTACCTTACTGTCAGCGGGGCCAGTCTGCGAGCAGGACTGCGCTTTCCACCTTCCGCTGAGCTGGTCGAGATTTTGAGGAGATGTGGAGTGTGCTTGTCACAATTTTCTTATAGAGCCATGTCGGTGACAGTGGGACTGATTGCCCTTTTTAGAGACCGGGGGGCTGTGCTGACACCTGAGCACCTTTCACGAATGGGATGACTTACTAGTGATGTGTATGGGCGTGTGGCTTTTAGATGCAAATGGTTAGACATGCGTACCCGGGACCCTGCGAAGAACTGGTCCAGTTCCTACTTTTTTGTGAGGAATGACTGGGGCCTACTTGAGAAGTGGGGGAAGATGAGGGACTTGCCAGCTCCTTTGCACGTCGGAGAGGAGGATATAATGAGGCTTCTGAAGGTCCCTGATGTCGAGTATTTTCTATATGAGGTTCGTTATTTAAATAAGTATATAGAAGAAGAGTTTCTGTTCAAGGTTGGCCTGTCCTTTCACCTCGGGAGGTCGGATGCTTGGATGTTGAAGCCGACTTCCAAGGTTCTTGAGCCACCTGTCCCAGTTCCGAAGGCTGCCTCTAAGCGACAGGTGGGCGGTGAAGATCCCCAGGTTTTGCTGAAGAAGAAAAAGTTGGAGGGGGTTGCGGCGAACACAGACAAGGTTGCACATGTTTCTTCTCCTGTCAAGATTCGTGTTACCGGGGATGTCTTGAGCCATCAATGTGTCGGACGTCGCAAAGCTGATGACCTGGTAAGGAACTCTTTTCTAGTGTTTCTTTTTCTTTTTATTCTGGAATGGCTTCCAATTCCCCCCTTCCCTCTTATTTCAGTTGTCACGGCGTACAGAGCTCGAGGCTGAGCTAACGGGAGCCCTGAATGAATGGAATGCTGAATTTGTGAAGATCAAGTATCTTCAGGGAGAATTCAAGCGAAAGTACGACCAGAAGACTAGAGAGGCCAAGGTGCTGGAGGAGGAGCTGTGCGGGTGTAGGACCGAGCTCGCAAATATAGTGCAATCTGTATCCCTCCAGAACCAGCAGATAGATCATCTTCAGGTCGATCTTGAGAGGGCTCAGGTGATGATTACCCAGCTTTGTGAGGATCAGAGGGCTTCTGGAGAAAAAGTTGCGGTGCTCGAGGCTGAGAACAAGAGGTCCCAGACTCTTATTGCTGAGAAGGAAGCTGCTCTGACGAGTTTTGAGTCTGCAAGGGTCATTGATGATTTCAAGAAGTCCATAGCTTTCAAGATCATCATCCAGGACCATGTTAGGAGGCTCGCGACCACATTTATGAGGTAGAAGTGAAGGCTTAGAGCAGCAGTGCCTTGATGATGGGTTCATCCGGGGCTTCTTGAAGGGAGTCCGCTTGATGCAGCGAAAGACCGGAGTGGAGGTTGAGGGGCTGACACCTAGCCAGGCTTCAGATGATTTTCCTCCGGGTTCTGATGGCGACGAGATAGAGAGCGAGCTGCAGAAGGCCTTTGCCCTCGAGGCTGATGATGAGGTGGTAGATATTGAGTAGCGTCTTTACTAGTTGTTCTTATCTGATCTTTAGCACTTTAGTTTATATTGGATGTTTGTGTTCATATATGTCGTCATTTATGATTCAGTAGTGGATTACTTATTTAGTAGTGAATTATATGTTGCCTTCTATGATTTAGCCTGAATGACCTTTACGCTCCTTCTTTCTTTTAAGGTACTTGAATCGTCTGAGATTATTGATTAATGTCGTTCAATCTATGCGAAAGAGGTCAGGTTGTACCGACTTAGGACCAACTCTCGAGCGACTGAGATTCAAGCTTCTCTTTTTAAGGAGTTCAAGTTTCAAGTGAAGGACTTTTAACCTTTTTGAGGTTGTTAATTATAGCATTGCATAATGCTTTTTAACCTGTGTGAAAGAGGTCAGCTGGATCCCCCTGGGACTGATCATCCAGTAATTGAGGTGTAACGAAGAGTGTGCGTACCTCAAACCAAAGATATTATAACTAAGTGGCATCCACTTAGGATGTTTTGACCTATCCGAGGTTGTGAATTGAAGCATTTGGTTATGCTTCTTAACCTGTGTGGAAGAGGTTGGATCAAATCCCCCTGGGACTGATCATCCTGGATTGAGTTACAATCGTGTTGCGTATTACTCGCATCTAGGATTTCAAGATTAAGGCTCACAATGTGTGTGAGATTACAGTCCTAATTGAAGGAGGCAATAATGTAACTGAACAAGGGAGCAGAACTTTACTGCACTGAACAACACCATACTTCCCTGATATAATTCAGGGATAGGAGGTACAAATGCTACTGTCAATACAGGAGGTAAACGACACTTAACACTTGAAAACAAAAACACTTTTATCTTCTATTGATAGTATTTGCGAAGGTTATCCACATTCCAGGTTCGAGGAAGCATCTTTCCTTCAGCATCTTTTAGTTTGAAAGTTCCTGGCTTCACTACGGCTGTCACCAAGTACGGACCCTCCCAGAGGGGGGAGAGTTTGTTGCGCTGAGGGCCTTTTCCTACCACTTCGATGCTGCGCAGAGCCAGATCCCCTATCGCTATACGGCATGGTTTCATCCTTTGGTTATAGTGACGGGCAATCCTCTGGTGATATGCAGCGGTCTTGAGTGCCTATTCGTCTCTTATTTTTGGGAGGAGGTCTGGATTGCATCTGAGCTTTTCTTCGTTGCCGTTGAAGTCAAAAGTTTGGACTCTATGACTTGGAACTCCAATGTTGACTGGAATGACGGCTTCAGTGCCAAAGCAGAGATTATATAGGGTTTCTCCTGTTGGGGTTCATGCCGTAGTACGATAGGCCCAGAGGATATTTGGGAGTTCATCAGCCCATTGCCCCCCAGCCTTCTCCAAGCGTGTCTTCAATCCTTTCATAATCGTCCGGTTAGTGACCTTTGTCTGTCCATTGGTCTGGGGATGGGCCACAGCCGTGTGTACTAGCTGAATGTGAAGATCTTTACAAAATGTGGTAAAGACCTTTCCCGTGAACTATGTTCCATTATCTGTGATCACCTTGGCGGGAATGCCGAAACGGCATATTATGTTCTTCCACAAGAACTGTTTGGTATTTGCTTCTGTGATTTTTGCCAGAGGCTCGGCCTCTACCCACTTGGTGAAATAATCCACAGCTAGTATAATAAATTTTTGTTGTCCGGTGGCTATGGGGAAGGGCCCCATAATGTCGATCCCCCACTGAGCAAAAGGCCAGGGAGTCTGTAGTGTTAAGATTTCTGTAGCAGGTAGATGGGTAAGGTTGGCATGCAATTGATAGTTATTGCACTTTCGTACAAACTCTAGTGCATCTTGTTTCATCGTGGGCCAGTAGAAATCTTGTCTCATTATCTTATGGGCAATTGCCCTTCCGCCCAAATGTTCTCCACAGATGCCTGAATATACTTCTTAGAGCGCATAGTTAGCTTCTGAAGGAGGGAGACACTTGAGGTAGGGCCCTGTGAAAGCCCATTTGTATAACTCTCCATTTACAACAGTAAAGTTGGATGCCTGCCTCCGAAGTCGTACTGCTGCTATTGGGTCTTCTGGAAGAACACCTTCTTGTAAGAAAGATAAGAGAGGGCTGATCCAGGATAGACTGTATTATCCACGGGCCCGGAATACTTGAAAAATATATCTCCTCGATATACCTTCTTTTGTATGTGTCACCGGTTGTAACCGTAGCTAGTTTGGAGAGGGCATCTGCTCGCGTATTTTGCTTCCAAAGAATATGTATAACTTGATGTTTGCTTATACAAGCTAGGAGCAGATTTACCATGTTACAATAAAGTGCCAACTGGGGGTTGTGGATTTCAAACTCCCCCTCCACCTATGAAGCAACTAGTTGTGAATCAGTGTAGATCACCAGGTTTTGAACTTCACAGTCAATTGCGAGGCGTAATCCGGCAATAAGAGCCTCATATTCTGCTGCATTGTTTGTTGCAGGGAACTTGAGTCGGAGCCCGTATTCAAGAGTAACTTATTGTGGAGAGATCAACAAGATTCCTGCTCTGGCACCTGAACTTTCAGATGCTCTGTCTACATACATCATCCAACACGGGGGAGAAGGAGAAGTGCTTAGTGACTTGTCAGATACTGAGATGGTGCATTCAACCACGAAATCTGCAAGTGCCTGGGACTTGATATCCGATCTGGGCAGGTAATAAATGTCAAACTCTCCCAGTTCTATAGACCACTTGATGAGCCTGCCAGAGGCTTCGGGCTTCTGCAGGACATTTTTTTGTGGTAGATTCGTGTAGACCCCAATCGTATGGGCCTGGAAGTAGAGGCGTAGCTTCCTAGCCGAATAGACCAAGGCTAACGCTGTTTTATCAGCTATGGGATAACGTCCTTCTGTTTCAGATAGGATCTTGCTGACATAGTATACGGGGTGCTGAGTAGCATTCTCTTCTCGGACTAGACTGAACTGATTGCCTGGGTAGAAACAGCTAAGTACAAAAATAATTTTTCCCCCGGAATTGGCTTTGAAAGTAGTGGCGGTGAAGCAAGGTAGGTTCGAAGCTGTTCGAAGGCCTCTTGACATTCATCAGTCCATTAAAATCTTGAGTTACGGGCCCCTCAGAGGATCTTAAAAAAGGGCAGATATTTATCCCCGGAGCGAGCTAAGAAACGAGAGAGTGCTGCAATCCTTCCGTTTAGTCTTTGGACCTCTTTGATGTTTCTTGGAGGTACCATATTCCTTAGAGCCTAGATCTTCTCAGGATTGGCTTCAATTCCCCGGTGGGTGACCATGAATCCCAAGAATTTTCCTGAGGCAACTCCGAACGTGCATTTAGAGGGGTTGAGGCGCATGTTATAGGATCGTAGAAGACAGAGGCACTGTTCTAAATCCAAAATATGCTGTGATTTTTCAAGACTTTTGACCAGCATGTCATCCACGTACACCTCCATAGTATGCCCAATAAGGTCTTTAAATACCTTATTCATGAGACGCTGATATGTGGCTCCTGCATTTTTTAGTCCGAAGGGCATAACCTGGTAGCAGTATAGTCCTCTGTCTATTTGAAAAGCTGTCACCTCCTCGTCTGCGGGATTCATCCTTATTTGGTTGTAGCCTGAGTAGGCATCCATGAAGCTCAGCATTTGGTGCCCAGATGTGGCATCCACTAGTTGATCGATGCGAGGGAGAGGAAAGCTGTCTTTCGGACAGGCTTTATTGAGGTTTGTATAGTTTTCGAACATCCTCCAAGCTCCACTGGTCTTTTTGACCATGACTACATTTGCCAGCCAAGTGGGATAGTGTACTTCCCGTATGAATTCAGCTTTTAGGAGTTTGTCAACCTCCTTTTCAATTTCTTGCTGGCGCTCTGGTGCGAAATTCCGCTTCTTCTGGATTACTGGCTTGCATGTTGGGTTTATTCTGAGAGAGTGGGTGATTACCTCAGGGCTGATTCCTGGCATATCCGCTGGAGTCCAGGCAAAGACATCTTGATTTTTCCGTAGAAATTCTACGCATTTCGTCTTCTCTTCTTCTAAGAGTAATGACCCGATCTGTACCGACCGTTCTTGAAGGATGTTCATCGGACAGGGAGATATGGGCAAGGTTCTCGACGGGGGAAGCCTTTTGAGGAACGTCTTCATTTCGTAAATCAAAGTCCTCGATGCTCAAGGTAATTGATGGGCGCGGTTGAGCTTGTCAAAGATAACAGGATTGTGCTTCTTGCTGATCTCCTTGCACCATGCCAATTCCTGTTGGGGTGAGAAATTTTAACTTTAAGTGTGGAATTGAGGCGATTACCCCAAAGATCGATTGTAATAGCCTTCCAAATATAGCATTGTATGTTGATTCCGACTTCACGATAATAAACTGGATAGAGTGTGTGGCTTGTCGGGGGAACTCTCCTAGTATAACCGGAAGGTTGATCGTGCCTTCTACTCGTACGGGCCGATTGTCAAATCCATATAACGGTCCTACGACAGGCTGGAGTTTTTCTCTTGCAAGACCCAAGCTGAGAAAAGTGGAGTAGAATAATACATCTACAGAGCTCCCGTTGTCTACCAAGATCCTCTTGACCTTATAGCATGGATCACCGATGCCTGCACTTATTACGAGTGGGTCTTGATGAGGGGTCTTCACCCCTTCCAAGTCTGAATCATTGAAAGCAATAGAATGGTCGGCACAAGACTTCTTTGGTGTAGGCTCTTTGGTGACGGCGATCAGTACTTGACTTGGCATTGAAGGTCCCCTAGCAATGGTTTCAATTTCGCCCACCATCTGGCGATTGTTTGCTGGTTGTTTTTGTTGTTGAATCTGCCCCCCAGCTTGGACACCATCTTCCCGGGTTGTTGGATTCTTGACAAATTGTCGGAGATACCCCTGCTGGATCAGTATTTCGATCTCTTCTTTGAGCTGTCTGCAGGCTTCGGTAGTATGCCCACGACTGCGGTGGAAGTGGCAATATTGCTCCTGATTCTCAATATTGGGTTTTAGAGGCTGAGGCCACTTAACGCTCTCCTGATTTTGGATGGCCATTAGCACATTGGCCCGGAACGCGTTGAGTGGCATATACTCATTTTCTGGGCGAGATTCTCGTCGTGACTGTGAGGGTCGAAGGGGCAAACTAGTGTTCTTTTTTCAATGGGAGGAAGGATTTTCCATCCCATGTGTGCTTTTTTGCTTCCCAGTTGTCTACTCGAACTGCTTCCTGTGGGCATTGATGGCTTTATCGACAGATATTTGTGCCTCCACGCGGTGGATCAGGTCAGCATATGAAGGGACCGTATCCCGCATAAGGGCTGAGTAAAAAGGGCCTAGACGGAGTCCTCCAAGAAAGACTCCTCTGAGTAACTCAGGATCTACTCCAGGAATCTGTCGAGCTTTAGTAGAAAACCTCTGGAAGTACTCCTTGAGGGACTCATTTTCATTCTGTCGGATTCCAGAGAGGTGGGAGGAGTCTTTAACCATCCTTCGATTGGTGACAAATTATTCGACGAACACTTTGGCCAATTTAATAAACATGGGAATAGATCCGGCATGGAGCGAATAAAACCATGTTCGGGCCTGCCCTTTAAGAGTGACAGGAAAGACTTGGCAAAGGAGCGCATCTGAAGCTCACTGGATATGCATTATAGTTCTGTAGTGATCGATATGCTTGTATGGGTCAGATGTCCCATCATAGGAATCGATGCCGGATAGCTTGAATCCTACTGGGATAGGATGCTGAAGAATGGCCTCAGTCAGAGGTGATGACTCCTGGAAATCCCATGGGCGAGGTGGTTGCCTCACACCTCCCCCAGGAAATTCTTCTCGAACCAGCCTTCGCAATTCATGCCTTAGGGCGTTGCGAGGGAGTTCAACAATGTGGGGCTGGGCTAGGCCTTCGGGAGCATCCTGAGGAATGCGGTGTTGTTGATCTGCGCGTGAAGTATGGGTAGAGCTGGCGGTGTCAGTAAGTTCGTCATCTTGACGAGTTGGGGGACGTCTCCTTGGTGGAGGGAGAGGAAACTCGACATGAAGGTGGTCTGCTGGAACATCTTCGACCCTTGGCAGATCTCGAGGGAGTAGAATCTCGTCAGGAGGTGCTAGTGTAAGTGTTCGGGTCTCTCGTAGTAGTTGAAGGATCTCTTTCTGTGAATCCTCTATCCTTTGAATGCGATCTTCCAGGGACGGTCCTGAAGTTCCTTCTCCGGCAGGGTTTCGACCACTGGGCTGAAAAGAGGCAGATGCCTGGCGTCCCTGATTCAGGGACTGATTCCGAGATTGGTGTGAATTGGAGCGAGAGGCTCCCATGATGCGATTACTACGCCTGTTGGCCATTGCAGTGGTGCTTTAGGATAGTGGGATTTGATTTTCCCATAGACGGCGTCAAACTGTTGCGGGCTAGAATATACACGGCGGTAGAGTATGAATTCTAGGTCTTAGCGTTGCACGAATATCCACCTCACACACAGAGAACACAAGATTTTTACGTGGAAAACCCTGAAAAGGGGAAAAACCACGAGGCCTGGCCCAGTTGAAATGATTCAACTAGAACTTGAGCAGATTATAGGGAACTGACTCGCCTCCAAGGGTGATCAGATTACAAATATCACCCGTAGGGTGAAAGTTAGAGGCTTGTGAGGGCCTAAGGTCGCTCTGGCAGAACTTCAGGGTCGCCCGGCGGTCTGGCAAAGTTTTGGTCCCTAGGTAGTTGTCGGGCAGAGTTGAGGACGATAAATGGTAGTCCGGCGGAACTCCGGCGTCGAGCGGTGGTCCGGCGAAGAGCAGGGCCTCCGGTGGTGGTCCGGCGAAGTGCAGGGCCTCAAGTGATGGTCCGGCTAAGAGCAGGGCCTCAGGTGGTGGTTTGGCAAAGAGCAGGGCCTCAGGTGGTGGTCCGGCGAAGAGCAGGGCCTCAGGTGGTGGTCCGGCGAAGAGCAGGGCCTCAGGTGGTGGTCCAGCAGAGTGCAGGGCCTTAGGTGGTGGTCCGGCGAAGAGCAGGGCCTCAAGTGGTGGTCCAGCGAAGTGCAGGGCCTCAGGTGGTGGTCCGGCAAAGTGCAGGGCCTCAGGTGGTGGTCCGGCGAAGTGCAGGGCCTCATGTGGTGGTCCGGCGAAGAGCAGGGCCTCAGGTGGTGGTCCGGCAGAGTGCAGGGCCTCAGGTGGTGGTCCGGCGAAGAGCAGGGCCTCATGTGGTGGTCCGGCGAAGTGCAGGGCCTCAGGTGGTGGTACGGCAAAGTGCAGGGCCTCAGGTGGTGGTCCGGCGAAGTGCAGGGCCTCAGGTGGTGGTCCGGCGAAACTCCGGCGTCAGGCGGTGGCCCGGCGAAACTCCGGCGGTGGTCGAGGAGGAGCGAGGGGGCAAGAGCTCTCTCTTTTTCTCCTTAGGAATCAGTCTCCCTTTTCAAGAGGAGAGGAGGCTCTATTTATAGATTTTCGTGAGTGGCATGGCTCGTAAATAGGTGGAAGATCAGGGGGAGTTAGGGAGTGGTTTGAATGGACGGTCAATCTTGAATCCTTTGATTATAGACCAATCGCTGGACATTTGAAGGTCTTAATGATGTCGGAATTTGGAGATCTTGGGCTCGTTGGATTCGTCTCGTCGAGACGCTCGATTCGACTATAAGCATGTCACATTTTGAGACCGTTTGATAGTCCAAATTATGGTTTGAACTTTCCAACAGCACTTCAGAGCCTTGATTTGGACCCATCTGGGCTCGGATTGGGTTGAATTTGGTGTCGTTGGGTTCGTATTTCTGAGACGCTCAGTTCGACTGTAAGTTTGCTGGAATCGAAGTTCGGATGGTCCCAAAATTAATTTCGGAAGCTTCCAACTTGTTTTTGCCTCGAGATTCGTGCCCGATCAAGATAATTTTTTGATGACGTATCAATCATAATTGCCTGATGACACCCACATCCAGGCAAACAAATTTTAGAAACAGTAATAATTTAAAACGAAATAAATTAAATAGATCTTTAAAAAAAATTAATAGTCGGTGTACTCGCCGTCCAAAACTGCGAGTGGTACCACGTTGTCGAAGCCACTCGATACAACTTAATAACGAGAACAGACATTTAGAAAATACAAGCCATTCGATACAACTTAAAATTATTCAAGTTTTCTAACTTAGATCTAAAATATAAGAATTAGTTCTAACATTTCTATATTTTAAAAATAAAAGAATTAGATATTAGGGCGAGTCTAATTAGTTTTAAAAAAAATTTCCACATCTATCTTATTCATTTCACTTTCAAGCATAACTGTAGCTAAAATTTGTCCCAACCGCACCAGATATTATTGTGATGAATGGATCATTTGGACGGTCCTGATCGAATCGAAGTACAGTACCTAACAAACGGTGAGGCCACGAAGCGCTCTTTTTATATCACTGCTGTACAGCAACGTCCCGTCACTCTTCAGCAGTCGTAGAAGTGCGAGGCAAGATTTGAAAGATTGAGAAGGAAATTGACCGCACGATCTAAGTCTCTCACTCAGGAGGCTCCGTTCACTCTCGTTTCTGTCCGATCTCTTCTTGGTAGAGGTAAAATCCAATGGCTGATCGGTTCTTTTGCTTCTTGTTTTAGTAATCGTGGGACGAGTTTGGTCTTGATTTTTGATTGTTCGCTGGTTCATCTCTGTATTTTAGTGTTTTTGAGTTAACTGCGATCGGCGCAATTCTTTATGCCCGATTCATTCTTTTTATAGTTTCTTGGATCGGGTATTTAGGTTCCAGTTTGTTGAAGACTTGAGGTCGCGTATGAGGCTAGGTTTTTTTATGTTTGTTTTTTCTGATTTTCATTTTTTTTCATATTGTTTAGTGTACTTGCTTCCCTATTCACAGTCCTGGTGTTCAGTGCCTACAGGCCTGTTTGCGGAACTTAGCCATATTTTGAAAGCTTCTGAAAATTGGACCTGTTATTAAACCAGAAAAAGGAAATATTCAAGGTTCTATGTATAGATTATTTAAATATTATTTAAATATGGTAATAATGATGCAACTATGTGACAAAAAAATGTATGAATATAGAAATACACAAGGAATATTTTTAATAACTTTAAATTTAAAAACATTCAATATTTAAGTAACTAGTCACTCATTTTGTAGCTGTAAACAAATATAATTAATATGATCCCATAGAACTTACTAGCTTGCATTGCATTTCTTTAGACATAGCAAGAGCAAGCGACTTTCTAAATATTATCGTTCTTTTCATGTATTAACTCTCATTTTTTTAATAATTTGTAACATGATTGGTTACTAATTGAACCAAATTTTATGAACCAACCCACTCAATTACTTAAGTAAATAAGGCACATAAAGTGCTTCTTGACATTAGATCCATAAATACATTTTTAAATGATAGATTCATGAACCAATAAACTAGGAAGTTGATCAACGCTCTATTGTCTCTCCAACTATCAATCATCAAGGTGCAAAGTAGATTCTTTCCAGCAATGTCTATAAAACTCTACTAGAAGCCTATAATCTTCCTTTTAGTCTCTCAATAAATTAACTCTTATTCTATAATAAGAAGGAAGCTCACATCCAGACCCAATAAAAACTATTGCATCATTAGTTTTTTTGTGTAAATGGTGAGTTCAAAGCATTGATAGATATGCAACTATCAAAGAACCATCTTACAAGTTCCATATCAGCGCAATGTATGTCCTTGATTGTGATCTAGGCTTAGTTTCTTCCCCTTTGAACTTCTAGATTCACTACAATTAGTCTATGTTGGATTTATTTTTTCACAAACACTTTGGTATGAAATTATCTCCAGAGGGTTCCATTCTAATAATAGACATGTGAAGATTGTAAAAGAGAATGTTCATAAAAGTAAAATTTTGAGGAGAAAAAAAGATCATTTCTTATTTACATAAACTATTATGAGCCTTAAGAATAAAGTTGTACATAATATGAGTTATAATTTATAGATGATATATCTGAAATTAGATTCCTTGGAAAGACACATTGATTAATCTTGGCAAGTAAGTAAAAAAAATATAATCTATTTAAAAATAAATATTAAATTCTAATATGATTAATCACATCAATCTAAACTATCCAACAATAACAAATACAACATTTTAAATCACAAAACATCATTTTAGCTTCATGAATATGATTCAGATGCTAATTAATAGAATAAAAAAAAAATCAAAACACATTCCTCTTTCATCCTAATATAGAGATTTAAATGCAGTAATCAGTTCATAGAGATTTCTATGAAGTAATCATTATATCAATGTTCTACAGAAATTTCCAACTTCTCGTCAGCCATTTGTAAATTTGATAATACATTCTTCTGAGAAGGAAATGTGTGTACTTTGATAACACATTCTCTTGAGAAGGAGAATAAAGTAATAAAAAAATTATACAGCATAATGTGAAGGCGTTAGACCTAGTTGTGGACATACAAAATCATTGAAGATGCTAAACCATCATCCTCTAGGGAGATAGAATTGGAGAGGGAAGGGAGGGTTTGAAGTGCAGACGATGGAGATGGAGGAGCTTGTGCAATCTATGCAACTTTGCCATGCATGACACTAGTTTGTGTGAGTTGTGACTGTTAAAGTCGTGGCTATGCGAGCATCAACTTTTTCAAATGAATCCGGAGTTATTTTAATTTATAAATTTTCCCCAAAAATTATTACAAGCCATTGGATTAAAAAGCAACAGTGACGAGAAAATTAAAATTTGAACCCGGTGGTTCAATTAAATTTAAATTGGTTCACCAATTAATTGGTTAAATCGGCGGTTCCCATTGTTCGTATTGTTTCTAGTCAAAAGCAATTTGCATTGTTCGCCGAACCTATCGGTAGATCAGTTCACGATCAAAATGGGTGGTTCGGTTTGATTTTTTATTCCTTGATATTTTGTATTCCTATGTGTTTTTTTGTTATATATACTTGTATCATGCTTGCCTGTTTGAAAGCTGTGATTGTGGAGAAATTATTAGGGACCTTAGGGTTGGATAGTGTAACTTATCTACTTACTGAAGTACATAACTTTCTTTTTGCAACTGCATAAAAAAAATTAGAGTACAAACTAGTACACATCTGTGTACTTAGTACACAATGCGTCTTTTGCACGTAGTTGTATGTGTAGTTTCCGTACATAAGAATTTCTTCTGTTGTGAAAGTTTGATAAGACTGAAAATGTTCATGAGGGTATATAATGTTTTTTAGTTGGATTTAGGCGAAGGATTAGTACACTTCAACAATGGTATGGACTTGCTCTTTTTGGAATCATGGAAGTGCTATCTATTCTTAGGATGTCAAGGTGCGACAGATGGCAATCACATCTGGTGCATGTTACCCGGACAGTTTGTTACTTGGAGGGGATGCTAAAATATTTGGACCTTAACAGGTTGTTACAGGTTGTGCTTTTGTTTGTTGGGACGTTGCAAATGAGGTTTCCAGCAAAGTTTGTTCGTTTTTTGTTGGGGAATAAATATAATTAAATGACTTGAAAATCTTTGTGAAAGTGTTATTTTCTTGTGAGCTTAAAGTGTTGCATGCGTTAGGGACAAGCCTCCTGATTGAAAAGAAGATGATATGATAATGATAAACATTTTATTAAAAAAAATTGTTATTGTGAATATTTTGTTGGAGGCCTGAAAGATGATTTTTTTTTTTTGTGTTTTATTAATTTGTAATTCATGTCTGATTGAGAATTAAATATATTGCAGTTTTAGCTCGTGTGAAGGAAGCTTTGGTCTGTTGTACTTGAAAAAGCAAAGTTCATGTCTGATCTTGACACTCAGATTCCTTCTACCTTTGGTATGGACCAAAATTGAAGCATTATATGCTCTTAGCTCCATATTATTTTGCCACGTTCTTCTTTAAAAACTTATATTTGCTCTCTGACGCTTTATTTGGTTTGCTTTTGGAGCTTACTTTTCACAAAAAAGGCTTTTATGAGAAGTGTTCTTTTTAAATTACCATGTTGCGTATGCACCTTATCTATGACTTCATGAGCACATGAATTTAGCTTGTGGAGCAGCTAATATGTCTATGTGAGGGTTTATGGTTACTTTATTTCATATATCACAAAACAAGCTAAGAGAGGCAAATTAAATTTCCTTAGCTATGCCAAATCTAATGTGAGATAAGATGGATTGTTTCATTAAGAAGGTTGTCGTAAAAATTCTTGAATATTCTACAGATAGATTTTCCCCTATTAAGGATGTTTTGTGGTAGTGTGAGGAGGCACAAAGATTATTCAGACAATTAAATATGTTTTTAAAGGATGGCAAATTAAACATTGTTGAGGTTTATAATAATTATAAGTTAAAGTCTTGTTATGAGTGTAGCAAGTGAAGCAGCTATATCCTTTGATGATTTGTATAATAAACTCAGCAATAGGATAATCCAATAGTATCAAAGATATAGGGATTAACAAATGCTAGACATATGAGATCAAGAGGTTTTGATCAAGCTAGATCCATTAGAAGCAAAGAGAATTATAATATAGCTAAAGATGAAAAACTACTTTGAAAATTATTAAATAAAAATATTAATTTTTTTAATGTATAAAGAACAAAATAATGAGGTATATTATTGATTGATAAACTATAGTACAGTGAAGCTAACTCTAAAGGAGATATATAATCGATAAGCTTTTCATCTTGGATACCTGTTGAAATTTGAAGAGTTTTTGAGAGTGTTGTTTGATTAACAAATCTATTTAATTGAATTTTGTGGACTAAGAGAATGCTAAAAATTTTTCGATGCTACTTTTTAAGAGTAGAAAAATTGATTAAGATTGTGTTAATTATAGAGAAATTAAATTTATGAGTCATATAATAAAGCTATGTGAGATAAAAGTGGAATGTGTGCTTATAAAAATTACATGAGTTTCGAAATATGTACTATGAAAGCAGGTTTTTATGTTAAGAAAATTAATATAAATGTATAAAGTATACATAAAAGATCTTCATATGATTTTTATCTATCTCTTTACAAGGCAGATAATTGAGTATGACAATAATTGATTTGGTGTCTTAAGGGTATGTTAAAGTTACTAAAAATGTATATGGTGGAGCATTGACTAAAAGGTATATTAAAGATATTAAAAATATGTATGAAGGAGCACTAGCTAATGTTAATAGAGGAGTAATTCAAATATTTTCAAGTATAATAATAAGGATCCTTATGTGGGCTCCGAAAATTCGGCCCCGGCCTCTGCCCGCTTTATGCTTTCTTCGGGGGGAGTTTTAACGAGCTAAGTTTCGGGGTAAATTTTGGAAGGCAGATGGGTTTGTAGATAAGACACTACCAGAGATTTCGCCCTCATTTTATGAGGACTTTATGATCTGAGTTCTGGTTTCCTATAGGCGCAAGCCCCTATAGTTAATTACCCCTCCCAATAATGAGAGAGAACTTTCGATTAAGGCTAGTCGTCAATCAGATACGTAAGGGATACGTGCACCTGGCATATAGTAGCAGCATAGGTTGAAGGTTTGAAAGTTTGAAGATTTTAATATTTAAAACAGAAATTTTTACCATCTTGCACTTAAAGCGAGTGGTGGGGGAATGGATGATAGACCCGATCAAGATCCCATGGTTCCGTCATCCCGGGCCATCGTGGTCCCTGGTCTACTTAGTCAGAGGAGGTAGTTGACCCAACCTGACAGAAGGATCCTTGTCGGTAGCCATGGGTTGCTTCGTCCAAGGGTACCTTGTAGACCTGGGGTGGGTATTTGCCTAAGGGGACAAATTTGAATCCACCTTAGCTAACAGAGGGCTTTGTGCCCTATCGATCATATCCTATTGATTCATATCTCAAGGATTTGATGCCATTGGGGAGCATACGGGCTCTAGCCATAACCATAATATAATGGTGCCATTTGGCGGCGACCACCTGGTTCAGAGGGCCCCGAGTCATAACCGTTTATCCTGCAATGCCATTTGGCGGCAAAACTGCCGGTTAGAGGACTCGTACCACATCCTTGCTGGCAGGAGATTGTTTGAGAATGGATCCTAGTGATATTTTTGACCAGGCATCAGCTCTATGTGAGATAAAGTAAATTCTAATTTGGCCATCTCGGCAAATTGTTACGGAGGGTGGATGGATTATACTTTAAGTGATCGAATGGTATTTATTTCAATTTTAAATATCTTGAAATGGAATTTCTTGGAGTTTTGAGCTTTGGATTTTGGGTATTTGGATGACACTTTGAATTATTTGGAATAGATCTCTCCGGTTGAGATATGCATTCAACACGGCCATCATCGGGGTGTTTGGGGTCATTCACATTTATGGATTGAACCTTGTCCACTCTATCGAGCTGCCGATAGATGATCAGGTTTCGTAGGCTTTACGCCTCTGTAAGTGAATTCTCTTGATTATAGGCCTTGAAGACCTAATATGAACTATAAAATAAATATCCCAGTCGATCTCGCGACCGCATATTTATTTAATGGTTCGAGCCATGTCGACTCCTATCTACCTGTATAGGAGGATCGGGCTCGAACTGGAATTCACTTATTGACCCGCGCAGCATCCCTAGACATCACGTGTGTACCAATAACACGCTCACCGGGGCCCATGCCGGTTCATGATACATCCCCTTATGTGTACCTAAGTGTATACAAGTTACGGTGCATGTGCGGGGATACATTTGGAATATTTGTGAACGCCTTCTATCCGCCTGCATGAATGTTGCGGATCCGGTGGCGTTTTGCAGTAGCTCGGGGATTGAGCTGTTCGCTGCTTTGTACAGGCAGACTGTCGTGCACTAGTTGCTTACTGCAGGGGGATTTTAGTGCACTAACGAATCTCCTGCTTGGGCTCGTAGGAGCTTTTCACATGTTGAGGCTCTGCTATACTTGCTCGAGGATGGCACTCTGGGGACATAATAAATCCCCTACGATAGTTCGTGGGAACTTGTATTTATCGTAGTGTTTCGGCCTTTTGCTTGTGAACACCACTTTGGATACGCAACGGGTCTTCTATAAGAGTCTGTAGGTATTTGTATTTACTACAATCCTCTTTTACTTTGCTTGAGGGAACTTGCACTTGTTATAGTCCTTCTTGTACTTGCCCGTAGATAATAGATTGAATGTATGAGTGTATGCATGTGTTTGCAAAGGAGCCATCACTTTTACAGCATATCTATCAATGTTGCTTGCGAGTGAGCTATCAGTTACATCTATATTGATTATAAGCATATCGTGGCATTCAATGTGCACTCCTTACATATATATTTACAGGGAATATACTGCATTTATTATCTACTGTTGGTTGTCGCAAGTAGGTATACTTCTGTGTATGCTATAATTCTTCCATTGTCATCATCAGTCTCTGCTTGTAGAGGGCCGGTGTATTTGATTGATGTCGGACAATAGTGTCTTTGCTACAACGAATGGTATGTACTTTGAATATATTGAAATCATATTGCCTTTGCCTGCATGAGAGTCGATATATTCGACTTCCATTGTATGATCTATTGAATACGAGGATGCCATAACAAATCATTAGTGCCTTGTATATATGTACTGCAGATGTATTGCCTTTGACCACATGAGACATGCTGTGTGTACATCTACATCTTAATATTGATTACTGGGTGGTGTTATGGTTTTCTTAGATGTGTTGGTAGGATAATTGTCATATCTGCGATACCTCCAACATTACCATTTCTTAACAAACTGGGAGAATTGATGTGTTCTCTTGAAGTTGAAGCATTGTTGATTACAATTAGGAGACATTGGTCATATGCAGATCGTATCAACCCCCTCTCTTTATAGATGTTGCATTGCAGGCATTACGCATTCTCCATACTTTGCAGCGATGATTAGATTTCCAAACCTTACTCATGATCGTATCATTACGCTACCCATAGATAGATCATTATGTACACTAGAGTTCCTCTTTTGCTCGAGGTATCTACTTGCAATGGTTCAAATGTTGTATGTTTGGTAACCTTCATTGTCTCCCACAATCAGTCACAAATACTTATAAGCTTCCTACAGCTGCTTGTGAATGAACTATTGTATATGTAACGGGTTCATAATTTCGATTGTAGGTGTATCATTCTATCGACCACGAGCCCTCAAGCTGTGCTTGCATGGTTGGTATTTGTTTGTATGGTTGGCAAATGTCACAATTAATTATCCTCCTTATGTGGTGTATAGTATTCATTCATGTCTTTGTAACCATGGCAATTATTCTGAATCACTCAATTGCTTGAATTTCGTCATTACTTCTATATAAGTCGCCTTGCATATGAGCTGCAATGTTCAGTGGAATATCAATGTGCCTCCACTTGTGACTAGATCACACATCCTTATGATTGTTCATTACTTGTAGACATGTTATAATTGTGAACTCTTTGTCTCCACACGTTGTTTGCAACATAAGTTTTTTTATTTGATCATGAGCAAATTATATTCATTGATATTTTAACATAAGTCTTTTATTGCCCAAGTCAAGATCAAATTAATATTCAATTTATTTTATTTGAGTTCAAATCAAACTCAAAATGAGTTCAAGTCCATTTGTGTTTAAGTCATTGTTATCTCATTTTAGTCCAGACTTGAATCTAAAATTTACGAGTCCAATTAATGTTCAAATTGAATTAGAGTTCCCTTCTCGAGCCCAACTTCAAACCAAGTTCTTTTTGGCTAAGCTTGAGTTCAAATCCTTGTCCCTTTGAGTTCAAAGTTTGCAAGTTCTTTGTTGTTCAAGTGTCCAAGTCATGATTGAACAAGGTTCAAGCTTAGTTCGAATCCATGTTCAATTATGGTCTCCTGCGGTTCATTGTCACTTGTTTGGATTCAAATTCCTTTGAGTTCATTTAAGCTCACAAGTCCCCTGTAATTGTCCAAGTCTCACTTGATGTTATACCATTTGAGTTTAAAGTACAAGTTCGAGCTCTTGTTCAAAAGCTTTCTGAAGTCCTTGCAAGTTCAATCTCTTGTTCAGATCATCATCATTTGTCCACGGTTGATTTGAGTTCATGACATTTAAATCATGATTCACTTTAAGTGAAATGAAGTTTAAGTTCATTTGTTATTTGTATCAAGTTCTAGTTCAAATTCACTTCAAGTTCAAATTGATTTGAATCCAAATTCTTTTGCTCATTTATTTGTATTTAAGTTTAGTTCATTTTGCGCTCCAGTAAATGTCCAAATACAGTCCCATATTGTCCAATTTATTCAAGTCTTTACCCGCTTCAGATGAAATTTTGACAGCCTCCCGACGTCTCCCCCGTTTAGGGAAAAAATCATGAGGCTGCCTTCCCCTCCACGCCACATGGGCGCTTCAGGTAGATGTCCATAGACATCGCGGCGGCATTTTTTTTTTTCAATCCCCGCCCGCTATATGAGCTTTTAGGGGTCTCGGACACCTGTTGCAAAGCACACAAAGATTTTCCCACATGTGGGTACTTAATTTTCGTCCCCCTTGCGCTACATGAGCGGTCCGAGGATTACCCATCTCGTCGTGGGCGCCGCACCGGTTTCCCGCCCTACTATGCTACGTGAGCGCGTAAGAGGTTTGCCGGTTCGTCACAAGCGTCGAGGACGGAGTTTAAGGCGATTGCCCGCCTCGTCGTAGGCGTCGTACTAGCTTCCCTCCCTACTACGCTACGTGAGCGCGTAGGGGGTTTGTCAGCTCACCGCTAACGACCAGAACGGGAATCTAAGTTTAGAGATTATACTTTTGCGTAAGTGGACCGACGGTGGAGGCTCGTGGATTGAGGCAAGGGAGGAGCACTTGCATTTATTTTTTTTTTAAGAAATTAAATATTAATTAAAATTAATTATAATTAATAGTTAATTATAATTATCCTTAATTAATTATATTTATTAAAGATTAATTATAATTAATTAGAATAATTAATTATAATTATTATAATTAATTAAAGTAATTAATTATAATTATTATAATTAATTAAAGTAATTAATTATATTTAACTTTAATTAATTAGAACTAATTAATATTAATTAACTATGATTAATTAATTAATAGTAATTAATTTTAATTAATTAATAAAATATTAATTATAATTAATCAAGATTTATTTTAATTAAATAAATTATAATTAATTTAAAATTAATTATAATAATTTTATTAAAATTAATTAAAATTAATTATAATAAATATAATTAATTAAAATAATTATGATTAAAACTAATTAAAATTAATTTTAATTAACCATTAAAATTCTTAATTCGGCGGATTTGCGGGATCAAGCCGAAGAACTGCGTGAAAGGTAGGAAGTTACCTTCAGAGCAAGAGCTCCCGTCGCTTCCTCCGATCGGGTAGGAAGGGAAAGTCGTTTCAGGAGCGAAGTCGGACAGCTACAGGGAGCGGAAGGGCACGCGAAAGGGAGAAAGTTACCTTCACAGCCGCAAGCTCCCTTCGTTGCTTCTGTCAAAATGTCGTAACTTCCGTCCGATACGAAGGAACGTCAGTGCAGGAGAGAGGGAACGAAGTCAGATAGTGACGATGGGGGGGGGGGGGGCAGAAGTCAAGAGCTAGGGCAGAGGTTCGGCTACTGAGGTCGAGAGGTCTGGGATCGGGACGGAGGCGAGCAGGAGTCGGCGGGATCTAGGGTTCGGAGAGGGAAGAGGCGGCTTCGGCAGGTTAGAGAGAAAGCTCCCTCTCTCTCTCTCTTTCTCTCTCTCTGGAATCGGGTAGGAGGTCGGAGCTTCGCGAGCGGGAAGAAGCGAGCCAGAAGTTTTCATTCTCATGGGTATTTAACGACATGCGTGGGTGCTCGACCGAGGCAAGCTACGCACGCGGGAGTAGGTCGCTGACATCGGCGCCGTTTGCAGAGGGTAGGTACTGTAGTGATGGCGGGATGGGCTTCGACAGGGAGTCGGGATGGTCCGCCGTTTCTACAGGTAATTTTTAATAATTTTTTTTTTAAATTTTGTTTGGGTCAACACCTTATTAAGGGGTTGTTTGGTTGGATTATATAATGGTGTAAAGTATTCCAAATGCAGGGGTTTTGAAAATTTTGGTGTTTGGTTGGATTAAAAAGGAATGTAGAGTAAAGTAAATGTACTGTAAACCATTCTAGTTCATTTTTTAGGTAAACTGAACTCACCCAGTTTTGAGCGAGAACGGTTTACACCGCAAGTAAGTTCGTTGGACATCCGTTGACGGCCACCAGTCACCACCGTCGGCCACCTCCACTAGCTTTCAACCACCACCTGCCTCCAACCACCACCGCACATCTTTGGCCATTACCGCCTGTCACCGCTGCCAACCGTCGGCCACCACCCTCCATAGCCGCCACCAGCTATCACTGTTGCAACCACCGGTCGCCACCATCTTCAAACTTTAAACTACATTTTACTTCAAACAAAAAAAAATTCATTCACCTGAATTTGCTTTACTCATCCAAACAACTCCACTATATTCCTTTTATACTACATTACTTTTATGATGTATTTCCTTTTTTAGCCAACCAAACAACCCATAAGTCCATATTTTCTTATTATTTATTAGGATTCTTATAAAGGATATTAAAAGTGAGTTGTCATAGCATATTTTTTTAGCAAATGATAGTTCTAATCATTGAAGTAGTTATTGAAATCATTGAAAATTTAATGCAATTAAGAAATATCTAGAAGATAACAACTTGAAATTAGTAGAAAAAACAAATTTGAATATATTCTATATAGTTTTAGTGGGTATCTTATTAATAATTATCATCAATTGTTATGAGAAAATAAAGTGATATTTTGGGGTGATAGATCTAAGCATCTTTGATAAATTATATAGAAGAATAATGATACAACTTCTAGTGTTATGGATGGTTAGTGAAGAATTTACTCAAGATTGTTATGAGATAAAATGATATCATGGAGAGACAAGGTAAATTTAATAATACTCCACTTAATGGAATCATTGGAGTGACATTGATTTAGCTAATGCAATTGAAATTAGACTTAGGTGGTTTTGATATGTACAACGATGGGTAGAAAATGCACCATTAGCTTAGTAGATAAATTAGCATCAGAAGATTAGGAGAAGAGATAGATGTAAAATAACATGGATGTAAGTTGTTTAAAGTGATTTGTGAAAAATAGGCTTATACATGTCAAGTGCAATGTTGTATCATACATGCCAGTATTGCATATAGTGCTTGCTATGTGTGCTATGCTCTTACTATTTTCTTGGTTTAGGTTTTTGACTAGTTTTTTTTAATTTCATTAACTAGAGTAAAATTCAATGAGCTAGTGATGTATGAAAGAATTTACAACATATTTCTCACAACCACTCAGATGATAATACAACAAGCACAAGCATACACAGGCGCACACACACTAGGTTGAAGCCTTTCAGCCTTATTTATAGGAAAATTAAAACTGAAACCGGAAGAAAAATCGTGGGCGGCCTGGAACTATTTCTCCAAGATCCATATTCATCTTTAATTCTACTTTATTAATTCTTTCAATAGTCTTCCAATCAAAATCTTTATTATACTTATTTTGATAGGCTAATTCCAAGTCATATTTTTCTTCTATTATATGATAAGGAATATCTAAAGAAATTACTGCATCTTGCAAATTTAGATATGATTTAATATTATCAAAATCCAAATAACTCATTTTTTAGAATTTTGATTGGATAGATTCTATATCATTATCTAAATCTTGTTTAGATTTTACTTCTTTATAATCAAAAAAATTTATGCTTAAACTACCATCTTGATTTTCAAATGAAGTATTTTCATATGGTACTAATATAGGTTTTTCTAAAAATGAAGTTAAATTCCATTCTAAACCAGCATATATCTTAGGACTAAATTTTTTACCAGAAATTTCTTTTATACCCTCACTTGCTAACATAGATTCTAAAGCTTCGTTATTTAATTTAAATTTAACATTAGAATGTTCTAATATTTTTCCTATAAAACCTATAGTTATCCTTAAATTTTTTGAACCTATTGTCATATTATATCCTTTCATTTTAATTCCTATTTTTAAATTTTGAACGCATTTTTTTATATCCATAATAAAATTTGGAATAAAATAGATAATAGCTTTGTTGTCGTTCATATCTATTTCAAAGGATCCGATAATAGATTTTGCTAAATCATTCCACCGATTATCGAACAATATTACTAACGTCTTAGTTTCTAAATTTTTTCGATGTAATACTTTTATTCCGATTAATATTAATCCTATATGAATCTGAGTCATTTTTATTGTTTTTATTTTTTCCCAATCTTCTTTTGTACAGAGATATTTGATCTGAATCCGAAATACAACTTATTTTTTGTTCGGCTATAGTTTGAATAATATTCGAAAATTATCATATATTTTTCTAATTTTAATGAGATTAAGTTTACCATTATTAAATTTTTCGAGTTGAGTTTCTATATCTACAATTTCGGATAATTTCCTATCATAATTTATATGAGCTTTCCTGAATAATTGTAACGACGTTTGTTTATTTACCATTTTTTATAACTTAGTCTAGAAATATAAGGAATAATTTCTTTACCATTCTTAATAGTTTTTATGAATTCAGTTAAATCACTTTGTTTTATTATTCCGATTTGTTTATTTTCTAATTCTAAAATTTTTGTTTAGATAAAATTTATTTTTTGAACAATTTTTAATAACAAAATGGTTTGAAAGTTTAGAATTTTTGGATATTGTTTTAATCACGCATTAATTATTGTCTACACATTAAAAACTTTTGTAACTTGTATTCTGATGATTTTTATATTTTTACTGGTTGTCGGTTTGTTTTTTGCATTTTCTTTAGCTATGAATTGTGCGTTTCGTAGTCCTGGAAAGTCTTGGTTTTGTACCTGTTGCTCACTTAGAAGAGTTGTGCAATCGTTTGATCAATTTATTCATTTTGTTGCCGTCTTTTCTTGCTGCTCAAACTAACCAGTTCACCTCTCATTCCCACTTAAGTTCCATAATACTGCAGGTCTTGTTAACAAGCCTGTGCAACCACATTTTTGGTTCTTTTTTCTCTTAACTACTGCTGGATCTGGTGCTTGATCCTTACATGAAGTTAATGTCCAGCTTTTTCCATTTCCTACTATGTTTTCTTTGGACTGCTAGGCTCAATTCTGTGCAACTGACTGCTTTATTACTCGGAAAACTTGCTGTTCGTATGCTAATATGCTCTTTCGTTGAAATCTTAAGGACTTTTTTTCCCGAATTGTGGACTTCCAAATAGTTAATTTCGCCCATCTCATTCAACCGTATGTTTTCTGTTTTGAAAGAAGTATGCAATTTTTACAATTTTGTGTTTGACATATGACTTTGGGCGCATAAACTTTTATAGAGGGGATTGTTATTTATGTTATGACTCGTTATTGGCCAAAGCAAGAACATTGTATATACTGTTCATCCTCGCTTGTTTTCAAAATCCTTCTTCTAGACAGAACAACTTTGCATGTATGGCATTTGTATATCTGCTTTCAGACCACTACTGACGAGTGAAAACCTCACAGGCCATTTGCTATAAAATGAATGAGTTGACAATTTATTTTCTTGATTTGTGGTCATAAATTTTTTATGACAGATCCGTTTGCTGAGGCTAGTGCTGATAATGCTGGTGCTGTGTCAAAGGAGTATGTGCACATCCGCGTGCAACAACGCAATGGAAGGAAGAGCCTGACAACTGTGCAAGGGTTGAAGAAAGAGTACAGCAAAACCAAAATCTTGAAGGACCTGAAGAAAGAATTTTGCTGTAATGGTACTGTTGTGGAGGATCCCGAGCTTGGACAGGTTATATGCTTCTTGGTCATTCCACACTAGCTTATTTCTTTGCATTTAAGCTGGTACATTTTATTGTTTACATGAACCTCTGAATAATTATGATGATATCGATGAGAAGATTGATTGATCTTTTTTGTTTACAGCTCTGGTGATTGATCTTTATTGCTGTACTGTGCAGGTCATTCAACTCCAAGGTGATCAACGCAAGAATGTCTCCACCTTTCTTGTCCAGGTACTTCTTGACATGGCCATCAGTTTCACTTCCCATGTTTTGGGGTTTTCTGCTGATTTACTTTTGCTGTTCTGTTTTGGTGGGCAGGCTGGCATTGTGAAGAAAGAGCAAATCAAGATTCATGGTTTCTGAGGAGCTTGGCTTGTCTCTTGCATGTCACTTGATCCTTCTCTACTACATAAGAACTACTCGTGCCATTTTTAATTCCATAAATGAATTTATTTAATGTGCAACAAGAAAATTAACAAGTTTCTTTAGCTCTTCATGTCTTACGGTTTGTGGTTGTGTGATATTTATGACGATCAGCATAAAATGTTAATATTGCATGTGTGCGTTATATCAAATTTTACTGTCTTGTTTACTACCATCATCTCCCTGATCTCATTGTCTGCTTCTGGTTTTATACTGCTTGGTGATTGTTTTGGGTGTGGTGTTAGCTCTATTACATTGCAGGTTTCTTTGAATGGGGGAAGGGTTCGCAGGAAGTATAGTTTATTTGCATCTATTGACAAAAAAAAAAAATGCACAAAGATTTGGATTTAAATTTGTTTGTGAATGATACTTGATATTAATAACAAGCGAACTCTATGAGAGTGACCTGAAATATGTATGAGAATAGAGAAAGCAGTTTACTGTACAAAAATCTATAGTATAGGTACTTAAAAATCTCAATTAGTCAAAATATCCAATATGCTCCTTTTCATCTTTTAATTATAAGGATCCAATCGCTATAGGAAAGATCATGTTTGAAAGAATATGAAATATATTGACTAAATAATTCTCAATGCATATTTTTCTAGGCATTTGTCACATCCTGGATGTTTGAAGGAGACAACACTGTATGGTCTTGATGATTTGGTATCGAGAAGTAGGTTCAAGCGACCATGTTTGGGTGAGTTCATCAAAAAGTGTCAAGTTGAGGGGGCATGCGATTGGTAGGCTTGTTGGGTTTGCCAACTTGTGTTGGGGGCTTCATACCCCTTTAAAAGAGGGGGGCGCGAGTAAATTGTTGTTGCTGGAAGGAAGAGCTTTAGGTTCAACAGTCGTGGCAGTATGAGATGAGGGCCTTGTGAATAGGTGCTTTCTTATAGTCGAGCTTGGCAAGCATGAATAAGTATACTTGCTTTGGATGAGGGTGAGTGACCCTGGTAGTTAACTTATTGTGTGGTGAGTGATGAGTTACTTGATCTGTAAGGAATCTTGATAGGCTTGAGTAAGTAACGTCAATTGATCATTGGGCGAGTTCTTTTGCGAGTCTTGGGCGAGTAGTCCTTATTCATCATTTAACAATATTATATGTGGGTCTCATTAGATGTGAGTTTTTTCATTGTAATCCATCGATTACTTGCTAGGAACATGTGAAGAAATATGTGAGTATATAAATGGCTTGATTTTAGGAATTGTGGAAATGTTTGCGCATCATAAAAGTGATATAGTTGGGATATAAGGTGCAATAAAAGTCATACTATTTTGTAATTCGAATTGCTTGCAATTTTTTTTTGGTGATTATTGTTACTAGTTGGTTCATGGATTTTATTTATGAAATTTGACTTTATATGAGTCGTGATACATGAAATTAGAGAAACCTCCATGTTATTTATTTTCCTGAAGATATATATTTAAAAGCGTCTTTCATACGAAATTATGCTGCTTGTATTAGTGGATTATTTATTAAAGGCCATCAAAGAATATATTGGTTCGAACTAAATTTCAAACAAGTTTAAGGTTTCATTTGGGATAGCTTTTTTACTGCTTTTTAAAGCGGCTTTTTAGTAGAAAATTTTTTTGAACTAAAAGTTTTTGTATTCGAAAGCTGTTTTAAAAAATATTAAGAAAGTTACCTCAAATGAAGCCTAAGATTTCAACTTATTCGAATAAAATTTGAGCAAGATATGAAAAATGTTTAAATAAAGATCAAAAGAAGGCTTGAAATAAGGTTGGAAGGTTTGAATAAGATTTTAATCTATTTGAATAAAGTCAAATATGGTTCAAGCAAGTTCTAATATGTTAGATTATAATTTTGATACATTAGACTGCAATCATAATAGCTATAAAATAATCGAGTATAATATAAAAGAGTACAATCACAATAGCTAAACTATAGTAGAATATAAGCTTGAAAGAGCAGTGCAATCATATAATCTATGACATGAAATATTATATATTTTTAGGGTAGAGCAGAGTGTAATCACAATTAATATTATACAATAGATTATAAAGTTGATACAATAAAATGCAATTACAATATTTATAATTTAACATAACTGAATGAATAGATAAAAAGCATTAAGTAATATTATTTATTATGGATATAATTGAATAAATTATTTTATTTCATGTTATTTACTTATGGGCTTATGGATCTATAGTATTGTAAAATGAATTTATACCTAATAATTTTTTGTTAGATAGTTTTGATTATGTATAACTTTTTTTTTTTGAAGTTATATGGGAGAAGAGAAAAGTGGAGGGTTGCAATAAGTAGTTGACAACTAGCATAAAATTTATCGAATAATCATGATATAAATCTTTTATACATTGTGTTAATGCTAGGGCGTTTCATGAAAGTGACACGCTATATGACCTGAATATAGCGAGAAGTGTGCAAGGGCTGTTGCATCGGCGTCTGGGTGCAGTGTTAAATAGGCAAGGGTTCCCACATGATGGACGAATGTGGGCAAAGAAGCTAGTCCATGACATTAGAATTCGGATAGGATCTTGGAATGTAGGTTCTCTTATATGCAAATTAATAATGGAATTAATTGATATTATGATTTATATGAAGATAAATATTTTATGTATTCAAGAAACTAAATGAGTTAGAGAGAAGGCTAAGAAGATTGATAGTTTAGGATTTAAATTTTAGTATTCTGGTAGAAGTCATACTAGAAATGGTGTATGTGTGATTATATATAAGAGTTTGAAGGATAATGTTATAAAAATTGATAGAATTTGAGATAAAATTATAACTTTGAAGATTATTATTGATTCTAAGTGTGGACCTCCGAAAGGACACTAAAACACCGCCGCCCGTCGTCCCGCAGGGAGAGACAGTGTTGCCAATGGGAGGGTAGATTCGATCACACATACGATTAACCATTGATGATAGCAGTTCTCGCCAGCACACCCCGATGGATAATAATATGTAGAATCTGATCATCACAACGGGTTTCCCCCACCCAATACATCAGCTCGAGTGGAGTTTATTTGAAAGTGGGATTCAGTTTTCCATGGGCGCAAGCCCTCGTGGTTAATTACATCTCAGGCTGGGGCCTAAGAAAACTCTCGATTAAGGATTCTATCTTATACTCTCAAATGGGATTGGCACATAGGTAGAAGACTAGGAAATCCTACTCAAAGAAAAAGAAAGGTTCAACTAGGCTTAGTCAACATACACGGCTCAAATCAGCATCCGGAGGGACTAAGGTAGTGAGAAGAAACTGAAGAAAAGAAATAAATCATGCACTCAAAGCATGCAGGAGAGAAGGATGGAGGTGGCGTCATCCGTGTGATGCAGATAGGTACGGTTTATAGTCTCTGAACGATAGAAGACTTACCTACTGATGAGGCATACTACAAAATAATAGTAGTCTTGAATCCTAGATCTAGAGTGGGTCTAGTGTTCTACGTAACACTAACACCCGTGTCCTAGCTAATGCATTATGGGCTTATATCCTGCCTGAAAAGGAAAGCCAGCAAACCATCTAAATGCTTAAAATCCATGCTGTCCAATCTGTATGAAAGATAGGTGGGTAGGTAAGTTCTTAAAAGTGAGGCCGACGTCTAGAGAGTTTCCTAATTGACCTCGGATTTATGTAGGGTGATTGCTCCTAGAGCTAATGCAATTAAAATTTTAATTTAGTTAGTTTCTAATGCAATGCATGCTGGTTCAAGTATCTAAATTAAATATGCATAGAATTTTAAAAAGGCTTATAAAAATAATTTTTTTAGAAAAGACAAGACTTCCCCAGATCCAGCACCTCATCCTCATAGGTCAGATTATCTGGACTCTACACGCAGGCGGGGAAGTGTCTTATAGCAAGGAGGGAGAGAATGCATTGATATGCATGCGACCCCAGACGATTCTGGCTATTCCCTAAGTCGTTAAGTTTCTATGTTATTTAATTCTTAGAATTTTAGAATTTTATTACGAGTAGAAAAATTTTATTCCTAAGGAGCCTAGCGAATCAGGCACAAGCACATACAAGAAAGAAACCTAAAAAAAATATGTATTTTTTACTGCCAAACAATGTAAACACATCAATATAAATCCATAAAACACACAAAAGTCCAAAGTCCACGGCAAGTGTCGTATAAGTACAACCCAGGGTCTGCAGAAAAGTAATGGTAGTCAGGCCCCACCGACAATATCCTGGATTCTAATCCTACTGAATGATGCAAGTCTTAAATGCAAGGTATTTCGTCTTCAAATCTCCGTCTTCGAGTGGATCGTCTTCCTTCGGATCTTCTTCCTTCAGATCGTCCTCCTTCGGATCGTTCTCCGGAAGGGAACCCAAATGAATTAGAAATCCCCTATGAAGGGCCTTTCTTTTTTCTCTTTGGATACCGAGTATTTGAAATGTCTTGCCTTTAAAGACTTTCACAACTCGATATGAATTACAAATTATATTATGAAAAATAAAATCTAGACTCAAACTGAACATGCAAGGTTATCCTAATAGAAATCTCAAGCAGTTTAATATATCACATCACAAGCAGTTATATCAGTATAGAAAAATAAACACACTTGGCCACACTCTTATTCATTTGGGGGCTAAGCATTCTGGAGCACCTGTAGCAAGCATTTATTTATGATCATGATTATTAATTTAGCCCCCTTTATTTTAGCATTGCATGAGCGTGACCACCTACATAAGATTGGATTAGTATAAACTATCCCTAACCTAGGGGTAGTTCTAACACATAAGCAATCACATCACAGATAAAGTACAGTGCAGTAATAAAATAAACAAACACTCCAAGTCAAAACAAACAGCACACGTGTCACATGCAAGAGCGTCACATCACCGAAAAAGAAAAGTAGAACACCAGCCTAACTTAGGACTAGAAGTGGTGTCCTAGCAAACAATTCTACATGTGTGTAAAAAGTTTATGTGGCTTTGGATAGATCCTATGTTGGGTAGTTAGTTCGAGTTGTTTTGTGTTAATATTTGTGGAGGGTTTAAAAAAAAGGGATTTGGTTGGAGTTCAAGTATTAATGGATTGGGGTCCACTTTTAGTTAATTTAGTTTGTAGATCTATATTGATGCTTATGATAGCAATCTGTAAAGTTTAAGTTTCATTAACGGGTTTTAGAAGATCCGAGGTCTACTTATCCACTAGGTTAAGGGGGTCCAAAAAGGTGACTTTTAGAAACAAGCTAAGTTTTAGAGTTCTAGCATTTTTATTAAATATTATACTCTATCATGAGTAATTAGACTGTTAGTTTGCTGGATTTGGAGTTCTCCATGCAAAGATATGATTTTAGGAGTTTCGGACCCTAGTTGTTAGACTACGATTGACCGGGGGTTGACTTTTTAAATTAGGCTGATTTCAGGAAAATTGATATTTTTAGTAAATTTTAGAGCTTAATTAGAGTTGAATGCTTTTTCATTTACTCAATTTGGAATTTTCTAGAGTTAGTTATGGTTTTCTGAAGTTTGGGTAATTAGAAGGTCTTTTAGGTTCGAGTTGGGTTTGTTTCCTAATTTTATAACTCCTAAAATTTGAGTTTGTTTTAATGAATTTTATTTAGTTAATATTTGATTAAGAGGTGATTAATATTTTAATTAGATTTTAGTTTAAGTTTATGTTCAAATTCTACCTCCTAGTGATTTCGTATGTTGATTATGGCTTGATTGGGAGCTATGAGTTTTAATGCATTTGATTTAGATTATTATCAATTTTATTGATTAATTATTAATGAATTAAAGCAAACTATCCTTAGGATAACGTGTCACTAAGTTTTTTATATTTTATGTCTCTATCCTAAAGGAGCATGCATCCTAAGTCTAAGTTCTCTAAGACTCAGTCCTTAATTTTTGTCCTTAGGTGTCACTAGTGTTGTAGGAGATGAATAGATGTTTTATTTTTAACCCCTTAGACATTCGCATATGTGTAAATGGGTTTAGGGATCTATAACAAAATAAGAGAAGAAAATTACTTAAAAATTGAAGTGTCTATAGGGCCCTAAAGGTAGGGGAAAGTGCACACAGAAGGCTCCTTAAAGGCTTTCTAAGTTTTAAGAAAACTCACAACACCGGGGGCTATAACCCGGTGATTCCGCCCGTAGCACCCCCACCAGAATGAATGGGGGTGACTGATGCTCGGATCTGATTATCCAAGCTCCTTCGTCTAGTTCTCCTAAAAGCTCCTTCTCTTTATTTTCCCACGAGTGCCTCGCAAAAGCACAAAGACAAGAAAGAAAATTGGATGAGAGCAGGATCATGTTCAATATGCAAATAATCAAAATAAATGCTATTAAATTAAAAAAAACATACATTTTCTTTTGTCTGGATGTTAGCTCGACTGTTCGCTCTCCAGGACTGTCCAAATTTTAAGAACTCCCCACATTGTTTTAAAAACGGTCTTTATTTATTATTTTTAAGGAATGTTAGCATCTCATTGATAGGCATGCCTTGTCAAAGTCAGGCATGCCTTTAACCCGCCCTTAGTTCCAATTCAGCATTTGAGCTAAATGCAAACAAGAAGGGATTTTGATGTTATTTAGTATCCCCACATTTTAAGACAGCAGTCGAAATATTTGACACAATGATCCAAATCAAACCCATAATAGCAAAGAAGAAAACCAGTCATGAAATTAAAGCCCAAACTAGCTCTCCCACTCTAAATCCAAACATGCTTCTAACCCACACTCTTTTTAAAACTCATTGAAATCAAATGTGAATAAGTGACAGGAAATCATCCATGAAAAGAGAACTGAAAGAGCCTTTTAGCATCGAGCTTTTCAAACACAAAATATTTCATGAAGTCTCGAATCCCTAAAACAACTCAAATAATCTCCAAACAAAGCAACTCATAAAACCTTAAAGTAAAATAATCCATAAAACTTCCCCAATACAAAATGACTTCATTCGATGCAAAACAAGCAATAATTTTCTTTAACGTGGGGTGACCTTAAACATAAAACAATTCATAAAGCCTCTCAAAAAATACCGCAAGTGTAGTTACATAAACCAACCTTCAATAAACATAACTCATCAAACATCCAAAAGAAGGAAACTATCTTGTATAAAATCTCTCCAAACCCACCTATTAAAATGCCAACAATTGATTTGATATCACAAAGTATATTATAGAATTTCTCAACACGAAATAATTCACAAAGCTTCTCATAAAGCTTCACAATCCTTTCCAAAACACAAAGAAAACTATATATAACAAAGGCCATAAAACCTCCAATTCTATCAACTTGTTCACAAAGATAAAGGAAATGAAACTTAGAAAGCATGCTTTCTAACTTTGTCTTGAGAAGATATCAACATCCCACCAAACTCCATAAAACACAAATCCTTCCCCAACATAAAGCAAGCCAAGGGTCTTCACCATTAAAAGGTCACATATGTTCATGACAAAATTCTACAAGAAGCTCTAAAATTACCCTGAGGAAGAAGACTCTGTAAAATATAAAGTAATAAGAATACTTCCCAACCACCCATATTGACACGGTTTTCACATAGGATGCAAACAAGTAAGAAAACAAATCAGTTTTAAGGAAGCTTTCAACCAACTTTACAAAATTGCTCTCATGCCAAGTATACAACACTTGCCAAAGTTTGTGACTCATAGTACATTTCAATGATAATATAAAGGCATTAAGACTTTAGCCAAGAATACATATTATAAGAAGACAATGAGAGTGATGTTTTCACTTGCTTTAGAGAACAATACATCATGTTATCATTTCTTGTAAGTAAAAGAGAATCATAATGGCACAAGACTTCTTGGTTTAAAGAAATGAGTTTATAGGTGATAACTTCATATTCCTTAAGAAGAAAGAATACCTCATCATCTCCAACAACTCATGCATTTTTAAATACAATCATCAAGGAAACCTTTGTCAAGTGCATGGATACAGCTTCGAAACATGAAATGTACACATGTATACATCCCAACAAACTCTTTCTTAGCATTGAATGTAATTTAAACATAGATGCAATCTTCCCAACAAAACCCATGAGATTCATGGAAGGGTCAACAACGATTAGTTTTCCTAACCAATAGAATGATGTATGTGAGTTTCAATCCAAAGGTCTCTTCCAAGTGATTCAATACTAAATTGGAACCATAAAATATATACCAACAACACCACCAACATAACTAGCATTAACACAAACACCTTGTGTAATTATAAGATCTATGAGTTATGATCAAAGTAAAGCTTCAACTTGAACCAAAACATCATAATTCTCCTCTAATGGCATTTCAACAAACACTTTATGTGCAATATTCATAAGACCACATAAAACAAAGTAACTAGAAGATCATGATTCACACATATGCTTAATTGGATTCATTCAACTAACCTACACAAGATTCCATGATTCGTGTACCAATCATCTCACACATAGCTACTAATTTCGTTGCCACCATGTCAATCGTTAATTAGGAGGAAGAAGAGAAAGCAATGGAAGAAGAAGAAGGACAAGGAGAAGAAGGAAAAGAAGAAGAAGAAGAAGAAGGAAGCAATAGAAGAGGAAGGAGGAGAAGGAGAGAGATATACCTGTGGGAGGAAGAGCCGGCAAGGGGCATCGGGTTCGGTCAAGGCCAGGGGAGGTCGCGACCTGGGCTCGGGTTTGCCAGCCACGCGAGAGAGGCGAGGTCGGACGGGAGCAGGGGGTTCGGTCTGGCTGAGGTTTCTGCCTCTTAGTGTGCGCGAACAGCAGAGACGGGGGGGAGAGGGGTTGTGCAAACCAAGCTCTGGACGGGGGCTGCTCTTTCACCTAGGTTCTGCCAACTTCAAGGAGATGAAGAGTCGAGAGGTCCTGGAGTCGTTCTTGCCAAAACCGAGCAGGCTTTAGTCCTCGTCTTCCGCGAACAGAGCCAATCCCGAGAGCCACGAAAGGTATCCACTTGAATGCTCGTAAATGCTGATAGCCAAGAGCGGGAAAAAAAATCCTTAGAAAATAAAATTAAAACCTCTTTAAAATAATTGAGTTGATTTGGATCAAATTTGAATTCAAATTAAACTCGATTTTGACTCGAATCAAGTGGACTCAGGTTCGATGTGGTTCGACTACGCTAACTTAATAAAATTAAACCCAAAGTCAACATTAATTGAAATCAAATTGGGTCCAACGGGGTCGACATATGTCGATCAAAATCAATCGAGAACAATCGAGTTGAATTCGACTCGATCCGAGTCAATTTGAAATCGAGTTTTAATTGACATCGATTCGACTCAAACTCAACTCGTCCTGACTCGATTGAGCCAATCAATACAGTCGAGGGTCAACCCGAATAAAATAGGGGTCAACACTAAGATTATCAATATCATTGTTACGAACTTGGTTTCAAGGACTATAATTTTGATGATAGCAAACATCTCTGGTTCTTGTTGACTTCCTAATCTTTCAGGTACGCAGGATTAATTGCAAGTTCAAGCCAGTTCAAGAACGAGTCAGTCTGTACTGTAATTCAGGTTTAATGTACTGGTTTTTATTTTTATTGAGTCAATGTAATGTAACTGATCCCCTAGCTAAGTAACCTTGCACACACACACTCAGGGGAAGAGCTTGAGTGAATTAGAGTTTCTGTTCAATTTTTATTCAAATCGTCCTGGACAATATTCACATCATCCTGGATGATCATGTAAAAACAGAAACCTTAATTAGGGCGACCAAGTTAAGTGTGTCTGATTAAGCAGATCGTCCTGGACGATCTCGACATCGTACGGGACGATATGCTCAAATCAAAAATTCTCAGACGCCAGATCAAGTTAGGCAAGTTTTTATTTTAAGATATTTGGTTTGATCGTCTTGGACGATACGTGTATCGTCTTGGACGATACGTGTATCGTCCTGGACAATCCAATACAATTATGCCTAAATTAGTCTGGTAATTAATGAAAGCAACTAATATTTAATTGATACAATCATATCGTCCGGGACGATCAGGATCATCTATTGTGTTTCAGCTGTACGTCCAGAGCAGTCATCAGGACGATTTTGGCCCTTTTTGAACTAATCATCCTGGATGATACCCTTATCGTCCTGGACGGTCAAGTCATTTTTGGATCATCCAACACAAGTTCCTCTTGACGACCAGAGCGGTCTTCTGGACAAAATTCCTGGATTTACACTAATCATCCCGGACGATCGCAGAATCATACGGGATGATATGAACAATTTTTTCTACTGATCGTCCAGAAGAGCCAGATCGTCTAGGCTGAAACAGCTGATTTTGAACTAATCATACAGGACGATATTTATATCGTCCTGGACGATTCTTGCCGACCAGTTGAGATTTAGGGCAATTTTAGAGCCCTCCTTTAAAAGAAATTTTTCTTCGAACAAGAAAAATCTTTTGTCACTTTCCTTTCCAGAGAAACCCTAGAGAGAGAGAGGATCTTCTGAGGGGGAGTTCGTAAGGGGTTCACGAAGGTTGCTCCACGCAAGGATCAGAGTCGTCTTCTCCGCTCGTCATCTTTCGTCGTGTTGGTGTTCTTTGTGAGAGGATCATCGGCAAGAAGATCCGGGTTCTCTGCCCGCTTCAGGAGGAAGCGAAACGAGTTCAGGTTCTCTGCCTGCTTCAGGAGGAAGCGAAAGGAGTCCGAGGTTCTCTGCCTGCTTCAGGAGGAAGAAAAAGGAGGTTAGGTTCTCTGCCTCACCGTGTCGGTAAAAAAGAGTTTTTGTACAGGCTTTTCCGCCTTGCTGTGGGAGCAAAAGGAGAGATACTGCGGTTTAGTGCAATACCCGGAGGGGAGGCTCCGGGGAGTGCATGTAGGTCAAGTTGACCGAACCATTATAAAAATCTGGTGTGTTCTTTCTGATTACTTTCTGCACTTTAGTTTTTCTGTGATTATTTGTTTGGGTAAAATTTGTGTTTAATCTTTTCGTTTGAGTATTTACTTGTTTTCGCTGCATATCATAGAAACGATTTTCACTGTTGCTCTCAAATTTTTAAATAACCAATTCACCCCCCCTCTTGGTTAGCCTCGGGACTAGTTCATCAGGGCTTAACATCCCTATCGAACTTTCAATTATAAGTGCTTTTACTCCTCAAGTAGATTGGATATGTGTTTAAAATTAAAATTTTAGAATGACTTAGAAGAATTAATTCAAAAGATACCTCTTAAAAAAGAGTGTTTATTGGAAGAGATTTAAAATGGATATGTTGGTAGAGATGTAGAGGATTTTAAAAGTATTCATGATGGCTATGGGTTTGGAGTGATTAATGAATGTGATAATGCTATATTAGATTTGCTCTAGCTTATAATTTTATAATTACTAATACCTTATTTAAGAAAAGAGATGAGCATCTCATCACTTATAAGAATGGATATAGTAAAACTCTGATTATTTTCTTATAAGAAAAAAAATCGTTTAGTTTGCAAAGATTACAAAGTTATTCCGAATGAAAGTTTATGTACATAACATCATTTATTAGTTTTAAACTTTAAAATGAAGGGGCGGAATATAAAAAATATAATAAAACATTGTTCTAAGATTAGATTAGGGCAATTAAAGAACACTAATAAAAATATTTTTTAGAATAAGATTCGAGATCTTAAGATTTTGTCTGTACATGAGGAAGCGAATGTTATGTGGGAAAAAGTAGCTAGTAATATTAAAAACATTGTAAATGCTGTGCTTAGAGTTTCAAAAGGAAAATCTCATAATAATAAAAATAGGTTGTGGAATCAAAATGTGCAAGAAGATCAAAAATAAAAAGCTTTGTTATAATAATTGGTTTAGATGTAAAAACTCTAAAAATTGGGAAAGATATAAAAAGGCTCGTAAGGTGTCTAAGAAAGCAATCTGCGATGCAAAGATTTTAACTTTTAATGATTTATATAATAGATTAGATTCTAAAGAGGGTGAAAGATATATGTACAAGTTAGCCAAACAAAGAGATAGAAGTAGTAAAAATTTAGTTCAAGCGAAGTGCATTAAGGATGAGGATCAAAAAGTGTTTTTTTTAGAAGAGTATATTCAACAAAGGTGGATGAGATATTTTGCTAAGCTTTTCAATGAAGATTGTGAGAATACAATGGACTTTAGTGACCTTATTTATCAGTGTATTAGTAAAACTGAAGTTAGAGAGGCTTAAAGAAAATGAGGTGTGAAAAAGCTATTGGACTTGATGATATTCCAACAGAGGTGTGGAAATGCTTAGGAGATGAAAGAAATTCTTGGCTTACTAAATTTTTTAATATTATTTTAAAGACTAAAAAGATGTCAGATGAGTGGAGAATGAGTGTGTTGATTCCTATTTTTAATAATAAAGATGAAGCACAAGATTGTGCGAATTATAGAGGAATTAAGTTGATGTGTTATACTTTAAAACTTTGGGAGAGAGTTATGGAGCATAGGTTATGACGTGATAATAATGTTTCTAAAAATCAATTTGGATTCATGCCATGTTGGTTTATATGAAAGCTATTCATTTATTAAGAGGGTTAATGGAGAAGTTTAGAGAGAATAAGGAGGATCTACATATGATATTTATTGATTTAGAGAAAACATATGATAAAGTTCCAAGAGAAGTGATATGGAGAGTTCTAGAAAAAAAAGGAGTTAATAATGATTATATTCAAATCATTAGGGATTTGTATGCAGGAGCTGTTAATTGTGTTCAAACACAAGGTGGTTTGACCAAGTATTTTCTTATTTCAGTTAGATTACATCAAGGATCAGCCTTAAGCCCTTATTTTTTTTGCTTTAGTCATTGATGTTCTTACTAGACATTTGCAAGAGGATGTACCATGGTGTATGCTTTTTGCTGATGATATTCTTCTTGTTGATAAGACTAGAGAGGGAGTTGAAAGTAAACTCAAATTATGGAGGTCAACCTTAGAGTCTAAAGGTTTTCATTTGAGTAGATCTAAAACTGAATATATAGAGTGTAATTTTAGTAGTAATAGATATAGTAGGGGGTTTGTGACTTTGAGCAATCAAGTCATTAATAAGTGTACTTATTTTAGATATCTTGGGTCTATTGTTCAGAGTGATGGTGAAATAGATGGGGATATTATTAATAGGATTAAAGTTGGATGGTTGAAGTGGAGGAATGCTTCGAGTTTATTGTGTTATAGAAAAGTACCACTCAAATTTAAGGGAAAATTTTATAAGATGGTGGTGAGACCTGCAATGCTTTATGGAACAGAATGTTGGCCATTAAAAGAGAAGCATAATATTAAGATAAGTGTTGCTGAGATGAGGATGCTTAGGTGGATGAGTGGATTTACTCTTACAGACAGGATACAAAACGAACATATTCGTGAAAAGGTTGGAGTAGCTCCAATGATATATAAGATTAGAGAGAGTCACCTTAGATGATTTGGTCATGTAAAAAGGTGGCGTTCCGATAACCTTATTATGAGAGTAGATGTATTAAATTTGGCCTATGTTAAGAAAGGTAGAGGTAGACTTAAAAATATTTGGTTAGAAAATATTAGATATGACCTTTCTTTATTAAATTTAAATAAAATTTTGACTCTTAACAGAACACAATGAAGAAAAAAACTTCATGTAGCCGACCCCACGTAGTGGGATAAAGGCTTGATGTTGTTATTGTTGTTTGATGGGAGATGTGTTGAATCGCATACACTCTACAATCTCTAATGTAATTAAGATATATAACACACATAATTCTATTTTTTATAAGTACCATATAAATTCTTTATAAATTTTAAATGACTTAACCTTATGATAGATCTGAGAATCTCAGAAGTGTCAGCACACCTCCACTTCTAAAGACATTTGGATGAAGAAAAATTCCTAGTTATATAACCATGACATTCAAACAATCCATTGAAGCATATATAAAATAAATTCTTTGTTGATTGCAAGGTTTGTGTTGCAATGCAAGAGGGGTTGCAATCATATAATGTGATGTTCTTTGTAGGAAGTGAACTCTCACATATTATCTCAGAAAATTTGCTTTAGTATATATATATATAATCTACATTAGTCCAAGACTCCACAATTTTGCTTTCAAGGCAACTGATATGAGCAAAAGCATGAGTTTCAGGTTTTGTTTAGGATAGCTTTCTTGTTGCTTTTTAAAATAATTTTTTAGTACAAAATTTTTTTGTACTAAAAATCAATTTTAAAAAGCAATAAGAAAGTTGTCCCAAACGATGTCTTAAACTCGTGCTACAAAAGCACATGTGAAACTCATCCCCCAAAGCAATTCGGAAACACATCTTATAATGCACTTAAGAAACTCATCCTACAAAGCATTTGGGGACTCCTTCGTCCTTGGAAAGCTTGAAAAAATTCAAGATATCATTCAATAATTGATTTTCCTGCTCGGATTCAACAGAGGAGTTCCTTTAAATGGTGGCCGACAAGAGGTGTGGAATGAAATTCAGTGAGCATCCAATTTTTTGCATCACAACTAAAACAAAGTCCTTTTTATCATCAAGTTGAATTTCAGCAGTAGAAGGTTTGCGAATAAGAAGGTTAGGAGGCTTATGGATGGGTAAAGAAAGTTGAGCCAAAGGAGTGTAGCAGAGGTCGGATGGAGGTAGAGTGGTAGAAGGTAGAATCTTAGTGGTTGAATAGGAAGGGTTAGTTTTGCACCAATGTGAGGATGGTGTAGAAATTTATTTATTTTTTTAATTTTAGATTCATGACTTCTAGCAAGTTCCATTGCATCTAAAAGAGAATTAGGACATGCAAGTAAAAGTTCTCTTTGGAGTTCTTGTTTAATTCCAGAAATGAAAATAATTAATAAGAGTATACTCCAATAAATTGGAAACTTTCAATGCAAGATCTTTAAAAGTCGTTTGATAATACAAAATAGAAGTTTGTTGAGTTAATTTTGAAAGTTTCCCATTTTAATCTTAGGGGTGTCAATATTTGACACAACTCGAAAACCCAACCCAAACTCAAAAAAAATTTTGAGTTCGGGTTAACCCATATGGAAAATGGGTCAAGTTTGTGTTTCAAATCCTGACCCGATTACAAATTATGGTCAGGTTCAGGACAACTCAAAAATCCAAAATTAACTTAGAACTGACCAACTTAATCGTGCTCGTAATCTTCCTTACACTCTTTTGCATAATAGCTTGCCTGCTCGCTCGTACAGCACCACACACATCACGCCCCCTCACCTGCTTTCGCAGTCGCACTTGCTGTTTTGCACTCTCCCGCATAGTTGCGCTGAACCAGGTCAGGGGTTCAGATGTGTATTTTTGACCAATTTGTTTAATCAAGTTGGGTTTATGTTAGATCCGTTGAAGGCAGGTCAAATTAGGGTTGGATCTGAACCAGACCTAAAAAACTCATTTTGACACCCCTAATAAATTTTCATGAGAAGAAATATCAAAACTTTGTTGTAAAGATAACACAAAATTAGACAAGAAAGAAATTGACCTTTCATCCTTAGCCATTGATATCAAGTAGTAGCAAGACTGTCAAGATGAGAAGAAGATATTCTAATGCAATGACAATTAGGAGTATTATAAAAATTGAAGTATTCATGTGCTTTAAAGATTCATGTTTTCACAACAAATCCATTAAAGTAAGGAAGTTCAATTTTCATAGTTTTAAGATAAGGAAAACCTGGAGAAACGGGGGCTAGTTGTGGAGTTGGAAAGGAGCCGACAAATCCAAGAATATCGATTGAGGAAGAAGGATTTCGATTGTGAAAGAAATGTGGTCGGTCAGTGCGTAAGTTGTTAAGACGCTTACCAATGAAATCCATAAAGGTTTGAAATTTTGTTATGGATGTGTCAATAGAAGCAAACTAAACATCAACTTGTTAGAGGGATTTTTGAATTTTGACAAATTGTAATTCTAGATTGTTTTGCATCATTCGAAGGGCTTTTGCTAAATCGGTGTTTTTCATGTTACTTGATTGTTGAGGGCTAATGGAAGTAATGCCAATGTAGTTCTTAAAAATAAAAACCTATAATGGTAAAAAGAGAAAGAAAGTGATAAAAAAATGTATGTAGAAATGAAAAATCTATAAGAAAAAAAAAGAATCTAATATGTTCTTGCAAAGAAGAAAAGGAAATTGGCAAGTTGCAGCTTCCACAATGCAGTATTTGGCACCAATGTCTAAAGGTTCCTTATTGGTTCTTGCAAGAAGCAATTGGCTGAAAAACTTGTAGCCTATAAAATTGATGTTTTTGATGGCTAAAGATAAAAAAATATAGATCTCCAAATTGCTGGTCTTAATACATGTTAAAAATAGGAGGTCTTCAAATTGCCAATCTTGAAGAGAAAGAGAAAGTGCTGCCAAATGTTGGAGCGAAGATGCAGGTTGAAGGATGCCAAATGCATGTCAGCTAGAATGTTGTTAATTAAACTGAAAATTTGTATAGAGGTTGCATGGTGGAAAGGAGGAGGAGAAGGTACGGGGAACACTTCAAATAGCCCAACAAGATGGCTGGAAATATGCAGGCAAAGCTGAGCTGAACAGGAGGTGGGCTGGTAGCTTCTTGTGCCCAGTTTAGATAGCTAGATGAAGGAAAGTTGGACGGCTTCACCATGTGGATGAAGGAAAGGACTATAGGGAAAAAGATTCTTATGGAGGCTCGATGTTAGTGCAACAAGAGCATAATTTGATAAGCTTCTTGGAGACCCAAGAAGGTTTGACACCTTTAGAGTAGGGGTAAACTCCCAAGTAGAAAGTGAAGAGAGAGAAAGAAAGAAGAGAAACTAGGAATTTTCATTCATAATCCTTTTGCTTATAATAGAAGGCTATTTATACCACTTGGGTATATCAAATTTATAAGATGGGCATGATCTACCTAACACAAATTTTAAAATAAAATAGTTAAACTCGATCTACCTTAACTAAAAAGAATAAAAATAAGCTAGGCTTATTACATATATGGGCTCTAAAAATTTGCGCCACAACCTCTCTGCGACTGCTTCTTTTTGTTGGCGAGGAGAGTTTTAATGAGTTTTAGTTCTTAGGTAAATTTTCATAAGGTAGATTAGATTTTAGATAAGACACTACCCAGAGTTTTTTTCCTCATTTTGAGAGGACTTTATGAATAGAGTTTAGATTTCCTATAGGCGCAAGCTCGTATAATTAATTACTGCTCCCGATAACAAGAGAGAACTTTTGATTAATGTAAGTCGTTAGATTAGGCACTGAATACCCAGTGTATAGTAGTAGCAGAATTTGATATTAAAAATTAAAATTTTATCACTGTGCACTTAAAGTAGATGATGGGGGAGTGATGATGAATCCAATCAAGATCCCATGGTTTCGTCATCCCAGGCCATCATGGTCCCTAGTCTACTTATTCAAATGAGGTAGTCAACCCAACCTAATCGAAGGATCCTTGTCGACAGCCATGGTTATGTTGTTTAAGGGTACCTTATAGACTTAAGATAAATGTTTGCTTAAGGGGACAGATTTGAGTCCACCTTAGCTAACAAAATGTTATGTGTCCTATCAATTATACCCTATTGATTTATTACTCAAAGTTTTAGAGCCATTGGTGAACATACAGGCTCTAGCTATTATGGTAATTTCATAATACCATTTGGCGGAAAAACCACCCAGTCAGAGGGCCCCGGTCATAACCGTTTACCTGCGATGCCATTTAGCAGTGGGACCATAGGTTAGAAGACACATGCCACATCCTTACTAGCAAAAAATGGTTTAAGAATAAATCCTAGTGATATTCTCTACTGGCCATTCACTTTTTATGAGCTGAAGTGATTTTTAAATTTATCCACATCGACAAACTATTATGGAGGGTGGATAAGTTTTACTTTGAGTTTAGACGATTAAATTTTAATTTTAAATATTATTATTTTGATAAACATTGAGCTTTGAAGTTTGGTATATCTTTAAAAATTTATCCCTCTGATTAAGATTTATATTCAACACGACCATCATCAAGATTTAAAGTATTTAGTTATTTGAACCTTGTCAACTCTGTTCGCTCGCTAAAAGAAGATTGGGTTTAACAATCGATGAGTATATGAATGCTAAAATTGAGAAATTGTATTTTATGATGAGTTTCATTTAAAAAGCCTTTGAAGGCTTAATATAAACTTTAGTATTAAATATCCCAGTGGATTTATGGTTAGGCATTTGCTTGTCAATTCAAGTTATGTTGACTCCAAGCCTTTCAAGGAGGAGGATGAAACTTTAATGTTTGATCCGTGTAGCACTCTCAGACCTTGCAGTTAGTAGTTCAAAACAAAGGTCGGAGCACATGCAGGTATTTCATTTCCTCCAAATATCACATGTACTTTTATGTGTATTTCACATGATAGATTTGTAAGAGGACTAATACCTTTGGTATGATGTACATGATATATATCATACTTATATCATAAAGCATTTGTATGATTGACATGTCACATTTATGTGATTGGTATGATATATCAATAGGATTGGTATGATATATTTATATGATGTCATATTTGCATAAATAGCATCATCCATTTGTATAACTGTTATAATGCATTTATTGATTGGCATAATGCACTTACACGAGTTACATAACATATTTGCATGATATATGTAATGCATTCGCATGAGGCATCCACATGTTGCTTAGCCTACATGCATGATTTATTTGCATGTTGTAATATGTTTACATAACACATTTGTGATTTGCATAACATATATGTATTACATTTATGTGTTGCTCGTATATTTGCATAATGCATTAATGTGGTGGCTTAATGCATTCGTGTAGCGTATAATGTGTTTATATGTTGGTATAATGCATTACTACGACACAATGCCTTTTTGCATGTTGGATGGTGCACATTGCAGAGTATATGTTCACAGTATTTTTGCATGTTATATATATATATATATATATTATTGGAATATTTTACATTTCTCGAGATAATGACATGCTTCTTAAGGTGGCAACGCATCTCTTGGGGTTGTCATACGCTTCTCAAATTAATGGCACATTCTCGAGATAATGCACTTAAATTTAGTCAATTATATTATGATGCATGAGGGGGCTTTCAAAATATTTAAATATAATTAGTTGCACAGGTGATTATTATTTGGAAAGTGTGCAAGATTTTGGAATTCAAGAAACATCTTTTGTCTGCTTGTATGAGTGTTGCGGATCCGATGGCATGAAGACATATTAACTTCAGCTGTTGTGTATAGGAGAAATATTATCTAGTTTACTTTGCTTCCTCCAAGTTATCATATCATTCAAGCTAGCTCGTAGGGGATGTATGTTCAATGGACAACATGAGAATGTGCCCTTGCTTATAAGTGAGCCACATTATCCGCCACGAATTTTTTATTGTCATTTATAGGCAAGCTAGTTTGTTTAATATGATAACTTGGCACTATGAATTCCCTACTTTTGCTTACAGGTGAACTGTAGTGTTCATTAAGGCTCCTTGCTGTTCATAGGCAAGTCATTGTGTACACTACGAATTCCCTGCTTTTTATCACCAGAGAACTGTAGTGTATAAGTGGTGTTATTTAATTCATTTCATCTCTTACAAATTATCATTTCCTCCAACTCAGCTTGTAGGAGTGTGCTTTTGCTTGCAAGTAAGCTATATGGTGCGTCAAGAATTCCCCATTATCACTTGTAAGCAAGCTAATTCATTTGATATGATAACTTGCACTACAAGTTTCCTACTTCTCCTCATAAGTGAACTGTAGTTTGTGCTTCAAATCATATGTTGCTCTTTATAAGCAAGTTGTCATGTAGTATAAACTTTGTTAACATTATTTGCGAGAAAGTAGCAGACATTCAGAAGTCTCCAGTTAATACAAGTGAATTGTGTTCAATGTAAATCTTCTAATGTTGCCTGTAGGCGAAACCGCTATGTGCATTACAAGCCTTTTGCTATTACTCGCAGGCAAGCTGCATTAAATATGAATCTTCTAGTGTTGACTGTAGCTGGAGCATTGTGTACATCACAGGTTTGTGCCCTCCACTTGCGGGAAAGCCATATTCACCACAAGTCTACTATCTTGATTCTTGGGTAGACTGTTGTGCACATAACGAGTCCTTTATTATTGCCCATATGTGCCTGCATTTATTACAAATTTGTTGCCTTTGTTCATAGATCGTGTGATGTATTCGTTGCAACCATATTATCTATATTTGTAGGGAATCCGTCACATTCATTGCATATTAATCACCACTGTTCAGGGGGGATTGTTGCATTTGTTTGCAAGTTAATTGACATCGATTGTAGGGATACCGTTATATTCATTGCATATCCTTGCAATTATCCCTGCTCATTTATAGGCATGATTGAGGTGAATATAGCAAATCAATTACTATTATTCATAGGTGAGTTAAGGGTTTTCATCATTGCTTGCAATATACATGTTCTTATTAATTGTTACTCGTAGGCGAGATGTATTAAAGTTTTCTTTATCCAATACGATTCCTTGTTTGTACACTTTAGTTTAATTTTCGTTATTCTGTAAATTGTAATTTTAGTTTAAGCATCAAGTTAGGTTCCCTAAAATTTTGTTGCAATCAGGTCCCCTATAGTTTTATTTAAATTCAGTTCCTTGTTAGTCTGAATTTCGGCAGCCTCCCGACATCCCCCCCCCCCCCCCCCCAATTAAAAAAAACTTTGGGACTCTAGGCCTGCCCACCATGCCAAGAAAGGTGTGCATGATCTGTGTCGGACAACATCGTAGTTGTGATCTTCTACCTCATCATGCCAAGAAAGGTGTGCATGGGTTGCAAGGGTGTCTGCACGAAGAATTTGTAAGTTTGCCCGTCGGCCTGAAAGGTTACACGAGCACTTAATTTTCACCTCACCTTGCTTAAAAAAGTTTCCACGAGGCTTACCCGCCTCGCCGAAAGCATCACATCGAGCTCCCTCCCATTGTGCTAAGAATAGTGTGCATGGGGGTCTGCTCGTTGCATCGTGAGCGCCGAAAATAAGATTTGGGGGATTTTTGAGTTTAGGGGATATACCTTGCATGAAAGAGGTGACCACGATGGTGTCGAGGCGATAGTGATGGTGTCGAGGCGATGGCGAGGTAGAAAGGGAGATAGATTAGTTAGGGTGGGTGTTGGAGTTTTGATGTTTGCAATTTGGGTGTTAAAGAATACGGGGTATTGTTTGGGTTGGATTTGGGTGTGAAGGTGGGCTGGTAGTTGGTTGTTTGGGTTAGATTTATGGGTTGGAGGGATGCTGGCAGGTTGGAGATGGTTGTAGAATTCTAGTAGATGAAGAAGTAGGTGGTCGGACTGGTTGGATTGACGGGACGGACTGCAAGAATCAGGTTGATCTACGTGAATCGTACGGGTCGAACACATGGTAGAAGGAGGCGGAGGCAGGTTTTGCATAAGCACCGATCGTGTGTGCGGTCTGGGTGTGGGATGGAGTCGGATAGGGAACGGGAAAATCGGGAGCGGGCATATTGGGATCTAGTCGCACGGGAGTAGATGGGGCAGGCCGGTCGGGATCGGACTAGGTGTTCGAGATCCTATTTACAGACAGAGGCAGGGTCAGAGGCAGCATTCGATGCAGGATCGACCGATCGGCTGGAAGTGGGGCGGAGGCCGGGTTAGCAAGAGTGGACATCGTGCGTGTTTGTGCCAACGGAAGAGAGGGAGGCGGAAGCGAACGTCTGCTGCGTGCGAATGAAGGGTGACAGGAGAGGGGAGCCGCGACTTGTGTGCAGGAGCAAGAAGAGTCGAAAGGCTCTATTCATTCTCATTTTAATAGTGAGAATGGGAGTGAGATCGAGATGAGCAAATCGCGAGAGAAGAAGTAAATGGCATCGTCAACGCCGAACAGCAGGTAAGGGCGTCCTTTTTTTATTTTTTTAATTAATTTAAAAAATTTTATTTATTTTGTTTTATTATTTTTTTAATAGAGTATATATATATATATATATATATATATATATATATATATATATATATATATATATATATATATATATATATATATATTTGTGCATGTCTCGGTTTGCAAGTTGTCACCTCGAAATCCATGTTGATTTTCCTGCATGAGGACCTAGGCGATATCATTGTCGTTTTTATATAATTTTGATGTTTCGGACAACTTTATGTAGCCAATATTGACTTATTTGTAATTCTTCTTCTTTTTTTTATACTTTCGTGGTTGTCGGTTGATCCTTCATGTTAGTAGCCCATTCTTCACAATTTGTCTGAGCAATTTTAGGATCCAATAAAATATATTAATATCTAATATTTAGATTTATAGGCTTTAGCATAAACTTGATTTAAAGTTATAGTATTTTTCAAAGAAGTGATCTCAACAAGCAGATCATCAACTTTGTGGCCGAGATTGTTTCTCCAGCTTGCTCTCTTGGAGAAACAAGAGCAGACTTGTTCACTTTAGAGTTCTCTTAGGGTTGGCATGAGCATGGTCTTTCACAACCTCAGCAACCACTTCAATAGACAACATTATGAGACTAGTCCCTTATCCATTTCAACTTTCAACTCTTTTGATAGTAAGCTTCTAGCGGTGGCCTCGTTGTTAAAAGTTCCAAGTGTTCCTCCTCCATGATAGCTTAAACCTTTTCAGTAGAACCCATGGTGATAAGAAAAAAATTAACAAGAGTATTGATAACTTATCTATAGAATGTCCAGCTTGAAATACATTCATTATCTTTTGGGGTCATTTGATTTGCTGAAAAAGAAACAACAACATCAAGCCTTTGTCCCACTACGTGGGGTCAGCTACATGAATCCTTTTTCTCCGTTGTGTCATGTTAAAAGCCAAATTCTTGTTTAAATCTAATAAAGAAAGATCATTTCTAATATATTCTAACCAAGTCTTTTTAGGTTTGCCTCTACCTTTCTTAACATAAGTCAAATCCAATACCTCTGCTTTCCTAACCGAGTCATTGGAAGGCCGCCATTTTATGTGACCAAATCATCTAAGATGACTCTCTCTAATCTCATCTTTCACTGGAGCTACTCCAACCTTTTCACGTATATGCTCATTTCGTAACCTATCTCTAAGGGTAAAGCCACTCATTCACAAATGGGGTAAAAAAGCTTGTAAAAGAAATACAGTGTATCTAAAATGTTCTAGAATTATTTGGACAAATATAAAATAAATGTAGGTAAATGATTTTTTTTTTTTGCTTTAAATAAAATGAATGAAGCGTAAAAATCAATGGAGACTGGTGTGGGGGGGCTGTAAAGGGCAATAATCGGGGCAACAATTAGAAACAATTTACAATGTATTTAGAACTTGGACACATTTAATAATTTATAAATACACCAAAATTAAACTAAAGGTTGAATTTGAAATTTTATTCTGCATTTTTTTTACTTCAAATCAAACATCAAAAATTTTAAAATCATGTATTTGGAATAACTAACACCCATCATGACAAATTAAACTAAATAGCCCCTTAATTGACAAAATCATGGCAAATTTGTGGTATAATAGCACCTACTCATTCTCCCTTTTCAGGCAAGTTCCACTTCAACTGTAATTAGGGGTGTCAATTTCGGGTCACGGGTCGGGTTCGAGTCAAACCCAGACTGACCTGGAACTATTCGGGTCAACCCGAACCCGACCCATTTTTCCAAACGGGTCGATTTGCAGACCCGAACACGACCCGCTTCGGGTTCGAGTCAACCCGACCCGACCCGCAGACACGGAAACAGTCGGAAGGCGGGACGCAGGGATGCGTTGGGGAAGCAAGCCGCGACTGAACGGAGAGACGCGGGATGCGTGGGCGAGCACTGGGGACGGTGGGAAGAGCGGGCGAGCATTGGGGACGGCGGGACACGGTACGCGCTGGCCTCGGGATGCGACGCAACACTGGCATTGGGACGTGACGCGACACTGGCCTCGCGACGCGACACTAGACGGGATGCTAGCGAGCAGGCTGGGCAGCTTCGGTCAGGCGCGGTCAACTCGCTTTAAACGGGTTTCCGAGTTAACCCGTCGGGTTTCTGGGTCAACCCGAACCCGACCCATTTTTTCAAACGGGTCGAATTCAGGAACTTTACCCCAACCCATTTCAAAGCCGGGTTGGGTCTAACCCGAAGTTTTTGGGTCGGATTGGAGTCGAATTTTTATGTCGTGTCAAATATTGACACCCCTAGCTGTAATATCTTCAGCAGACCCAAGAGTTCACTAATAATGAACTTGATGATGATGTTCTCATATTCAGTCAAATTCTCCTTGACCTTCTTGCCCTTAGCAATAGTTGTAGATAAAACATTTTCAGCAACCTCATTTTTGGCAAAGGCCTCAAGGATGGTCATCTCTATGGGAGGGGAAAGACTTGAAGAACTCAGAGGATCAGCCAAAGTCTTTGATCGGAAGCCCCACTAGTTGCCTTAGGAGAGATTATTATGTGCGGAGTTCGGACATAGAGAATCATTTGGTTTTGTGACTATGAATAGTAAAAGCACAGTAAAAACGCAGCGGTGAATAGTAAAAGCGCAGTGGTAAACAATAACTGTATTTTTACTGCGCTTCTACTGTTCATAATCACAAAACCGAATGATTCTCTCTGTTAAAACTCCGCGCTTAATAATCTCCCTTGCCTTAGAGGGCACTATCTTCGTTTTCTTCAAATGAAACAGTTGCGGCTACAACATCACTTCCATGTACTCAATCAACTTGAGGCTGTCAAATCTCTTCATCTCAGCATGATGAAGATAATAATAGAAGCAGATAAGGAAAAATTATATAAGACAGATGAACTTTGAAATAACGCCCGTGATAAATATTTTTTAAGTTATTCAAAAAATTAATTAGCTCAATGTAACGTATTTTTTTCTAGATATTTTTACAAAACTCCTTCCATCGCTTCAGCCAACCCATTCAATACCCACTCAATCTTCTTAGCTAGTGGGTGTAGCCTATCTCCTACCACAAACTCTTGCACAACACCTCTAACATCAATCCAGCTCCGACCAGGAGGCTTACCACCGTCCCCTCTTCTCCCTCTCCTAATCAACATGACGTCCTGCCATTGCCCACTGTTCGCATACAAATTTGACAAAAGCACGCTAGCTCCTCCTCTACATTGACGTGTTGATGAATCGATTCTCCTAGAAATAAGCTCACCTAATTCCAAATCTCCATGAACACTACAAGCACTCAACAAAGAACCCCATATCTCCAAATTGGGCTCCATTGGCATGCTTGAGATGAACTCATATGAACGATATAGATGCCCCGCTCTAGAGAAAAGATCTACCATACAACCATAATGCATGAGCTCTGGACTAATTCCGAAATCCCCTTCCATGGATTCGAATATCTCAATCCCTTCATCTACCAACCCAGCATGGCTGCATGCAGAGAGAACTGCGATAAAAGTGGTCGAGTCTGGTAACAAACCATATCTCAGCATCTGGGAGAAGAGAAAAATGGCATCTTGGCCGTGCCCGTTCAAGGCCAAGCCCATTATCATTGTAGTCCAGGACTGGAGGTCTCTCTCCCTCATTCCATCGAACACTTGGTGAGCGCAGGCAATGCTACCACTCTTGGCGTAAGCATCTATCAGCGAATTTCTAGCAAAAACATGGTCTTCGAATCCTGTTTTCACAAGGCAGGCATGGAGGTTTTTGGTGTGATTCAAGGAACCCAAGCTTGAGCAAGCGGACATGGCTGAGACCATGGTTGCCGTGTTAGGCCTAATGACTGAATCATCATCCCTCATCTTATTAAAAACCGCAAGCGCTTGTTCATGGCAGCCTTGCCGGCTCAGATTTGAGATCACCGAAGTCCAGGTGACGACATCTCTGTTGGGCATCTCGTCGAACAACTGTTGGGCGTTCACTGGATCCCCACAATCCATGTACATAGATAATATCCGTGTTTGAACAAAAAGGTTGGATTCGTATCCAAACAGGAAGGAAGAGGCATGGATCAACCTACCCTTATCAAGATCGTCCATTGAAGTAAATGACATGAGAAGGAACGGCAGGGTGTACTTATCTGGGGATACGCCTTTTCGGCGCATTTCCACAAACAGAGAAATAGCGCCGTGCGAGGAGGCCGAGGTGGATGCGAGGGCTTTGATCATGGCATTCCAGGAGAAAAGATTAGGTCGGGACATTTGGGAGAAGATAGAGAAGGCAATGGAGGGGTTTCGGGGAGGTATGGTGATGGTGGAATGGAGGATGCGGCTGGCGACGAAGGGGTTGCGAAAGAGCCCGGAGATAATGGTGTAAGCGAGGATAGGGTTGAGGCAATGGAAAGAGTTGCAGCGTTCGAGGGAGAGGAGACGGGGATGTTTATGAAAGAGGTGGTTGGAAGCGGTCCATGGTGGATCCTGTTGGTGATCGTCGGAGCCGCCCATGATGGTGGATGCGGAGGAGTAGCAGTGCCATTGTGAGCGGGCAATAGAAGCTTGGCAGCGCAGAGGGAAGAGTCTTATCGCGGCGGCGCTCAAGCCGCCGCGCATTGCTGGCCTTTGAAGGGCCAGCAACTCCTCCGATCATGGATTTACAAATTAGAAGGGCGGAGGTGCGGAGCGTCGAAAGGCTCTTCGATGGAAGATTTACCTTTGTTGGTTTTACCTAGGCATCTTTAGTTATAAATTAGTTCATTAATTATCTTGTCTCTTTGAAATGACTAGAAAAAGGTCAAATAATTTGAACTTTTAAATCTTCTTGATGATTTTGCATATTATTGTGATTGATTACATGGATTTGATCATCTTTTTTTGTATACACATTAGTCTCATAAACAAGATTGTATGTACTAACTTAAAAAAGTTTATTTTAAGGTTCTTTCCCTTGCTAATCACCTTCTTCTTTTGTCTTGTTTTACAACCTTTTGTTCTCTTTGGTTTAGAAGAAGTGCTTTGATGACCTAAATCTTAATTTGGGATGTCAATAAATTATCTGATTCGTCAATCCGACTCGAGCCCAATCCGAAAAATGCGAGTTAGAGTTGAACCGTTTAATAAACGGGTCGGGTTCAGGTCAGGCCTTTTGACATGTTTATTAATCGGGTTACAATTTTGATCCAAAATAGACCCATTTAATATTTTTTCTTAATTTCATTTATTTATTGGTATACTCTTTTTATTTTTTTTATTAATTAACCTAAAATCTATGATTATTAAGCTAATAAATTACTTTTTCAATTAAGATGGATTATCATGTTGTGTTCGGGTTGCTAGCGAGTCTGGTTCGGGTTCAACCCGTTTATTAAATTGGTCGGATTTGAGTTGATCGGATTCGGGTCGGATAAATTTTGGGTTAGACTTGAACACGACCTGTTGAAATATTTTGAAACCCCTAAACTTAATAACTATTCAAATTTGGAACTTATTTCATATCTTCAAAAAAAAAAAAATGCAAGGAGAACTACTTGAGAAGATAGCTGTTGAATCGTGTTAAATCTAGGTAAACTATGTGGCTATTAATTTTAAAATTTAAAGATTTTTATGATTGTAATGTTTTATTGTCCGTTCTTGGCTTATATCAACTTTAATTAGATTAATTAAAATATAATTAGTTTAGTTAAACATTTTTATTAATCAAAAATGAATTGTTTATTTATTTAAATACTAACTTCTATTTAGATAAATTAAATAAAAATAATACAATTCAGTATTTTAATATTGATATGTAATCAAAAATTGTCTTGATCGAGCAAGAATCTCGACACAAATCTCTATTAGAAACATTAAAAATTAAAATCGGGACTATCCAAATTCTGATTTCAATAAACTTATAGTCAAATTGAAGATCTCAGAGAGACGAGCCCAACGACACCAAAATCGGTCCAATCCGAGCCCAAATGGGCTCTAATCAAAGTATCAAAAGCATTTATGGAAGCTTCAAAGCATTAATCGGATTACTAAATGACACCCAAATATGATGTGCATATAGTCGAATCGAGCGACTCAACGAAACGAATCCAACGAGCCCAAGATTACTCAATTCTGACATCTCTAGGGCATCTAAATTCTTGATAAATTCTTCATAATGAAGGGGATTAATATGAGCTGTTCGATGGAACACTCCTAACATGCCCTTGATCTTCTTCATATTTACAAGCTATGTCATTCACAAAAAATTATAAATAGCCCCACATTCTTCACATGAGGAAGGGGATAAAAAAAGAGGAAGAGAAAATGAAAAGAATGAGAAAACTTGGGGAGCTCTTTTGTCGCCAACCACCGCCAGATTTTTTTCTCGATCACCAACTGTCGTCGAACTTCCTCCCGATTATCGAATGCCGTTGAATCTCTTCCCGACCGTAGCTGGACTTCTACCCTTTCGTTGGTTGTCGCTAGATCTCTTCCTAACAACCAATAGTCACCAGACTTCCATTTGTTCTCCGACCATTGTTGGAACTATTCTTGGATGTTATCAATGCTGGATAGGGGTGTAAGTGAGCCGAGCCGGCTCGTGAGCCAATTAGAGCTTGACTCGTTTATGGGCTCGCGAGCCGAGCTTATAAAGCTCACGAGTTGAGATCGAGCTCAAACTCGAACTTGTTTAGTAAACGAGCTCGATTTTGAGCTTGAGCCGGCTCGGCTCATGAGCTCACGAGCCGGCTCAAATAATTATTAATATTTTTTAAAACTTATGCGGGGTTTTTAAAATTTAGGAGGGATTTTTAAAACTTAAGCGGGTCCTGACTATGATATTTCCGACCTCCATCGCTTGCCAATCATGGTCTTTCCGACCATTGTTGCCCAACTATGATCTTTCCGACCTATATCGCTCGCCAACTATAGTCCTGCCGACCAAACAAACATATCAGCATTGATTCTTCCAACTCTCACATATAACACACTCTATATGATGTATATTTACTACATCGAGCTAAGGCCTTCCTCTTAAGGAAGAGCCTCATTTGTAATCAATTACAAACACTAGTGAATTCATTAAAACTGTGCTAGGTCCTATGCTTTTTCTTCTTTTTAGGAGTTTCAACATAAAAAGTATGGTCTCTCTTATGAGCACTATAACCATACTCTTTTATTTGTTTGTGTGCTAGATGTTCGTACAAAATTAAGATGCTAAACTATATCACTCTTTACTATCACAAATATTTTAGGACGCTACAAATATATTTTTAATTAACTAAGATTGATATAACTTTTTAATTAATGTATATTGATCTTATTTGCTTGATTGTATATCAACAATTTTAATTAATAAATTTTTATCAATTATAATTACTTTGATTAAGTTATAATCAACATTGATTAATATAACTAACCAAAAAATATTTACATTATATAAGATCACAAATGATATTTTTAAATTAATATATTTTAATTAATTAATATTAATTATGAAGATTAATTAAATTTTAACTAATATATCTTTTTTTAATTAATATTTTCTAACTAGTATATCATATTTAATTAACATAAACTAATATTAATAATTAAAAAATTATCAAACGCACAAATTTATATTGTGGGATTTACATTGATATCACCTAAAATATTAGATTTTACATATTTAACATTTAGATTTTATTATTTATGTACATAGCACTTACGCCCAAATAAGTAAGTCTCCTATTTATGTAGATTTGATTGGGATTTCAAAGCCTCAAACAACTTCCCCAAATGTACGCTTAAGCTCGTCCTGCGTCCGCAGCCCTCGAACCTCCATGGAGGAAACCAAGCCAGCGGCAAAAGATACATCGTCTGCCATAAAAGTTTTACAGCTTGATCCTCCTCGAAATCCCGTCGTTTCCTCCGCTTCGATTCTTTCTTTTGGTATGAGTCATTTCTCCAATATCAAATCGTTCTCATCAACCCTTTTGCTTACTGGTGTTTTGAGTTAGGTTTCTGTTTTAGATACAATCGTGGCCTACAGAACAATTTGCTAGTTCTTAGTTGCGGAATTGCATTTTTTTGATGATTTATTATCTATTGCTACGTTGGTAAAGATGTCATCATGATGTGCCATCATATATGCCGGCCAGATGCGGTTAGTTTTCAGAGGTTATCCTTTTGAAGGTCAAACTTGTTTTCTCAGGAACTTACTTTTAGGGGGTGTTTGGTATCAGATTGGATTCAACTTTAGTGGGATTTAGTAAATCCTATAAATCCGGATTTAGTAAATCCTAGGCTGATAAATCCTGAAAAGTGTTTGGTATGATAAATGTTAAATCATATTAAATCCAGAGAAGCTGTTTGGAAACAGATTACAGGATTTAAAATAGTTGGAGATTTAAAATTGAAGGAGTAATATTAAATTACATCAATACGCCGGTTATAAATTTGAGATGACTCTATGCCAAATAATAAACTAAACATAACATCATATAATATAAACTACTAAAAGCATAAGGAGTACATAACACCATGAATTTTTTTTTTTGAACACCAATTGACTACTACATGATAGTACACTGCAACATAATAGAGAAGTTGATATTTGTTGCATTGGAGAGTATCTTTCTCATGACGATCGATTTCTTTGACAATTTATCTGAAATAAAAAAAATCATGAAATAACTAAAAAATGTATTCAAAGGTAAAATATTGTAAATGCATATAGAAATCCTTACCCGAGCATTCCACATATCTGTTGCGATGACATGCCTTATCGCTTCTCCCTGAATTCTTTCTCCTATTGTCGTATGCAAGTTAGGATCTTCATTCGACATTTCAACTTCGCCACGTTCAGTATCGTGCTCCATTTTCGTCTATGACATATTGAAATACATATCATATCCATGATATCGACCTATAAAGTTGTGTAAAACTGCACATGCAATAACCAAATCAGCTTGAACACTAAGAGGAAACTTTCTCATGTGCGTCAACACTTGAAAGCGTTCCTTCCAAATTCCAAAGGTCCTCTCTACCACATTTTGCAATTGGGCATGTCGGTGATTAAATAATTCTTGCTGATTTTTATATCTTCTAGTTGTACTTCCTCGATAATCAGTTAGGTGATATCGATATTCTTGAAAAGGAGCAATCAACTTATCAGTGTTTGTGTAACCTGAATCAACCAAATAATAATGATTGCGGGGCACTCCAAACTGACCTTTCTCCACAGCCCATCTTAGCACACGCATATCCGCAACAGAACCTTCCCACCCAGATGCTACATACACGAACTGTCTATCAAATGACACTGCAACCATTACATTCTGCAAAGTGAATCCCTTATGGTTACGATAACGATTCTGTAAGTTGTTACTGACTACTGCAGGTATATGTGTGCCGTCAATTGCAGCAAATACGTTCTTGAAGTAAGGGTAAAACATTGCATTTGAACGTACATATGGATGACATTCTGCATCTCTTTAGGGTAAATTAGTAAATTCAGCTGCGAAGGATACAATAGCGCATATATATTGCGTGCACTACTAAATAGAAAAAGCAATACTTGACCAATTTCCTCCCACAACTCATCGGTAGCTACAGGGATGTGTAACTCCTCGTCCCAACCCCATCCGCTATGGTTTGTTAGTTGATAAAGTGTTCTAAAGTCAGCTTTCATGTTTTTAAATCGCATCATTACAGAAGATTCTGTATAGTTTGAGCCTAGACGCCGGTTTAACGCAGCCACTAAGCCTGCCCATTGTTCCTTCCACATATTCCCATTACAGAAATTTTCATTAACATATTGTTCCAATAGCAGCTCACCTGGTACGACGTTATGATCTTCTGGCCACTTAGGATTTCGAGTTGTGCTTTTGGGTTGGCCAGAGAAAATCGAGATGTCATCACCGGCACGATGTGGGTTATTAGAGCTAGCACGTCCAACTCTTTTGCCTTTTAGAAATTTCTGCATTTTTGTCAAACATTAATGAGGAAATTATTTCTATGAAGTTTAAAATCTGTCCAACCAAGTGCATTAATTTTTAACTTTCTTTTAAGAACTTTTACCAGTCTTATGTAGGTAGATATCGTTTGATGACTTGTTGTCGCTCACATATGCTAAATGCATATCGACGAAACCTAGATTTATATTACAAGAGCATTTATTTATTCACACGGTGACATGGCATAGGATCAAGAAAACACTCAATTAACCACACAATAAATTCTATAAAAAAAATTATCCTATGCCAACAAAACTTGATCCAAGAACTGAGCAACAACTCTTGAAAGAGCACAACCATTTTCGCTGCAGGATTTTTGATACTAAAATCTAACTCTAGCAGAGGAAAACAATCCAAAAAAATTACTGAACATTACACCTACAATCCCTCCGCCTACCAATCCGCTCAAATACACCGAATCCAGGTCATTCTTATCACAAGAAAATAGCAAACATCTAAATTCCTAAAATAATAATAATAATAATAATAATAATAATAATAATAATAATAATAGGCCAAACTGAGAGTTGTAGCTATTAGAAAAGAAGATAAAAGAGATTGAACATTCTTATATAAAGCAAGAAAGCAAGACTCCACACAATAAACTCAAAAGATGTGGCAGCACAGTATCGCTATTTTAGGTATTATTGAGCACAGGGAGGAAAAAAAGTTTCGATGGTTGGGGCTACCTGTGCGACGTTGAGAGGGATCCGGCAGGAATGCTACGGAAGCGGCTAGGGCAGGCGATGAGGATGAAGCTGCGTCTTCCATATAGATAAGGAGTTCATGCGAGCTTCGCGACACGGGCGCCGCGGGAGGAACTTCAGCAACCGTAAACCGCGATAAATTCGCCGAAGGATGGGATTAGGATTTCACGGATTTACCGGGATTTATGCCGTAAATCCCAGATTTATGGATTTGCGAGATTTACAGTCGCGCGAAAAGTGTTTGGCTGGATTTACGTTAAATCTTAAAACTCAGGCCAAATCCGATACCAAACACCCCCTTAGAGGGGACCTTTTATTTAGTTGGTGCAATTTATAAGCTTTGCTATTTGCAACGATATTATTCGGTTATTAAAAAGAAAAAAACCTAGCTAGTTTTCAGTCAGTCCAATACAGCTTGGCTTAGATTTCCCATGTAAGCATTTGAATTTGAAGTAGACATGGGAGTAGAAGTAAAGGATGAAAATGCAGGATGGTTTAAATATGGCAGATGTACTATATCTTTTCCTGCCAGAGCAGTTGTTTGTAAACTAGAAAAATGAAATCATTCAATTCAATCTTTAACATTGTGCATTATTTACGAGCTAAAAGGTAGGAACCTTTTTGTTTCATAGTTCAAGTAAATGGTTTCCCACTGGTTACCTAAGTTTAAGTTCTCACTAGTGGCAAAGTGAGGACCTTAATTATGAGACTAATGCCGGACATTTTACTGTCTAGAATTTTCATATGCAACTATATGATCTAATGCATGAAATCATTCATATAAAGTCAAAATTTGCAGTTCACAATTTAAATAAGTATTCATATCTTTCGATGAAGATTAGAAAACATGCAAAATTTAAGCAAATGATAATTTAATAGTTTCCTATAAAAATTTTTCATAGGAACTCAGAATCAATCAAAATCATACATTAATTAGAAATCCCACCTCATAAAAAAACTCATATTGTATGAGACAACTCAGATTGTACGAATTTTGACTAAATCTGATTATGCTGGCAAACCAATAACTATTATAGAATAGAAGAAGATCACGTAAAGAAATCACCAAAACAATAATCCACGCCTCATAGCTGGTATATGGAGATAGCTTTCCTTGGAGGTTGATAGTCTTCACTTGCACCATGCTAGAAAGTTTCATGTCCAACAGGCACTCAATCGGAAAGAGGAGATAAAATACTCGAAATAAATTATTATTGGAATTGATGTTTACATACCTCACATATCATTTATTTATAATCATAAAATTCTTCCCCCATATGAGAAAAGGAAGTTGACAACTCTTATATGCTTGAATGATTAAAACCTCTCGGTGAAACTCAAGCACAAAAGCAACCTATAGAAAATTGGCACAGGATGCGCTTGCTAGGTTGGCAAGAACAAAGCGATTGCATAAATCTATAAATGCAAGGGCTAATCTCATGGAAGCCTTGCAAAACTCATGCGCAGAGGTAGCTTGTATCACATGCGGAAAAAGCAATATGATCTCATGGGGAAGTATAGGTAGTTGGAAGTCTCAAATATCTAATATCCCAAAGAGAGGCAGCCAAAACACCCTAATTAAAGGCCTAAAATACCAAACCATAGAGACTAGTGATGCAAACTAATTGAAAACCAAAACAACAAACCACATAACGATGAATAGAAATTGAATTGGGCTAAAACATTTTGAATCAAAGCCAAAATAATGAACCAAACTAAATTATAGAGAGCTGAATTGACACAACGAAACCAAACCAAATTAGGGATATGGGTTCAAAACATTAGAGAATATAAACTGTACTTATAGCAATCATCAAAGGCATGACAAAACTAAATATAATAAACAGAAAATCTACTCAAATAAAATCAACTAAGAGAAAGTTGTTTATCACAATACACATATTCTCTGTTTCTGGCGGCTACATACTTTGGCGTTTACATAGCTTGTTACTACTTGCAATCTCAACAGAAATTACTCTAGCAAGTTTTAAAAAACTTTGAAATTGATAAATATTTTCCCAAGTAACAGTGAGGATCTTTTTTTTTTTGTATTTTAACAAATAATTAGTTTTTAGGAAAATATGTTAGTGAAAATTGTTTATATTTTGAAAAACGGCTTTGGCCTAGAGTTTTTTTTTACAAAAAAATGAGCGAAGGAACAATAATTTATTCCTTAATGAAAGATATGGGTTGTTTTGAAATTTTAAATATTTAAGAAAAATGGCACATCAAATCAATTGTCAAGGGGGGTTTGCCAGAATTGAAGGCATGCAACTAGTATGTTGTATGGAATGTCACTAGCGTTAAGAAGTGCAATTTAAAAATTTTAGGGTTAGGTAACTACCCATTGATACAATATAAGAAAATAATTCAAATAGTTATTATTTTGTAAAATTTAAGGATTTGTTTCATTTTTTTTGTTTTTTAGATTTTTCTAAAATTTAAATAAGTATGAATTATACTTTTAGATAATAATGGGATTAAATTGGAACTAGTTAAGATTTGATTTTGTATTATATAGGATTAGGGTTGATTTTAAATTATTTAGGCTCATCTTTATAACTCTATTTCTATAAATAGGAGTCATGACATGTAATTGGGATTATCATTGAATGAATTGAAATCAAAGTTTCACCTCTCTCTCTCTCTCTACAACAACAACAATAATATCAAGCCTTTATCCCACTATGCGGGGTTGGCTATATGAATCTTTTTTCTCCATTGTGTCATGTTAAAAGTTAAATTCTCATTAAATCTAATAAAGAAAGGTCATTTCTAATATTTTCTAACTAAGTCTTTTTAGATTTACCTCTACCTTTCACCATCACTCTGAACAATAGACCCAAAATATAAAAAACATGGACTCTTATTAATGACTTGATCACCCAAAGTCACAATCCCCCCATTAGATCTATTATTATTAAAATTACACTCCATATATTTAGTTTTAGAACTGCTCAAACGAAAGCCTTTAGACTCTAAAGTTGACCTCCATAATTCAAGTATACCTTCAACTCTCTCTCTAGTCTTATCAACAAGAAGAATATCATCAGCAAAAAGCATACAACAGAGTAAAACCTCTTGCAATTTGCAAATGTCTAGTGAGAACATCCATGACTAAAGCAAAAAATATATGGACTTAAGACTGACCTTGATTTAATCAGATTGAAATAAGAAAATATTTGGTCAAACCACCTTGTGTTTGAACAAAAGTAATAGCTCATGCATGTATATCCTTGATGACTTGAATATAAGCATTATTAACCCTTTATTTTTTTCTAGAACTCTCTATAGCACTTCTCTCAAAACTTTATCATATGTTTTCTCTAAATCAATAAATATTATATGTATATCTTCCATATTCTCTCTATACTTCTCCATCAAACCTCTCAATAAATATATAGCTTCCATAATCGACCTACCCGACATGAATCCAAATTGATTTTGAGAAACATTAGTATCACGCTGTAACCTATGCTCCATAACTCTCTCCCGTAGTTTTAAAGTATGACACATTAACTTAATTTCTCTATAATTCACACAATCTTGTGTATCACCTTTATTTTTAAAAATAAGAATCAACACACTTATTCTTCACTCATCTAACGTCCTTTTAGTCTTCAAAATAATATTAAAAAGTTTGGTAAGCCAAGAAATTCCTTCATCTCCTAAGCATTTTCACACCTGTATTGGAATATCATCAGGTTCAACAACTTTTTCACACTTCATTTTCTTTAAAGCCTCTCTAACTTCGGTTTTACTAATATGTTGATAAAAAAAATCTTTATTTTCATTTAGGGTGCTAAGGTCACTAAAGTCAATCATATTTTCATAATCTTTATTGAAAATTTTAGAAAAATATCTCATCCACTTTGTTGAATATCCTCTTCTAATAAAAGCATTTTTTATTTTCATCTTTAATACATTTCACTTGAACTAAATTCTTAATACTCTTATCTCTTTGTTTGGTTAATTTATACATATATCTTTTGCCATCCTTAGTATCTAATCTATTATATAAATTATTAAAAGCAAAAAACTTTGCATCATATATTGCTTTCTCAGACTCCTTACGGGCCTCTTTATATCTTTTTCAATTATCAGAATTTTTATATCTAAACCAAATTTTATAACATATCTTTTTATTTTTTATCTTTTCTTAAATAATTTGATTCCACCACCAACTATTTTTACTTTTAGGAGCTTTTCCTTTTGATCTTTCAAGTATATCTTTTGTTGTATTCTTAATATCACTAGCTACTTTTTCCCACATAACATTAGCTTCTTTCTTTATGCACAGGCAAAATCTTAAGATCTAGTATCTTACTCTTAAAAATATTTTTTTAGCATTCTTTAAAAGCTCTCATCTAATCCTAGAACAACGTTTTACTTTATTTTTTATTTTATGCCCCTTCATCTTAAAGTTCAAAATTAATAAGCGATGTTGGATATATAAACTTTCACTCGGAATAACTTTACAATTTAAACGATCAATTTTTCTTATAAGAAAATAATCAATATGAGTTTTATTAGATCCATTCTTATAAGTTATGAGATGCTCATCTCTTTTCTTAAATAAGGTATTAGCAATTATAAAATTATAAGCTAAAGAAAAATCTAATATGGTCTTATCACCTTCATTAGTCGCTCCAAACTCATAGCCACCATAAATGCTTTTAAATCATGTACCTCTCTACCAACATATTCATTTAAATCTCCTTTAATAATTTTTTTTCTTCAAAAGGTATCATTTATATTAATTTTTCAGTCATTCTAAAATTTTAATTTTAAACTCATACTCAAACCTACTTAAAGAGCATAAGCACTTATAATATTAATAATCTTAACATTAATAATAATCTTTAAAGTTATAATTCTATCTCTAATTCTATTTAATTTTTATAGTATTATCCTTTAAACTCTTATTTTTAATCACACCTACATCATTTCTAGTATGACCATTTTTCAGAATATCATAGTTTTAATTCTAAACTATTAATCTCCTTAGCTTTCTCTCCAACCCATTTAGTTTTCTAAATGCATAAAATATTTATCTTCCTATGAATCATAATATCTATTAATTCCATTAATTTGCCTGTAAGGGAACATATATTTCAAATTCTTATACTAATTTTAGTTTGATGGACTAGCTTCTTTGCCTACATCCGTCCATGATGTGGGAACCCTTGCCTATTTAACACTGCACCCGAGCGTCGGTGCAGTGGCCCTTGCACACTTATCTTTGTATTCAGGCCACACAGTGCGTCGCTTTCAGGGAACTCCCTAGCATTAACACAATGGATTAAAGAATTCATGTCATGATTATTCGACAAGTTATATGCTGACTGTCAACTACCTTACACATCCCTCCATTTTTTTCATTCAGGACTTGAGACTTGACAATAACAGTATTATTTCACTTCTCTCTCTCTCTCTCTCTCTCTTAACATTTGGACCCCAAAATAATCTTTTTTCTCTCCACTGCCCTAGCTCTACATTACCTACTCTAACAATAATGTGGCTTAGCTAGTCTTTCTTTATGCGGAAATATACATGTAGGATTGTATACACAAATATATTTAGTATCTAGATATTGGTTATTGTTAAACATATGTAGAATGAATTTGCAGTGTTTGAACTAGTAAATCAAATATGAAGGTCAATGTATGAATTGTGTATAAAGCTAGTTTAAATATGTTCGCTGATGCAAAGCAAAGAGTGATAGGTGAGGGGGAGAAAGATACATAAGAAAAGGGAGAATGAAATTGTGGGCTCCGAAAATTCGGCCCCGGCCTCCGCCCGACTTTTTGTTTTCTTCGGGGGGAGTTTTAACGAATTAAGTTCCGAGGTAAATTTTGGAAGGCAGATGAGATAGTAGATAAGACACTACCCAGAGATTTCGCCCTCATTTTGCGAGGACTTTATGATCTGAGTTCTGGTTTCATATAGGCGCAAGCCCCTATAGTTAATTACCCCTCCCGGTAACGAGAGAGAACTTTCGATTAAGGCTAGTCGTCAATCAGATACGTAAAGATACGAATTATCTGGCATATAGTAGCAGCATTGGTTTAAGGTATAGGAAAGTTTGAAGACTTGATATTTAAAATTGAAATTTCACCCTCTTGCACTTAAAGCAGATGGTGGGGGAATGGATGATAGACCCGATCAAGATCCCATGGTTCCGTCGTCCCGGGCCATCGTGGTCCCTGGTCTACTTAGTTAGAGGAGGTAGTCGACCCAACCTGACAGAAGGATCCTTGTCGGCAGCCATGGGTTGCTTCGTCCAAGGGTACCTTGTAGACCCGGGGTGGGTATTTGTCTAAGGGGATAAATTTGAATCCACCTTAGCTAACAGAGGGCTTTATGCCCTATCAATCATATCCTATTGATTCATGTCTCAAGGATTTGATGCCATTGGGGAGCATACGGGCTCTGGCCATAACCATAATATAATGGTGCCATTTGGCGGCGACCACCTGGTTCAGAGGGCCCCGAGTCATAACCGTTTATCCTGCAGTGCCATTTGGCGGCGAAACTGCCGGTTAGAGGACTCGTACCACGTCCTTGCTGGCAGGAGATTGTTTGAGAATGGATCCTAGTGATATTTTCGACTAGGCGTTAGCTCTATGTAAGCTGAAGTGTTCTTCAATTTATCCACCTCGGCAAACTGTTGTGGAGGGTAGATGGATTTGCTTTAAGCGGTTTGATAGTTGGATTTCAATTTTTAAATATCTGGAGTTGGAAAGATTTTTTGGATTTTGGGATTTTGTGTGGTATTTTGAAATATTTGAAATGGACCCCTCCGGTTGATATTTTCATTCAACACGGCCATCATCGGGGTGTATGGGGTCGTTTATATTTTATTGATTGGACCCTGTCGACTCTATCTACTGGTCGATAGAGGATCGGGTTTTGTAGGCTTTGGACCTTTGTTAGTGAATTCTCTTGATTATAGACCTTGAAGGCCTAATATGAATGTATAAAATAAATATCTCGGTCGATCTCACGACTGCATATTTATTTAATGGTTCGAGCCGTGTCGACTCCTATCTACCCGTATAGGAGGATCGGGCTCGAACTTGAATTCACTTATTAACCCGCGCAGCATCCCTAGACGTTACGTGTGTACCAATAACACGCTCGCCGGGGCCCATGCGGGTTTAAGATTATATTTTCCCCTTTTAGTGTACCTATGTGTATACAAATTAAAGTGCACATATGCGGGGGTACTTTTTAGAATATTTGTAAACGCCTTCTGTCTGCTTGTACGAGTGTTGCAGATCCGGTGGCGTAGCGCTGGGATTTCATTTGGGAATTTGTACGCCTTCTGTCTGCTTGCATGGATGTTGCAGATCCGGTGGCGTTATGCAGCAGCTTGTGAACTGAGCTGTTTGCTGCTTTGTACAGGCAGACTGTCGTGCACTACTTGCATGATTTACGCAGGTAGATCGTAGTACACCAACGAATCTCCTGCTTTTGCCTGTGAGTATATTGTTGTATGAATGAGAACTCTTCTACATTTCATTGTGGACAAAATATTAGTCGTACGACGTAACAAGCTTTTGTGGTAGTTCGTGGGAGCTTGCATATGTAACCTATTCTCCACCTTTGCTTGTAGGAGGGGCTAGGGTTCTTGTTGCATATTTGTCCTTTTCGTTTGTGGACAGTATGATGCATCCACATAAAGGAATCATCATAACCATTGCATATCAGTCTTCATTGTTCACAACGAACTGTTGCATTATTCCACGGGTGGTTGATATTGATTGTAAGGAACTTCCACATCCTCTTGCATGACTCTTGTAAATTCCACACACATTAAGATTGGTTGCATGAGAATTATATTTGCTTTGACCTTTCGAATACACCTTTCATCAACAATTTATCATATGTTGAATCCCTCTGCTGCTTGTGAATGTTAGCTAGCGAGGTATCATAATGCTCGTTACATATCAACTTCCTTCACCTGCGAGGGACTTGTGCATTTACTGAATACTTGTTGGCTAGGATGTCTTTGCAGTCACTGTATGCCTGTTGTGTTCATTTGCCAGGGCTTGGTGCACTTGTATGTAGTTGAGAGGCGTCCTCTATTTGTGGACTACTATATTTGCTACACATCTTTCACATTGTATATGTAAGTATATCGCTAGGTATTTCCCTGTTACAACTTACATGTAGCTCGTTATGTGTATCATAGGTCTTTTGTCTTCACATATGATATTTGTAGTACGCATAATGAATCTGCTGCTCTTCCTTGTTAGTACTTGTATCTCAAACAACATGAAGACTTTCAGTATTTGCGGGAAAGTTCATGTTATTGCTCGTCGTTACTTGCAAGAGTCAAGAGCATTTGTTTACACCTAAGCAATGTTAGTTGTCTACGAGCCTCTGTGTTCTATTCATGAACACAATATGACATTATTGTGATCAAGTTGTTTCCCCTCGATGTCTGCAAGCGAAGTTGTATACTCATCACAAGTCTTCCTTTTCATACAAGTGCATTGTAGTACTTATGCAAACATTGTATTCTTGCTCATAATCACATGTAGGCAGTTGTAGTTCGTGTGCACATATTATTCCTTGCATAAAATAAGTTCCTTATTTGTTCACATAGTTCCAGTCACATGATGACGTTTAGTTCGTATTCAAGTCAAGTTCAATATGCAAGTTCGAGCTCAAGTCCCACTTAGCTCAAATTTTGAACCCTTATCATTGTTCACTTGATTCTTGCTTGTAGGTACGTTGCAAGTTATGTTGAAGTTTACAAGTCCTTCACTTGATTGTTAATGTTCATTGGAAAGATCTAGATCTTTAATCATCATTCGCATGCTCGAGTTTTGCTAAGTTAAAGTCCCCCTTCATGTGGTCCAAATCGAGTTCAAGTTCTCTTGCAGTTGAGTCCCCTTGTTACTTGATTCGGGTTTGGTTCAAGCTTAGTCCATTTAGTTTCAAGCTCTGTTTTGAGTTTGAGTCCAAGCTTAGTTCAAGAGTCCACAAATTCAAATTCAATTCCTTTGTTCTGTCATTCGAATTCAAGTCCTCTGTTGTCTTGTAGAAGTTCAAAGTTTCCTTGTAGTTCAAAAGTTGTTATTTAATTCCAATTCAAGTTATAGTTCATTTGAGCTTTGTTCAGATTCATATTCACAAGTCATCTGTTCTTGTTTGAGTATAAGTTCTTGTCCAAGTTCTCACGTATTCTTCTTGAATTCAAACAAGTCCAAGTACGGTCTCAGATTCACCCGAAATTTCGGCAGCATTCCGGCATCTCCCCCGTTTAGGGGAAATAACGGAAAACTGGGCCTTTCCCACCACGCTTAAGAAAGCGTGTATGGTAGATGCCCTCTTTCGAGGACACCGCGGCCGTGTAAAGTCTTCAATCCCCCACCACGCTTAAGAAAGCGTGTATGGGTCTTCGACGTACCTGAAAAAGCAAAGCATTTGTTTCCCCGCAGGTACAGAGCCGCATACGGGTACTTAAAATTGTCCCCACCACGCTAAGAAAAGCGTGTATAGGGCCTACCCGCCTCGCCGTAGGTGTCGCACCGGGTTCCCTTCCCACCACGCTTAAGAAAGCGTGTATAGGCGGTTTGCCGGCTCGACACGAACGCCGAGGATAGGATTTTCAGGTGATTACCCATCTCGTTGTAGGCGCCGCACCGGGGTCCCATCCCACCACGCTTATGAAAGCGTGTATAGGCGGTTTTCCGGTCCGCCGCAGACAACGAAGTAGGCTCTTGGAGTTTTTAGAGTTGAGGAATTATACCTTGGCGACCGACGAGGTTGGCACTATCAAATGTGCATGATGAACCAAGGCACAAAAATTTCTACTTCTTTCTCTTTTTTTTTTCTTTTCTTTTTCTTTTTTGAAAACCCCCCTCTTTTTTATCTCTTTTGAACCCCTTTTTTTTTAACTCCCCCTTCATCTCCTCCTTTTTTTTTTTTTTTTTTTTGCATCAACAACAATAATAAAACAAAATCATTATTATGATTAATATTAGTTACAACAGTAATTGGATAGGGACTATTATAATTACTTATAATCATAATTATTGTCATTTATAATATTTAGCAACTAATTTTTTATAAGTAATTATAATTGATATTAATCATAATAATAACCAATTGTTAATTATTATGACTAATTAATAATTATAATTATTTATAACTATAACAATAGCTAATTACCCTCTTTTATCATATAGAGCTTAAGAAATCCCACACAGATTTTACCTGATCAATCGGGCATAGTGGAGAGTCGGGTAAGATAGCTAGGAAGATGTGGGGTTGGTGGCTCTTGCGGCTAAGGCAGAGAGAAGGGACCGGGTATAATAGCGAGAGGTGAGGTCGGCAAGCTCTATAGGATCGGACTAGGGCTTCCTGCGGCTATGGAGGAATCGGGCAGAGGAGGTGCCGGCCAGGTAGGGGGAGCTTGCTCTCTCTCTCTCTCTCTCTCTCTCTCTCTCTCTCTCTCTCTCTCTCTCTCTCGGCGGAAAAGGGAGCAACGGACAGAGGGGTCGGGCCGGCTTCGATTTCAGAGGGAGGAGGCAAAGGCGTCGGGTAGAGGAGAAGGGATCGGAGCCGAAGTCGCCTAGGGTTGATGAGGTCGAAAGCTTCAGCGTCCTGGAGGCGTCGGATTGGGAGCTGGAATCGGAAGGGAAGAACAGCTATGGAGGTTTCGGATAGAGTCCGGAGGAGGTCTCGTTTGCTCGGGTATTTAACGACGAGAGTGGGGTACGATTCAACAGGTTTCACGCAGGATTTTCGGGATAGAGACTCGAACGGCGCCGAACCGATACATATGCGGGATTTCTGCTGATTTAATGGGTTTATGCAGAGGATTTGAGTTTTCTTCCTCTCTCTTTTTTTGTTTCTGTTGGATAATGCTTAGAGGTCAACAGAAATTTTAATTGGGATTCAATTTGGCTTAATTGGCATTTATTACATCATATTTGTGTCTGACGATCTTACCCATGTTTAGTAATGCCTTAGTCAGTATTTGGCATGCTAAGCTTATTAAATTTTTAAAATGTCGTTATTTGCCCAAAGTTACTGTTCTTTGTCAGCCTCTAGGAATTGGTGAAATTTTAAAAAGGAGAGTGGTGAAATCTAAAATAAGCAGAAGGAGCATCAACCCGAATAAATGTAAAAAGTAATGAAGTTACCAAACATTTTGGTGCATTCAAACCCACTCTTTTGCATTAGAAATTAAATAAATTAAAAGATTATAATTAATTAATAAATAAAATATATGTAATTATTTTTTTAATTTTCAAAAAACATTTTTTATTATTTTTGGTCATATCTAATTTAGTTATAAATTTATATTTAAGTTGTAATCTATAGTGTATTTTTATAATATCGACTTATATATATATATATATATTGACAGCCCTTGCTGATGCAATTTTTGGCAATCTTTGTCTCTCTCAAGCAGGAATCCAATGTAAATATAAATAATTAATACTAAAATAAGTTTATAATTATATTTATTTATTATTAATAATGTAGAGTACAAGGTGGTTTACTCAAATAAAATTGACGTCGACTAATGAATTTTTTTTTTAAGAAACTACAATTGAATTTTTGCATAATCGTACAAACACAAGAGATGTCAAGCAATCTTCATACACAATAACAAAAATATCTAGTTTGGGATTTAGAGACAGTTTAAACTTAATTTTAAATGTCTGCTCATTCCTTATGCAAGAAACGAATGCGTGCCTGCAACTGACTTTGCATCGGGCAGCATAACATGTGTTGAAACTATCACTGCAGTTCTTGCCAGTTGTCTCCAGAGAAAAATTTCTTTCCTTTACCCCTTGAAGAAGTTTACATAATTTTGTCATACTCATGTAACACGAAAGAATCATACCTTTCTCAGTTGTGATACATTATGACTTGGGTATTTCCTTTGCACGCTTTGTACAGCTGTTGAAAGTTTTAACTCTTACAAACAAGTTTATGGTACCTCATTTGAAGGAAATGAAGCCCCACAAGATGTCCGCCTTCCTCTAAAAATCTATCATGCACCTATTGTCATCCATCCTCTATAAGAAACTCTCAACTATTGTCATTATGCATGACTATGGCCTCTGAATGTAGCCTCCAAAGCAGTTCATCGAATCTATGTCCCAATTGTGGTTGCAACAATGAAATACCTCGTTTGCCTTAGCCTTTATCTTTAGCATAGAATTCGGGCAAAGAGGCATAGATTTGCTCAAGCATACACTGCTTCATGCGATTGCTATCGTTGTTGTTCAGGACAACGCCCCCACATGATTGTGATGTCAAGGAAATTCTAATATGAGGCTAGGATAGGAATAAGAATGGGAGGCTTTGCAAGCACTTCTATTGTATGGGCAGCAACGACACCACAAAGTTTAAATAGAACTATCTATATCTTTAAGGTCAAACCAATAAATGATTGTTGGGTGTTATCTAGTTCTATGTTCATTAAAACGGTGGTTAATTAAGTCCTTTGACCAGTCACTTTAAAGTTTATTTTTTCCAACGCTAACATGATTGATATAATAGGGCGTTGGGGTGGCAGTCTTTATTGTGAGCTCAGTACGATTGATATGATAAGGCATTGGGGTGATAATCTATATTGTGAGCTTCACAAATACTAGATTATCTCCTTCTAAATATTTAACATAATAAATTTTATATTACATATTTAAATAAACTATCTCTTATTAAATATCTAAAAGACACCTGTGTAAACTAAGATTTAAATATTGTATTTATTATGATATTAAATAATTAGATAGGTACAACTGGGATATTTAATATCATCTTTGACTACATAATTAATGTAATGATATCATTAAATTTTAATATTAGATTAATTGTTAAATGTTATATTAAATATAAATTTATAAATGTTGAAATTTATAAATTTATTATTAAAGATTATAATAAATATATAATATAACATCTTTTTAAATAGTTAAATATTTAATATAATATTAAATATTTATTGATATCATTATATTAAACATTATATATATAATTTTATAGCATTATTTTTTAGTATTAAATTTAAAAAGTATAGTTAATATTATGTTTTCCTTCGTAGGATTCGAACCTGAGTCTAATATTTAGAAAATTGATGACTCCTCAAATGACCGCAAGCAGATATCTGTTGGGATGTAAATAAGTTATATATTTATAAAATATGTGTCAGAACATATATTTATACTTGTTAATCTTATTTATTATTGTCCCTTTAATCCATTTAACTAACCTCTTCAAATTTAATAGAAATAATATATTGGTTTTCTTATATTTTAGTTGATGTTATTACTTGTACTAATTTATATTATTTATTTAAAAATATAAAAATATTTATTATCTATATTATCCATCCTACAATTAATTTAATAATCTTAAATTTTAACAAAAAAATATACAAAAACTATAATATTTGGGGGAAAAAACATACAAACTGCTAAAACAAATAAACTGGGAAAAAAAATTACATAATTCTGGATACAATTCATGAAATAATAACACAAATTTAAAGATATGAAACTGGAAATAAGTAACATAAAAATTACTAAAACAAATAAAGTATAACTAACCTCTTTGCAGTGCCTTAACAACTAATACGTGCAGGTGTGAAATCTCCTATGCAGGGATGAAATCACTTTCGAGCTTAAACAACTTATATAGGCAGCTTGCAGCATCTCCACAGCCCCGCCAACATGCAATTTTCACGGATCTGTCTTTGCTTGTCGGTTTTTCTGGATATGGTCGGCGAAAGAAGGAATAGTGGCTTAAATGCGCCAAAATGTTTGACACATTTACTTGAATGCTTCACCTGAATAAATTTAAAAAGGTGCAAAGTAACCAAAATGTTTGGCACATTCACTTGAATGCGCCAAACGGTTTGGTTATTTCGCTCCTTTTTAAATTTATTCGGGTTGATGCTCATTTTGCTAATTTAAAATTTTCCCACTCCTTTTTAAAATTTAGCCCTAGGAATTTCTACGGTTTTGCAGTCAGCTTAACTTGAACAACAGTTAAATGTTGCTACATGTGGGTGGAGTTTGGTTGTGCAATAAGGGTGTGGGGGTGGGGGTGGGGGTGGGGGCTAGTTCATGTGATAATGGTACTTTCTCCTACAAATGAGCTGGATTTGAATCATGTATTCTTTGTTATTGTATATAGTTTTATTAGCTTAATTAATGTTTTTTCTAATTTAAAAATTGGGTTATTCTTTCTGAGGTTTCGGGATAATGAAGTGTTATTTTTACTTGGTTCATGATAAAACATCATGAATAAGTTCATTTATCATGTGAGTTAGCTTTACCTGCAACTCTAAATTGCTACCAAATTAACTGTGTTGACTGTTTTCATATTTGCTAGAATTTTTAGTTGTGCTGATATCCTTTATAGCCTGTCAAAGTAGAAGGGAAATCTCTTTTCATATGAATGATAAGACTAGTTTTCTTATGTGCTTCCTCGAAAATTGAGGAAAACATGCATTTTTAAGTTTTTCTTGACATAGTTTTTGCTAAATTGATACTTATTTGCTGCACATGAATCTTCAGCATTACCATTTAGGAAGAAGAAGGCTCAAAGGCTAGTTAGTCTGTGTATTGGAGTCCTTGGTCAACATTTAGAGGATATCATTGCTGACATATTGGAGATTGCTGCAGAATTTCCAGCTGATATCAAGGTATCCTGGTGAAATGAAAAAGTGATGACTTTATCTTTTATTATTGTTATATGATCTTTCAGTTAAATTGTATCTCCTTTGTCCTTGCAATGTTTATTAAAACTTGGGTTTGTTACTCTATTTTTTATATCAAAGCACTTTTGTTTAAATATATTTGAACGAACTTGTATTCACTGGAGGCATGAGCACATCTGCAATTCTAATCTGTTTTTCTACATCTGGAAACGGATTGCATAGTTCTATATAGTTCATACACTTAATTATATGCAAATCTATGTTACATTTAAGCCCTAGTGGGCATGGTTTCCCTTCTGTAATGCGGCAGCGGCATTGTCAGTTACCATGCTGTTCGCAGGTGATGTTTGGCATGAAGCTTACCAAAAAAAAATGCAGGATTCTGGGAAGCATTTTCCCTCTTATAGTCACAGCATGTAAAGCCAATCCCTTGGACAGTGAGTAGACCCTTGGAGTCATGCCAAACAAAGCTCAGCTGTCGCTTCTGCTGCTAGCATGACCCAGATAGTTGCCCTATTTAACAAGTAGGCAGACCCCTGTAGTCATGACCAACAAAGCCTTAAGCTGTAACTTCTAGCTTGGTGTATTGTTGTTGTTGTCTATCATGAGCAGAAGATCTACTATCAGGAGATAAATTTCATTAGTTTCTTAGATCAGTTGATGTTGTTGTTTTGCTTTGAATGTTACTTCGTTTATGAATGCATTTTGTACTAGGATGAGATGCAATCTCATTTTACACCTAATTGGATCTAATTTTTCTCTGCTGTTGGACAATTAGAAAATGACATGACATATAATATGGTGAGTTCAAATGGTTGGAATAAGAGGATTATGATGATAATGATGATGACATAGTATGATGCTAATGCTTTATTACTACTTAAGATCATATTCAGTAAAACAATTTAAAAGCATGGTGCTCTGAATTCTGTATGCTTCATGTATTTGATTGCATTTATACTTGCATAGGTTTATCTAGCATCATTCAGAATGGTCTTTTATGAATAATGGTATCTATGAGCTATATCTTATATGACATTCTTTTCTGAAACTATTCTTGTAGTACATTTGTAATCCTTGAATTCAACTATGCGCAGTTGGTACTGTTGGCAATTGCAAGGAGGAGACAATTACTGAATGACAATTTACTTGTTGCACTAGCTGATAATTTGTGGGAGATTTTAGACATCTCTGGTTCTAATGTTACTGATATTGGCTTGTCAAAAGTATCTCAGACATGCACTAATTTGCGAGCTGTTGATATAAGGTATCGACCTGGTTTGCAACTTTTCTATGTTTTCTTAAGATTTGCTAGTTATTGTGTCATCTTTATGCTTATTTTGTTACATTTCTTTAATTATTTATACGTTTCAGTTCTTGATTTTAAGCATTCTTGGAGGTTGTGAATTTGCCTGCTCCATTGATGTTTTATCAAAAATTCTCTCTTTTCTCAGTGGATTGTTAAACTGCTCAAATGCTCTTAAATTTGCATGATTTTGTTGATAAAAAATCAGTTTAGGGTTCTGAGCTCAATTAACTTCATAACTTAAAAAATCTTGATCAATGCCATTTCTCTCCACTGACTTCATTGTCTTTCATATGCATTGCATCAGCTTCTTTATATTTATTAGATATTTTTTTGAACTCTTTCACCTTCGCTAAACAATGCCGAGCTTTATTAAATCACATTTTGTGCCTACTAATTCCATGAAAATCTCCATTATCCATATATTACGTCTAGGATCTTCAACTTGTCAAACTTTTTATTATGATGGGTTATTTTTCTCTGTGTTTAAATTCAAAACATTTATGCTGGGGTACTGTCCTCTTATTGGTTTTTCCATCTCTGAGATACGTGGCTCCAGAACTAATACTTTGTACTGAATAAATTATCCTAATCTTCTGTTATAAAATATGGAAAGAAAGATTTATTCTATTTCGTACCTATAACATATAAGCTAAACAATACTAGGAACAAAAGTAGATTATCTAGAAATTTAGTGTGAGAGGGGAGAGAGAGAGCTGCATTCAGGACAGATTTTACAACAACAACATCAAGCCTTTGTCCCACTACGTGGGGGGCTACATGAATCCTTTTTCTCCATTGTGTCCTGCTATAAATCAAATTCTCATTTAAATCTAATAAAGAAAAATCATTTCTAATATATTCTAACCAAGTCTTTTTAGGTCTACCTCTACCTTTCTTAACATAAGTCAAATCTAATACATCTACTTTCCTAACCGGGTCATCGGAAGACCGCCGTTTTATATGACAAACCATCTAAGGCGACTCTCTCTAATCTTATCTTCCACTGGAGCTACTCCAACCTTTTCACGTATGTGCTCATTTCGAATACTATCTCTAAGAGTAAAGCCACTCATCCACTTGAGCATCCTCATCTCTACAACACTTAACTTAGTATTATGCTTCTCTTTTAATGGCCAACATTCGGCACCATAAAGCATTGCAGGTCTCACCATCTTATAGAATTTTCCCCTAAGTTTAAGGGGGACTTTTCTATCACACAACAAGCCCAATGCATTCCTCCACTTCAACCATCCAACTTGAATTCTGCTGATAATATCCCCATCTATTTCACCATCACTCTGAACAATAGATCCAAGATATCTAAAATGTGTACTCTTTTTAATGACTTGATCGCCCAAAGTTACAATCCCCTCACTAGGTCTATTACTACTAAAATTACACTCAATATATTCAGTTTTAGATCTACTCAAGCAAAAACCTTTAGACTCTAAGGTTGACATCCATAATTCAAGTTTACCTTCAACTCCCACTCTAGTCTTATCAACAAGAAGAATATCATCAACAAAAAGCATACACCAAGGTACATCCTCTTGCAAATGTCTAGTGAGAACATCCACGACTAAAGCAAAAAGATATGGATCAGTTAAGGCTGATCCTTGATGTAATCCAACCGAGATAGGAAAATACTTGGTCAAACCACCTTGTGTTTGAAAACAAGTCTAGCTCTTGCATACATATCTTTAATGATTTGAATATAAGCGTTACTAATTCCTATCTTTTCAAGAACTCTGCATAGCATTTCTCTTCGAACTTTATCATCATATGCTTTCTTTAAATCAATAAATATCATATGTAGATCCTCCTTATTCTCTCTATATTTCTCCATAAAACCTCTCAATAAATGTATGGATTCCATAGTAGAGCTACCCGGCATGAATCCAAATTGATTTTGAGAAACATTAGTATCACGCAACGACCTACGCTCCATAACTTGCTCCCATAGTTTTAAGTATGACACATTAATTTAATTCCTCTATAATAATGATGATGAGCTTCAAAAATTAAGGATGATGAGCTTGGCTACCAATTGAGCTGAAGAACATCGGTTAACTAAGCCTAGTAAGGCTTGTAAAAATCATTTAAATATTCTTTAAGTTAGTTCTGCGATTTTATTTTTAGATAATAGCATCTATATGCAACATGCAAGTATGCTGGGTTATATTTCAAGATTGTGAATTTTATTTTGTTTTTTTACTTTTATTTTTAGAACTATTTTAGTATTAAGGCTTTCAAGAGTTGTTGGCCTTCTTTGTTTGAAAACCAAAGTAGAAGGTTGCTGATGTGGGGTCGGTTCTGGTTGGCTGGCTATGAAGGTGGAAAGCCACTTCGGTTGGGAATTGTATGTAGATTGTTATCTTTTGACTGGACTGAAAGCCTGTTTGTATGAAATTGTATCTTAAGCCATTACCATTTCGCTGACTCTAAGTTGAAGAATTAAAAAAAAAGTCACTTCGTTTCCTTTTCATAATCAAGCAAGTCTTAATTGTGAAAATTGATGCAACTGGTGTGCTACCAACTGCAATTTCTTTATCACATACAAGAAGATCACCATCCTTGAAAACTCATGATTATAGATGCTATCCTGCCACTCAATATGAGAACTACAAAAAGGTTCTTAAGTTTATTGTTATTCATTTTGGAGCAGACAGGGTATTTATCCCTCCTAAAAAAGCCTTCTCGTATTCCTTTCTGGATTATTCGGTGGCTAAGCAAGTTCTAATTTCTCATTTAAAAAAATTATAATTAGAAAAATCTCAAAATAGTCTTCAGACTATTTGTGTATGACCAATAGTTGCTCCTCAATTTAGTTGCTCGATTATATAAAATTGATCCAAAATAGTTTGCCATGTTGTAATTGTGATCTAAAATTGATCCAAATTTTGTCCCTCAGCTTTACAAAATTGAATTTAGCCCCAATGGAACCATTTTGGATCAATTTTATATTATCGAGGGACTAAATTGGAGCAAAGTTATACTTTGACATTAAAATAATCATATACGAATCGTTGAAGGATTATTTTGAAATTTAACCTAAATTGTAATTCTTGTATGGTTTATAATAGAGCTTATGATTCAATATTTTCGCTCTTGGAAAAGATTTGGCAACTCTACAAGACAGGGCGTTGATTTCCACAGATTTTGATGTGGTGATATATATAGCAGTCTCAAATTTGATGAGCCTTTCGAGTTCATTGAACTCCTTACTAGCTTCTTTCATTTTGCCTTTCTATGAGGAAATCTAAATCAATAGAATGGCTCTTTTTTTTTGACAGCCGGTGCGACAAAATTACTGTTGCAGGTGTGACAGACCTCTTTGATCATTGCCGTTCATTGGCAACATTGAGATGCGGGTATGAATAGTTTTGCTTCAGATTGCCAGATTTCTTTTTTATGTTCTGATGAGAGCGAATTGATTTGTTGCTAGAATTAGAAAGAAGCCATATTGTCCTGCCTAAGGTTCTTTAAATCATACTAGTTGCTATTTTTTAACAAGATAGTTTTTGTATGATGATGGATTGTAGTTTTATATAATTTGATTAGGATTATATTTATATAACAGGATATGAACAAAGATTAAATACGATGATTGCAGAGGAAGCCCGAGGAGTGAATTTACTGCACGTAGATGCTTGAGTATCTTGAAGCCTAAATTAGATAATTTGGATGGAGAATCATGGGAGGAGCTGGAGATCATGGATATTGGCAATGGCGCTCAATCACTGCGCTGGCTTGTGTGGGTAAATATTTTATCTCAAAATCTTGCTATTTAGAATCCTGCAACGTCGCTCATTAAATATAGTTGTATTTTACCTCATCTCTAGCATTTTCTTTTACACTTTGTAAGACAATAGCAGAGCTTACATAAGTGCTCCACGGAGCTCTACTAATGACACTTTCTCAAATGGTCAGCCTAAGATTGATGAGGATTCAAAAATGACCTTAGCAACTGAATGTTCTCGCATCTGCGTCAATCCGCAAGGATCTATTGGTGTTCGGGGCGTTCGAGTTCCTGTGGAAGCCATGCAATCTGTAGCACTTGACCATCATGTTGTGGAGGACATTGATCCCAGAACATGGGCAGTTTCAGGCATCAGCCATGCTCGAAAAATTCCTGTTGCATCGGTGGAGGCTGAGGCGCCGGAGATGAGCATTGCAGAGAAGTTCAGATTGGCATTCATGGAGAGGGATGCCAAGTTAGCTCCAAAGAGAGCAAAGAATGCAAGACAGCATAGAAGAAGGGCAGAGAAGGAGCTGCTGATGAGCAGCACAACCGCCAAGTCGCTTGCTCTAGCCTCTCAAGCAGGCAAGTTCCTCAACAATAGAAGCTGATGATAAAATATAGCAGATGGTATAGTATTGTGCTATGTGAGATAAATGTTATCCATGGACTGGAATGTGAAATTTAGGTCGGTTTGTGTGGAATAGATATTGGTAAAGCAGGTTTAATTAATGATGATTTTCTTGTGCAATATAAGGAGGTTTAATTTTAATTTTTATACTAAAAAATTATTTTAAAAAGCAGGAAGAAAGTTGCCCCAAACGAATCTTAAAAATAATTGAAAGGTATTTTTAAAAATAATTAAAAAAAATTTGATTTCAATGGCATAAACTTTATTAGAAAATTAAACATGGCCTCTTGTTGTTGAGCTTGAGAATACATCGGCAACTTAAGCTCATCTTCTTGGTAGAGTTTTACTGAATGATAAAAATGAGCTTTGGCCTTAGAGGTAAATAATTAAGAAATATATTTTTTTATTAGTTTGTTCTTTGACTTATTGCTGACATTGTTTCAAGTATGTGCATGGATTGCACGTTACAAGGTTAGGATAAGCCTCTTTTTTTAAATAGAATTGTGAAGTATATAATCTTATAGAAATAGAAAATGATTTTTATTCATTTATTAAAGTTGAATAAAATAATTAAAATGTTTATTTTTCTAAGAAAAAAAAATTCAGGGTCAACAATTGTACATTTCCTGATTTCACCCCTACGCACAATGGTTCATCTCTCTTGAAATCTAATATAAATTTAATTGTAGCGAACCTTGCCCATATGTTTCTCTCTTTCTTCTTCTTACTCCTCCTTTACAATTTTATGCAAATGAATGTGATGACAAATACCCTTTTCGAGTAGTCTCGAGAACTTTACGAAGGCAAATCTTGAATTTTTCGTGCCAATCGCCAAGCATAATGTTAAATCATTACAAGGAGCTTGGCTCTGGTGAAGGAAAAATTATTATGTGCGTAAGCCGAACATCGTCTGGATGCCTAAGCCCGCGGCTCGGTACCGCTAACGTGGCTCATTTTGATTGGTATCCGAACGTAGAACTGCGTTCAGCATCTGCACAGAATAATCTCTCATGGTGGAGGGTTGATGATACAATCTCCATAGGAAGACAAGTTCTATTAAAGAATCATGAGCTTTGCCTGCGATTGCAACTCTTCTATTATCCTCATGACCAGATTAATCTGAACTCTTTTGCTATCATGATCATATTTATAGTCTACCTGCAAGAGAAACAAATCAAATTGAGTGTAGATTTCTTTAGCTATATGTTAAAAATAAGAGCACTTAAAAATGACCTCGTTCTTTTATTGTTAACATAAACAAAAATCAGATGATTAAGGAAAATATTTTCAAATTTGCCGTAGAACGCTAATATCATATCCGTACAACTTTCGTCGCATAAGTTATGAGCCTTTCATTCTCATAAATTGTTTCTCGCCTATCGCCTTCTTCTAAGACTTTATTTGGAATAATTTTCTTACTATTTTTGAAAGCAGCTTTTAAGTATAAAATTTTTTGAGCTATAAATTTTTTACTTGAAAACTGCATTAAAAAATAATAAAAAAACTGTCCCAAATAAAGCTTAAATTATTTTTGCATGTCTTTTAGTTGCCAAGATTCCTTACTAATCCGAGCTTTTACACATCAAAGTCTAGAAAACTTTTGGATGATGCCTTTGATTCAAACAAAAGATCCTTAATAAAGAAGAAGCAACGAATTAAAAAATGATCACGAGACCAAGAAGATGAAAATTGTGCAAATTCTTGAGAATACTGTCATTATTGGCTCTCATGCCCTACATGGTTACATTAGATATTCAATAGTCAGCATAAAATTAGTCAAATAATCATGACATGAATACTTTAAAATATTGTGTTAATACTATAACGTTCTTTGGAAACGGCGTGTTGTATGGCCTAAATACAATAGAAAAAGTATGCAACGACTGCTGCACCGGCGCTTGGATGCAATGTTAAATAAGCAAATGTTCTCATTTTATTGACGGATGTAGACAAAGAAGCTAGTCCATAAACTAAAATTATGATAAAAACTTCAAATATAAATTCACTAACAGACAAATTATTGAAATTAATAAATATTATGATTCATCGAAAAATAAATATTCTATACATTCAAAAAACTAAATGAGTTAGAAAAAAGACTAAGGAGATTAATAGTTTATAATTTAAACTAAGATATTCGGTTAAGAGTCATACTAAAAATGTAGGTGTGATTATAAATAAGAGTTTGAGGATAATGTTGTAGAAATTAATAAAACTGGAGATAAAATTATAGCTTTAAAACTTATTGTTAATGCTAATATTATGAATATTACAAGTGCTTGTGCTCCTCAAGTAGGCTTGAATATGTGTTCAAAATTAAAATTTTGGAATGACTTAAAAGAATTGATACAAAAAATATCTCTGAAAAAAGTGTTTTTATTGAAAGGGATTTAAATGAATTGTCGACAGAGTAGTAGAAGATTTTAAAAAAATTCACGATGGCTATGATTTAGGCTATTAATGAAATTGGTAGGACCATATTAGATTTTGTTTATGATTTTGTAAATTTTAATATCTTATTTAATAAAAGAGAAGAGTATCTCATCACTTATAAGAATGAATATAATAGAACTCAGATTGATTATTTTCATTTTAAAAAAATGGATTGTTTAAATTGCAAAGATTATAAAGTTATTCCGAGTGAAAGTTTATATACATAACATTGTTTATTAGTTTTGAACTTTAAGATGAAGGAAAAAAATAAAATAAAATAAAATGTTATCCTAGGATTTAGATATGAGCATTTAAAAAACACTAATAAAGATATTTTTGACAGTAAGATTCAAGATTTTAATATTTTGATCATGCAGGATAAAACTAATGTTATATATATATATATATATATATATATATTAAAAGTGTTGCAAAAGAATGCTTGGAGTATCAAAAAGAAAAGCCCCTAATATTTAAAAATAGTTAGTGGTTGAATCAAAATATGTAAGAAAAAATCAGAACTAAGAAGTTTTTTCATAAAAATTAATTTGTATGTAAAAGCTTAATAAATTGAGAAAGATATAAAGAAGTCCATAAAGAACTAAGAAAGCAATATATGATATAAAGAATTTAGCTTGTAATGATTTATATAATAGATTAGATAGCAACAAGCACAAAAGATATATATATAAATTAGTCAAACAAAGAGATAGGAGAAGTAATAATTTAGTTCAAGTGAAGTGTATTAAAGATGAAGATCAAAAAGTGTTTCTATTAGAAGATGATATTCAATAAAGGTGTATGAGATATTTCGATAAATTTTTCAAAGAAGATTGTGAGAATACAATTGACTTTATTGTCTTTAGTGACCTTAGCATCCTAAAAGAAAATAAATAATTTTGTTTTTATCATAGTACTAGTAAAATCAAAATTAGAGAGGCTTCAAAGAAAATGAGCTATGGACAAACAATTGGACATGATGATATTCAAATAGAGGTGTAGAAATAATTAGGAGATGAAAGAATTTTTTAGCTTATAAAACTTTTCAATATTACTATGAAGTCTAAAAAGATATCAGATGAGTGGAGGAGTGTGTTAATTCTTATTTTTAAGAATAAAGATGATGCATAAAAGTGTGTGACTTATAGATGAATTAAAGTAATGTGTCATACATTAAAATTATAGGAAAGAGTTATTGAACAAAGGTTAGGATGTGATACTAATGTTCAACAAAATCAATTTGGATTCATGCTGAGTAGGTCTACTATAGAAGTTATATATTTGTTGAGAGGTTTGATGGAGAAGTATAGAGAGAATAAATAGGATTTACATATGATATTTATTGGTTTAGAGAAAGCATATGATAAAGTCCAAGAGAAGTGCTATGGAGAGTTATAGAAAAGAAATGGAGAGTTCTAGAAAAGAAATGGGTTAATAATGCTTATATTCAAGTCATTATGAATATTGTATGCATGAGTTGTTACTTGTGTTCAAAACAAGGTAGTTTGACCAAGTATTTTCCTATTTCGGTTGGATTATATTATCCATCATCTTTAAGCCCATATCTTTTTGCTTTAATCATGAATGTTCTTACTAGACATTTATAAGAGGATGTACAATGGTGTATGCTTTTTGCTGATGATATTATTCTTTTTAATAAGACTAGAGAGGGAGTTGAAGGAAAAATTGAATTATGGAAAGTCTAAAGGTTTTTGTTTAAGCAGATTTAAAACTGAATACATCAAGTGTAATTTTAATAGTAATAGATCTAGTGGAGGAGTTTTGACTTTAGGCAATCAATTTATTAATAAGAGAGTAATGTTTTAGATATCTTAAATCTATTGTTCAAAATGATGGTGAAATAGATGGGGATATTATTAGTAGAATTCAAGTTAGATGGTTAAAGTGGAGGAATGCATTGAGCCTGTCATGTGATAGAAAAGTACCCCTCAAACTTAAGAGATACTATAAGAAGGTGGTAAGGCCTGCAATGCTTTATGGCATAGCATTTTGGCCATTAAAAGAAAAGCAAAAAATTAAATTAAGTATTACAGAGATGAGGATGCTTAGGTGAATGAGTGGATTCACTCTTAGAGAAAATATCAAACGAGCATATACGTGAAAATGTTGAAGTAGCTCCAGTGATAGATAAAATTAGAGAGAGTTGTCTTAGATGATTTGGACACATAAAACGTCGGCCTTCCGACGATCCGGTTAGGAGAGCAAAAGTATTGGATTTGACTTATATTAAGAAAGATAGAGATAAACCAAAAAGACTTGGTTAGAAAATATCAGAAATAATCTTTTTTTTTATTAAATTTAAATAAGAATTTGACTTAACAAGGCGCAATGGAGAATAAGGATTCATATAGCTGGCACCGTGTATTGGGATAAAGGCTTAATATTATTGTTGTTGCTGTATTCAAATTTATTTCCTTAAAACAATTAATATTATAAACATTTCCAATCTGTGAACATTTTCTGTTTTTCTTTAAAGGCCAGTTTTCATAAAAAAATAAATATACTAAATTACAATTGAAAATGTGTGAAATTTATATGGGGAGTGCTAGTTTTGAATACAGTCCTGTGAAGTCTAAGTTCTGCAGCTTCGCAAAACATTGGGAAATAAACAGCAAATAATGACAGCTAGGGGTGTCAAAACGGGTCCGCGGGTCAGGTTCGAGTCGAACTCGGATTGACCCGGGTTTAAACGGGTTGACCCTAATCAAACCCGATTTTACAAACGGGTCAAAAAATTCAACCCGGATCCGACCCGTGCAGGTTGTCGGGTTGACCCGACACGACCAACGGACCCGCTAATTTTTGAATTCCGGGTAGCAGGCAAGGGCTAGTTTGGCCAAGTAGAGGCGACGGCGGCCAGGTCAAGGCGGGCAGCGGGCTAGGTTGGGCGACCTGACCGAGGTAGGCAGCTGGCTAGGGCTAGATTGGGCTGCCGCGTGGTGGACGCCGGACTGGACGCGTGGCTTGCATGTTGAAGACTAAAGGGCTGAAGGCGGAAATGCCTTCATGGGAGATTTCAATTGTTTTAAGGATGCAAATGAAAAATCTGGAGGGTCTTTTCCCAATCATGGCCGGCTTAATGAATTGAATTCCTGGATGTTTGATACGGGAGTTTTTGATCTCTCCTCCACTGGGTTGAAATTTACTTGGTTTAATCAAAGATCAGATGACCCGATTCACATCAAGTTGGATAGGATGGTGGTTAATTATGAGTGGTTAAACAATTTCCCCCACTCCTTCTACAAGGTGGAACCTCCTGGTTGCTCTGATCATTCTCCTTTGGTTTTATGTCCTGGTGTCCTTATTCCTCCTGGTGGCAGATTTCTTTTCAAGAATTATTGGTTAAATATGGAGGGGTACTGGGAGGGGGTTATTGATGCCTTTGCTAAGCACTCGAGGGCTAGTCCTATTGCTAATCTTTACTTGAAACTCAATTGTCTCAAAAAATTTCTGAAACAGAAGAATTGGGCTAGCTCTAACTTCTTACAAGACAGTATTAAGAATTTGGAGCATTATCAGAAATGTTGTCTGGAGGAGATTCAGTTAATGCCTTTAAACTTGGAGCTTAATTATAAGCTTAAGTGCATTAATAACTCCCTTGCTTTCTATCACAATGCCTGGTCCTCTTGGGTTGTTCAAAGGGGAAAGGCCAAATGGCTTTCTAATGGAGAAGATGATTTAGGTTTCTTGTATGCAAGGATTAAATCGAGAGGGAACACTAATCGGATTAATGAGATATCTACTCCTGAAGGTCATTACACCATTCCCAAAGATATTGCTAATGCCACAGTTAATTACTTCAACGGTTTATTTAATGCAAATGTTTCTCGGCTTCCTATTGGTCATCATTTCCCCTGTGGTGCCACTATCCCCATTTCTCTCACTGATTCCCTCATTAATCCAGTTACGGACCAAGAGATCAAAGATGTGATTTTTGCTGGTTCCCCCTCCACCTCTCCTGGACCGGATGGTTTCACCTTTGAGTTTTACAAAACTTCGTGGGGGGTTACTGGTTACTATGTTTGTCAATCTGTGCATAATTTTTTCAACACTGGGACTCTTCCCAACTGTGTTAAGGCAACGGCCATTGCTTTAATTCCTAAGTTCCCTCATGCCACTGACATTTCTGATTATCGACCTATATCGCTGTGCAACACTTTCTACAAAATCATCGCTAAAATACTAGCAAACCGGATGAAAACTATCATGCCACTTATAATCCATAGTAGTCAAGCTGGTTTTATACACAAGAGGTTGGCGTCAGACAACATTATTTTAGCTTCTGAAATTCTGAGAGAATTTAAAAAGCTATCTAATCAAAATTTTTTCTGTGCCAAGTTGGACATTAAAAAGGCGTTTGATTCGGTTTCTAGGGAGTTCCTCTTAGCTAGAATGAGGGATAAAGGTTTCCCTGCAAAATTCATTTCTTAGATTAAGGGGTGCATTCATGATGTGCCTTTCTCTATTAGTATCAATGGTGTGCTTGAAGGTTATTTTAAGTCCAACTCGGGGTTGCGTCAGGGATGCCCCCTCTCTCCACTTCTCTTTGCTTTAGTGATGGATGCCTTTTCTTGCTCTTTGGATGCTGGTAGTTTTATGGGGTTTCCTTGTGGTGAGATCAATTACAGCCACTTGCTCTATGCTGATGATGTTCTGGTTTTTGGTCCAGCCACTTTGGCTAATGCCCAGGCTCTTAATGACACTATTGAATTATTTGGTGGAGCTTCTGGCCTTCATATTAATAGAGCTAAATGCTCTGTGATCTTCACTAGGCAAACGCAAGCTGCTTTGGATATTGTTGATTACCTTGGTTATAGTCAAGCAGAGCACTCTTTGAAATACCTTGGGCTCCCTATATCTTATAAAAAACTTTCTTTTACTCACTTCCAACCACTACTGAGTAAAATCACTACTCTACTTGCTGGTTGGAAAGTTAAGTTTCTGTCTTTTGCAGGTAGAATCCAATACTTGAAATTCACTATAGCTAACACAATTGCGTATTGGATACGTGGTGCTATTATACCCAAGGGTTGTTGTAAGATCATTGACAGATTATGTGCCAGGTTCCTTTTCCATGGCTCTACGACTGAAAGGAAATTACATCTCATTGCTTGGAAAGAAACTTGTCTTCCCACTTGTTATGGTGGGCTTGGTATTCCAGATATAAACTCTATGCAATTTGGCTACCTTTGCTCCTTTCTTTGGCGGTTTTATACCTATTCCACTCCTATTAATCACTGGTTTAGGACAAAATTTGAATCACCTTTTAAACCTTCTACTACTAGAGCTTCCACTTACTGGAAGCTGGTAATCGGCACTGCTATCCGAATAAAACAGTTTATTAAGTTTCATGTGAACAACTCTAACTGTAATCACTCTTTTATGTGGGACCCTTGGGTTAATGGTCTGTCATTGGCTAGTTTATCCCAAGACCATTTCTCTTTGTCTTCAAAGGTCAAGGACTATATAACTGAAGGTTGCTGGAACACTACAAATCTACTTACTCTTAATGTTTGTCACCTGGTTCTTGGGATTCCTGTTGAGGATATCCTCTATTCGGTTACTTGGACTGGTAATGGTGCTCCTACTTTTAAGAATTTTAGGAAAATCTACTTCTCTGATTCTCCTAAAGTCATCTGGTTTAAATTCATTTGGCACAAGCGGTTGGCTCTGAGACATTCTGCTTTTGCCTGGTTAGCTATTCGTAATGGGCTTAAAACTGCTGACATACTTGCTGTTAGAAATATCTACATCAACCCTATTTGCCCTCTTTGTGAGGTGGAGGAGGAATGTATCTCTCACCTCTTTTTCCAATGTAATTACTCGTTTCAGTCTCTTGAAATGCTTTTACCGGAGGTAAAGGGGTTCTTGCTTAGGCCGACTTTGCTACAATTATTTGATTTCTTTGATGAGAAATATGAATGCAACTACTGGGGGAAAATTTTCTGTTTTTCTGTCATCTGCAACTTTGTTTATTTTATCTGGAGGGAAAGGAATGGTAGAAGATATGGGAGAAACTCTTGCACGCCTGCTGCCTTATGCTGTAAGATATCCACTGCTATTACTGCTAAAACTTGTAAGTGGAAACATACTGAGAGTATTAAAGCATCTTTTCCTACTTGCTTCTCTCATTCCTTTCTTGGCTGAAAAGGTTTATATGGATTATTTGGGGTTAGATGAATTCTCTGGCACTTCTTTTCACCCCCGGACGGCCTACTTTTGTACCCTGTTGGATCTGATGGGTGGTTTTTTTTTTTTGTATGGCAACTGGGGGAATTCTATTGATGGCCTTGGAAATGTGCTGCTCATTATCTGTTTACGCATTTGTTTTGTACCTGCTTGGATGCTCCTGCTATCACTTCTTCATCTATTAATTCATCTGGTCGGGATGATGGTTCATGCTGTTCTTGTTCAAATCCGAGAAGCTTTTGAGGTGCCTGTGATTTTCTCGCCATTATGGGTTGCCTGGGTGTTATTTTTTGGAAGGACAATGATGAATGCTGACCTGTTTAGCTGCCTCTTAGACGGCCATTTTTGGCAACCAGAGGCTCGCTCCTGTTTGGACCCTTTCGAGATTTGATCTGCTGCCGACGAAACATGGAGCTCCTGAGTCCTTCTTGGCTCCTATGCCAATTGGTTTTGTAACTTAGGTTTCTTTTTGTTCCTTTTAGAATCCTTGTTCTCTCTTTTATGAGATTTAGGATTATAATTTTGTTTTTATCTTTTCTTCTCTCTTGTAACCGCTTATGATTTATAAGATGGGCTTTGCCCCTAATTTTTCCAAAAAAAAAAAAAATGAAGGCGGAAATGCCCAGAGGCCTGAGGCGCGAGGCTAGGCTGGGCGACCTGATCGAGACGCCGGACTGGACGCGTGGCTGATTGGGCATTTGGGCTTAGCCGCTTGGCCGAGAGGCCCGAGACGGACTCCCCGCATGGCCGCATGCTAGCCGCTAGGCCGGGTGAGACGGCGGGCGGACCTGGACCCGGGTCAACTTCGGGTTGATTTCGGGTTGCCGGGTCAACCCAAACCCGACCCGATTTTAGAAACGGGTCACATTTTTGAACCCGAACCCAACCCGTTTGATAAACGGTTTGACCCTAACTCAAATTTTTTCAGGTCGGGTCCGGGTCGAGTTTTGGGTCGTGTCAAATATTGACACCACTAATGACAGCTAGTTGCTCTATAAGAGTGCAGTGTCAGGAATTTTTAAAATGCATTTTCTTACAAATCATAACTTTTTCTAATAAAAAATAAAATAAAAGGAAAGCTCTACAAAACCGAATAATAAAACCTGAACAATCTACTTTGAGAACAAAGCATGGTAAAGATAGAAAATTTTTAGTAACTTGTAGCTTTCCATGATCTGAAATCTTTTTCAAATTAATGACGCAGCATCATTGAAAGGATAATTTTAATATGGAAATCAAGAAATTTCCCTCAGAAGATTACGATGTAAAATTAAGTTAAAAACAAAGGTACAAAAAACCTTTTCAAAATGTCAATAGAAAGATTATTACGTGCGGAGTCCGGACGCATCTGGAGGCCAATCCGAACGCGCCACATCACTCAATACACTGTGTATTGGGTGACGTGATGCGTCCGGATTGACCTCCGGACACGTCCGAACACCGCACGTAATGATTTTTCCAATATATGCCTACCACAAATGCTCAAAATGCTGGCTTCCCAACCTGCAGATGAAAACTAAAGATAATTAACCCAGAAGCACATACTTGCAAGTTTTTCATTAAGAGTAATGCTAAAAATGACAAAAAAAAGGACTGAAAACCGTGGCAAAAATATAGAATTACAATATCATTTCCTTCTCTAAATTAAACAATAGAAAGTATGTCTAATTACAGCATTTTCACCCAAAAATTTCCACCTATTTGTTCTTCACTATTTTTAAAGTAGCTCTTTTAATTAGAATTCAATCAAGGACCAGCATATGGCCACCTTTTATGTGGATATAATTTAAAACCACCAAAATGCTTACTTGTTATGTAAAATGAACAATTGTTAAACTCAAAAATACCTGTTCTAATGAGCTGATTCTAAAGTGGTTTAAATTCAGTCTGTGGGTGGTTAATTCAAGTAGGTGGTTGCCATGTTCCAGGTTTGAATGATTCTCCAGACCCAGTTGGCTCAGAGGTCCTGACAGCATTAGAAACAGAAACAGATTAGTAACAAAAAAAAGTTAGGGGGATTTGCATCCATACCACTAAATTATGTATTAATATATGTAAATTTTTTAATTATATAAAAAATAATACTAATATTAACTTTTTTCAAAATGAAATATATATTTTTATGTATATATTTTGAATGATTGAGATATTAAAATGTTATATAAATAAATAGCAAAATTTAGATATTTGATGGATAAATACATAAGAATTGTGTGGTATGAATGTAAATCCTCCAAAAAAAATTATGCTATTGTCAAACAACTCTCAAGAAATTATTAATCAAGCACTTAATAGAATGTTTAAGCCAAACACCAGCATTTGCAATCTTAAATTGTTCAAACCAAATAATCACACTCTAGTTTGAGTGTTCATAAAGTAACCAGGAAATTTTATACAAACTTCTTTTTTTTTTCTTTTTGGAAGTACCAAGTTATTTATTTAAAAAAGTTGGAAGTTAAATCAAAAAGAAAATATTTAGAAGAGATGACTTAAAATTAACAAAAAAAAAATTGAGAATAGGATATATAATTTTAGTATGTATGAAGATAAAGTGATATCTAAATGTGATGAGTTTTAAGTATTTTGGATCAATTATACAAAGAAAATGTGGATATATGTGAAAATACAAACTCTAAAATTAAGACTCGGGAGACAAAATAAAGAAGTGCCGCGTGAGTATTATGCGATAGAAGGTTATTATAAAGACTTAATGTAAATTTAAAATTGCAATTAGAATGTGATAATGTTTCATGGATTAGAGTGCTGAGAAGTAAAAAAGATTGTTCACATTTAAGTTGAACATGACATAAATGAGGATATTAAGATGATGTGTGGTAAAGCTAGAAAATATAAATTAAGGAACAGTTATATTAAAGGAAAGGTTGGTTTGATATCTATTAAAGATTATATAACTAAAAATTGATTTAGGAGCTTTGTACATATACAACAAAGGCTAGAAAATGCATGCATTAAATGAGTAGATAAAATTAGCTTCTAGTTAAGAAAGAGAAGTGATAAATCGAAGGTGACATGTATAGAAGTTATTCAAAATGAACTGTGAAGAATAGTTTTAGCACTTCAAGCAGCAAGTGTTTGGTAGAAATGTATAAAAAATGAGGATTCATAAATTCAATCCCAAATAGTTCAAAGGTGGCTAATAATGATGATTATAATTAGCAAAAGAGGCAAAATAAATAATAAGATACAATATTCTCTACATGTTACATTTGAATGACATTATAACAAATAACCATCATCATTATAAAGTTTCTTTACAGTCAAGTTGTCTTGAGCTAAAGTTCGAAATTTTTGAGAGGGTCCGGCACGATATCATTCACGCCATCAACCTTTTATATTAAATAATTTACCTAGCTAATCCCCCGTCTCATTTTTGGACAGAGAAACAACTGGCCAAGAAAGCAACAAATTAAATGGCAAGCTTCTGAATTGGTAAACCAAAAAGAGAGGTTTTCCTTTGTATGTGATGGTTCCATTGTTGTGTTATTTTTTATTAATTCCTACCGAGTATTAAATGTGGTTTAAATCTATTCTTTGCCAATCACTTTGAATAGCTTCTATCCATATAATCTTATATGAACTCATCCTTCCTAATCATTTGACACTACTTTAATCTACTCGTTTGATACATATATTTTCTACCTATATTGTACATGTCCAAACTACCTAAGTCTATTTTCAATTACCTTATATTTAAAACATGTTACTCCAACTGTTCCTCTTGCTCCTTAATTTCTTCTCCCTAACTTTTTCCATACATTTATTTTTGCATTTTATTTATAGCACACTAAATTAAGATATCAACAACTTTTTTCACTTCCCAAAACTTGGCTCCATTGACCATCCAACCTTAACTCTAAAAGTTATATCCTCATTTATATCTTTATTTTTCTATAATAAATCCAAAATACTTAAACCTATCACAAATAAATATCAACTTATCTTCTAAAAATAGAATTAATAATTATTAATATAACACCCCTAATAAGAGAATTCAATTATTTAGTGACGCAAATTGGTTCTTTTCTACACTGGAACCTGCACCAAGAACCCTGTCATGACTAATGATACTGCTATGCCGTAGGCCCCTAGCGCTTGACATCTATAAAACATTATCTTCGTATAGGTATTTAATAAGCATGGTCCTTGACTTCACTGCCCTCCTCTTAAATCATAACCAGCTGTAATGGCAGGTAACATGCTCAATATCCTTAAAAGGCTGCTTCAATGGGAAGTCACATCGCTTTCATTCTAGTGCTTTTTTTTTATCATACATGCGCAGGTGTGCACCTGATGGTGTTGTTCTGGCTGCCTCATTCTAACTCAAGCATATGTTTGTTGTTACATAAGTTGTGGGTAGATTTCATATTAGTGGTGCGTAGTTCAACAAACCTATTTCTAACAGTGACATGCTTCTAACATACTTAAACATTGGAATTTGCGCCCAAATTTAGAATTGTTTCCACGTAGTAAGAGGGTGACTTCTCGTGGGACAGGGAACATATTTTTTGCAATTTCCTATGCAAAATGGCTTATTTCATGTACAGATTCATGAGACTATAATTAATGAGAAGACCTCAAGCCAACAATCTAGACTTTGACTATGATTACATATTCACGGGGATACTCAATACTCCAAGAAAAAACACAGAATATAGGTTTTATGAGTTATGATTTATCCGAGAACCAGTTCTTTAAGAGAAATCATAGTTAAGAGGGCAGAAAGGTACATAATTCTAAAGAGGCATGACCATTTAGTCTTTAATACATGTACTTAGAAGAGCAGGACATGTGCTTAGAAGTTTGAATTTAAGAGGGATCGCACATTACTATTTTCAGACCTACTGTGCCGAGCATAAGAAGAATGCACATACATAAATCTGACACATCTTATTATCCATTTGCCTCTTAGAATTTTGAGAGTGAGGAATAACCACAAGCATTTTAAATCGTAAGTGCAAAAGCAATAGTTACCTCTCTTCGCTTTCATCACCCACTGCAACAGATGCTTCCTCACTTCCTGTACAAATTAAGAACAAAAACAATGTTTCGGTGACAAAATTGTTTTCGTAAGACGTTGCAGTTGACTAACCCTTAGCATCAAACTTCATGAATGACACATTGCTAGCCCTTAGGCTATTGGAAAAAAAATGATGAAACTAATTCAAAATTACGAAATAATCGTCATCAGTATTAGCCTTATTCCTGACTATTTGAGGTGGCAAAGTTTGAAATGCTAAAACAAATTAGTCAATGCACCTAACGACATTAAGTAACCATTACAATGGATACAACTAACCAGGACCACTTTTTTTTTTCTTTAAAAAAAAAACTATTCACGACCACATAGCTTTCGGAAGATGAAAGTACCTCTATTTTGGTTATCAGAAGCACCAGGGAATTGCTTGATGAAACTCTTAAGATCGGGAGAAGCATCTTTGCCTGAACAGACAAAAATGGTAACAAAAGTGTAATTCAGGTGAGTTCAAACTAATATGTAATCCATTCTTCTTTCTCTATCCATACTGAATACATATGGGAATGCTAGCCTTCTTACAAATAGATTGCATGAATAGTAAATGCGTTGTACAAAGACCTACCTATTATCCTGCTTGATTGGTGAGCAGCATTGGCCAACTTTTTTTCTTCCTCCTCTTTCTTAAGCACTTTGACAGGGTACAAAGACATGTTAGTGAATATGTCAATCATTACAAAGAATAAGACATTCTTTAGTTTTAATGACAGCCACAATTTAAAATCCAATGCGGGGCACTCTTTCATCATGAGTAGTATAATCTTTCAAAAGCAAATTAGTTAGGAGCTTGCTTTCAAGCTTTCAATGTGAAGCAAAATGTTTTTATTTATGACAAAAAGAACTACTATAGAAATAAATGATATTATATAACTTCCATAAACCAGAAACAAAATAAAAGTGAAATTATTAAAATACGTTACTTACATGCAACATTCTGTCTAATTCGCTCACGCTTAGCCTCCAGCTTGGCCATTTCCTGAGAGAAGCAGTTTTAAGAGATTAGACCATCCTGGTGGGAAGGGGTTGACACATTTAAGGATAATTTGAAACATATTCATAGGCCCCACGAATGCTCTATTTTTAAGTTCACATGCTATCCAAAAGAAGATCCCCACCTAATCAAAAGGGTATGCAGCATAGGATTTTTTTCACTTAATTGCTTCTAACACACTAGAACTTGATTAAGATCTTTTCTCACACATTTAAGTGTTTCAATGGTCAGGCTATGATGATGTATTATGGATCAAGAAGGTTAGTTCGAAAAATCTCCTCATCCTTGATGCAATCCATTATTATGACAAAGAAACATAAAGCCACAAGAAGCATCAAAGGATTTAAATTATTGTTGACCAACGTATAAAGAACAAAAAAGGAAGATTTGCTCACCTCGTAAGCATCGGACCCGTAAATCCCGCAGAAATCCCGCTGCTACAGTGACTGGCTCTGCAGCGGCGCCGAAGCAGTCCGGGTATCCTGCGATCCGCCTCGGTTCCTCTCCCTGTTCGCGTCTATAAAACACACACGACTCTTCCTCAACTCCACACGCAGCTCTCGCAAAAAAATCCCGCAACTCCTTCCCCCTGTCTCTGCCGAAATCCCTTCCTCTCCCATCGCTGCTCCCGATCTCGACAGGCCCAGGACCGACGCCTCATCTCCCTTGAATCGACCTAAGCTTCCAACCTACCTAACTCCTTCCTCTCTACCAGAGCTTCCTCCAACCGAACCCCAGCCAGCGCCCAGACTTTCTCCGACCCAGAGAGAGAGAGAAAGAGAGAGAGAGAGAAAGGGAGAAAGAGTTTTCTCTCTAACCTAGCCGCAAGAAGCTGCTCGCCTCTATCCTGATCCCTGTCCCGACGCCAGAGCCGCAAGCCTCAACAACCAAATCCCGTAAATCCACCGAACTCTATACCTGCGGCCGAACTCCTCTATCCATTGATTGCCCTAGCCGAAGCCTCCTCCAACCGAGCCCTTGCCTGACGTCTCCTTTGAAGACGTTCTTTCCTGTCAGATTGAGAGCAACGACGGGAGCTCATTGGCCGTGAAGGTAATTTCTCCCATACGCGCTTCTTCGGCCTAGTCCCCTAAATTCCCTAAACAAAATTTTTTAATTACAATTATCTTAATCAATTATAATTATTTTTAATTATTTTTATTTTTTAATTAATTATAATAATTATTATTAATTACAGTTAATTTTAATTAAAATAATTATAATTAATTTTAATTAATCATAATTCGAAAAATTTAATTATTATTAATTAATCACTTAATTATAATTTATTAAAATTAATTAATTTTAATTGGTTATAATTAATCAAAAGTTAATTATAACTTATTTTAATTAATTAATTTTAATAAAATGTAATTAATTATTTTAATTAATTATAATTAAATAGGTAATTAATTAATGATAATTATAATTAGTTAATTAATTATAAATAATTAATGTTAATTATAATTAATAAAGAGAAGGTGCTCCTTCTCTTCTCTCTTGCCTCGATCCACGTGCCAACATCTTTACCCGACGCTCGCCAAGGTATGATCCCTAAACCCTAAAAACTCCGAGAACTTGCTTTCGTCGTCCGCGGCGGACCGGGAAAACACCTATGCACGCGCTTTATTGCGCATTGTGGGTTGGGACCCCGGTGCGGCGCCTACGACGAGAGGGGTAATCTCCGAGAACTTGATTTCGTCATTTGCGGCGGACCGGGAAAACACCTATGCACGCACTTTATTGCACGTGGTGGGTTGGGACCCCGGTGCGGCGCCTACGACGAGACAAGGTTATCTATAAGTACCCTCGAGCGGGGGGAAAGCAAACTGCCTTTTTCAAACAGGTACCGTCAAAGACCCCATGCACGCGCTTTATTTTGTGCGTGGTGGGAATGAAGACCACGGCCGAGGTGTCTCAGGACACCTACCATGCACGCGCTTTATTGCGCATGGTGGGAAGGCCCAGACTCTTGTCGTTTTTTCCCCTAAACGGGGGAGACGCCGGGAGGCTGCCGAAATTTCGGGTGAAACCTGAGACCGTACCTGGACTTGTTTGAACTCAAGAAGAACACATGAGGCTTGGACTTGTGAACTGGAACTGAACACTTAACGAACTAAACTCAAATACATTAGCAAAAGTCCTAAATCAAACTTAATTAAGAGAAATTTGATTTGAATAACAAGTATAAGGCTCCAAATGAACAAAGAATTCGATTCAAACGTGACTTGCAAGCTTTGAATCCGGACTGGAATGGTAACACAAAGAGAACTTGATTTAAATTTGGACTCAATGAATGAGTTTTAGAAGACTCCAGGAGACTTTAAACAAAAGTGAACATGCAATTAAACTTTCAAGGACCGTAGAAGATTTGAATGAGTTTGAACTCAGAACTTGAATTCAAAGGACAACAAAAGACTTACAAACTTGAAATGAACTTGAACTTCATTTCACTTAAAAGTGAGCCATGGTCATGAACTCGAACCAAAGCTTGGACAAATGAAAGGTACTTGAATGAATTTGAATTCAAACAAGTGACGATGAACAACAGGGAACTATTCCTTGAATTCAAATGACTTGGAGCTCAATTCGCATGAAAGATAACAAGAGACTTGAGCTCAATATAAACAAATAAGAGCTCGAATGAATTTGGTACGAAGAATCTTTACATAAACTTGAGCAATGCAAAGGACTTGATCTGGGACTTAAGTGGATGTGTGTGCATTTGAACAATCAAAGGAACTTGGACTTGAATCCAACTCAAAATGCAAAAAGGATTTGAACAGCCTTGACTTGGACAAAGTCACAAGTGAATTCGAATACCAAGATCGAGCAATTGATTGATTTGGGACGATTGCATCGACCGCAAAAGACAAATGAGGAATGCAATTCACGCATAATGGAGATTGAAAAGGTTGCAGATAAGTGACAATAAAGAACATGAAATGAACTTGGTGGTCTACCAACGACCATGTACAAGGAGCATGCAAGAATATGTGATGAACGCAACAATATCCTCATAACCAATGTCCTTATGCAAACAAGCAAGTGGGAAATGAACTTTCCATGCATATAAATGATGAAACTCCAAATGCAATTCAATGGCAGGCCACAATACCTGACCAATCATATGCAGATGATAATATCTCCTGTATGTGTATGCAGAGGAAGAAGGTGGTATTGAATAAGATAACATGCTCAATACATTCAATGACACCTTCAACTCACAAGCGAATACTTCGATTGAAGGACAAAATGTGAGGGACAAAGTAATCAATTGGCATATAATGAATGCAACATATCTACAAGCAAAGTGGAGGAGTTGCAAGGACAATAGTTTGCCTACTGTCAACAATAGCTAATAGGCGGATGTCTTGCATATACATGCAAGAATTATTTACAAAGCTAAAAAGATCTGCAATACATATAATCTCTCTATGAGTACAGATGTATGTAAAACATGTCACTCGTGGGTAGATGTAGAAAGACTTCAGTAAATGCAGTATCCTGAAGTCAATTCCAATCTATGAATGAAAACATCTACCTGCCTACCAGCAACAGTTGTGGAGATCATACGATGCCACGCCACCAGATCTGCAACACCCATGCGAGCAGACAGAAGGCGTATAAATCTCCAAATGAAATCTCAGTGCGACGCCACCGGATCTGCAACACCCATGCGAGCAGATAGAAGGCGTATAAGTCTCCAAATGAAATCTCAGTGCCACGCCACCGGATCTGCAACATCCATGCAAGCAGACAGAAGGCGTTCAAATCCCCAAAAGTACCCCCGCACATGTGCACCTTAATTTGTATACACATAGGAACACAAAAGGGGTAAATACAATCACAACCCGCATGGGCCCCGGCGAGCGTGTTATTGGTACACATGTGACGCCTAGGGATGCTGCGCGGGTCAATAAGTTTGAACCCGATCCTCCTAAAGCAAGTAAATAGGAGTTGACGAGGTTCAACAAATATTTATAAAATGCCCCCAAACACCCGCATGGGCCCCGACGAGCGTGTTATTGGTACACACGTGACGTCTAGGAATGCTGCGCGGGTCAACAAGTGAATTCAAGTTCGAGCCCGATCCTCCTATACGGGTAGATAGGAGTTGACACGGCTCGAACTATTAAATAAATATACGGTCGCGAGGTCGACCGAGATATTCATTTTATACGTTCATATTAGGCCTTCAAGGCCTATAATCAAGAGAATTCACTTACAAAGGCACGAAGCCTACGGAACCTGATCCTCTGTCGGTAGCTCGACAGAGTGGACAAGGTTCAATCCATAAATATGAATAACCCCAAACACCCCGATGATGGCCGTGTTGAATGCAAATATCAACCGGAGGGGTCCATTTTATATATTTCAAAAATACCACCCAAGCTCCCACAAAATCCAAAACTCCAAACACTCTCAAATGCCTCCCAAATTCCCAAACACCCAAAAAACCCTAATCTCCAGGAAAATCCCATTTCCAAAAAATATTTAAAATTGAAATATAACCGTCAAACCACTTAAAGCATAATCCATTCACCCTCCGCAACAGTTTGCCGAGGTGGACAAGTATTAAAATTTACTTCAGCTCACATTGAGCTAATGCCTAGTCAAAAATATCACTAGGATCCATTCTCAAACAATCTCCTGCCAGCAAGGACGTGGTACGAGTCCTCTAACCGGCAGTTTCGCCGCCAAATGGCACTGCAGGATAAACGGTTATGACTCGGGGCCCTCTGAACCAGGTGGTCGCCGCCAAATGGCACCATTATATTATGGTTATGGCCAGAGCCCGTATGCTCCCCAATGGCATCAAATCCTTGAGATATGAATCAATAGGATATGATCGATAGGGCACCAAGCCCTCTGTTAGCTAAGGTGGATTCAAATTTGTCCCCTTAGACAAATATTCACCCCAGGTCTACAAGGTACCCTTGGACGAAGCAACCCATGGTTGCCGACAAGGATCCTTCTGTCAGGTTGGGTCGACTACCTCCTCTGACTAAGTAGACCAGGGACCACGATGGCCCGGGATGACGGAACCATGGGATCTTGATCGGGTCTATCATCCATTCCCCCACCATCCGCTTTAAGTGCAAGATGGTGAAAATTTCTATTTTAAATATCAAATCCCTCAATTTTCCAATACCCTAAACTCATTGCTGCTACTATATGCCAGATCCACATATTTTCTACGCATCTGATTGACGACTAGCCTTAATCGAAAGTTCTCTCTCGTGACCGGGAGGGGTAATTAACTATAGGGGCTTGCGCCTATAGGAAACCAGAACTCAGATCATAAAGTCCTCGCAAAATGAGGGCGAAATCTCTGGGTAGTGTCTTATCTACTATCTCATCTGCCTTCCAAAATTTACCTCGGAACTTAAATCGTTAAAACTCCCCCCTCGAAGAAAGCAAAAAGTCGGGCGGAGGCCGGGGCCGAATTTTCGAAGCCCACAAATTTCTGGCGACTCCGCTGGGGATTAGTTTCTCTTTCCATCTTTGGCTAGTCACCTCAGTGCTATAATAGCAGCTATTCTCAACCTAGATTCAAAATTTTGAGTCTTTCAAAATGATCATTTAAAGAATCAAAATTTCTGAATATTCTAAGAATGATCATTCAAACAAATTTATCAAGATAACGTATTTAGCAGTATTTTAAATTTGTATTATTTGAATTTGCTCGCTAATGTTATCTGTTTTTGTTTCCTATTCTGTGCAAGTCTCTGCATTTTTGAAAGTGTGGGGTGATGTATCAAATTTTGATTATTAACCCTTACCTTTCATTTATGCAGATGGATCTACAGAACACACCAATGACTGTCCAGCTGGGACAAGGAGCCAGGATCCAACTGGCAAATGCCATTATTGAAACTGGAAATACTGGAGCTACTATCCAGTTTGGCAGTATCGACTTTCCAGCTATTACCGCAAGAGCTGCTGGTATCCCTCCATGCGGCATTGAATCTAAAGGGCATGCTAGGAGGCCCCACTCCACTAAAATTGCTAGCCGTCGTGTGCATCTGTCAGCGCCACGACCTGCTGTCAAAGACCCTCAAAGGAGGATTTTAGTGTTCGAACGACTTTCTCAATCTGAGGTCCCAACCACCAGAAGGATAGTGACTGATGGGAAAATCTCAGTGGTACCTATCAGGACCACTACGCTGCCAATAGAGTCATCTATACATGGGAGGAACAATACTGAAGCTTCCTCATCTGGAGAAAGGCCCACCAGGAGGCAGAGAAGGAAGATGAATGCTGAACTCCGAGCTCAGCAGCTACTAGTGCCAGTGCACCCCTCGAACATGCCTGCTCCAGAGCATATATCCAAAGTTCCTACCCGGAACAAGTTTACTGACCTGAGATGGGTTAAGAGGAATAGCTCTACTGGTGAGCTGAAGAAGTCTTTTTGGGATCAACGATGTGAAATCCCAGCTCCTCAGAAGAGGAAAGAACCTGAAACCCTGTCAGCTCGGGTGTACAGGGTACTAAAGACTGTAAAGGAGAAGGGTCTGAAGAAAAAGAAGTTCCAAAGGCCATTGGTTATTGAGACCAGAAGGACCCCTCCGAGGGAAAGGTTGTCTTATGATTTGATAGCCGAAAGAAGAAGAAAATAAGTCCCGCACGGTGAACATCGGGGCGTGACACCTGAACCTCGAGTTCAGGGATCCGTCACCGAAAGGTCCCGGCGGAAAGGAAAGGAAATCTGGAGGCCAAAGCCTCGCAGAGAAGAAGACAATAGAGGAAAAAGAACTGATTTGGGCGTGACATCTGGTACTGCTTCCCGGAGATCCGCCCCCAGTTACAAACAACGTCAGAAATGGGTTCCAAAGAAGACCCATGATGACGCCAATCCCGACGGTAGACACCTTGGAGAATCCTCCAGGGGATCCCGTCGTTCTCTGACCCCTCCCAATAATGAATCTAACTTCGACCGTAGCCAACGGGTTGAAGAGATCTTCCTGCCTAACCAAGAACCGGAGATCCAGTGGCGCCGCCGCTCGAAGATCTGAGTACTAGAAGAAGGAGAAGAAGATATGGGAGAAGAAAATATTGAAGAATACATGGAAGAAAATCTGGAAGAAAATCTAGAAGAAAATCTGGAAGAATACATTGAAGAAAATTTAGAAGAGGTAAATAACACCTTGGATATGGAAGTGGTCTACATGGTGAGACACATCAATGTCGAAGAGGAGGCCTACTACGACGATGATGAAGATGACGATCGTTGGCAACCACCGCCTAGACAAGTATATCGGCGCCGCCATGAAGCCGGGTCCACCACTGGCAGAGGTGTCCATTCCCAAGAAGAGCTAGAAGAGGCTGAGGAGAATCCCTTTGCTGACGAGAACGTCACGCTCGCAGAAATGCAGAGACAAATGAAACGTCAAATGAGGGCAAAGGATAGGGAAATCTCTCAATTGCATGAGAAAATGACAGAGATGATGACCCAAATGACGGCAATGATGCAGATCATGCAGAGAAATGCTGCAGTTGGTTCTATGCCCAATCCTCCCCCTGATCCTCCAAACTTCCAAGTGCCGCAAGTCTCAGGAGTACGGGACACTCCTGAAGGTGGCCACGAGGCTCAGAATACCACTCGTCAGCCCACCCCGCAGAACATCGCAAGTACCTCCGAGCCTGTGACTGCTGCGCAGCTTGAAGGGATCATTACAGAGAAGATCAAGGCTATTATAGCTTTTGATCAGGCAGAAAAATTGGTGGGTAAAGGTCGCCCGTACCCAACAGAGTATGATCAGGTGCCATACCCGAAGGGATATTCTGTGCCAAAATTCAATACTTTTGATGGCAACAAAAATCCCAGACAGCACCTGGCGCAGTTCAAAGCCACCTGCGGGAATACTGGAGGGAATGACGCTCTACTCTTCCGACAATTCGTTAGCAGTTTGACAGCAGCTGCTTTCGAATGGTACGCTGAATTGCCAAATGACTCTGTAAAGACATTTGCAGAGTTAGAAAATATGTTCGTGAAGAGGTTCGCCAGTGCGACCGAGAAAATAACGATCGCTGACCTTGCTCTGAATAAGAGAAAGAAGGAAGAATCAGTGACCAAATACATCACTCGCTGGCGCAATCTAAGCATGAAATGTGAGCAGCAGCTCGAAGAAGAGCATGCCGTACAGTTGTTAATGGGAAACATTGAAGACAAAATGCAACCATTCCTGTGCATGGCTACTATCACCACATTTCAGGTTTGCTGGATAGAGTGGCAAAGTTCGAGAAACTAAACTTGTCAAAAATAGAGAACTATTCTGATAAACCCAAAAAGGTTAAAGCCTCAGGTGCTAGAAGAGGTGAGGCTGACTCCATATTTTTCTCTAGAGCTGATAAGGAGAAACAGATGACGTACAACGTAGACAAAGGCAAGCAGCCGATGCAATATCAAGAAAAGCCTAAGCAAGTCTACAATCCTAACCCCCAGCCGAAGCTGATACTCGGGGGTAATGACAAACCACGAACTTATCAGGGCGGTGGAGAACGCCCGAGGCAAACAACGGGAACTGGTGATCGAACGTTCCCCTCCCTCAAAGATAAAATGAATAAAGAATATTCATTTAAAAGGGAAAGTGTTGCCAAATTATTTCGACAGGCGTTGAAAGCGGGTTTAGAACTGCCAGAGTGCAAGAGACCCGAGGAGTCAAAACATAGTGGCGACCCAAACTACTGCCCGTATCATCGGGTAATGAGTCATCCAATTGAAGATTGTTATGTCTTCAAAGATTGGCTTGAAAGAAAATATCGAGGGGGAGAGCTCACATTATCCGACAATGTGCTGACTCATCCCAGAAAAGAATCAACTCGGGTAGTTACGACTTCCTCCGTACCCCCGGTTGAAGAAAGAAAAAATGAAAAGAAGCCAGCTCAAGAAGAGCAGTGGGAGACTGCGATCTCCAAGAAAACCATGAAAATGCTGAAACAGCTCGAAGGAGTTCCGGGTGTAAAATGGAAATCTCCTACGGAGCCAGTATTAAATTTGAAGGCACTGCCTGTGGCACAAGCGTCTGCTTCTAAACAGTTTCCTAACCAAGTTGGAGCTTCAAAGTCTGAAAATAAAAAGCCCTCCAAGAAGAAGACAAAACTGAAGAAGCCCAAGGAGAAGAAAACAGCAACCCAAATGGTTATAGATAGTCTGGATGAGTACTACCAAACTGTAAGGCGTCCTATTAAACTTGCTGACTTTATGTCAGAGCTCAAGCTTGAGGAAGCAGAGGAAGCCGATGAGGATCCTCTTCCCACAGATGTATGTCGGGTCATCTCAGTTGCTCCAAATGCGCTGACAAAAGAAGAATGTACTGAAGATATACCCTCTGAATCCTGTATGATGGTGTCACCAATGGACTACAGTTCAGAGGAGGATCTATATTTTTCAAAGACAGATGGGTCAGACCCTGACATAGCGTCGCAGATGGGACATGTAAATCTGGGAGGTGACTCTGAATCAACAGATGAATCTCTAGATGCGACGATGGCAGACTCGGAAGAAAATGCACCGTCAGGTGAGTCTGAACAGGAGGAGATCGCTCAAGTGCAATTGAGAAGCGGCAAGATACTGCCACCTCCGCCAAAGAAAGGAATATCTAATAAAGATAAGGGAAAAGAGATAAATATCAATGAAGACATTATCTCCGAGGATCCCAAGAAGAAACATACTACAGTTAAGGGAATAGATTATAATATCTTATCCCATCTGAGGAAGATCCCCGCCCAACTCAGCATATACGACGCTCTGGTAATGTCTAAGGATCTCCGGGAGACTTTGATTCAGGCTCTCAAAGACCCCGAAAGATACGAGGCGTATTTTGCTGAACGCAACCTGACTGAGGTCCTACAAGCTCGTAACGAGCCGTTCATCACTTTCACCGAGGACGACATGATGCTCGGGACTGCAGACCACAATCGACCTCTGTATGTTACTGCAGAGAGTGATGATTTGGTAATCAGTCGAATTTTGATCGACCTTGGGTCCTCCATCAACCTTATGAGCTTAAAAGCACTAAGGTCTTTGTGCCTCAACGTGGAACACCTCGGGCCAGATAAGCTTATGGTACATGGTTTTAATGAGAAAGGACAGAAAACTCTTGGATCGTTTATGCTCCCTCTTGTCTTTGGAGAATTCCATACAGAAGTTAAATTTCATGTAATTGATACGGACACTTCATTCAAGGCGCTCCTGGGCCGCCCCTGGCTGCATGAATATGGCGTTGTCCCATCAACACTACATCAATGCATGAAGTATCTCAGGGATGGAGAAGAGTTCAGGATCTCTGGCGACATCCAGCCCTTTACAGTCCATGAAGCAACAGTCTATGAAGATGCGCAGTATTTCATGCCAAAGAAGCAAAGACTGTCAAACTCTCTGAAGGCTCAAGCATCAAACCCAGAGAGTGCAAAGCAACCTGAACAAAAAAGTGAGAAAAAGCAGGTGGGGAGAAAGAAGGCAACGCCGACTCTTCCCAAAGAAGCTACAACTTCCACTTCTAAAGAAAGGAAGCGTGTACCTCACCTTGGGAGCGACACAGATGAAGATAATGTCACCCCTACAAAATCCCAGAGGGTATGTCATTCGATGGACGAATGGAGTAGGGAAGTCGCATATTCAAATGATGACTATGACTACGACTCTATCTATATGAACACGGTACAAGAGGTATTCTCTAGAAGAATAGATAGCCTGTCAATCTCAGATAGCGTGCTCGTAGTCACTCGTGTTCCCCTACAGTATTTTAAAGAAATAATTCAACGAGATGTGCATAAAGTTGAAGAACTTGTAACCCTTTATCTGCCTCCAATCAGAAAGGGGATCGAGTCAGGGAATATATTCTACTCCGTAGGAAAGGATGAAGAAGTGAATCGTGATTGGGACCATGTCTTCATCGATTCTGAAGAATTACTACCTACGAGGCTACCTAGGTTTAATACCAAAGGTATTCAAAGAATGTTGCGAAAGTGGATCAATGTTCCCACCCCCAAGCGACAACTTCGTATGTGCCTAAGTCTCTGGTATGGAAGGAATCCACGTCCAATGCGGCGGAAGGAGATGAATGCATATAAAGGTATTGGATTCGTCAGGCGAAAATGCATCCGGAAGGAGACTTGCCGAGCCATCACTTGCAGGGAAGTTGAACCCAATGACGAGTCTGATGAAGAGGTCTATGAAGTTGATGATTACGATGATCAGCCTCTAGAGGCCAAGTCTGCACCAGAAGAGCTTGAAGATGGTGGACAAGCAACCACTATGGACGAACTAAAAGAAGTCAACTTGGGAACCAAGGATGACCCTCACCCAACCTTCATTAGTTCCCTTCTGCCAGAAGACCAAGTGGAAGAAATTAAAGAACTCCTCTGTGAATTCAGGGACTGCTTTGCCTGGACATATGCTGAAATGCCTGGCTTATCCCCTGATGTAGCAGTTCACAGGTTAGCAATCAAACCAGATGCAGCACCAGTCAAACAAGCTCCAAGGAGAATGAGATTGGAGATTGAAGAACAGGTGATTGCAGAAACAAAGAAACTCATAGAGGCGGGCTTCATCCGAGAAGAAAAATATGCCGACTGGATCGCCAATATCATCCCGGTGAAGAAGAAGAATGGACAGATTCGTATTTGTATCGACTTTCGGGACCTCAATAAGGCGTGTCCAAAAGACGATTTTCCGCTGCCTGTATCCGAACTCCTAGTAGACAACACGTCAAATTATGACATGTTCTCGTTTATGGATGGATCGTCAGGATACAACCAGATCAAGATGGCTCCTGAGGATGAAAGACATACGTCATTCAGAACGCCCATCGGCATTTTCTGCTACACGGTCATGCCCTTCGGCTTGAAGAACGCTGGTGTCACCTACCAACAGGCGATGACCCATATTTTTGATGAATTAATACATCAGAAGGTCGAATGCTATGTAGATGACCTGGTCGTTAAGAGCATGGACCGAAAAGATCATTTAAACGACCTGAGGATTGTATTTGAAAGAATCAGGAAGTTCGATCTAAAGATGAATCCCCTTAAGTGTGCTTTCGGGGTCTCCTCCGGTAAATTTTTTGGCTATGTCGTTCGTCACCGAGGCATAGAAGTTGATCCCAATAAAATCAAGGCGATTATAGAAATGCCACCGCCTAGAAGCCTCCGTTAACTCCGCTCCTTGCAAGGACAGCTGGCTTTCATTCGACGATTCATATCGAATCTGTCGGGTAGGTGCCAACCATTTTCAAAATTGATGAAGAAGGACGTTCGCTTCAAGTGGGATGAAGAATGTCAGGAAGCATTTGACAGTATCAAGAGATACTTGTTGAATCCACCCATTCTCGCAGCGCCAATTCCGGGGAAGCCTCTTATACTGTATACGGCAGCACTAGAAGAGTCCCTCGGAGCATTATTGGCCCAATACAATGAGGAAGGAAAAGAAAATGCACTCTACTATATCAGTCAGAGATTAATCGGAGCAGAAGTACGATATTCTCCAATTGAGAAACATTGTCTGGCGTTGATCTTTGCAGTCCAGAAGCTCCGCCACTATATGCTCTCCCACAAAATCACCTTGATATCAAAGATCGATCCGCTGAAGTTCTTGATGACAAGACCAGCGTTGACAGGTCGTTTGGCAAGGTGGGCAGTACTATTACTGCAATTTGATATAGTGTACATGCCACAGAAAGCAGTAAAGGGACAAGCTTTGGCAGATTTCCTCGCCGCACATCCAATCCCAGCTGACTCTCCGCTCAATGATGATTTGCCAGATGAACAAATCATGCAAGTTGATGAAGAAGAAAAGGTACCGTTTTGGGAGATGTACTTTGATGGGGCATCGTCTATCAAGTCTCCCAAACCTCCAAATCTTGCAAAGGCCCAAGCTGGCATCGGTCTAGTCTTTATAGAACCCGAGGGAGGCATAATGAGATTCTCGTTCAGTCTAACTGAACCTCGGACTAATAATGAAGCCAAATACGAAGCTCTAATAGCAGGACTGGAGATTGCAATTGATATCCAAATCACAGATCTTCAAATTTTTGGTGATTCTCAACTTGTGATAAATCAAGTTCTGGGCATTTACAAGATTTGCAAACTTGAATTGGCCCACTACCACCGACGAGCTCTCGAGCTTCTAAAACAAATACCGAATGTCAAGATAACCCAAGTTCCTCGAGGACAGAATGCAAAAGCAGATTGTCTAGCTAAACTGGCCAAGGAGCTTGCAAATGAGGATAAGAGGCCACCTATATTCATTGCGGTTGAAAACCGCCGAGTCTTAGAGCCAGCAACCCTACAATTCCCGCAGGTAGAGGGAATACCAGGTTCAAGCCAACAGGATGCAGCCCCGGTTGATCCTCAACCTCCCCAACAAATCACTATTAAAAATCAACCAGGGGAACGTCCAGCAGTAAAAAGACGAAGAACTGGTAGATTCTCAGAGTCGTGGTTGGATTGCCTAGATGTTGAAGTCGAAGACGATTGGAGGCAACCATTCGTCGACTACTTCAAAGAAAACAAACTTCCAACAGATAAATCTCTGGCTGCACAAATTAGAAAAAGAGCATTGCTATACGCGTTTGTCAATAATACGCTATATCGGCGGGCTTTTGATCAAATGTGGCTAAGGTGCCTAGGGACTAAGGAAGCTGATAAAGTGGTGACAGAAGTTCACGAAGGACTCTGTGGAGCACACCAGTCAGGTCCCAAGATGGCTACTAAAATCAAAAGAATGGGTTATTACTGGCCTACGATGGTGAGAGATTGTATCAACCACGCTAAGAGATGCCATGAGTGTCAGATTCATAGTGATGTTATTCATCAACCACCAAATCCACTACACCCAACAATTGCATCCTGGCCGTTTGAATGTTGGGGCACAGACATAATTGGGCCAATAGATCCGCCGTCTTCGGCAGGACACCGCTTTATACTGGCAGCAACAGACTATTTTTCTAAGTGGGCAGAAGCGGCACCATTCAGGGAAGTTACGTCCGAGCACGTGATCAATTTCTTCACCCACAATGTCGTCTACAGATTCGGTGTACCACGCCGCGTGATCTCAGACAATGGCACGGCATTCAAGAGTACAAAAATCTACAAGTTTGTAGATCGTCACAAGATTGACTGGCGGTACTCGTCTATATACAACCCAAGAGCCAATGGTTTGGCTGAGGCCTTCAACAAGACGCTGGTGAAATTGTTGAAAAAGATCCTCACCAAGAACAAAAGAGAATGGCATACGAAGATGGCAGAGGCGTTGTGGGCGTATCGTACGACCTACAAAACACCAACCAAAGCCACTCCCTACTCACTAGTGTTCGGGGCTGAAGCTGTCTTGCCACTAGAAGTCGAACTACCGTCTCTTCGGGTCGCTATCCAGAATGAGCTTACTCAAGAGCAGAATGCTCGCCTAAGAATGGAGGAGCTCGATGCACTCGATGAAGTTAGATTGCAAGCCCAACAAAATCTAGAAATCTACCGAGGAAGAATGGCAAAGTCATTTGATCGGATGGTGCGCCCTCGATCCTTTCAAGAAGGGGAATTGGTCCTGGTGCTGAGAAGGCCAATCACCCCTCATCGAAAAATTGGTGGCAAGTTCGTATCCAACTGGGAAGGCCCATTCGTCATCGAGAAGGTGTACCAAGGAGGAGCCTACCAGCTTATCGATCTGCACGGTCAGAGGCCTATGCCGCCGATCAACGGTAGACATCTGAAGAAGTATCATGCATAAAATTGCTCAAAAAAATGTTATGTTTAATGTAATGTGTATTTCATGCGTATTTATATACACTTTACATTTCACATTTGAAATTCTCTTGTGTTGCAAGAATGCATTTCAAAATCACCCTGCAGGACAGGGGGCATTTTAAATATTTATTTGGGATGACATCGTGCTACGCGCCGAGATCCCCAAATAAATATTTAAAATCACAAAATTTTAAATCTATTCTATTATGAAATGTCCCTGCGAGACGGGGCATTTTAAATATTTATTCGGGTCGACATCACGCTGCATGCCGAGATCCCCAAATAAATATTTAAAATCAAAAAGTTTCAAATTTATTCTATTCTGAAATGTCCCTGCGAGACAGGGGGCATTTTAAATATTTATTCGGGTCGACATCGCGCTGCATGCCGAGATCCCCGAATAAATATTTAAAATAACCAACGCAAATATTCTTTTATACTGAAGAATACAACGAATTCTTTTCAAAGTATATGCAGGTGGTCTTTCAAAAGACCGAGACATCACTTTCTCAAACAAATCAAGATTTCAAAGGTCAGAAAGAGACTTTTGTGACTTCACATTTCAACAAATCGAGCCGGAACAACCTGAAGTCTTTCAGCAGCCTGAAGCTTAAGGTTCGAGTGGGTGTAAGAGGTCGGATCCAACACGCCCAAATATGGCCGGATCGCTGGCAGCTCCGTCTACTCAACACGCCACAAGAAAGGCCGTAGTAGCGGAACCCCCACTTCGTCAATCCGTCAGTAGGGACTGTAGGAAGTACGAAGGCAAATTTTGACTCGATAAGTTCAAGTGATCGTAGTCTATCAAATTCTCCTAATTGGCCGGAGAATCAAAGTTCCATTGGGAAGGAGAAATCCCGAGCAACTACCAAATTCGCGTAGGCTCTAAATCTTCAACCACAAAGGAAGACTCAAAATCTATCAACTTCAGTAAAATCAACATTGGGAAGCACATTTCTCGTAGCTCAAGTCTGAAGCCTGAATGGGTGTAAGAGGTCGGATCCAACAAGCCCAAATATGGCCGGATCACTGGCAGCTCCATCTACTCAATACGCCATAAGAAAGGCCGCAGTAGAGGAACCCCCATCTCAGCAACCAGAGGACGAAGAGCTGTCAAATCCCAGCTCTCTCAATCTGATGAATTCAAATGACTCAGATTAAAGTCTCCTCAAGTGGTTAAGGATTAAGATACTACCTACGTTTGGTACTATCAGTCAAATCCAAAACTTGCAAAATCCTTCAACAAATCCATAAAGCACAAAGCTAGGATCGAAGGAATTCTTCTTCAACAAGTCCACCAAAGCACAAAGCAAAGGACCGAAGAAAATATCCCAAAGTTCATGAAAAGCTTGAGGCTGAACTAAGAGGATTTTGTCATCAACAAGTCTGTTATGCACAAAGCTCTGGACCGATGACTTCTCGCCAACGACCTAATACGTCTAGGTCACCGGCAACTCCTTCATCAAGCCCGCCAAAGCTAGAAGCAAAGGGCAGAAGGCATGCAAATCTTCTGACAAGTCAATGAAGACAAATCAGATAATTCTCCATTAATGTCCGCAGCACAAAGCACAGGACAAAAGGAACTAAAATCTCAGGAAAGCTAAAGCTATGAAAATAAGTATCCTGAATGACTTCTACAAATGTCCCTAAAGACTGGGGGCATTTTAAATATTTATTTGGGTCAACATTGTGCCGCATGCTGAGATCCCCAAATAAATATTTAAAATTTCTTGCCGAAGTACAGTTAGAGGAGGGAAGAATAGAAGAGCCTCCATAAACTGAATGTGCCATCAGCAAAAAAAATATAATTTGAGCAAGATACAATCAGTAAAAGTGATAGAAATATCACATCTACACATGATGACGACAAAAGAAGAGTGCAGGGAGTGGCAATGTTATCTACTAACATCGACCTACAAACTGATGCTCTAGAGACCTAAGTACAAAGCGCTCTGTCACTATCCCACGGATCTCTACCTGACCAAGAGCAAATATATCAACTATACTGAAGATTACAAGTGCATCTAAAGATCCACGAAGGCACAGGAATGGATTCTTGGAGAGCTACAGAATGGCAATCTTAGTGTGACATCCAAGAAAATTTTTGGAGATCCACTAAATGATAATCTTAGTGTGACATCCAAGTAAACTTTTGGAGATCCACTAAATGATAATCTTAGTGTGACATCCAAGTAAACTTTTGGAGACCCACTAAATGAAGACCTCTATGTGACATCTAGAATAGATATCTAGAGATCCACAGGGTCTATCAACATACAACAAACGAGATTCGCTCCAAACGCGTATCACATTTGTTGGGGGGCATTTGTTGACCAACGTATAAAGAACAAAAAAGGAAGATTTGCTCACCTCGTAAGCATCGGACCCGTAAATCCCGCAGAAATCCCGCTGCTACAGTGACTGGCTCTGCAGCGGCGCCGAAGCAGTCTGGGTATCCTGCGATCCGCCTCGGTTCCTCTCCCTGTTCGCGTCTATAAAACACACACGACTCTTCCTCAACTCCACACGCAGCTCTCGTAAAAAAATCCCGCAACTCCTTCCCCCTGTCTCTGCCGAAATCCCTTCCTCTCCCATCGCTGCTCCCGATCTCGACAGGCCCAGGACCGACGCCTCATCTCCCTTGAATCGACCTAAGCTTCCAACCTACCTAACTCCTTCCTCTCTACCAGAGCTTCCTCCAACCGAACCCCAGCCAGCGCCCAGACTTTCTCCGACCCAGAGAGAGAGAGAAAGAGAGAGAGAGAGAGAGAAAGGGAGAAAGAGTTTTCTCTCTAACCTAGCCGCAAGAAGCTGCTCGCCTCTATCCTGATCCCTGTCCCGACGCCAGAGCCGTAAGCCTCAACAACCAAATCCCGTAAATCCACCGAACTCTATACCTGCGGCCGAACTCCTCTATCCATTGATTGCCCTAGCCGAAGCCTCCTCCAACCGAGCCCTTGCCTGACGTCTCCTTTGAAGACGTTCTTTCCTGTCGGATTGAGAGCAACGACGGGAGTTCATTGGCCGTGAAGGTAATTTCTCCCATACGCGCTTCTTCGGCCTAGTCCCCTAAATTCCCTAAACAAAATTTTTTAATTACAATTATCTTAATCAATTAAAATTATTTTTAATTATTTTTATTTTTTAATTAATTATAATAATTATTATTAATTACAGTTAATTTTAATTAAAATAATTATAATTAATCTTATTAATTATAATTATTTTAATTAGAATTAATTTTAATTAATCATAATTCGAAAATTTTAATTATTATTAATTAATCACTTAATTATAATTTATTAAAATTAATTAATTTTAATTGGTTATAATTAATCAAAAGTTAATTATAACTTATTTTAATTAATTAATTTTAATAAAATGTAATTAATTATTTTAATTAATTATAATTAAATAGGTAATTAATTAATGATAATTATAATTAGTTAATTAATTATAAATAATTAATGTTAATTATAATTAATAAAGAGAAGGTGCTCCTTCTCTTCTCTCCCGCCTCGATCCACGTGCCAACATCTTTACCCGACGCTCGCCAAGGTATGATCCCTAAACCCTAAAAACTCCGAGAACTTGCTTTCGTCATTCGCGGCGGACCGGGAAAACACCTATGCACGCGCTTTATTGCGCATGGTGGGTTGGGACCCCGGTGCGGCGCCTACGACGAGAGGGATAATCTCCGAGAACTTGATTTCGTCATTTGCGGCGGACCGGGAAAACACCTATGCACGCACTTTATTGCGCGTGGTGGGTTGGGACCCCGATGCGGCGCCTACGACGAGACAATGTTATCTATAAGTACCCTCGAGCGGGGGGAAAGCAAACTGCCTTTCAAACAGGTACCGTCAAAGACCCCATGCACGCGCTTTATTGCACGTGGTGGGAATGAAGACCACGGCCGAGGTGTCTCAGGACACCTACCATGCACGCGCTTTATTGCGCGTGGTGGGAAGGCCCAGACTCTTGTCGTTTTTTCCCCTAAACGGGGGAGACGCCGGGAGGCTGCCGAAATTTCGGGTGAAACCTGAGACCGTACCTGGACTTGTTTGAACTCAAGAAGAACACATGAGGCTTGGACTTGTGAACTGGAACTGAACACTGAACGAACTAAACTCAAATACATTAGCAAAAGTCCTAAATCAAACTTAATTAAGAGAAATTTGATTTGAATAACAAGTATAAGGCTCCAAATGAACAAAGAATTCGATTCAAACGTGACTTGCAAGCTTTGAATCCGGACTGGAATGGCAACACAAAGAGAACTTAATTTAAATTTGGACTCAATGAATGAGTTTTAGAAGACTCCGGGAGACTTTAAACAAAAGTGAACATGCAATTAAACTTTCAAGGACCGTAGAAGATTTGAATGAGTTTGAACTCAGAACTTGAATTCAAAGGACAACAAAAGACTTACAAACTTGAAATGAACTTGAACTTCATTTCACTTAAAAGTGAGCCATGGTCATGAACTCGAACCAAAGCTTGGACAAATGAAAGGTACTTGAATGAATTTGAATTCAAACAAGTGACGATGAACAGCAGGGAACTATTCCTTGAATTCAAATGACTTGGAGCTCAATTCGCATGAAAGATAGCAAGAGACTTGAGCTCAATATAAACAAATAAGAGCTCGAATGAATTTGGTACGAAGAATCTTTACATAAACTTGAGCAATGCAAAGGACTTGATCTGGGACTTAAGTGGATGTGTGTGCATTTGAACAATCAAAGGAACTGGGACTTGAATCCAACTCAAAATGCAAAAAGGATTTGAACAGCCTTGACTTGGACAAAGTCACAAGTGAATTCGAATACCAAGATCGAGCAATTGATTGATTTGGGACGATTGCATCGACCGCAAAAGACAAATGAGGAATGCAATTCACGCATAATGGAGATTGAAAAGGTTGCAGATAAGTGACAATAAAGAACATGAAATGAACTTGGTGGTCTACCAACGACCATGTACAAGGAGCATGCAAGAATATGTGATGAACGCAACAATATCCTCATAACCAATGTCCTTATGCAAACAAGCAAGTGGGAAATGAACTTTCCATGCATATAAATGATGAAACTCCAAATGCAATTCAATGGCAGGCCACAATACCTGACCAATCATATGCAGATGATAATATCTCCTGTATGTGTATGCAGAGGAAGAAGGTGGTATTGAATAAGATAACATGCTCAAAACATTCAATGACACCTTCAACTCACAAGCGAATACTTCGATTGAAGGACAAAATGTGAGGGACAAAGTAATCAATTGGCATATAATGAATGCAACATATCTACAAGCAAAGTGGAGGAGTTGCAAGGACAATAGTTTGCCTACTGTCAACAATAGCTAATAGGCGGATGTCTTGCATATACATGCAAGAATTATTTACAAAGCTAAAAAGATCTGCAATACATATAATCTCTCTATGAGTACAGATGTATGTAAAACATGTCACTCGTGGGTAGATGTAGAAAGACTTCAGTAAATGCAGTATCCTGAAGTCAATTCCAATCTATGAATGAAAACATCTACCTGCCTACCAGCAACAGTTGTGGAGATCATACGACGCCACGCCACCGGATCTGCAACACCCATGCGAGCAGACAGAAGGCGTATAAATCTCCAAATGAAATCTCAGTGCGACGCCACCGGATCTGCAACACCCATGCGAGCAGACAGAAGGCGTATAAGTCTCCAAATGAAATCTCAGTGCCACGCCACCGGATCTGCAACATCCATGCAAGCAGACAGAAGGCGTTCAAATCCCCAAAAGTACCCCCGCACATGTGCACCTTAATTTGTATACACATAGGAACACAAAAGGGGTAAATACAATCACAACCCGCATGGGCCCCGGCGAGCGTGTTATTGGTACACACGTGACGCCTAGGGATGCTGCGCGGGTCAATAAGTTTGAACCCGATCCTCCTAAAGCAAGTAAATAGGAGTTGACGAGGTTCAACAAATATTTATAAAATGCCCCCAAACACCCGCATGGGCCCCGACGAGCGTGTTATTGGTACACACGTGACGTCTAGGAATGCTGCGCGGGTCAACAAGTGAATTCAAGTTCGAGCCCGATCCTCCTATACGGGTAGATAGGAGTTGACACGGCTCGAACTATTAAATAAATATACGGTCGCGAGGTCGACCGAGATATTCATTTTATACGTTCATATTAGGCCTTCAAGGCCTATAATCAAGAGAATTCACTTACAAAGGCACGAAGCCTACGGAACCTGATCCTCTGTCGGTAGCTCGACAGAGTGGACAAGGTTCAATCCATAAATATGAATAACCCCAAACACCCCGATGATGGCCGTGTTGAATGCAAATATCAACCGGAGGGGTCCATTTTATATATTTCAAAAATACCACCCAAGCTCCCACAAAATCCAAAACTCCAAACACTCTCAAATGCCTCCCAAATTCCCAAACACCCAAAAAACCCTAATCTCCAGGAAAATCCCATTTCCAAAAAATATTTAAAATTGAAATATAACCGTCAAACCACTTAAAGCATAATCCATTCACCCTCCGCAACAGTTTGCCGAGGTGGACAAGTATTAAAATTTACTTCAGCTCACATTGAGCTAATGCCTAGTCAAAAATATCACTAGGATCCATTCTCAAACAATCTCCTGCCAGCAAGGACGTGGTACGAGTCCTCTAACCGGCAGTTTCGCCGCCAAATGGCACTGCAGGATAAACGGTTATGACTCGGGGCCCTCTGAACCAGGTGGTCGCTGCCAAATGGCACCATTATATTATGGTTATGGCCAGAGCCCGTATGCTCCCTAATGGCATCAAATCCTTGAGATATGAATCAATAGGATATGATCGATAGGGCACCAAGCCCTCTGTTAGCTAAGGTGGATTCAAATTTGTCCCCTTAGACAAATATTCACCCCAGGTCTACAAGGTACCCTTGGACGAAGCAACCCATGGTTGCCGACAAGGATCCTTCTGTCAGGTTGGGTCGACTACCTCCTCTGACTAAGTAGACCAGGGACCACGATGGCCCGGGATGACGGAACCATGGGATCTTGATCGGGTCTATCATCCATTCCCCCACCATCCGCTTTAAGTGCAAGATGGTGAAAATTTCTATTTTAAATATCAAATCCCTCAATTTTCCAATACCCTAAACTCATTGCTGCTACTATATGCCAGATCCACGTATTTTCTACGCATCTGATTGACGACTAGCCTTAATCGAAAGTTCCCTCTCGTGACCGGGAGGGGTAATTAACTATAGGGGCTTGCGCCTATAGGAAACCAGAACTCAGATCATAAAGTCCTCGCAAAATGAGGGTGAAATCTCTGGGTAGTGTCTTATCTACTATCTCATCTGCCTTCCAAAATTTAACTCGGAACTTAAATAGTTAAAACTCCCCCCTCGAAGAAAGCAAAAAGTCGGGCGGAGGCCGGGGCTGAATTTTCGGAGCCCACAATTATATAAAAAAAAAGTTCAAATATGTTAAATTCCTTATTTTGAAACATCTAAAATTCTTACAATGCTCGTCATCATCATTTTCCTTAGACGAGCGTTATAATAACAACTATTTGGTGTTGAGTTCAATTCTTATAATGCTCATCAACATTTTCCTTAAAAGGCTTTATGAGCTCCTTTTTTGGAGTTCAATTCTGTTAAAATGCTTATGAAAATATATTTTGCATTTTGCTGTCAAAATATAGGATCGGAAGAATAATCAATTCACATACCAAAATAATGAGAAGTGCCAAATAAAAGTGACTCGTGCTAATAAACACACCAATGACTACTATAGGAGGAAAAGAAGATTGAAAGATGAAAAGAAGGGATGGGGTTCATTGAGGTAGATCTTACCTCAGGAGTTGGAGCACTCTTCCTCTGGCCATTTAACCAACATATCCACTCAACTACAGTCAGCAATAGTAATTTGATTAATTTTCAGGATACACCGTATAATATTCAATGCAATTGAAACGAAAAAAGGTAGAAAATAAAGTAGAATGATAGCATAGCATTCTGCTGTTCAAGCCACTGTATCCATAAATAAGAGCAGCTTAAAAGAAAATTAAAGTTTAGGCTTATATGATTAGTTCTCTTAAATAAAATAAAATAAGCTAACCTGGTATGGAAGTGGGATCCTCTTCCCCTTTGAATAGCACTCTTCTTTTCTCCTTCACTGTCTTAGCAAAAATGAATCACAGCTTAAGTTCACAACTAAGACCGTATACACTAGAGTGAATAGCATTTCAAACAAAATATACATGGTCATTTCTATTCCCCTTTCTGAACATATAACCTTGATGGTAATTCTCTAATATGATAAACATAAAGAGAGAAAATTCTGCTAAGTCTCAACAGAAAATCTTCCAGTCTTCCTATAATTTTTTTTTTTTTTTTTTTGGAAATTTAGTATTTTAACTTAAAAATTTCAACTCAAATTCAGTTTAAGATTTAGACAAGCTTCTAAAGTTATCCTGGAATTAAGGGCTTTGAACTCTTATAGCTTAAGTTTAATAATGACAAAAGAGTAATCAAACCATCACTAAAGCAACTGGAACATCATATTTTCTTAAAAAATTAAACCAAAAGTACAAACAAAGAATAAACCAGATAAAAAATTAAAATTAATTTCACATGTTCTGAATTCCAAAATATGGCAGCTCCATAATAACCACAAATCATCATATGGATTAAGGAGTTTTGTTGAAGAAGACTAATAATTGAGTTAGTGGAAAATTATATTTGATGAAATTCAAAAATAACACTCAAGATGAGGCCTGAATAAAGCCGATCCTTCACGCAATATATAACACGAATTCCAGATTTGAGTGTATGAATACATCTACATCTACATCTACAAACTCCGACAAATCTCCTACAAAGGCTTTTGCCAGTGCCCCTCATATCAAATACTGTGTCAAATGAAGCCTTGGTAAACTTTCAAGATTAACAAGATGAGTGGAACTATAGAGAAATTGAAGCTCAAAATGAATTCCCTCATAAGCATGAAACAAATGAATTTGCACAAACTCAAAGAGATTCTCCATTAAAATTAACAAATGTAACAATTCTATAACTTGCTCAAACAATTGATAGTGATGTCGAGCATATAACGCATTGCACCAACACATAAGTTTTCCTCAAGATAGCACATGTCAGCCTTGACAAGCTGCTCATCAAACCTAAAACAGACCCAAAGTCATTATTCACATGTTTCATGGCTTCTAAAAGCAGAAAAAAAAAAAGGGAAATGTTCATCCATATATCCCAAAGAACCGGCCCAAACAAAGACGGTCTAGTCCAAAGCAATTAGGCAAAGAACAAAGTGGATGGAGATAGCAAACTTGCCGCAAATCACAATAAACTCACCAATAGAAATGATAAATTTGCCTCCTAGGCCCATCTGCCCTAGAGTTATTCATCAACAATCGACTTAATCTAGTGAGGCAGCGACTTCGCCCATAGAAGTCAACTACTTCATCCAATTAGCTAGTGATCTCATCAAAGTTGGCAACTTCGTCCAACTGGTGATCAACTTCAATTAAGACCAAGATTTCAGCTAACTAACAACATAAAATTTGCCATAATTTCTACCAAGGAATAATAAGCCTTTTCCTATATATTTTGTCATACGCCTCTGTAATTCTCTAAGTAAACCAATTATGTATTTTCTATAGCTTTTACTATAGTGCCAAAACCCTATCCCACAGCTCAAAGGCAGAGCCAAGAAATTTTTTTTCGGGGGGCACAACAATTAACGATTTAAAAATACCCTCTATATATTTCATCCTGACTTAGACTTGATATTTGTGTTTTAAAAAAAATTAGACTTTACTAATATATAAAAATAAAATGCACTGTGATGAAAAGCTTACAATTGAGAGTGTTTATTCTTCAAATTATGAAAGCATTGAATATCTACTTATTTTACTATTTCATTCATGTCATTTATAGTTTTGCCCCCAAAGTTTTCATATTTTAGAATTACTGCACAATCATTTCATTTGATGATGACTAGTTTAAAATTAGTTTAATTCAATCTAAAATCAATTCTCTCTTTCTCTCTCTCTCTTATATACACACATACATGCGCATGTTCTCATTAAAAATTTAGAAAAATGTTCTATGAATACTCTTATATAAAATTTTATTAAAAAATAAATTTAATGATTTATTTTGACTAAAATTTAAAAATTGACTCAAAATTAAGTATTTTCTATTTTACTGATCTAATTTAAGTCAAAAGAAAAATTTTGAATTTAAATAGAACTACTCGAACTCACCACCCATTTATATAATGGCCCATGTTTTACAACTATACCTGCATTAAATATAAGATGACCTTGTACTTCAAAAAATTTCTATAAACTTTTTTCACATAACACATAAGTTGATATTTCACTCACCAAATAAATTATATTTATGCCATTTAATGAGATACCTGCAAAGAGCAATGTGGGCGTGGATTATTCTCACTTTCTTAGCGATTGAGCAGTTGTCGAAGGGAGAAGTGTAGGTGTGATCTCTATGGGAGATCACAATAGAGCTCTAGGTGTGGATAATGGAGCGGCCGAGTAGGGTGTTACTGTGTTAGGGTTTCATTAAATAAAAATCTCAATTTTAATATACATATTATTTCGGGTTAGTGGGGGCACAGGCCCCCACTAACTCCGTCGCAAATTCGCCCAAGCCGAGATAAATAAGGGATTAGAGGATAGGCCTGAGATGCCTAGTGATTGTACTTAAATTATGTATTTTTGACAATCTAGTAGAATCTTAGAGCTTCTCTATCTAGAATCTCTCACTTTCTCTCTCTACTTCTCATTATGTGAGCATTGTGAATCTTGCAAGTAAGTTTCTTGAATTACTCATGAACAAGTTTGGATTCAATAAAAAAAACTTGATTGATTTCCATTTTGATAAGCTCCCAAGAGCTAAGTAGCCTCAGATGCTATGGCTATAATGTTGGCCTCTTCAGCAATAATCGCACAGTGCACAACCTCATGCTGTGATATGGCCATGCAACTATGCAAATATCTGAGAGCTTAACTGCTGAGTCACTAGCTTTGCTAGTTAATGATCCAAGGTTTAGTCTAATAGTAAGTTAGTAACAACCCACTCAAACTCAAGTTTGTTTTCAGTTAATAAAGATTAAGGAAACTTTCCGTCATATTGTAAGCTGTAGGAGAGAGTCAGATATAGTCTTGCAACGATTAAAACATACCTAGTCGGGCATCAATAGCAAAAGAGACAGAGAGAATAAACGAAGCATAAATGTGAAGACTTTACAGCTTAAAATTAATAAAAAAGTATGAAAGTAAATTTGTAGATGGTGGAGTAGAAGGCACTCACTGATTCCATCGACTTCCTCCTTTCGGGTGAAATAGCGATTACCGGCTTTATCGACACCTACGAGGGTTCTAGAGCTGAAAAACCCCAACAGTTTAGCGAATAATCTGGACATTCTCTCCTTCAATCTCTATGACACCCTCTCATCGCTGCTCGATCAAATTCTAGCAGAAGTTATGGATTGATGCCACGGGATCTTTGAATCTCCAGGATCAATCGCAGCACCTTCGCTGCCTTGCGAACAGCAGCCGGAAGTGACGAGGTATATTTACATAGTTTATTTTTTTAAACTAACCATCGTATTAATCATAATTAAGCGATTAATCAATATTTTAAAAAAATTTAAAATTCGTCAAAGTCGCCCGTTTAACGAGCGACTTATAGCTTGAAATAAGTCGCCCATTAAATGGGCGACTTATGTCCACTTAGCCATTATAACCGTTATGCTGATAAAACAGAGAAAGATGACCAACAGTAAGTCGCTCGTTTAACGGGTGACTTTACCTTATTAATTTAAAAAAAATTTCTGAGTTGTCACTTTATGTTTATGTATCTTTATGTGTTATGTATTATCAGAACACTTTATAACGACAGCTCAGAGTGTGTTGTAAGTCAAAATTTTTTTCTAAGTTGAATTATCAAATCAAATCCTACAAAGCTGAGCTCAGTTTTGTCTTTTTTTTAATCATGTGAAATCCTCATTTAGTAATGTTAAATTAGATTTTTTTTTTTGTAACCAATTAATTATTTATATTAATTTATACGAAATTACATTGGATTCCTCTGTAACTAATAATTAATGTGATGTTGTAGAGGACATTGGATACCTCAGATGGCCTATGACACTATGAGCATAGGATTCTTGTGATGTCTCATTTAATGTGAAGTGACATTACATGTACCTTGTAATAGGCTATCACATCAGTTGACCAATAAAGTTGTAATGTCTATTCAACTCCTAATGTATTATATGCATGCAAGTTATGGTTCATGTTGACCCTTGTGTAATACCCAAGAGAAACAAAGACAAGAAATACCTTGTATCAGATGAATCTGCCGCAAATCCCGCGTACTGGCTACTATTCATCCGGCGCCGAATCGATCTCTACCCGTTGGATCCACGAATCCTCCCGGTATCTCGCTGAAGCGGCGCCGAAGCGATCAAATCCCGTAAATCATTCGCAGAAGTCTCGAAATCCCGCCTCTGCCTTCGGTTATAAAATGCAAGCCGAGCTCCCTGCTTCGACACAACCGACTCCCTCTCGCTTCCAGCTTCCCACACGCAGAGCTCCGACGCCTTTCCATCTCCTCCACTACCGAACTCCACCTCTCTTCTTCCGACTGCAGCCGCAAGTTGCGCTAGAGTCGCACGTACCTGAAGCTTCCAACGCCTCTGTCCGTCATCTTCCTCCTCAGAGTTTGAGCTACCTCCATCTCTCCACTCTTTCCTTGTTCGTAAGCCGCTCCTTCAGTCAGAGAGAGAGAGAGAGAGAGAGAGAGAGAGAGAGAGAGAGAGGGAGAGAACTCCCACCTACCCGAAGCCAAAGTCGACGCCCCCATCCCCCTCGCCGTCGCTCGACTTCGCTCCTCCAGCGACTTTCCCTTGCTGTCGAACGGAGGATACAACATTTTGATCGGAACAACTATGGGAGCTCGTGCTGTGAAGGTAACTTTCTTCCCCTCGCGTGCTTCTTCGGCCAAATCCCGTAAATCCGCCGAGCTGGGGGATTAGCAAAAGAGAAAATGGAGGATTTATTCCGCCGTGAGATTTACGGGTCGCTCAAATCCCGTTTGGCAAGATTTAGCATTAATCCTGCTCTAATCCTGTATTAATCCTGCCCAAATCTTCTTTTAATTTTTTTAATTAACTTAGTTATAATTGATTTAATTAATTATATTTAATTATGATTAGTCAAAGTCAGTTATAATTAGTTAATTTTCTTTTTAATTTATAATTAATTTTAAAACGAATATAATTAATTATATGTCAAATATAATTAATTATGATCTATTTTTAATTAATCATAAATTAAGTCTAGCTAATTTATAATTAATTTTAAATTAAATTATAATTAATTATATATTAGATATAATTAATTATAGTTGAATTATAATTAATTATAAATTAGATCTAATTAATTTAGAATTAATTTTAAAGTAGATATAATTAATTGTATATTCAATATAATTAATTATGATTATTTTCTAATTAATTATAAATCAAATATAAATAATTTTAAATTAAACATAATTAGTTATGTATTAATAACTAGTTATAGTTAATTTGAGATTAATTATAAAACGCAAATCCATCCTCTCTCACCTCGATCCACGAGCCAACACCACTACCTCGCCGGTCGTCAGGTTTGAATTTCTGAACTCAAAACTCCGAGAGCCCGCCTCGAGGCTCGCAGCGCGATAAAACGACCACCTATACACGCTTTTCTTAGCGTGGTGGGAGGAAGTGCGTCGCGAGGCTTGCAACGAATCGGGTAATCACTTTGAGAGCCTACTTCGTTGTCTGCGGCGGACCGGAAAACCGCCTATACACGCTTTCATAAGCGTGGTGGGATGGGACCCCGGTGCGGCGCCTACAACGAGGCGGGTAATCACCTCAAAATCCTATCCTCGGCGTTCGTGTCGAGCCGGCAAACCACCTATACACGCTTTCTTAAGCGTGGTGGGAAGGGAACCCGGTGCGACACCTACGGCGAGGCGGGTAGGCCCTATACACGCTTTTCTTAGCGTGGTGGGGACAATTTTAAGTACCCGTATGCGGCTCTGTACCTGCGGGGAAACAAATGCTTTGCTTTTTTAGGTACGTCGAAGACCCATACACGCTTTCTTAAGCGTGGTGGGGGATTGAAGACTTTACACGGCCGCAGTGTCCTCGAAAGAGGGCACCTACCATACACGCTTTCTTAAGCGTGGTGGGAAAGGCCCAGTTTTTCGTTATTTCCCCTAAACGGGGGAGATGCCGGAATGCTGCCGAAATTTCGGGTGATCATATGACTGTGCTTGGACCTATTTGAGCCCAAAGGAAGAGGACCAGAACTTGTGCTTTGAACTTGAATGAACTCAAATGAACCTAATTTCAACATAAACTTGAACTGAATTGAGAACTCAAGTTGAACTTAAGTGAATTTGAATGAAAGTTCGAACCCAAATGACTTAAGCATTGGACAATGGAAAGAGGACCCAGATTGAGCTTGAACTTAATTCATATGACAAGGACCTGGGTTGAACCAAACATAAATGAACCTGAACTTGAGTTGGACCTCAGAAGACTTTGAATAAGAACTTGGACTTGCATTGTGGATATGCACTTGAACTTGAGGCCGTACTTGGACATAATTTGAACTTAAAAGAACAAAAGGACTTGGACCTCATTTGGACATTGAATTTGAACATGGAATGAACTAAGCTCAAACGAATGTGAACAAATAAGGAACTTATTTTATGCAAGGAATAATATGTGCACACGAACTACAACTGCCTACATGTGACTATGAGCAAGAATACAATGTTTGCATAAGTACTACAATGCACTTGTATGAAAAGGAAGACTTGTGATGAGTATACAACTTCGCTTGCAGACATCGAGGGGAAACAACTGGATCACAATAATGTCATATTGTGTTCATGAATAGAACACAGAGGCTCGTTAGACAACTAACATTGCTTAGGTGTAAACAAATGCTCTTGACTCTTGCAAGTAACGACGAGCAATAACATGAACTTTCCCGCAAATACTGAAAGTCTTCATGTTGTTTGAGATACAAGTACTAACAAGGAAGAGCAGCAGATTCATTATGCGTACTACAAATATCATATGTGAAGACAAAAGACCTGTGATACACATAGCGAGCTACATGTGAGTTGTAACAGGGAAATACCTAGCGATATACTTATATATGCAATGTGAAAGATGTGTAGCAAATATAGTAGTCCACAGATAGAGGACACCTCTCAACTACATACAAGTGCACCAAGCCCTGGCAAATGAACACAACAGGCATACAGTGACTGCAAAGACATCCTAGCCAACAAGTATTCAGTAAATGCACAAGTCCCTCGCAGGTGAAGGAAGTTGATATGTAACGAGCATTATGATACCTCGCTAGCTAACATTCACAAGCAGCAGAGGGATTCAACATATGATAAATTATTGATGAAAGGTGTATTCGAAAGGTCAAAGCAAATATAATTCTCATGCAACCAATCTTAATGTGTGTGGAATTTACAAGAGTCATGCAAGAGGATGTGGAAGTTCCTTACAATCAATATCAACCACCCGTGGAATAATGCAACAGTTCGTTGCGAACAATGAAGACTGATATGTAATGGTTATGATGATTCCTTTATGTGGATGCATCATACTGTCCACAAACGAAAAGGACAAATATGCAACAAGAACCCTAGCCCCTCCTACAAGCAAAGGTGGAGAATAGGTTATATATGCAAGCTCCCACGAACTACCACAAAAGCTTGTTACGTCGTACGACTAATATTTTGTCCACAATGAAATGTAGAAGAGTTCTCATTCATACAACAATATATTCACAGGCAAAAGCAGGAGATTCGTTGGTGTACTACGATCTACCTGCGTAAATCATGCAACTAGTGCACGACAGTCTACCTGTACAATGCAGCAAACAGTTCAATCCCCAAGCTTCAACAATACGCCACCGGATCCATAATAATCATACAAGTGGACAGAAGGCGTGTTCAGGCCCTCAAATCAAATGCCGCATTCAAAAGATAATTACCCGAACAACTGATCAACACCAAATATCCAAAATGCCCCACACGTGCACTGTAGTTTGTATACACATAGGTACACGAAAAGGGTAAAAGCAATCATAAACCCGCAGGGGCCCCGGCGAGCGTGTTATTGGTACACACGTGACGTCTAGGGATGCTGCGCGGGTTAATAGATTTGAACCCGATCCTCCTATGCAAGCAGATAGGAGTGACAAGGTTCAATAAATAATTATAAAATGCCCTCAAACACCCGCAGGGGCCCCGGCGAGCGTGTTATTAGTACACACGTGACGTCTAGGGATGCTGCGCGGGTCAATAGATTTGAACCCGATCCTCCTATGCAAGCAGATAGGAGTAGACAAGGTTCAATAAATAATTATAAAATGCCCTCAAACACCCGCATGGGCCCCAACGAACGTGTTATTGGTACATACGTGACGTCTAGGGATGTTGCGCGGGTTAATGAGTGAATTCAAGTTCGAGCCCAATCCTCCTACACGGGTAGATAGGAGTCGACACGGCTCGAACCATTAAATAAACATACGGTCGCGAGATCGACCGGGATATTTATTTTATAGTTCATATTAGGCCTTCAAGGCCTATAATCAAGTGAATTCACTTACAAAGGGCACAAAGCCTACGAAATCTATAAACCCGATCCTCTATCGATAGCCCGTTAGAGTCGACAAGGTTCAACCCATAAATATAAATAACCCCATTCTACCCCGATGATGGCCGTGTTGAATGAAAATATCAACCGGAGGGGTCCACACAAATCATTTCAAAATACCCTCCCAAATTCCATCAAAATCCAAAACTCCATGAAATTCCCAAAATCATCAAAATCTCAAAAATATTTAAACCTGAAATCCAATCATCAATCACATAAAGCAAATCCATCCACCCTCCGCAACAGTTTGCCGAGGTGGATAAATTAAAATTTACTTCAGCTCACAAAGAGCCAATGCCTAGTCGAAAATATCACTAGGATCCATTCTCAAACAATCTCCTGCCAGCAAGGACGTGGTACGAGTCCTCTAACCGGCAATTTCACCGCCAAATGGCACTGCAGGATAAACGGTTATGACTCGGGGCCCTCTGAACCAGGTGGTCACCGCCAAATGGCACCATCATATTATGGTTATGGCCAGAGCCCGTATGCTCTCCAATGGCATCAAATCCTTGAGATATGAATCAATAGGATATGATCGATAGGGCACAAGCCCTCTGTTAGCTAAGGTGGATTCAAATTTGTCCCCTTAGGCAAATACCCATCCCAGGTCTACAAGGTACCCTTGGACGAAGCAACCCATGGCTGCCGACAAGGATCCTTCTGTCAGGTTGGGTCGACTACCTCCTCTGACTAAGTAGACCAGGGACCACGATGGCCCGGGACGACGGAACCATGGGATCTTGATCGGGTCTATCATCCATTCCCCCACTATCCGCTTTAAGTGCAAGATGGTGAAATTTTGAATTTTAAATATCAATTTCCAAAACCCTACATCAATGCTGCTACTATATGCCAGACTCACGTATCCTTACGTATCTGATTGACGACTAGCCTTAATCGAAAGTTCTCTCTCATTATCGGGAGGGGTAATTAACTATAGGGGCTTGCGCCTATAGGAAACCAGAACTCAGATCATAAAGTCCTCGCAAAATGAGGGCGAAATCTCTGGGTAGTGTCTTATCTACTATCTCATCTGCCTTCCAAAATTTACCCCGGAACTTAGTTCGTTAAAACTCCCCCCTCAGAAAAACAAAAAGCGGGCGGAGGCCGGAGCCGAATTTTCGGAGCCCACAGATTTCTGGCGACTCCGCTGGGGATTGGTTTCTCTTTTCATCTTTGGCTAGTCACCTCAGTGCTATAGTAGCAGCTATTCTCAACCTAGATTCAAAATTTTGAGTCTTTCAAAATGATCATTTAAAGAATCAAAATTTCTGAATATTCTAAGAATGATCATTCAAACAAATTTATTAAGATAACGTATTTAGCAGTATTTTAAATTTGTATTGTTTGAATTTGCTCGCTAATGTTATCTATTTTTGTTTTCTATTCTGTGCAAGTCTCTGCATTTTTGAAAGTGTGGGGTGATGTATCAAATTTTGATCACTAACCCTTACCTTTCATTTATGCAGATGGATCTACAGAACACACCAATGACTGTCCAGCTGGGACAAGGAGCCAGGATCCAACTGGCGAACGCTATCATTGAGACAGGGAATGCTGGAGCTACCATCCAGTTTGGTAGCATTGACTTCCCTGCTGTTGTTGAAAGGGCCACCGCCATTCCTATGAATGGCAGAAATACTGAAGGGCCTGCTAGGAGGCCACACTCTGCTGGAACTATCACTCGTCGTGTGCACCTGCCGGCACAACGACTTGCTGCTGCTGAAAATCCTCGTGGAAGGATCTCTGTGTTTGAACGGCTGTCGCAGCCAGAAATCCCGGCCACCAAAAGGGTTGTAGCCGGAGGAAGGATCTCCGTGGTGACAACGAACACCACACATCTGCCAACTGGGTTACCTGCACCCGTGAAGAACACTTCTGAGGCTTCCTCATCTGGAGGAAAACTGACCAGGAGGCAGAGAAGGAAGATGAATGCTGAGCTCCGAGCTCAACAACAACTCTCTGTCCACCCATCCAACTTGCCGGCTCAAGAGCCAGAAGCTATAATTCCTACCCGGAACGGGTTTGCGAACCTGAAGTGGGTAAAAAGAAATAGCTCCTCTGGAGAGCTAAAGAAATCATTCTGGGAGCAACGGCCTGAGGTCCCAGTTCCTCCAAGGAAGAAAGAACCTGAAACCCTATCAGCTCGGGTGTACAGAGTACTAAAGACTGTAAAAGAGAAGGGACTGAAGAAAAAGAAGTTCCAAAGGCCTTTGGTTATTGAGACCAGAAGGACCCCTCCGAGGGAAAGGCTGTCTTATGATTTGATAGCCGAAAGAAGAAGAAAACAAACCCCACGCGGTGAACATCGGGGCGTGACACCTGAACCTCGAGTTCAGGGATCCGCCGCTGAAAGGTCCCGGCGGAAAGGAAAGGAAATCTGGAGGCCAAGGCCTCGCAGAGAAGAAAAGAACGAAAGAAAGACTGATCTGGGTGTGACATCCGGTACTGCTTCCCGGAGATCCGCCCCTAGTTACAAACAACATCAAAAGTGGGTCCAGAAGAAGGCCCACGATGATGCTCCTCCCGACGGTAGACACCTTGGAGAATCCTCCAGGGGATCCCGTCGCTCACCAACTCCTCCCAAGGAAGAGTCTAACTTCGACCGTATCCCACGGGTCGAAGAGATCTTCCTGCCTAACCAAGAACCGGAGATCCAGTGGCGCCGCCGCTCGGAGATCCGAGTGCTAGAAGAAGAAGAGGAAGAAGATATAGGAGAAGAAAATATTGAAGAATACATGGAAGGAAATCTAGAAGAAAATATGGAAGAATACATAGAAGAAGACTTGGAAGAGGTAAATAACACCTTGGACATGGAAGTGGTCTACATGGTGAGACACATCAATGTCGAAGAGGAGGCCTACTACGACGATGATGAAGATGACGATCGTTGGCAACCACCGCCTAGACAAGTATATCGGCGCCGCCATGAAGCCGGGTCCACCACTGGCAGAGGTGTCCATTCCCAAGAAGAGCGAGAAGAGGCTGAGGATAATCCCTTTGCTGACGAGAACGTCACGCTCGCAGAAATACAGAGACAAATGAAACGTCAAATGAGGGCCAATGATAGGGAAATCTCTCAGTTGCATGAGAAAATGACAAAGATGATGACCCAAATGACGGCAATGATGCAGATCATGCAGAGAAATGCTGCAGTTGGTTCTATGCCCAATCCTCCCCCTGATCCTCCAAACTTCCAAGTGCCGCAAGTCTCAGGAGTACGGGACACTCCTGAAGGTGGCCACAAGGCTCAGAATACCACTCGTCAGCCTACTCCGCAGAATATCGCAAGTACCTCCGAGCCTGTGACTGCTGCACAGCTTGAAGGGATCATTACAGAGAGGATCAGGGCTATTATAGCTATTGATCAGGCAGAGAAGCTAGTGGGTAAAGGTCGCCCGTACCCGGCAGAGTATGATCAGGTGCCATACCCGAAGGGATATTCTGTGCCAAAATTCATTACTTTTGATGGCAACAAAAATCCCAGACAGCACCTGGCGCAGTTCAAAGCCACCTGCGGGAATACTGGAGGGAATGATGCTCTACTCTTCTGACAATTCGTTAGCAGTTTGACAGCAGCTGCTTTCGAATGGTACGCCGAACTACCAAATGACTCTGTAAAGACATTTGCAGAGTTAGAGAATATGTTCGTGAAGAGATTTTCCAGTGCGACCGAGAAGATAACGATCGCTGACCTTGCTCTGAATAAGAGAAAGAAGGAAGAATCAGTGACTAAATACATCACTCGCTGGCGCAATCTAAGCATGAAATGTGAGCAACAACTTGAAGAAGAACATGCCGTACAGTTGTTAATGGGAAACATTGATGATAAAATGCAACACTTCCTGTGCATGGCTACTATCACCACATTTCAGGACCTGCTGGACAGAGTGGCCAAGTTTGAGAAATTGAACTTGTCAAAATCAGAAAATTATTCTGATAAACCCAAGAAAGCTAAAGCCTCAGGTGCTAGAAGAGGTGAGGCTGACTCTATATTTTTCTCCAGAGCTGATAAGGAGAAACAAGTGATTTACAATGTAGACAAAGGCTAGCAGCCAATGCAATATCAAGAAAAGCCTAAGCAAGTCTACAACCCTAACCCCCAGCCGAAGTTGATACTCGGGGGTAATGACAAACCACGAACTTATCAAGGCGGTGGAGAACGTCCGAGGCAAACAACGGGAACTGGTGATCGAACGTTCCCCTCCCTCAAAGACAAAATGAATAAGGAATATTCATTCAAGAGGAAAAGTGTTGCCAAGTTATTTCGACAAGCATTGAAAGCGGGTTTAGAACTGCCAGAGTGCAAGAGACCCGAGGAGTCAAAACATAGTGGCGACCCAAACTACTGCCCATATCATCGGGTGATGAGTCATCCAATCGAAGATTGCTATGTCTTTAAAGATTGGCTTGAAAGAAAATATCGAAGAGGAGAGCTCACATTGTCCGATAATGTGCTGACTCACCCCAGAAAAGAGTCAACTCGGGTAGTTACGACTTCTTCCGTACCCCCGATTGAAGAAAGGAGAAAAGGGAAGAAGCCGATTCCAGAAGAACAGTGGGAGACTGTGGTCTCTAAAAAAACTGTGAAAATGTTGAAACAGCTTGAAGAAGTTCCATGTGTAAAATGGAAATCTCCCACTGAGCCGGTGATAGACCCCAAGGCTCTGCCCGTGGTGCGAGCGTCTGCTTCTAAACAGTTTCCCAACCAAGTTGGAACTTCAAAGTCTGGAAAGAAAAAGTCTTCCAAGAAGAAGACAAAATTGAAGAAGCCCAAGGAAAAGAAAACAGCAACCCAAAGGGTTATAGATAGTCTGGATGAATACTACCAGACCGCGAGGCGTCCTGTTAAGCTTGCTGACTTTATGTCAGAGCTCAAGATTGACGAAGTAGAAGAGGCTGATGAGGATCCTCTTCCCACAGAAGTCTGTCGGGTCATTTCAGCAACGCCAATAACTCTGACAAAAGAAAAATATGTCAGAGAGATGATCGTTGAAACCTGTCTAGCAACATCGTCAATGGACTACAGCTCAGAGGAGGATCTGTATTTTCCAAAGACAGATGAATCTGATCCCGATATAGCATCGCAGATAGGACATGTAAATCTGGGAGGTGATTCTGAGTCAACGAATGAATCCCTAGACGCGACGATGGCTGACTCTGAAGAAGAAATCCCATTAAATGAGTCTGAGCCAGAAGAGATCGCTCAAGTGCAGTTGAGAAGTGGCAAGATACTGCCATCTCCGCCAAAGAAGCAGGCATCCAGCAAAGATAAGGGAAAAGAAATAGTTATCAACGAAGACATTATCTCCGAGGATCCCAAGAAGAAACATACTCCAGTCAAGGAAATAGATTATAATATCTTATCACATCTGAGGAAGATCCCTGCCCAGCTCAGCATATACGACGCTCTGGTGATGTCTAAGGAGCTTCGGGAGACTTTGATTCAGGCTCTCAAAGACCCTGAAAGATATGAGGTGTACTTTGCTGAACGTAACCTAACTGAGGTCCTACAAGCTCGTAACGAGCCGTTCATCACTTTCACCGAGGACGACATGATGCTCGGGACTGCAGACCACAACCGACCTCTGTATGTTACTGCAGAGAGTGATGATTTGGTAATCAGTCGAATTCTGATTGACCCTGGGTCCTCCATCAACCTTATGAGCTTAAAAGCACTAAGGTCTTTGTGCCTCAACGTGGAACACCTTGGGTCAGATAAGCTTATGGTACATGGTTTTAATGAGAAGGGGCAGAAAACCCTTGGATCGTTTATGCTCCCTCTTGTCTTTGAAGAATTCCATACAGAAGCTAAATTTCATGTAATTGATGCGGACACTTCATTCAAGGCGCTCCTGGGCCGTCCCTGGCTGCATGAATATGGCGTTGTCCCGTCAACATTACACCAGTGCATGAAGTATCTCAGGGATGGAGAGGAGTTCAGGATTTCTGGTGATATCCAACCCTTTACAGTCCATGAAGCAACAGTCTATGAAGATGCGCAGTACTTCATGCCAAAGAAGCAAAAGTTGTCAAACTCTCTGAAGGCTCAAGCATCAAATCCAGAGAGTGCAAAGCGACCTGAACAAAAAAGTGAGAAAAAGCAGGTGGGGAGAAAGAAGGCAACGCCGACTCTTCCCAAAGAAGCTACCACTTCCACTTCTAAAGAAAGGAAACGTGTACCTCACCTTGGGAGCGACACAGATGAAGAGGATGTCACCTCTACAAAATCCCAGAAGGTATGCCATTCGATGGACGAATGGAGTAGGGAGGTCGCATATTCAAATGATGATTACGACTATGATTCTATATATATGAACACTGTGCAAGATGTAGTCTCTAGAAGGATAGATAACCTGTCAATCTCAGACAGCGTGCTCGTAGTCACTCGTGTTCCCCTACAGTATTTTAAAGAAATAATTCAACGAGATGTGCATAAAGCTGAAGAACTTATGACCCTTTATCTGCCTCCAATCAGAAAGGGGATCGAGTCAGGGAATATATTCTACTCTATAGGAAAGGATGAAGAAGTGAATCGTGATTGGGACCATGTCTTCATCGATTCTGAAGAATTACTACCTACGAGGCTACCTAGGTTTAATACCAAAGGTATTCAAAGAATGTTGCGAAAGTGGATCAATGTTCCCACCCCCAAGCGACAACTTCGTATGTGCCTAAGTCTTTGGTATGGAAGGAATCCACGTCCAATGCGGCGTAAGGAGATGAATGCATATAAAGGTATTGAATTCGTCAGGCGAAAATGCATCCGGAAGGAGACTTGCCGAGCCATCACTTACAGGGAAGTTGAATCCAATGATGTTCCTGATGAAGAAGCCTACGAAGCTGAGGATTACGATGATCAGCCTCTAGAGGCCAAGCCTGCACCAGAAGAGCTTGAAGATGGTGGACAGGCAACCACTATGGACGAACTAAAAGAAGTCAACTTGGGAACCAAGGATGACCCTCGCCCAACCTTCATTAGTTCCCTTCTGCCAGAAGACCAAGTGGAAGAGATAAAAGAACTCCTCTGTGAATTCAGGGATTGCTTTTCCTGGACATATGCTGAGATGCCCGGCTTATCCCCTCACGTAGCAGTTCACAGGTTGGCAATCAAACCAGATGCAGCACCAGTCAAACAAGCTCCAAGGAGAATGAGATTGGAGATTGAAGAACAGGTGATTGCAGAAACAAAGAAACTCATAGAGGCGGGCTTCATCCGAGAAGAAAAATACGCCGACTGGATTGCCAATATTATCCCTGTCAAGAAGAAGAATGGACAGATTCGTATATGTATTGATTTCAGGGACCTCAACAAAGCGTGTCCAAAAGACGATTTTTCGCTGCCTGTATCCGAACTCCTTGTAGACAACACGTCAAACTATGACATGTTCTCGTTTATGGATGGATCGTCAGGATACAACCAGATCAAGATGGCGCCCGAAGATGAAAAGCATACGTCATTCAGAACGCCCATCGGTATTTTCTGCTACACGGTCATGCCCTTCGGCTTGAAGAACGCTGGTGCCACCTACCAACGGGTGATGACCCATATTTTTGATGAATTAATACATCAGAAGGTCGAATGCTATGTAGATGACCTTGCTGTCAAAAGCATAGACCGAAAGGATCACTTAAACGACCTGAGGATCGTATTTGAAAGAATCAGGAAGTTTGACCTAAAGATGAATCCCCTTAAGTGTGCTTTCGGGGTCTCCTCCGGTAAATTTCTTAGCTATGTCATTCGTCATCGAGGCATAGAAGTCGATCCCAACAAAATTAAGGCGATCATTGAGATGCCACCGCCAAGAAGCCTCCGTCAACTCCGTTCCTTGCAAGGGCAACTGGCTTTCATTCGACGATTCATATCGAATATGTCGGGTAGGTGCCAGCCATTTTCGAAATTAATGAAGAAGGACGTTCGCTTCAAGTGGGATGAAGAATGTCAGGAAGCATTTGACAGTATCAAGAGATACTTGTTAAATCCACCCATTCTCGCAGCGCCAATTCCGGGGAAGCCTCTTATACTGTATACGGCAGCACTAGAAGAGTCCCTCGGAGCATTATTGGCCCAACACAATGAGGAAGGAAAAGAAAATGCACTCTACTATATCAGTCGGAGATTAATCGGAGCAGAAGTACGATATTCTCCAATTGAGAAACATTGTCTGGCGTTGATCTTCGCAGTCCAGAAGCTCCGCCACTATATGCTCTCCCACAAAATCACCTTGATATCAAGGATCGATCCGCTGAAGTTCTTGATGACAAGACCAGCGTTGACAGGTCATTTGGCAAGGTGGGCAGTGCTATTACTACAATTTGATATAGTGTACATGCCACAGAAAGCAGTAAAGGGACAAGCTTTGGCAGATTTCCTCGCCGCACATCCAATCCCAGCTGACTCTCCGCTCAATGATGATTTGCCAGATGAGCAAATCATGCAAGTTGATGAAGAAGAAAAGTTACCATTTTGGGAGATGTACTTTGATGGGGCATCGTCTATCAAGTCCCCCAAACCTCCAAATCTTGCAAAGGCCCAAGCTGGCATCGGTCTCATCTTTATAGAACCCGAGGGAGGTATCATGAGATTCTCGTTCAGTCTAACTGAACCTCGGACCAATAATGAAGCTGAATACGAAGCTCTAATAGCAGGACTGGAGATTGCAATTGATGTCCAAATCACAGATCTTCAAATTTTTGGCGATTCTCAACTTGTGATAAATCAAGTTCTGGGCATTTACAAGATTTGCAAACTTGAATTGGCCCACTACCACCGATGAGCTCTCGAGCTTCTAAAATAAATACCGAATGTCAAGATAACTCAAGTTCCTCGAGGACAGAATGCAAAAGCAGATTGTCTAGCCAAACTGGCCAAGGAGCTGGCAAATGAAGACAAAAAGCCACCTATATTCATTGCGGTTGAAAACCGCCGAGTTTTAGAGCCAGCAACCCTACAATTCCCGCAGGCAGAGGGAATACCAGGTTCAAGCCAACAGGATGCAACCCCGGTTGATCCTCAACCTCCCCGACAAATTATTATTAAAAATCAACCAGGGGAACGTCCAGCAGTAAAAAGACGAAGAACTAGTAGATTCTCAGAGTCGTGGTTGGATTGCCTAGATGTTGAAGTCGAAGACGATTGGAGGCAACCATTCGTCGACTACTTCAAAGAAAGCAAACTCCCAACAGATAAATCTCTGGCTGCACAAATTAGAAAAAGAGCATTGCGATACGCGTTTGTCAATAATACGCTATATCGGCGGGCTTTTGATCAAATGTGGCTACGATGCCTAGGGACCAAGGAAGCTGATAAAGTGGTAGCAGAAGTTCATGAAGGACTCTGCGGAGCACACCAGTCAGGTCCCAAGATGGCTGTCAAAATTAAAAGAATGGGTTATTACTGGCCTACGATGGTGAGAGATTGTATCAACCACGCTAAGAAGTGCCATGAATGTCAGATTCACGGTGATGTCATTCACCAACCACCAAATCCACTGCATCCAACAATTGCATCCTGGCCATTTGAATGTTGGGGCACAGACATAATTGGGCCAATAGATCCACCGTCTTCGGCCTGACATCGCTTCATTCTTGCAGCAACAGACTACTCTTCGAAATGGGCGGAAGCGGCACCATTCATGGAAGTCACGTCCGAGCACGTGATCAATTTCTTTACCCACAATGTCGTCTACAGATTCGGTGTACCACGCCGAGTGATCTCAGACAATGGCACGGCGTTCAAAAGCACGAAAATCTACAAGTTTATAGATCATCACAAGATTGACTGGCGGTACTCGTCTATATATAACCCAAGAGCCAATGGTCTGGCTGAGGCCTTCAATAAGACACTGGTGAAATTGTTGAAGAAGATCCTCACCAAGAATAAAAGAGAATGGCATACAAAGATGGTAGAAGCGTTATGGGCATATCGTACAACCTATAAAATACCAACCAAAGCCACTCCCTACTCACTAGTGTTCGGGGCTGAAGCTGTCTTGCCACTAGAAGTTGAACTACCATCTCTTCGGGTCGCTATCCAGAATGATCTATCTCAAGAGCAGAATGCTCGCCTAAGAATAGAGGAGCTCGATGCACTTGATGAAGTTAGACTGCAAGCCCAACAAAATCTAGAAATCTACCGAGGAAGAATGGCAAAGTCATTTGATCGGATGGTGCGCCCTCGATCCTTTCAAGAAGGGGAATTGGTCCTGATGCTGAGAAGGCCAATCATCCCTCACCGAAAAATTGGTGGTAAATTCATATCCAATTGGGAGGGCCCCTTTGTTATTGAAAAGGTGTACCAAGGAGGAGCCTACCAGCTTGTCGATCTGCACGGTCAGAGGCCTATGCCGCCGATCAACGGTCGACATCTAAAGAAGTACCATGCATAAGATTGCCCGAAGAAATGTTATGCTTAACGTACTGTGTATTTCATGCATGTTTATTAACGTATACACTTTACATTTTATATTTTTGAAATTCTCTTGTGTCGCAAGAATGCATTTCAAAATCACCCTGCAGGACAGGGGGCATTTTAAATATTTATTCGGGTCGACATCGTGCTACGCATCGAGATCCCCAAATAAATATTTAAAATCACAAAATTTCAAATTTACTCCATCATGAAATGTCCCTGCGAGACAGGGGGCATTTTAAATATTTATTCGGGTCGACATCGCGCTGCATGCCGAGATCCCCGAATAAATATTTAAAATCACCAACGCAAATATTCCTTTATACTGAAGAATACAACGAATTCTTTTCAAAGTATATGCAGGTGAGCTTCAAAAGATTGAGACACCATCTTCTCCAACAAACCAAGATTTCAAAAGTCAGAAAGAAACTTTTGCAACTACACACTCTAACAAATTAAGCCAGAACAACCTGAAGCCTTTCAGCAGCCTGAAGCTTAAGGTTCGAGTGGGTGTAAGAGGTCGGATCCAACACGCCCAAATATGGCCGGATCGCTGGCAGCTCCGTCTACTCAACAAGCCATACGAAAGGCCGTAGTAGCGGAACCCCCACTTCGTCAACCCGTCAGTAGGGACTGTAGGAAGTACGAAGGCGAATTTGACTCGACAAGTTCAAGTGAGCGTAGTCTACCAAATTCTCCTAATTGACCGGAGAATCAAGTTTCTAATGGGAAGGAGAAATCTCGAGCAACTACCAAATTCGCGTAGGCTCTAAATCTTCAACCACAAAGGAAGACTCAAAATCTATCAACTTCAGCAAAATCAGCATTGGGAAGCACATTTCCCCTAGCTCAAGTCTGAAGCCTGAATGGGTGTAAGAGGTCGGATCCAACACGCCCAAATATGGCCGGATCGCTGGCAGCTCCATCTACTCAATACGCCATAAGAAAGGCCGTAGTAGAGGAACCCCCATCTCAGCAACCAGAGGACGAAGAGCTGTCAAATCCCAGCTCGCCTAATCTGATGAACTTAAGTGACTCAGATTAAAATCTCCTCAAGTGGTTAAGGATCAAGATAGGATCGAAGGAATTCTTCTTCAACAAGTCCAGCAAAGCACAAAGCAAAGGACCGAAGAAATTATCCCAAAGTTCATGAAAAGCTTAAAGCTGAACTAAAAGGATTCCGTCATCAACAAGTCCATTATGCACAAAGCTCCGGACCGATGACTTTTTGCCAACGACCTAATACGATCCTAAAAGGGTTTAGGTCACCGGCATCTACTCCTTTATCAAGCCCGCCAAAGCTAGAAGCAAAGGGCCGAAGGTACAAATCACCTGACAAGACAGTAGAGACAAATCAGGCAATTCTCCATCAATGTCCGCAGCACAAAGCTCAGGGAAACTAAAGCTACAAAAAGAAGTATCCCGAATGACATCTACAAATGTCCCTAGAGACTGGGGGCATTTTAAATATTTATTTGGGTCGACATCGCGCTGCGTGCCGAGATCCCCAAATAAATATTTAAAATCATCTACAATATGGAGTACAATCACAGGAATCACAGGAGCAGTAAAAAGAGAGCTCGTCAACAGTAGAATTCACAAAAAATGCTTCATTTTATTAATTCAGAATCCATATACAAATTCTCAGTTCCCTTTTACAAGTTTACATCAACAAAAAAAAGGAGAAAAGTACAATGTCCTTCGCAGAGGACTACAAATTTGTCTCCTAAACTATGCCTGAAGAGGAAGTCAACAGCTCTGCTCAGCTCCTTCCAAAGACCAGGTACTCTGCACTTCTGGAACCTGCACAAGGCAACAAGGGTCAGTAAGCAGCCAAAGAAAGAAAAGAAACAGAACAAACAAACTAAAAATGTACCAGAACCAAATCTCCAGTGGTAGCTGATTGACTGGATCCTATCTCTGTAGTGACCTGCACAGGAAACAAAGAATTGTCAGTACAGTTATAAAATCACAACTGAAAATTAAGAAAGCAGTAGTGTCAAAAGAAGAACAAAGAGTGGCATTACTATATACTATCATCAACCTACAAAGTGCTACTTTAGGGAGTTGGGTATAAAATGCTCTATCAGTATCTTTTTGATCTCTACCTAACTAAAGCCAGCATGTCAATCCTCTTACTGATTACAAGTGCATCTAAATATCTATGAAGACACCGAGACAGACTCTTGAAGATCTACATGATGATAATCTTGGTGTGACATCCAAGCAAATTTTTGGAGATCCACTAAAGGGAGACCTTAGTGTGACATCTAGAGCAAATATCTAGAGATCCACAGGGTCAGTCAGCTCACAACAAACGTGATTCGCTCTAGACGAGAACCACATTTGTTGGGGGGCATTTGTTGACCCTTGTGTAATACCCAAGAGAAACAAAGACAAGAAATACCTTGTATCAGATGAATCTGCCGCAAATCCCGCGTACTGGCTACTACTCATCCGGCGCCGAATCGATCTCTACCCGTTGGATCCACGAATCCTCCCGGTATCTCACTGAAGCGGCGCCGAAGCGATCAAATCCCGTAAATCATTCGCAGAAGTCTCGAAATCCCGCCTCTGCCTTCGGTTATAAAACGCAAGCCGAGCTCCCTACTTCGACACAACCGACTCCCTCTCGCTTCCAGCTTCCCACACGTAGAGCTCCGACGCCTTTCCATCTCCTCCACTACCGAACTCCACCTCTCTTCTTCCGACTGCAGCCGCAAGTTGCGCTAGAGTCGCACGTACCTGAAGCTTCCAACGCCTCTGTCCGTCATCTTCCTCCTCAGAGTTTGAGCTACCTCCATCTCTCCACTCTTTCCCTGTTCGTAAGCCGCTCCTTCAGTCAGAGAGAGAGAGAGAGAGAGAGAGAGAGAGAGAGAGAGGGAGAGAACTCCCACCTACCCGAAGCCAAAGCCGACGCCCCCATCCCCCTCACCGTCGCTCGACTTCGCTCCTCCAGCGACTTTCCCTTGCTGTCGAACGGAGGATACAACATTTTGATCGGAACAACTATGGGAGCTCGTGCTGTGAAGGTAACTTTCTTCCCCTCGCGTGCTTCTTCGGCCAAATCCCGTAAATCCGCCGAGCTGGGGGATTAGCAAAAGAGAAAATGGAGGATTTATTCCGCCATGAGATTTACGGGTCGCTCAAATCCCGTTTGGCAAGATTTAGCATTAATCCTGCTCTAATCCTGTATTAATCCTGCCCAAATCTTCTTTTAATTTTTTTAATTAACTTAGTTATAATTGATTTAATTAATTATATTTAATTATGATTAGTCAAAGTCAGTTATAATTAGTTAATTTTCTTTTTAATTTATAATTAATTTTAAAACGAATATAATTAATTATATGTCAAATATAATTAATTATGATCTATTTTTAATTAATCATAAATTAAGTCTAGCTAATTTATAATTAATTTTAAATTAAATTATAATTAATTATATATTAGATATAATTAATTATAATTGAATTATAATTAATTATAAATTAGATCTAATTAATTTAGAATTAATTTTAAAGTAGATATAATTAATTGTATATTCAATATAATTAATTATGATTATTTTCTAATTAATTATAAATCAAATATAAATAATTTTAAATTAAACGTAATTAGTTATGTATTAATAACTAGTTATAGTTAATTTGAGATTAATTATAAAACGCAAATCCATCCTCTCTCACCTCGATCCACGAGCCAACACCACTACCTCGCCGGTCGTCAGGTTTAAATTTCTGAACTCAAAACTCCGAGAGCCCGCCTCGAGGCTCGCAGCACGATAAAATGACCACCTATACACGCTTTTCTTAGCGTGGTGGGAGGAAGTGCGTCGCGAGGCTTGCAACGAATCGGGTAATCACTTCGAGAACCTATTTCGTTGTCTGCGGCGGACCGGAAAACCGCCTATACACGCTTTCATAAGCGTGGTGGGATGGGACACCGGTGCGGCGCCTACAACGAGGCGGGTAATCACCTCAAAATCCTATCCTCGGCGTTCGTGTCGAGCCGGCAAACCGCCTATACACGCTTTCTTAAGCGTGGTGGGAAGGGAACCCGGTGCGACACCTACGGCGAGGCGGGTAGGCCCTATACACGCTTTTCTTAGCGTGGTGGGGACAATTTTAAGTACCCGTATGCGGCTCTGTACCTGCGGGGAAACAAATGCTTTGCTTTTTCAGGTACGTCGAAGACCCATACACGCTTTCTTAAGCGTGGTGGGGGATTGAAGACTTTACACGGCCGCGGTGTCCTCGAAAGAGGGCACCTACCATACACGCTTTCTTAAGCGTGGTGGGAAAGGCCCAGTTTTCCGTTATTTCCCCTAAACGGGAGAGATGCCGGAATGCTGCTGAAATTTCGGGTGATCATATGACTGTGCTTGGACCTATTTGAGCCCAAAGGAAGAGGACCAGAACTTGTGCTTTGAACTTGAATGAACTCAAATGAACCTAATTTCAACATAAACTTGAACTGAATTGAGAACTCAAGTTGAACTTAAGTGAATTTGAATGAAAGTTCGAACCCAAATGACTTAAGCATTGGACAATGGAAAGAGTACCCAGATTGAGCTTGAACTTAATTCATATGACAAGGACCTGGGTTGAACCAAACATAAATGAACCTGAACTTGAGTTGGACCTCAGAAGACTTTGAATAAGAACTTGGACTTGCATTGTGGATATGCACTTGAACTTGAGGTCGTACTTGGACATAATTTGAACTTAAAAGAACAAAAGGACTTGGACCTCATTTGGACATTGAATTTGAACATGGAATGAACTAAGCTCAAACGAATGTGAACAAATAAGGAACTTATTTTATGCAAGGAATAATATGTGCACACGAACTACAACTGCCTACATGTGACTATGAGCAAGAATACAATGTTTGCATAAGTACTACAATGCACTTGTATGAAAAGGAAGACTTGTGATGAGTATACAACTTCGCTTGCAGACATCGAGGGGAAACAACTGGATCACAATAATGTCATATTGTGTTCATGAATAGAACACAGAGGCTCGTTAGACAACTAACATTGCTTAGGTGTAAACAAATGCTCTTGACTCTTGCAAGTAACGACGAGCAATAACATGAACTTTCTCGTAAATACTGAAAGTCTTCATGTTGTTTGAGATACAAGTACTAACAAGGAATAGCAGCAGATTCATTATGCGTACTACAAATATCATATGTGAAGATAAAAGACCTGTGATACACATAGCGAGTTACATGTGAGTTGTAACAGGGAAATACCTAGCGATATACTTACATATGCAATGTGAAAGATGTGTAGCAAATATAGTAGTCCACAGATAGAGGACACCTCTCAACTACATACAAGTGCACCAAGCCCTGGCAAATGAACACAACAGGCATACAGTGACTGCAAAGACATCCTAGCCAACAAGTATTCAGTAAATGCACAAGTCCCTCGCAGGTGAAGGAAGTTGATATGTAACGAGCATTATGATACCTCGCTAGCTAACATTCACAAGCAGCAGAGGGATTCAACATATGATAAATTGTTGATGAAAGGTGTATTCGAAAGGTTAAAGCAAATATAATTCTCATGCAACCAATCTTAATGTGTGTGGAATTTACAAGAGTCATGCAAGAGGATGTGGAAGTTCCTTACAATCAATATCAACCACCCGTGGAATAATGCAACAGTTCGTTGCGAACAATGAAGACTGATATGCAATGGTTATGATGATTCCTTTATGTGGATGCATCATACTGTCCACAAACAAAAAGGACAAATATGCAACAAGAACCCTAGCCCCTCCTACAAGCAAAGGTGGAGAATAGGTTACATATGCAAGCTCCCACGAACTACCACAAAAGCTTGTTACGTCGTACGACTAATATTTTGTCCACAATGAAATGTACAAGAGTTCTCATTCATACAACAATATATTCACAGGCAAAAGCAGGAGATTCGTTGGTGTACTACGATCTACCTGCGTAAATCATGCAACTAGTGCACGACAGTCTACCTGTACAATGCAGCAAACAGTTCAATCCCCAAGCTTCAACAATACGCCACCGGATCCACAATAATCATACAAGTGGACAGAAGGCGTGTTCAGGCCCTCAAATCAAATGCCGCATTCAAAAGATAATTACCCGAACAACTGATCAACACCAAATATCCAAAATGCCCCGCACGTGCACTGTAGTTTGTATACACATAGGTACACGAAAAGGGTAAAAGCAATCATAAACCCGCAGGGGCCCCGGCGAGCGTGTTATTGGTACACACGTGACGTCTAGGGATGCTGCGCGGGTCAATAGATTTGAACCCGATCCTCCTATGCAAGCAGATAGGAGTAGACAAGGTTCAATAAATAATTATAAAATGCTCTCAAACACCCGCAGGGGCCCCGGCGAGCGTGTTATTGGTACACACGTGACGTCTAGGGATGCTGCGCGGGTCAATAGATTTGAACCCGATCCTCCTATGCAAGCAGATAGGAGTAGACAAGGTTCAATAAATAATTATAAAATGCCCTCAAACACCCGCATGGGCCCCAACGAACGTGTTATTGGTACACACGTGACGTCTAGGGATGCTGCGCGGGTTTATGAGTGAATTCAAGTTCGAGCCCAATCCTCCTACACGGGTAGATAGGAGTCGACACGGCTCGAACCATTAAATAAACATACGGTCGCGAGATCGACCGGGATATTTATTTTATAGTTCATATTAGACCTTCAAGGCCTATAATCAAGTGAATTCACTTACAAAGGGCACAAAGCCTACGAAATCTATAAACCCGATCCTCTATCGATAGCCCTTTAGAGTCGACAAGGTTCAACCCATAAATATAAATAACCCCATTCTACCCCGATGATGGCCGTGTTGAATGAAAATATCAACCGGAGGGGTCCACACAAATCATTTCAAAATACCCTCCCAAATTCCATCAAAATCCAAAACTCCATGAAATTCCCAAAATCATCAAAATCTCAAAAATATTTAAACCTGAAATCCAATCATCAATCACATAAAGCAAATCCATCCACCCTCCGCAACAGTTTGCCGAGGTGGATAAATTAAAATTTACTTCAGCTCACAAGAGCCAATGCCTAGTCGAAAATATCACTAGGATCCATTCTCAAACAATCTCCTGCCAGCAAGGACGTGGTACGAGTCCTCTAACCGGCAGTTTCGCTGCCAAATGGCACTGCAGGATAAACGGTTATGACTCGGGGCCCTCTGAACCAGGTGGTCGCCGCCAAATGGCACCATCATATTATGGTTATGGCCAGAGCCCGTATGCTCCCCAATGGCATCAAATCCTTGAGATATGAAGCAATAGGATATGATCGATAGGGCACAAGCCCTCTGTTAGCTAAGGTGGATTCAAATTTGTCCCCTTAGGCAAATACCCATCCCAGGTCTACAAGGTACCCTTGGACGAAGCAACCCATGGCTGCCGACAAGGATCCTTCTGTCAGGTTTGGTCGACTACCTCCTCTGACTAAGTAGACCAGGGACCACGATGGCCCGGGACGACGGAACCATGGGATCTTGATCGGGTCTATCATCCATTCCCCCACTATCCGCTTTAAGTGCAAGATGGTGAAATTTTGAATTTTAAATATCAATTTCCAAAACCCTACATCAATGCTGCTACTATATGCCAGACTCACGTATCCTTACGTATCTGATTGACGACTAGCCTTAATCGAAAGTTCTCTCTCATTATCGGGAGGGGTAATTAACTATAGGGGCTTGCGCCTATAGGAAACCAGAACTCAGATCATAAAGTCCTCGCAAAATGAGGGCGAAATCTCTGGGTATTTTCTTATCTACTATCTCATCTGCCTTCCAAAATTTACCCCGGAACTTAGTTCGTTAAAACTCCCCCCTCAAAAAAACAAAAAGCGGGCGGAGGCCGGAGCCGAATTTTCGGAGCCCACAGTTCAATATCTTAAAGGGTGCATAGAAGGGACATGAAGTATTTTTATTGTGAAAGTGCTTGAGTTATTCACAATGTTTTGGCCATGTGTGGAGAAGCTTAATGGCATCCCCAATAAAGAAAGGTTCGATGAAGCAAGCCGCAGAATGCATACTTGTATAGCACGATCTGGTGACAGTCCGCTGGAGCATAAGACGAATGAGAATGAGATATTTAGGTGTTACGTGCATGAGTGATCCGAAGACGAGGACGATTGCCTTTAGAATATACATGGTGAGTTAATAAGGGTAAAACTATACAGGACAAGATATTTCTTAAACACCGCTGAATGGAAATCCCTTGGAATTAGGTTCCAGGATGAGAATGGTCACCTTGTCAGCCCTTATTTCTTACAGATACGATACCATGAGATGAAATGCCACAGAGATGGGGGGTCATTCTCCATGCGATATTGCCTGCAGTCACCTTAATATTGAGCATGTTATTTTATATTGTAAATGATATTCGAATTTTGATAAGTACATTGTAGATTTTTATAAAGATCAAATGAAGGAGCCATTAGTTGATGGTCAGCTCAGACAGTTCTTCGATGTTGAGGATTGGAAAGACCTACAATATGAGTTTGAATTTCATATGAAATGTTGTCCAACACAAACACAACTCCAATCACGTCTGCATATGCTGCTTAGGAATTAAAAAATGTGGGTCTTCTTCTATATTAAATTTGAATCGTGTCTATGTATTTTATGTTGTTATGATTTTGTATGTTCAATTTGGTTAAGTTTGTTATTATCCTAATATCCATGTTATAAATGTTTATTAACATATTGGAATTTCAATCTTCTTGTTAACTTGAAACTTTGTATTTTTAAAATATAACTTGCTAATGATATAGTAAAGCGATGATTAATTTTTTAATCAAAATAAAATAAAATCATAAAGGTAACGTAATGTAAGAAACAAATAGAAATTTCAAGTAGTCTGTTTTAATGATTGTAGCATAATGAGATACATAAATTCAACAATATAAAACAGACTAAATCAACTAAAAGATGCATGATACAAATCACTAATGCCTCATCTTATGCCGATGTGGAATCGCATCAGTGCCTGGAGTAAAATGCGGTGGTGCTCGTAGTGGCCTGGTACGTAGATGGCACTGCTCCTGATCACTAACATCAGCCTAAGTAACTGGGGGCTCTCCCAAGGAAGAAGGCACGAACTGAGGTGTGTAGGCGATCTCAAACTCTGCTGTAAAGTGGCTCTGAGAGGAACCAACATCAGGATAAGAGGAAGGCCCAGTAGGGTCTGGATCTGCAGTCGGAATAGGTGGACTGAACATTGTATGCTGGGTATCTGTATCATCGAAATAAAGAGCATCATCAATGTATATCTGCTGTCGCAATCTTTTGCACATCTCTCAAATAATGTTCACATCCATCTGCATTGGTGTCTCCTCAGTCCCCCCAAAGTAAGGTTACAATCTCCTCTCCATGCTCACAAAGGAATCTCGATGCAAATATAAGTAATTCAGCGGTGTACCATATAATTAAATGTAAAGCTTCTTGTAAAACTCAAACTTAACATGTGACGTTCAGCAGGTGCTCTTGGATAGTATGTACTCGGAGGATCCACTGGGGCCTTAAGCATATATAGTGTTGCCCAGGAATGAAACCATGCCAGGTACTGCTTAACTCTATAATCATAGTCCAACCCAGGAATCTCGCCTGTAACAATGTATACTCTCCTACTCTCCCACAATGCAATACTTGCTTGGTGATACAAAGTTCAATCTGTATCTACCTTTCCCCGTCCATCTACTCTAACAAAACTAGGATCCATAGGCATAATATCGATGGACGGGGAATATCCAAACTGTCAAGTACTCTATAAAAAAAAGCCACTCTACCCTCTTCCAACTGATTAAAGGAATCCTGGAGAGCCAAATTTCATGACCTAAAGTGCATATCTGTGGAACTTGTGCTAGAATCTCTTCGGTGTAAGGATTCTATATTACTTACATCATTTTATATATTAGAATTTCATCTTCATAATATCCAACTATTAAAAAAGTAAATGTACAAGTACAAATATACTTAACACACTTGACTATCAAGCAAGCCATCGAGCTCGTCCATGTATGTCATAATATTACCCACAGGTACCTCCCGAAGTCGCTCCTCATTCCACATATTTAACACGTATTAATATTTGAATAATAACCAAAAAAATTTGTAACATTAAATATAACAAATTACCTTATTCCAATGCTCAAACCTTCTAGTTGAACAGGAAACGGGACATGAAGCTGTGGTCTCCCAACATGCAGATGCTCCCAAGACCATATCTGTAACAAGTGGATGCACCCTGCAATATTTGCCCATTTTGGTCTAGTTGCTTCTGACAGCTCCCTGTACAAATATGCCAGAACTGCACCCCCTAGTGAGTATGTCTTGAAAATCGCTATGTCCTCCATCAGGGGCAAGTACTGTAAATGAATTTCAGAACTTGAAGTATCTGGGATCAGGTGACATCCAAGCAGAAATAATATGTAAGCTCGCACATGCCTCCATAAATCCATCTCAGAAAGATCAATATATGAGTCCTTCCAGAAAGTCCACCTCGACCATCTTAATGGTACACATGTCCGAACATACGCCTGGCCCATCCTGAACTTCGTTGTAATCCATGGGTTGAATGGGTCTTGGCACAAATCATCAGGGTATGGATGCTGGCCAAGTAAATCGTCATAGTAATCTGGCCAACTAAACCATCTTCTGCATGGACCAATGACTAGGTGCCCAACAAAAGCAGGTCCATCAATCTATATACCCAATATCATCGAGATGTCCTGTAGCGTGATACTCATTTCACCCACAGGAAGGTGAAATGAGTTTGTCTGTGGTGACCACCTCTCAACCAGAGCTGTAAGTAACTGGTGGTCCATCCTCCTATACCTCATCTAGCTGACACTATCCAAACCCACAAAAGCAAGAGCCTCCATGAACCGAGGACAGTTAATGGGCCACTTATGCACCATCAGCAAGTGTGAAGCATCATTTAATATAGTACTCTATGAAGAATAATATTGTATTACAAATAGAGATAATTTTTGTGGAAGCGAATTAAAATTAATATAAATTTACTTGCTCAGGGTGAGCTGCTCGATGGCTACCAGCAAGTGAAGATATGCTATGTTGGGTGGTATGTACAGGTGGATGTGTGGGTGCCTCCACACTCGAAGGGCGCCTGCGGCGCCCGCGTCCTCTATCTTCTGTGGTCACCATGAAACTTGATAAGAAGATAAATGTAAGTTATCAAAATATAATGTAAGTATACTAAAAAAAATAATGCAAGTATACTAAAAAAAACTATGCAAGTATACTAAAAAATAATACAATTAAAAGTAATTATTGCAAGAATTTGTAAGAAAATATAACCATCTATAGCAAAGCATAATAAAAAAACTTCCTCTATTGAAAATTATAATTTTGACGAAATTAACTTTAAGCTCACCTAGTAGGACAAGTTGCTCTGTTATGTCCTACTAAGCCACATGCACCACATTGTATGTTACTGATACCTCTTCTCTCGTCCATTGTGTTCCAAAAATGGTTTATTTTGGGTCTCCTAGTACGTCTTCTAAAATTTGGGGGAAGCAATAGGTGTACGCCTCTTGCTGGATCATGCTATGACAAAGTAGATCGATCTGGAATATTATGAAACTGAGCAGCATAAGTCATCTTGTAATTCTCTAAACTGTAGTATTTTGAGACATAACTGTAGTGACTTTGCCTTAGCATGGAAATGCAACTGACTACGTGTGCACAAGGAATGTGATATGTAATGCTTCTGCCACCGCTACAAATACAGGTTTTATCATCTACTAAATCAACCCTGAATGATCGAGATGACAAGTCGATCACTTGGAATTCACACATATTGATTCGAATGGGTTGTGGTAACCTACGTGCTTCCTGCTCGATCTTTCGTAGTGTTGCTTGTACTCTTGGTGCAAAAGGAGAACTAGCATCAAATTCAGAAACCTCCAACATCTCTGATCTTCGTAAGTGCATTGCAACAACATTACAGTAAATTACAGTAACCAATGCTTGAATGGGCAATCCTCTAGCTCTTTTAAGAACTCCATTAAATGATTCTGATGCATTGGTTGTCATAACTCCATAACAAAATTCAGTATCATATGTTAGAGCCCACGTCGTAACATCACGCTCCACCAACCACTGGTGTATTTTAGCCTTCACCTTTATCATATCTATCATGCACCTATCAAATACCATTGGGTCATCAGTGTTCCCTGCCATGTACATCTTATGGCATAGAAATTCGACGCCACTAACACCCATTCGGCGCACTGCTTTCTTAAAGTTCTCACATAGGTGGCGTAGATAGTGTCAATGTACAGCATTTGAAAAAATTTTACGGCATCTGCGGACCAAACCAGCATGCCTATCGGATATAATGCATAAATTACTTCGGGTGCGAACAACTGGTAGCATAATATGGAGTTGGCTCAGTAACCACACCCATGAATCAACACATTCTGATTCAACGATTGCGAAGGCGAGGGGATACAATCCATTGTTGGCATCAATTCCCACAGCGATTAGTTAAGTACCTCAATATTTACCTAACAAGAATGTGTCGTTAAGGCAAAGAATAGGATAACAGTATGTCCAACTATTTATCGAAGGGCCAAATGAGAAAAATAATCTCTCAAATCTGTGATTCTCAGATGTTTGTATGTTGTAGACGGTTTCAGGCATCGATAAGACAATAGTGTCCATGAACAAATTTATGGTTCGGTAAGACTCCTCCTAGCTACCAAACATAGGTTTCACAGCTTTTCGTCTGGCATCCCAAGCTTTCATATATGAAACTTTTATGTTAAACTTTGCTTCAATTTGGCTTATAATCTCTCACGGCTTGAGATCCATATGCCTTCTAATACTGGGTAAAATAAAATAGCTAATAAATTGAGAGTTGCATTGTCTATGTCCTATTATTAGAATCGGAGTTGCGCATGTATGTTGGTTCTTCATTGAAGATACTTCTCATATGCCTCCCAGTCGTTTGCTTACCCCGGCATGCAAACGCCATATACATGTCATCCCTAATCTGCCACTCTGAGCACAAATAACTATAAATTTTTGTTTGTTCGAAGCTACAACTACATACTCTACATTATTTACAATCGACCAACCCTATAATGCGAATTGAAGATCCTCTTTCTTGTTAAAACACATACCCTCCATCAACTCTATTGGAATTGAAAATTCTTCCTCAACTTGGCTACAAGTATATTCCCTATCATTTGCAACATCCTCATTCCACTCACGAGTTGTTGAGTATGCCTTCACAAACTCATTGTTTACAGTTGCGCCTTCCGTAGTGCCGACATTCATGTAACAATAACGTTGGACCATGTTATGAATCTCTTCATTCATATCAACATTCACTTCATTTGAATGATATTGTGCATCATAATCACCATCATCAGGACCAGGATCACTCGATCCACTACTCATTATTTCGTAACCATCATTAATATTAACTGATGGTCTCTCAGAAGTTCCCGAAATATCACGGCAAAAACTTCTTTGATGTTCACTCCATCATATAAATGATATTTTGTTAACAATAGAAAATTTCTCATACAATAATACTTGATGTAATACACATTAAAAATTCATAAATGAGATACTTACTCAGGACATTACGGCACGAGACTTAGATTGGTTGATCCGCCTTCTATCACCCCGTCAAAATTATATGTCTCCTGTATTTGACATGTAATTTCCTCACCAACTAAAGTTGATGCAATAAAATCTTCAACCTCTACATAAAGTAGAAGTATCTGCCCAATTGCATGCGATAACACCATTTGACATACCTCATCATCCTCCACAGTCGAAGCTATGAACTCATTCCTTAAGGGCAGACAACAAATTATCTTTACTGTGTACTTCGAAGTATCATATTTAAGGGCTTTCAGAATCCTTATCTTCAGTTACTCTAAGTTCATCTTAGCAGACACTTGCAAGGGCCGATTCCTCCCCCTAATATATGTTGGTGAATATCTATCATCTAAAGACAAATGTCCACCATACATAAGGACAAACGATGCTCCTCGGCCAGACATTGTGGAATACTACATATCGCTAATGATATCATGCACCAATTTTTTTTTCAAAAACCTTTTAAAATACCTTTATAAAATATAATAGCATTTACATAGGCAAGAAAAATAAATCACTAATGGTTTTACGGTCAAATTATTCCATCTATGATCATTTGTATTATAAAAGCTTCACTTTTTTAAGAATTTATTCCTTTTTTAAAAAAATTCTTTTAGCAAATAATTTTGAAATTTTCATTAAAAATATATTTACAATGATCATCTAAATATTTTTGGACAAGCTGACTTTGTTTCAATTAATTAATTTGCTTATTTCACATGATTCTTTTCATTTGCCAAAGCTTCTTTGACTCTCTAAATTTTCATTATACATGGTCATATCATTTAAATTTAATTTCTAGTTACTTATTGTTGATAGGAATCCCTTTACCTTTTTGATGTGTTCTTCTGTATCATACACAGTCAACCTTAATAGATATAGATTCATTTATTTTTCAAAGGGCATTTTATATTTCTGCATGCTTGAATTTAAGATAAATTGATACATGCTTGTGATAGGTTTAAGTTTTGGATATATTTTGTAGCATAGACATATAGATGATAGTATAGCATCGAGAGTTAGGGTTGAGTTGATAAATTAGAGAAATACCTCATGAATTCTATATGCAGTAGAGAATATCATGGCATCTTAAAAGGCAAATTTAATATCGATATAGTTAATTACATTACTTTATGTTTGAGCATTCAACAATGATGAGCATACGCAAAGGAGAATGTTAGGATAGATGTGTGAAAAAAGAACATTGATATATTTATAAATGTTTATGTTAGATAAATGGTGGGAGTAGCATTTATTGAAGATTAGGTGGTTAAAAATATCTCATTCTACATTTACCCAAACAAATCGTAGCAATAACAAAATATTCTCCACATATCAAAATTATCTTCAATCATTCGCAATGAATAAACACATCTCACACACAAATCTTAGGTTTTAACACTAAAGCACACCTAATCTTTCAACCTAATACACTATAATGAAGAATGCTACTAAAGGAATGCAATTTAAACAAAAAAAATTAAAAAAAAAAATTTAAAAGGAAGCTTACCCGTCGGCTCTACACACAGTTCGCGAACTCCCTCTCCCGTCGGTTCGTCGTTCTCTTCGCCAAATTAGGGCAAGAACTGGGCAATCGGGGGGGATAAAGTAAATTGGGTAAGTCGCCCATTAAACGGGGGACTTACCTTAACGTAAGTCACCCATTCAACGAGCGATTTACCCCGTTAACGTTAGTCGCCCGTTAAACAGGCGACTTTGGCGAATTTTAAATTTTTTAAAAATGTTGGTTAATCGCTTAATTACAATTAATATGATGCTTAGTTTAAAAAAAATACCCTATTTATATACATATTTACATATTAAATATTTAAAATTTAATATTTATTTATATATAATTTTAATATAATAATTATATTAAAATATACAAATAAAAAGTATATTATTTTTTAAAAAATAAGATTAGAGATGTTTTAAATTATTTAAAATTTAAAAATTGTATAAATAAATATCAAAGTTTATATGCTACAGACAATTGTTCATAGACTAGACATTTAAATACATAAGTGTTGCATGGTAAAAAATTTATGATAATAAGAAAGAGTTTTAAATCTTAGCTTTGCATAAATATTCAACACATATACAACTAAAAGAGAGGAAATGTACAAGGAACTAGAATTTTTTACGTTGAAAACTCGAAAAAGAAAAAAATCATGGGGTTTGGGCCAATTGAGATAACTTATTATTTATTTGAGGGTACAGAAGTCTATTTTCTTTTTAATAATTAGATAAGACAAGATTACGAAATTAGAAACACTACTTGGTCTCCTATAAGTGTAATAGAAATTATGAGAGAAATAGTATAGAGATGATGATGGCAATAGAATGATGTTAGTTAGGCACCAGTTGATGAATGATAGTGGATAGACAATGGCATTGGGCGACAGTAGTTGGACAATGATAGTTGGATGATAGGGAATAAGCTATAGTAACTGGGCAACGATGATCAGACGACCACGGTCTTGTAATGGTGCTCCAGTGACAATAGTTAGATGCCTAAGATAATTGATAATGATTGTTTGAGTCGAATATCATGTAGAGACTTAGAGTTCTTTAGATCTTCAGAATCTCTCTAATCTCAAGGCTAGCCCCCCTGCTGTGATGAATTGAAGTCTATTGATAGCATTATGAGAGTAACCTTTTAATAAATTCTATCAAAATTTCATAACACTCCATCAAAAAATTCATATTAAATCATTTGATCATATATTATTTATTTAGTATTTAAGTGCCTTTAAGTCCTTAAAATTAAATGATATTGGATTCATTGGATATATCTTGTCAAGACACTCAATTTAACTATGAGCATGTAAAATTTTGAGACAGGTTGGTCCCTAAATTAATTATAATATCCGATAAAAAAATTGCTTGAACTAACTATAATTTGTTCCACTGCATTGATTATGTTGGTTATGCATCATGTAGGGAGACAAAGGGCATGTCATTAAAATGTAACAAGGATGAAGAAGAAAAAGGGATTCACTTTAAATGATGAGAAAGGAGGAGACAGAGATAGATCATGAGAGATAAAGAAGGAGAGGCAAAGTGTGGTAGCAGGTGAGGCCAATGAGCTTGAGTGTCTATGGTCTATAAAAGCAATGAGAAGGGAAGAGTGACAAACATTATGTAGAGAGAGAGAGAGAGAGAGAGAGAGATTGATGGCTTCCATCTCTTAAATCACAAGAGAGAGGGAGAGAAAAGTAGACAGTGCGGATATCATTTTTTAATTGTTTTTAAAAAGGATTTCATTTTTTCAGTAGAGAGGAGAGAGAGAGAGATAGAGAGAGAGAGGAAGAGAGAGAGAGTTTAATACTAAGTGAAATAATATGCAACTGTACTTATTTTGACCCAGTCTGGTAAGGGTAACCCACTTAAATTTCTACATTTGCACCATTTGCATGTGTTTGTGAGTGTTCTGCTTGCATGTGAGTAGGGAAGTAAATGAGTTGAGTCAAGTTGAGTATCTACATAATCAAGCTGAGCTCGTTTAACTCTCATTGAGCTTGAACTCGAGCTCAAGCTCGACTTGTTTAAATTTTTTTGAGCTCGAGCTCGTTTAAGAAGATCGAGCTTGGCTTGAAAATGGAGCTCGATTTTCTAATTTTAAGTTGGATATGACACCATTGGCAAGAATCCAAATCCTATTATGGAAATTCATAAGAATATGATTATTAGGCATTTATTTTCACCATTGATTTAACTAGGTATTTCTTTTCAGCACTTACAAACTATCAATGCCTCTATTATGACCTTATGGTCCTTATTCGTTCAGGTTCAGTTTCAAATTTGGATGGCCTAAGTGTTGCTCAACTCCAGCACCATAATGTAGGCCTTTAATTTCATGAATTTAAATTTAATGGCTTCCTGTCACTACAAACATAACAAACATTTAAACTTATGCATATATAATAAAAACATCTGCATTAGAGTTGGATTGCCTTCCAATAATGGTTATCATTGCTTATAGATGAAGAATATGATTAGATAAATAAGTTGACACAAAAAATCACTTCACTACTTAATATGCTAATGTATAATAGCTTTCTTTAATGGAGTGATCCAATACCAAATTTAAAAATAAAAGCAAGACAAAATATATAATTCAGTACAACATCACACTGTTATAAATAATTCGAAACAATATTAGAGACTTTACATCCCAATTTAAAAAGTTCATAGTATAGCTAGAAAACTCTCCAATAATGATGAAATAACCTTAGTACCAATGAACATAAATGTAGATTTGAAGAAGAAGAACAAGAAAAATATAAGAATATTGTAGCTAGAGCGAGAATGTTATGGGTTGCCTTTGGTTAAAAATAAAATCATCAAGCTTCTAGTAGTTACATACATGGGCGGACCCCCCCCCCCCCCCCCCCCCCTAAAAAAAATATCCTAGGCCAAGAGGCGGAGGATCAATTTTTTGTCAAGAGCTAACAATTCCATAATTTATTGAGCTCCAAAGCATAATATACATTTTGATGAGCTCCAAAGCATAAATATCAATAAAATTGATACAAGTTATAGAATTTATTGATCAATTTTTTTTGTCAAGATGGATCTTAAAAGTGTTGTATTTATATATTGAATTTTTTATGTGTTGCACTCATCTTAAAACAAATTTAACAGTGGAGGATCATTTTACATAAGAAAATTAGCATTATTTTTATAAAAAATAAGACCTAACAATTCCATGATTTGACATGCAAGAATATGCTTTAGGTTTTGTTCGGAATAGTTTTCTTACTAATTTTCACTATAACTTTCTTATAAATTTTTTACTTTTGCTACAATATCATATCACAGGCCCAAACGGAGACCGCCCCCAAACGTGCGGCTTGCTTTCCCTCGACCCAAATGGCCTAATTGTTTTCCCCTTTGCTGCTCTCTCGCGACTCGCAACTCATGACCTCGAGCACGACTTTCATTTTCCCTTTTGCTCCTCTCTCGCCATGTTATTTGCATTCTTAATTTTGATCTTACAGCTCCTCTTGGCTCCTATAATGAGATGACAAATGAAACTATTTTAATGTATTCTAACATTCCAGATAAGATGTCAAACATAACTATTTTAATTTACCTCCCCCCCGAGTAAAATTTATGGCTCCGCCACTGGTTACGTACAACTTAAACAATAAGCTTAGAGTAAATGAAGGAAGCAATTTAAGCCAAATACAACTTACAAATCATTTTATCATAACCTTTTGCAGTTATAATAATGATTATAAAAATGAAAAAAGGTGATACCATAATACCTCCTCATCTTACGAGTGTAGCTGTTGTAATAACCCAAAGCAGAGATGGCTAAAATAAATATAAGTAAAAGTTATTATTTCATAAAAGGAATTGCAAAACTAGTGTTACTAAATAAATGAGCTTTTTCCCTATCTTTTAATGACTCGCGTAATAGGCAAATAAATGTCCACCTCTTCATCTTCTTCCTACAAAATAAAGGACAATCTTACATTCGTATGTTGATGTTTGATATGTAGATAAATGAGTCAATGACAAAAAAAGTAAAATTGGTTATGATATATTTACCTCGATGCTTCCCTTCAACCCATAATGGCAATTGAACCCAATTAGATCCACAAATGAGTGTTTGAACTATTTCAACTCCATGTTTGGAGTGATATGTATCAACAACTCTTTCACCCATACTGAATATGGGCTTTGAAGCGACTGTATTGATTGGAATGAATAATATAGCAATTGCCATTCTTAAGAGTATGCAATATTTTGCATAGTTGCTTTTCCACCAAGATATGACATCAAATGTTTGACCTTCATTTTCTATTCTTAATCCATCCTCCAGATATTTGTCTAAATATGATTTTACAAGCCTTTCACTTATTTTTGTTGTTAAATAAGAGGTGAACTCATCCCATCCACTATACTTCTTAGATTCCTTGCTTGAACTTGTAACTTTGGTTGAACTACTTGTGTCTTTTGTGCTAATTCCTATGATCCCTTTGGAAGCTTCAACATCTGAATCAGACTACACAACATACTCTTCATATAATTCATATAGCAAACTTTGCACAAGTGAGATATTTCTAAATCTTTCTTTGCTCGAGTATATCATCGGATGTGCAAATTCTATCACAACAAATTTCATCCATGGATCCATTACAGCACCGAAATCCATTAGAAGGTTGCATTCACCTATATATATATATATATATATCAAATTTTACTTTATTTTTTTATCATTTTCACAATAAAAGCATCACTAGAAATAGCAACTTCATCCAAGACTTTCTTTATACTACAAATTTGAGAAAAGAATAAATTAGTTGTAGGATACTCGATTTTTGAAATAATGTTAGTAGCTTCATTAAAAAAACCTAAAAAATTACAAACTTTCTCAATGTTCTCCCATTCCCCATTTGTTAGGCTGCTCATATATGCAATTTCTCTTTCACTATAAGAGAATACAACTTCTCTTAATTGCAATGCAACTGTAAGCATGGAATACATTGAGTTCCAATGAGTAGGAAAATCCATCACAAGCTTTATTGTGGGTAATTGAAGTTGTTGTACTACTTCAACAAACCTTAACAACCTGGGTTCAGAGGCATTCACAAAACTAATTGTATCTCTAATTTTATCAACAACATATTCAATGCTTTTGATCCCATCCTTCAATATCAAGTTGAAAATATGGGCACAACAACGCACATGGAATAACCTCCCTCTAAAAAATAGTTTCTTCATCACTTTGAAGCTATCTTTGAGCAATGTAATAGCTCTATCATTGTTAGTTGTATTGTTAACTAATATGGTGAATGCTTTTTTTCAAGTCCCCAATCACAAAGAGCTTTACAAAATGTATCAAATATCTCAAATGAAATGTGAGGCAGAGGTAAGTGCAAAAATTAAAAATAACTTTTTGTAATCTCTAATTATAATCAACATAATGAGCTGTCACTACCATATAAGATACTCTCTGATTTTTAGACTTCCACAAATTAATAGTAAAACTCATTTTACTAATACTCTTAACAGAATTTTTAAGTTTCTTCTTTTCCTTCTCATACACCATCATCACATCATTTCTTGTAGTAACCCTTGAATATTTCTTAAAGAAAGCTTACAATGACTTTAATACTAAATTGAATCCAAACTCCTCCACAATTGAAAATGATTTCTCATTGATTAATATATAGTGAGCAATCATCTCTCTTACTTTGTCATGCTCATATTTAAATGTAGTTAATAAACCTTCCATCTTGACTTGTTTGGACACAAGAACTATCACTTTCTCTAGGTTAGAAATCTAATATTTTTTTATTTTTCAAGGGACGAATCCTAGTAGCACAATGTTCCTAATGCCTTCTAGATTGATTGTTGCACCGATACATCCTAAAGCAAGATTTTTTTAATCATCAGGTAGAATAACCTCCTTGAACTCATCCTAAACCTTTGATGTCTTCTTCCTTTTCTTTCTTTCTATAACATTTTCAATCTCATTGTCATCATCAACTTCTTCGACGCCATTGTCTTGGTTTTCTTTATTCTATCTTTCAAACTCACCATCAATGTCATTGTTATCATTCATTGTATCATTCTTATTCACAGGATTACTACCAACATAAGAGTGAAGTTGATCATCAAGCCTTTTAATTTCAACATTTACGGGCTCACTATTATCTACTTTCATGCTTATAGGTGTTGACATGCTACATAAAATTTTTAAATAAAAGAAGAGAAAAGATCAACCTCAAATTTTAAATGCATTTTCTTAACGTAACTCGTAAAAATGCATTATTGTTAATTGTTCTCATAATAGTAATCTATAATAAGCAAAAGGTAGAAGTAAGATAAAGGAGGTTAACTATCTAGTAAGTTTACAATAAACCAAGTTGAAACAATAATCGATGGTAGTAAAGCGTGCTCAAGCTGGAATTATTGATAAACATGCAACATTAAAAAAAATTAAGAAACATGCATTTAAAAATATTTATAAGGAGGAGGCTTTGATAAATTTCTACTCACTTGAAAAATAGAAAAATGACAACAAATAAATAGCATAGCATAAATGATTATAAATGAAAAAAATATTATGTTAATGTGGAGTCATTAAGAATCAAAGTTTAAAGGACAACTGTAATGACTCATATTAATAACATAAATTATAAAGCCTTATATATGAGACAATTCTCTTTAGAACAAGAAATGAAATAAAGAAAAATAAGCTTGCTTACCTTGTAATCGAGAATTAGATTTTTTGCATGTAACATGCTGGATGACTAGATGGCCATCACAGAAGCCACTTAATATAAAACCAATATGGCAAGATACAAACATGAACACTAAAATAGATGAAGTTCCTCAAATAATCATAAGCATAAAGAATGAGTATCCCATAATATCCATTACCTTCTGACAAAAAAAAGATATTTTTAGGCAATTATTTTCATAGCTCTATAACATCTCTATAGTACAAATAGGGAAACCTCTCTCAGAAAAAAAAATAAAAATAAAAATAAAAAAAAAAAAACAGAAAGAATCAGCCACCATATTACATATATATGAAGCTCTAAATCAAGCAGAAACTAGATGTCCATCCATTAAAAAGGAAATTAAATCAAAATAATAATCAATGAAATAAGTTCTTACCATTTACAAAATATAAGTTAGAATTGTTCGAAGCAAACACTATAAGAACAAACAATAGCAAAGTAATAAACACATATTCTTAATGAGATGTGTACATCTCAAAATGTTACAAAAGGAAAAAAATACTTTTTGAACCCAAAACTGCATTAAATCAAGCGAAAAGAGAAAACAAAAGCTGGAAAACAAAAGCTAAAGTTTCACTTTCAAACAAAATATCCCATAAAATAATATTAACACAACCAAAATGCAAAAGCAGGGAAATGGGAGAGAATAGATGTGGCTATTCTTGATTCCATGGAAGGTGGTGGTGAAAACACAAAATCCGACGAGAACATGAACAAGAAGAAGAGCCTCGAGTCGAAGTCATCTGAAATGCTAGCAATGGGAAGGATATATCTCTAATGCACATGAAAGAGGTTAGGGCAGTTAGGATTTTTTTTTTCTTTTACTCATATATATATATATATATATATATATATATATATATATATATATATATATATATATATATATATATATTAAATCGAGTTGCTCGACAAGCTTTCAAGTCAAGTCAGGCTAAGCTTGAGCTCGAACTCAAAGCTCAATATGCTCAACTAGCGTGAGAGGCTCTATAATTGTTATGAGAAATAAGATGAGATTAGTTGCAAAATGATTTATCATTACTTTGAAGAAAACTTTGCATTAGTGGCACTACTTGAAGCTGTTAGATTATTAATGGCATATTTATGCATCATTAGACCCAAATTGTATTAGATAGATGCCAAAAGTGCCTTCGTGAATGGTATGCTAAAAGAGGATGCTTATGTTAAGCAATCACTTAGTTTTGAAAGCTCAACATGCACGTATCATGTTTACAAATTAAAAAAGTCATGATATGATATAACTAACATATTTTTTTGTGAAAACAAATTAAATAAGGGAACTATTGACATACCTTTGTTTATTAGAAAATTTGGATCCAATATTTTGATTGTACAAATCTATATTGATGACCTATGTCTTGGAGCTATAACTCTGTGTGTCAAAAATTCTCTCAAATATTGAGCCATGAGTATAAGTACGATATGAGAGTTAACATATATTTTTATACTTTCATGTAAAATAAAATAATAATGGAATATTTTATGTCAAACTAAGATTATAAAGAAACACATAAAAAAATTAACATGGTAGGAGATAAGAGCTCAAATATCCCCATGATCCGGAACACTCAATTAGATAGAGATCGTACTAGAAACTCTATAAATTCAAAGCCTTATTGAGGTAGGATTGAATCACTACTATAACTTGCAGTAAACTAAATTGATATTATGTTTAGTGTTTACTTGTGTATATTTTCTTTAGCTAATCTAAAAAATCACATCTTATAACTATTAGGAGCATATTTAGGTACATGATAGATGCCCCTATATTAGAAATTTAGCATCCTAACAATAGCATATTATTTGATGTTATAAGATACTCTTAAGTATGATTATATAGATTGTAAGGTTGATGGAAGAACACATTAGAAACTTATCAATTTATAGAGCATTCACTAGCCTCATGATCAGGACAAAATAAAAATTAGTTGCTCTACTTACTGCGGAAGCGGAGTATATAATTTTAGAGACCTATTTTGTTTTAGGCTTCGTTTGGGACTGCTTCCTTATTGCTTCTTAAAACAGATTTTTAGTACAAAAATTTTAATTTTTGTACTAAAAAGCTGCTTTAAGAAGCAGTAAGAAAGCCGTCCCAAATGGAGCCTTAATCTTATGACTTAATTAGTAGCTTCTAATCGGGTAAATATGTCGGATCCAGACTAACCCAAATAATAATTAGTTCAATCCAATAAAAAATATTTGAGTCAAATTGAAATCAGATTATTTATTGACACTATATTGCCTCTAATCTTTATTTAATAAAGATATATCAAAATCCTTTTAAAATTTTATTTATTTTAATAAAACTAATGAAGCGGCACCACGTGGCTAGAAGAGCGTGTTTCGCACGTCACTACTCGCCGTGGACTCCACCACGGCTACAAAGAGATCAGGTTCACGTGTCTCGTGGTGGTGCTCGCCCACGATTAAAACTTTTACCCATTACGTTTCAGGAAATAACGGGAATACCCTCGATTCACGTCTAACAAACGGTTCTTCTCGCAGCATTGATGAGGATCGATATCTAGGGTTTTCTATGGTGCAGCCGCTTCACCACCTCATGGCGCCGAGTTGGTAAGGTCTACCAGTTACAATCCCTGTTCCTTCCTGCTTACTCAAACAGCTCCGATCCCGGCGAATCACCCTTCTCTCCGACGAACGTTCCTCTCTCTGTCAGTACTCCTTTCTTTCCCTGGATGTGGATTCCGTTGTAAAGTTGCAATATTTCCATCGTGATCATTTTTTTTTTTGCGCTTTTTGGGTATGTTAAAGCCATTATTTTTCTGAAGGAAGGCTAATGTCTTCTTTATTCTCGTTAAGATTCTTGCTGAGGAGAAGCTTTGAAAATTGCGCAACTGTATGAATAAGAGCTAACAAAATTATACTTTGAATATTCAAATATAAAAAAGAGTTAAAAGATAGGAGTAGATTTGTTACATTTTAGCAAAGAATTTGCATGAGCTCCTTATCTTGACAAACTATGGAGGTAATGCTATACTAATATAAGAAATGAATTAAAAATGAAGATTGATAAATTGGGCACTTAATAGTTGGGATAAAGTTGATGATGATGATGATGATGATGAATATGGAAGTTTTTTATCCTGGTTTTGTTTGGTATGGATGAAAGTACACACCCTTTTTGGCTCAAGTGGAAATTGAAACTTTTATTCCAGCTTGACTCGAAATTGCAAGTTCAGCCAAATCTAGTTGAAGTTATTGTATTTTGATGTACTGTAAAGTAATTTTTTTATGATATATAATGTCATATATTATGCATATAACATATCATATGATTCATATATTTTATACTTATGTTATTTTTGAACCATGATTGGTTATTTGACCCAGTTGTATTACCCATTGCTTCCAAAGGTGAGGTCTAAAGTTTGAATTCTGCATAGAAAAAAAAATATTGATTTCGAATCAACTTGAAATATATTCCAGAAAGTCAAATCAATTTTGAAATCATCTCAAAATTGATTTTAAGTTCACAGTGGAGCTTGAAATCTACTAGTTCTGAGTCAAGTCAATTTTGAAACATCAAATTTTGTACATGTTTGGATTTACAACTATGAATACTGACTTCTGATGCTCCTTTGTGACACCTTGTCTTAGGAGATCCAATTTCAAAGCTTGGCAGAATCAAAGAAGGCTTTGTGGTGCAATGGGTAAGCAGGTCTGATTCAGTCTAAAATGGGTGGTTCTGAGGAGTCTGGATCAAGCCCAGGATTGGAGAATTCAATTGTCCCGGCTGGTGGAAGGTCAGACATCGATCTAGAAAAGGGTGTTGAAACTGAAGTGGTGACATCTGGTGAGTTTCTGCGTCTCGATGAAGGGAAAAAGGATCTATTAGGACAGATTGTGGACAGTGAAAAGGAAGCTTATAAGCTTTATTGTGATTATGCACATTATGTTGGATTCAGCGTTCGAAAGGGAAAGAATGCATATTTTCTTGGGACAAAGAATATCAAAGCAAAGGAATTTCTTTGCTCAAAGGCTGGTTTCAAGGAAGATGAGCCTGAAGCTACTCGCAGTAAACTTGAAAGTAGAACTGGGTGCAAGGCAATGGTTAAATTCCAGGTTGATGAGAATGGAAAGTGGAGGGTGTCTCGTTTAGTGGCTGAGCATAATCATGAACTGGCTAAGCCTGAAGAAAGACATTTGCTAAGATCTGCACGTTCAGTTACAGCTGCAAAGATGAGTAGTGTGTTCAGAACATTACTGGATGCTGGAATAAAAACAACAAAAGTAAGTGCCTATCTTTTTGATGAAGGTACTGGTATTGAAAATGTTAAGTTTTCTAAGAAGGAAGGGCAGGAGCTTATCAACTCACGAAGGTTGACAGAGGTTGAGCCAGGAGACTCACAAAGCTTGGTAAATCTCTTTAAAGAAAGAGCTGCACAAGATGCCATGTTCTTTTGGGATATACAGCTTGATAAAGAGGGTAAACTAACAAACTTCTTTTGGAGGGATGGTAGGTCTAGGATAGATTATGATTGTTTTGGTGATGTTGTGATCTTCGACACGACTCACAGATTGAACAAGTACATATGTTCGCCATTTCTAGGGATTAATAACCATGGGCAGAACATCATGTTTGGGGCTGCTTTTTTAATGGATGAGATGACAGACTCCTTTGTGTGGCTTTTTAGTACATTTTTGAAGTCAATGAATGACAGGCCACCTATCACAATATTTACAAATCAAGATGAAGCAATGGATAAGGCAACGGAGATGGTATTTTCTACAACTCATCATCATTTTTGTATGTGGCACATTTCAAAAAATGCTCCCTCTCAGGTGCATAATTTTAATTCCGATAAAGAACTCAAGGGTCTTTTTAACAAATGTATGCAAGAATGTGATTCAGAGATTGAATTTGAAGAAACATGGAGGAACATGCTGGTTAAGGGCAGAGTCGAAAGCCATGAATGGCTTAGATACTTGTATGAAAATCGTCAAAAATGGTCCACTGCATTCAATAAGGACACCTTTGATTTGGGAATTAAATCGACCCAGCGGACTGGTATCAGTAGTAATGTATTGAATGTGGTACCTAACACAAGCTCTCTTACCAAGTGTTTTCTTCAAGTTGAGAAGTTGTTGCATGGTTGGCGGCAAAATGAAGCTAATGAAGATTTCAATTGCAACCAAAACATGCCCACATGTGCAATAAAGCACAGTCCTATTTTGAGGCATGCTTCACAAGTGTATACACACAAAATTTACAAGTTATTTGAGCGGGAGTTTCTTGATGGACTTGGTGGGCTTTGTTTTGAAGAGTTCCCATGTGTTGGTACCTTGTACCAGTTTAAGATGAAGATGCATGATGAGGGTTTAAAGGAATGGATTGTAAATCTTGACACATTATCTATGGAGGTAGAATGCTCTTGTAAGAAGTTTCAGTCAATGGGGATTTTGTGTTTGCATGCTTTAAAAGCATATAGTTTAAAGAACATTTCTAGGATACCGGATAAATATATTATGAAAAGATGGAGCAAAGAGGCGAGGAAACGGATATATAATCTTCAGCAAAATGGGACTTCTCAACAGGAGCATATGGAGCCTGACTCTGTTTATCTCAATCATGTAAGTCGATACTGCTACGACCTTGCTATGAGAACTCAGCAGTATGCAGGTGCAAGAAAAATTTTATTAAATGCTTTGGAAACTGCAGAAGGGAACATTGACACCTTTTTTAGCGAACAATGTTCTGCACATGCAAACTCTGACAAAAGGTTGAAAAAATCAAGTAAGCTCTCACCGCCATTTAAGAAAAGAAATTATCATGAGCTAGTTTTTACCTCCCTTCTTCTCATATAGGGAAAGAGAATGACGCAGGAAATCAGTTTCACCAGGATGAATCAGCTCGCAGTATGTTTCATTCTTCTATAAATAGCATGCTACCTCAATATTGGAGCACCATGGGTTCCCTTGATGATGAAAGCATGCCTCAATCTCATAATTTCTAGTAGGTCAGTCTTTTAGTTTTGTTATGAATCTGTAAGAACTCAGCTTATTACATTTAACTGTGTATTTGTATAGGTTTCAACTGTTCAACGTGGCCACAAAGTACTTTCACATTCATAGCACCTAAAATTTCAAATGGTAGCAGTTATCAAGTCATAATTAGACCCTGTGTCGCCCTGATTCATTTCTGTCTTTGCTATCATTTCGCAGAAAGATGCAACACTCCTTTGTACGTTGCCTTATTACCTGAAATCTGATAATTTAAATTCCTTCCAATTTACCAGTATATGGCTTATATCGACCTTTTTCAAATGAAGCAAGATCTTGAAGCTGGCATCTATATTACCTGATAAATGAGACTTTTGATGAGGCAGTTGTTTCATTCGTGCAATGTTGGATGCCTATTTCTGATTTGAATGCCGCTCAAGGACTGCAGCCGGGGCTTTTGGGTGCTGATAGAAAGATTTCAAAATGATAGAGTTTCAATGTTCCATCTGTTGTAAGTATTCATTAATGAATGAATATAAGGCTTCGTTTGGGGCGGCTTTCTTAATGCTTTCTAAAACAGCTTTTCAGTACAAAAATTTTTTGAGAAATTTTTATACTAAAAAGTTATTTTAGAAAGCAATAAAAAAGCTGTCCCAAACGAAACTTATGTGACTAAATCAGATGAACTGATAAATGGAATTTAGTTGGTACTGATGTATGAAAAATTGACTTAAGAAACACGCTCTTCCAAATTTATTTATTTTCCCTACCTGTAAGATCATTTTCTATGTGAATATAAGACTTAATACTGCCTGCTAAAAAATCTTTTTTGTTTTTTTATTATCGTTTCGTTTTTGTTGTTTATCTTTTTGCCTTGATGATAGATAACTTCTTTGTAGATCTGTTGCAAATTCCTGAATATGTCGTGGGGGAAGTGCATTTTCTTTCTCTTATGGGTTGATAAAAAGAAAGATTTTTTTAGTTATACGAATATCTTAAAATTTTGTAAGACTAGCAATTGGAGCCTTTGCAATGGGAAATTATATGCCGCCTATATAGAACAGTGCCAAACCTCATTTAACAGAAAGATTCAAATTTTGAGGTCTAAGTTTTCTCCCTCACCCATGGGGGAATGTATAAGTTGAAGGGATGAGTCACAAAATTTTCTTGCAAACTTTAGAAGCTTTTAGAGTTTTTTTGCAAAAATTTTTAAAATTTTTTAAATAAATGTAAGGATTTAACTTTAGTTTTTATCTGAGAAAATTTTGGAAAAAAAGAAATGATTTCATTTCTTTAAATAAAAAAACACAAAAGTACGAGTGCCGGGTGGGTGTGCACATTAGTGCATGCAATCACCTTTGGTGTCGATGGTAGTTGATTCTTTGGGCTACGAAAGTTCGGGCTTGGAAAAAACTAATCTAGCATTTTGAGGGTTGTAGATATTATTTTTTGATATTCTAAACTAAATTTTAGCACTTGAGGAGTGCAACTAATCCTCAAGAACCAGTTTCAAGCAATTTTTTTTGAAGAATTTAGAGCCAATTTTTTTAAATAATATTTGCTTTAATTATCGGACAAATTTCAATGAGGCAAAAATTAGGATTTAAGAGACTTGGTTCACAATCTCAAGGGAGGTTCACTAAGGGTGTAAACGAGTCGAATAGTGACAGTATCGAGCTGAGCTTGTTTACCTCACAGTGAGCTTGTATTGAGCTTGAACTTGACTCGCGACATAAAACTCAAGCTTGAGTTTGAATCGAGTAATTGGCTCGATTACTCGATTCAAACTCGTTTTCATCGAAGGTTACCGTGAAAATGCAAAATCCAGCAAGAGAACTTCCGGGTGTAGGCCAACGACCGAGTTGCATGGTCTTAATTCTGAAACGTCGGCAACATAAAGGAGAAGATGAAGAAGACGAGTTTATGTTGACGCGGGAAGAAGCCTTAGTTTTTTCCAAATTTATTAATTGAAATAATTAATACGAGCAACTTTTTGTTTTTTTCGCAGTAGCTTTTATATGTATTTTTCACAAAAAAAAAAAAAATCTGCAGCTCTTTGGAAAAATAACTTTATTATTTTACATGTATTTTTTTAGAGCTGTTGTAGCTAGCATTTATTAGCCTGCTCGCGAGCTTGCGTGTCGAGTCTCATAAAGCTCGAACTTGTGCTCGTTTAACAAACGAGCTCGAGTTTAAGCTTGGCTCGTGGCTCGATAAGCTCGGCTCACGACCTTATTATCGAGTCGAGTTCAAGCAGACTCGCGAGCCAGCTCGGCTCACTTACACCCTGGTCCACATTGTTGTCCAGGAAGTGATTGTGTCTTGTATTTTTTTGAAGTTATTATTTGTCATGAAGTTTTTCAAAAATAATGTATTTTCAGATGACAAATTTTGACGTCTAAAAATAAGGAGCAAATGATCTCTTATTAAAAAATTCATTAGATCAAACATACCTCTTAATGTAATGCGTGGATCGGAAACATCTAGAATTAGATTCTTGATGATCCAAACTTCGATTTTAGTAAACTGATAGTCGAATTAAATATTTTGACTATACAAGTTCAACGACACAAAAAATATTTTGATTCACATTCAAATAAGCCCTGATACGTCATCGAAAATCGCCTAGATCATGCATGAATCTTAAGGCACTTTTGAATTGAAAACTTCCAAAATTTAAATTTAGGATCATACGAACTCCAATTTTTTCAAAATTATTGTCATGACCCAACTCGATACAACCCATACACTCTAATAGGTCATACTAGGTGGAGTGCATGATCAATCATTTTTTAAGAATATTTTATCTAAGAGAACTTCTTTTATAATTTAATTTGCATACGCATAGCCACTATAATTCATCGGTACCTATTATAAAATGCCATCCATAACATATAAACATTTATATCTATTTATCTCAAAACATGTATACAATAATCATGATTCATCATTTATTTATCAAAATACATATAATTTTCATGGTTACAAAAAGAATCCTTTAATTGTGACTAGCTATGGATTGATTGGGCTATGTTGGATTGAGTTGGAATGACTTGAATTGGGATTTGAGTCCTTTAATTGTGACTTAGGCTAACTCATTTGGGTGACCCCAAGTGAACCCAAAGTTTGGACAGGTCAAGGGGACTAGCAAAAAAAAAACAAGCAAAGAAAAATAATATATAGAGCTAATTTATCCTGAACTTTAGCAAGCAAAAAATTAAATTAAATAAAAGAAATTGATGAGAACGAACTATTAAAAAGAGGTGAATTGTGAGTTATTTATATTGAGAAATATTTAAAAAAATAAATTGTGGCCCGCTAGAAAATTTTATGTCTCCGCTACTTTTTTCGGGTGAAAGGATCTGTGACCTCACATTCATATACCTTTTGATATGACGCTCATTGTGTCAAATAAAAAAGATTTTGTTTGGAGTGACTGTTATTATTTCTGAAAGTTGCTAGTGAGTTATTGTAGGGAAAAAAATAAAAAATTTCAAAGCTTTTGCAGTTATTGCAAATATTTTTATTTTTAAAATTATTGCTAAGGATCTGCGACACCAAAGATCACCTCGATCGTGCGTGAATCTTGATGCATATTTGAGTTGGAAACTTTTAAAATTAAATTTATGATCATTCAAACTCCGATTTCAGCAAACCCATAGTCAAATTGAGCGTCTCAGCGAGACAAACTGAACGGCATCAAAATCGGTTCAATCTGAGTCCAAATGGGCTCAAAGCAAGTGCTTAGAACATATTTATAAACTCCAAAGTATTAATTGGATGACCAAATGACATCAAAATATTGCATGCTCATAGTCAAATCGATTGGCTCGATGAGATGAATTCATTGACTACGATCCCTTCAACCATCGTCGCCAACCGACTGTGGTCCCTCCGGCCTCCGCTGCCCACCGCTGCGGTTCCTCCGACCACCGTCGCCCGTCGACTATAGTTCCTCCGACCTTGTCGCTCGTCAACTACGGTCTCTCTGACCTTCATCACATGCCAACTACGGTTCCATGACCTTTTGTCACTAGACTATGGTCCATCTGACCTTTATCATCAGATAATGGTCCCCTCGATCTTAATAGCCCGACTACAATTTCTACGACCCCCGTTGCCCGACTACAGTCTCTTTGATCACTGTCGCCCACCGACTATGATTCCTTTGGCCACCGTCGCCTGACTAAGTCATACTGACCAAATGAATAGGCTAATGTCCTCTTGAGAACAACTCCAATGTCATAGGATTCCTCCAACGCCAAATAAATAATACGCGACTACTATCCTTTCGACCTCCATCCGACTATGTAATATGCTTTATATTTTGTATATTGAGCCAAAGCCTTCACCCGAGGAAGAGCATCATTTGTAATTAACAATAAATACTAGTGGATTCATTTCAACTGAGCAAGACCCCGTGATTTTTTCCCATTTAAGAGTTTTTCACGTAAAAATTCTTGTGTCTTTGATGACTCTTGCACCCTCTCTCTTATCTGTGTGTGTGCTGGATCTTTGTACAAAGCTTGGACGATAAACCATATATCTTTCTACCGCCTCGAATATTTCAGGATGCAACAATAATCAAAATTACAACATTCTTATAATCATCACATATTCTTAGATCAGATTATATAAAATAACTTCCCATTACAAAGATTTTTAAAAAGCAAAAAAATTTATAGCCAATTATAATTATAATATTATTATGAAAAAATTAAATTATAAAAAAAAAACTGCTTCAATTACATCTTGAATAAGAGTAAAATATGATCGCTAAACAGATGCTTCTCAAAACTAATCGAACTGACTGAAATCATTTGATTCAGATCAATCGTTCGATTCTATTTAAATAATTCACAGCATATTTACAGCCGTTGGATTTGCTGAATGGTATCCAAAACCTCTTCAGAAAAGCCCTTGAGGTTTCACAAATAACAGTCATACCGCTTATTATATATATATATACCAAGCTGCTTAACCCGGAAGTATCATTTGCCTTGAGAAGTTCGTCCGTCTTGAACCCTAGCGATCCCCTACCCTGTAGTGTAGATTTTCTCTCCTCGAAACTAATGGCTACAGAGACGAAGCCTTCGGCCGGCGAGGACACCAAGGTAGACCTCTTCGAGGACGACGACGAGTTTGAGGAGTTCGAGATCGGTGAAGGTAACTCCAGCGTATTTTCCTCTTTTTATTTTTCGTTTAAGGGCACTCGATTTTTAGTACATTTCGATATTCTTTAACATCGTAAGTGGAATTTATTTATTAGTTATTTCATTGATGCGTATGTTGAATTTTAGCTGTATTTGGTTGAGATAATGGTGGGATTTTCTTCTTTCTTTTTATTCATGGCCCGCGAACTAAAAGGCTGCGTAGAGTTGAACAGGTTCTATGAGAGATTCACTTTGTGGTTAGGCTTTAGAGTTGGGATTTCCAAGTATCAAGAGTTGTGTGGGATGATGCTGGAGATATTTTTGAGTTAGCTATCTATTTGCATATATTTTTGAAAAGCATGGGAGTACAATGGAAGAGAAGGAATACTGAATATTAAAATTGGATATGACCGTTTTTTAATTATTGGGAAAGTGGATACTATGAATTAAGGGTTCACATTGTTAGGTCTATATTATATTTGAGACTGAATTCAAATCCTTGTGAAAGAATGATACTTCTTAGAATGAAGAAGCTCATATTTTTGAGCCATTTTTTTAAGGAACAACGAGGCTAATACCTAAAGATAAGGACACATTTTATTACTAAATTTGTGAAGGAATTGCCTTCATTTTAATGGAATGAGTGTCTGTTCTTCAGGTTTATTTCATTGTACAATTCGGTTTTAAATACCTGTTTTAGATATTGCATGTAATCCTCTTGTTGGTGTCATCCAAGTATCCAAAAAAAAAAAAAAAACTCAGAAATTTAGGCTGGCTGATTTGTTTAAGTTCCAAAGCCTTAGTTCTTCTCTATTTGTTATCTTTCAATCATCTTAAAATTTATACTTTATCTTTTGTTCCATTCCCTTCTCCTTTATTTACTCGTAAGCAGTGCACCTCTCTTGAAGCTATTTCCAAGTAACAAGGGGAAAAATATTGAAGTTGGATTGAAATTAAGCTTGCATCATTATGTGAATTGATGATGGAACTTCCCTTCTTATTAACTTGCCCACACATCCCAATTTTATTTGCATTCCTTGTGGAAGAGTTAAGATAGTTTCTTTTACTAGGTAATTACTTATTTAGCCATTTCATTAGTTAGTGGTTATATAATTTTGCAAATACGAATGTCTATGGATTACCCTTGTTGGTCCTAAGCTCAGTTTTGAATCATGAAGAGTTGGTCAGGTTGACATACACTTTGAAATCTATTGCAATATCATTCAATTGATTCTTTGTTGATAGCCATGGCACTATTGGTGTAAGAAGCTAGTAAGGGTTGCCTAGAAAAGGGAAATTTTAGGGAAAATGGATTTACAACTCCAACATATACTTCATGAAAAGAGGAAGAGTGGATATTCTTGAAAAAGCATTGAAGTTCTAGTTCTAATGATTATGAAAGTATTTACAATAGATAGAGGATATTGTATAGGCTTAGGATATGAGAAGTTATACTTGATTTCACAGTAACATACGATCTAATAATAGTTGAGGTACTTTAAATAATGAGTAACATTTACTTTTAAAAATGAAGCTATTATGTCGGAAAGTGATCATTTTCACTTAGAAGGAAATAGATTTTTTTTTTTTGTAAAAATTGTAAAGCAATTCCAATATAATGTTTAATGCCACAACATAAACCACTAATTATAGATAGATTCCTTAAATGTAGATCAATTTTTTAAAGAAATTGCATGCATTGGGATAAATAGTGAAACTTAAAATTTTAAAGTTATTTATCCTAGAAGAAGATTATGAAAATAGGCAAATTGGAATGTTACAGTTACAAAAATGACCAATTGGCTAGTATCTTTGAGAAGAATGCCATAATAATTCTAGTAAAGTTTAGATATAGGCCTTGCATAAATAGGGAGACTTGTAGTGGAGTGAGATGATGGAAAATTTATCAAAGAAGAAGAATGTAATTTTAAATAATGAAAAGTTTTATAGTATTGTCAAGACTTGCAATAATCATTAGACAGCTTAAAGATTTATATAGAGAGTAGTGCGACCTGAATTGTAGCTTTTGATCATTAATAGTGAGAAAAGGATAGCTACTAACGAGGAGTAAATGATTTATTAGCTAGCTAAGTCAAGAGAAAGGAGTTCTAAGGAATTTGATAAAGTTCGTTAAATTATGAGTGAAGATAGTACTTTTTTTTAAAGTGAGGAATCAGAGAAAGTTGTAAATGAATATTTTGAGGAATTATTGAATAGGAGTTTGGACATTTCTTAGGAATATTAAAGTGAAAATCGAGTACTTAACTTGATTTACTGAATAGGGGAAGCTAAGTTAGCTTTAAAGATGACATGTAAAGATTAAATTATAGATTTATATACAATACCAATTTAGATTGGATAATGAAGTAGATGTTACTCTTGGTGGTGGTAATAGATTTATAATGAAATCTTAAGGATTAAGAAGTTGCTAAATGATAAAAAAAAAATTAAAAAAAAAAGAAGTTGCTAAATGATCAGAGAGGAAGTATCTTGATTCAAATATTCAAAAGCAAAGGATATACTTATAATTGTAGGAACTATAAGAGAATGAGACTTATAAGTCATACAATGAAGTTATTAGAGAAGGTAATGGAATAAAGGCTGATAAAAAAATGCATGATGTTGGAAATTTAATTTAGTTTATGCCTCTAAAATGTGCTAGAGGTTATTTATGTGCTAAGGAAAGCAATGAAAAAAATGTAGAGAGCAATTAAATTATTTTTGTATGATTTATTGTTAATCTAGAAAGGATTATGATTGAGTATAAGACAATTGATGAGGTGGGCTTTATGAAGAAACTGTGTGCTATATATATGCTAAGTGTAAGTGTAGAAGGGTTTTCAATCATATTAGGTTTTGTGTTAAAGATAAGTTCGACACTCTCTTAAGTGCATGAGCAAGTCAAGACCAAAATAATGCATGCATCTCCTAGGTGGGCGATACCTAACTGATTGCCTTGCCTTAAGTGCCCGTTAGTGGGGTGAGCCCCTTGTCTTTATTCAAGAAATGAGCATCTAGAGTTACAATACTAATGATGCTAAGTTAGAAACATGTTAGATTAAATGTCAGTGTAAGAGCTTTAAATTCAAGACCAATAAATCTTAGAAACAAGTGGATGAGTATAAAAACTGATACAAAACTAGTGATAGAGAAGAAAGTATGGACTATAATTAAGTTGGAATAGAGAGTTGATGATTAGATTATACCAAGCCTATGCATGGTATAAATTGAAGTAGTTTAATTGTCTAGGTTATTTAAACTTTTCTTTTAGGTCCTTTGTTATTTAAACTTGTCTTTGAAGTCCTTTGTTTAAATCTATTGAACAGGATTTTGAAACTTGGAAAGCAATTTAGCTTAAAATTTTCTATTTCTCCCCAACATTCTTAAATGTGATGTTTATCATTTTTCTTTTTTCAAAAGTCTTGTAATTGAAAAGTTTTTATTAAGAAAAGCAATCATGTCTTTTAGTGCCTTTCTTTGCTTGACAAGCTCCTAGAGTGGTGCTTAATGCCTTAGACATTTGTTAGTCATATTTCCTTGGGGGTGCCTTACACTTTTGACAATCTTAATTATGGTTATATCAAAGGTCACATTAACTTGATCTTTTGCCATGGTTACGAAGATTTTGATAGGTGAGAAATCTTTTGAAATGAAGAATAAGTTAGTACAACGGAGGAAATTTAGAAGGTAAGAGATTCAAGATTAGTAAAATGATCTTCAAGTAACTGATAGGTGATATTGGTGTATTTGAAATCAATAATAATCAATTGAGTGTTGGAAGATAAAGTGATATTCGGATGATATATTTAAATGCCTTGTATGTTTTATAGAAATAATGAGGTGTAATTTATAAAATTAAGTTGAGTTTTCTTAGTAAAGAAATGTCAGGGGAGTATTATGAGTTAAAGAGGGTATTTCAAAGGCTAGAAGGTAAATTTATAAAGTTGTTTGGTATCAATTATTTAAGTGAATTTGGTTATTAGGCAACAAAAAGTTTGTAATAATTGCAATTGATGTTTGAGAAATGATGATGCTTAGATGGATGTGTGATAATATTAGGACGATAGAGTGGGAGATGATTTTATTAGAATTGAAGGTTTGATTTTTACGAAGGATTGGTAAAATTACAGGTGCATTAAATGCACCTATATCATCTTAATTTCACTAAAGATAAGTTTCTAAATAGCACTTTAAATTTCTTATAGAAAACGTAGTGACATTTCCTAGTTCAGAAGTGGAATGTGATTCATGATGGATATACGGATGCTGAATATTATAGTTAAGTCAAGTCCTAAATGTAGGGAAAAGTAGCCGTGAAAATTTTCATCATACGAGGCAGTTTGTCATGCAGGATTTAACTGAATTCATACCAATCATTACTTATTGTTTTATCTAGAGTAACATTCATTTAGATTACATATCATAAAAAGTTCATTTTCATTTCCTCACATATATCATTAGATTACGCATCACAAAAGATTGGTGCTGGCAAAAAAGGATAATAATAGCCATTGATTCAAAGAGTTCAAGTGACATTAACTTGATTTTTCAACTATATATTTGTAATATATGTTGACATATTATTTTGGCCAGGGACAAAAATTATATGCATGGATTAGAAGTTGCAAATTGTACAATTTGAGATAGTAAATCCCACTGGTGGGTTCCTACTACTTGAAAGGATGTAGAACATGATGTAACTAAAGTTTTGTAATAGCAGGAAGCTTTCAATGAGGACTTTTAAGCTGACACAATGCAAAAATGTGACAGTTGATAGCAAGTTGTTATATGATTGTAATTAGGCACGACAACATATCTTCATTTAAAAATATTAGTAGCAGCCTCAAGAGAAAGAGGCTATAATCATCATCATTCATCTTAACTATTTGGGGTCAGCGAAGAGAAGAAGGCTCTAACAATGGGATAATGAAGAACCCCCACAACCTTTTGTGCTTCATTTGTTTCAAGTAAAAATGTCCAACCTTCTTTAATTTTCTTGTCTTGTACATTTTTCCATTTCCATCTTATGAAACCTTCTAGAACATTTGTTTCGTCCTATGTGTCTCCAACACCAAGAAAATCAATAAAGGGCAAGCTAATTTTCTCTTCTAAAACAACTCTAAGCTTGATATTCTTTTGTGGGTTACAACCTAGCATAGAGTTACATATGAAAGAGTAAATGCTAAATTATTCCAGATTTTTTGGGTGTGCCCATTGTAGTCTAAGATTTTTTTTTGGCGTTTAATTTAATTCTCGACTTACTATTTTAATCAATTTGCTCTATCCATCAACTTTATCATTTGTTTTGGATAGAAATAGGTTGTGGACTGAGGGCATTTTTAACCTTTTAGGTAAGACTATGTTAAATTTGATAAAACAAAATTGTATTGGACTTTAGCAATATTGGAATATAATTAGATGGTCTACTATTTAATTATATAGAAGATAATGAGCTTAGGATATCCTAATTTTTTGTTTTTTTAAAGAATACACTCATTCTTTCGTGTTAAATTTGCATTAGCTTTTCTATTGTGATCAAAGTAGTATTTTTGCCACATTTTTTAAATCCTTTAGAAGAAGCTTGACAAATGCTTATGTGACAATTTTAGTAATAATAAAAACTTTGAAAAAATAATAATCTTGAGTCATAAATAATTTCATCCATACAAGTATTAATCAGAATTAAGAAATGTTTGAAGATAAAAAATGGCCAAAAGATATTTTTTCATATTTAGAAAAGACAAATAATTAGTATTAATCACTACAAAAAATTAAGTATAACTAATTAGTAGTATTTTAACCTATTATTGTTAGAAGTATTTTGGTGCAACAATTATGAAATTGCTACATGTTAGGACTTTAATTATTGTATTTTTTTTGTTTGGCACTGGTGTGTCTATTACAATGCAATTTTGTTTTGCAAAACAATTGAATCGACCTATAATTTAAAATGATATTGACATATTCTTATAAATTTCGCTAAAGATATTTTAATTTTTTTCCTAATTATATATTATTATTAGCAAAAATATTGTAATTTTAAATAGCGTTTATGCCCATTACTTGTAGTATGCTAAGAAGGAAGTTTAGCTGAAGCTAGGAGTGTAAGTGAGTTGGCTCGAACTCAACTTGCTAACGAGCTCACTAGTCAAGCTTATCGAGCCTCGAGCTCAAGCTCAAACTCGAGCTCGCATATTAAACGAGCTTGAGTTCGAGTTTGATAATACTCGGTTTGTTGGCTCGCGAGCTTGCTCGATTAAGTAAATATTTAGGGGTAAAAAATAATCTTATTTATTAATTTATATTATTCAGAAGTAAATTCACTTCTTTTATTAAATTATATGTATTTAAAAAAAAATCTGAAAAGGTGTAGTATTCCAAAAAAAAGTTTACTGCAAAAAGCTTATTGCATTTAATGTCATTAATACATCTGCTGATGCTATTACTTTTCCCAAAAAAATTAAAAAAAGCTTGTCTTCCACGATACTGTTGCTGTCACTTAAAAAAAGCTCTTCCTTCTTCAGCACTTCTTCTCCAACGGGCTGGTGACCGACGAGCCGAGCTTCTTAGGCGCTTTGTCTCCTGCAATGATTTTAGCGTTTCTTCTCCCGCAGTGATTTTGCCTGTTGTGCTTCTTGAGTGGACTCCCATGAGCTCGAGTCAAGCTCTCAAGATGAGGAGTTAAAGGACAAGCCGAGTTCGAGTTCATTTTATGGGCTCGATTAGAGCTCGAGCTCGAATTCGAGCCGATTTTATGACTAACGAGCCTAGCTCGAATTTACTATGACTTGAGCTCGACTCGAATCGTTTACCCCTCTGGTTGAAGCAAATCACTAAAAGCATCAATGAAGTAGATGGGAAGTTGAAAAAAAAAGGTTGATTTCAATATTGTAGGTAGTATTTGGGAAGCACTTGGAAAACACATAGGTTTGAATTGAAGCACATAGTAGGTAGTCGATTTATTAGGTAGCAATCTTTGAGGATGCAATCAACCTAATAATATTTAGGGCTATTAGTTTTGAACATAACATATCTAGTTCTTATAAGAGATCTCTATTTTTTGTTTGGCTATAGCATTTAGTTGAGATGTGTTGGGATAATAATTTTGATTTAGGTAACTTTCAAGAATGTGGTTAAATTTTCCCATACATCTAGTAAATGATTTGAATTACAACAGTATTATTTTTTTAACCATTGGAAGTTTTTGAAAGTTTTTTTTTTTTAGATTTATCTTTTAACAAGTATAGCCAACACACAATGGTATGCTTATCAGTAAAAAAAATAATTTATAACTTTGAAGTCAAGATTTTGAGATTTTGATGTGCTCAAGATGTCATTATGCTTAAGGGAAAAAGGATTGGCGGCTTTATATTACATTGAAAAATATATTTATTAAAAAAAAAATGGAACAAGTTTTTAAGGTATAAAAAAGGAGGATGACCCAACATATAATGTTATAACATCTTTTGATCGTTTTTTCAATGGAAGAAAGTACTTTGTTGATAGCAAGGATGTGATTACTCTTTTTGGAATCTTCATCAAAGTAGTATAGGCCTCTAACCTCACAAGCACGGCCAATCCTCTTCCTTGATTTTTGGTATTAAAATTTACAAAAGTTTGATTCGTGATTTAACTATTGCAATCTTTCACCATTTTGCTCACAGACAAGAGATTGCAAGAGATATATATAGAATGTGTTAAACATAAATCAGACAAAGCTTATAATTAATTCTAATTGCCCCCTACCCAATAATAGGGGATAGAGATCCATTAGTAATTTTGATTGAGGATTTTCAGGTGAGGGAGTTTAAGATAAGAATATGCGAGCACAATCTGTCGTATGATGTGATGCACCTAAGTCATTAATCCAAGATTCCTGGTCTCTTTCAGTAAAATCTAGAGCAAGAGAAAAAGTATCTTTATGGGCTAAAAAGGAGAATCTAACAGTTTTTTTAGGGGCGAGTAATTTGCATAGAAGATTTGCTCTTTGTCCAGGAACTATCACCAATGCTTAACCAAATTTATGTATTTTGTCGCTCGTTTTTACTTTGATAAGCGTATATTTGTGTTGATTCCAGGATTGATCCGATTCGTTGTCTTTTCATGAAGCTTTCAATAATTTTCTTTTATGTGATTAGTCTTTGGAGGGTGAAAGATGTATGTATAAATTAGCCAAGCAAAGAGAGAAGTAAGGATTTAGTTCAAGTGAAGTGTATTAAAGATGAAGATAAAACATTGTTTTTATTAGAATATGATATTCAACAAAGGTGGATGAGATATTTTGATAAGCTTTTCAATGAAGATTGTGAGAATACGATTGACTTTAGTGCCTTAGCACTCTAAATGAAAATAGAGATTTTTATTTTTATCGGCATATTAGTAAAGCCAAAGTTAGAGAGGCTTTAAAGAAAATGAAGTGTGGAAAAATTGTTGGATCTAATGATATTCCAATAGAGGTGTGGAAATGCTTAGGAGATGAATGAATTTCTTGGCTTACGAAACTTTTCAATATTATTTTGAAGACTAAAAAGATGGCAGATGAGTGGAGAAAGAGTGTGTTGATTCCTATTTTTAAGAATAAAGTTGTTGCACAATAGTGTGCAAATTATAGAGGAGTTAAGTTAATGTGTCATACTTTAAAACTTTGGGAGAGAGTTATTGAGCATAGGTTACGACGTGATACTATTGTTTCTCAAAATCAATTTGGATTCATGCCTGATAGGTCTAATATGAAAGCTATACATTTATTGAGAGGTTTGATGGAGAAGTATCGGGAGAATAAGGAGTATCTACATATGATATTTATTGATTTAGAGAAAGCTTATGATAAAAAATTCCAAGAGAAGTGCTATGAAGAGTTTTAGAAAAGAATGGGGTTAATAATGCTTATACTCAAGTCATTAAGTATATGCATGTAGGAGCAATTACTTGTGTTTAAACACAAAGAGGTTGGACCAAGTATTTTATTATTTCAGTTGGAATATATTAAGGATCAACTTTAAGCCGATATCTTTTTGTTTTAGTTATGGATGTTCTTACTAGACATTTGCAGGAGGATGTACCCTGGTGTATGCTTTTTGCTGATGATATTCTTCGTGTTGATAAGACTAGAGAGAGAGTTGAAGGTAAATTGAATCATGGAGGTCAACCTTAGAGTCTAAAGGTTTTCATTTGAGTAGATCTAAAATTGAATATGTGGAGTGTAAATGTAGTAGTAATAGATCTAATGAGGGGATTGTGACTTTGTGCTATCAATTCATTAATAAGAGTACACATTTTAGATATCTTGGGTCTATTGTCCAGAGTGATGGTGAAATAGATGGGGATATTATTAGTAGAATTCAAGTTGGATGGTTGAAGTGGAGGAATGCATCGGGCCTGTTGTGTGATAGAAAAGTACTCCTCAAACTTATGGAAAAATTCTATAAGATGGTAGTGAGACCTGCAATGCTTATGATGCAGAATGTTGACCATTAAAAGAGAAGCATACAATCAAGTTAAGTGTTGTAGAGATGAGGATGCTTAGGTGGATGAGTGGTTTTACTCATAGAGATAGAATACAAAATGAGCTTATACATGAAAAGGTTGGAGTAGTGGTAGATAAGATTAGAGAGAGTCGCCTTAGATGGTTTGGTCACATAAAACGTCAGCCTTCTGATGACCCAATTAGGATAATAATCTATTAGATTAAGGCCTATGCTAAAAGAAGTAGGGGTAGTCCTAAAAAGAATTGGGTAGCAAATTTTAGAAATGACCTTTTTTAATAGATTTAAATGAGAATTTGATTCTTAATAGGATACAATGGAGAAAAATGATTCATGAGCCGACCCTGCGTAGTGGGATAAAGGCTTGATGTTGTTGTGTTGTTGTTGTATGTGATTAATATTTTTATAGATTTCATATCCAAGATTATATCTCTTTCTATGCCTTGAATTATGTCTTGGTTTGCTCCGAACTTCTAATGGCAAGAGTGGATTATTTAGTTATGAGAGTGCTCTTTGTATGCCCAAGCATTATTCTTTGTTGGCTTTCTTCCGGGCAGATTTAAGAAAATCTTCAATTTTGGGAAGGGGATGAAATCCCAGTATTCAACCATGAACTTCATCTAGATTTTTATTGAGATCTACAAGAAAATCACAAGTTCTTGTTTCTCCACATTTTTTTATATTTACCCACACGCTCTCCTCACCAATCATTTTGCTCAAAGATATACGATTTTTGTCAAATGTTTTGTGAGTTTGAAGTATTTAGTGGCACTCATGGATGCTTGAGGTTGGGAACGTGATTTTGTAATTCACACAATTGAGTAATATTTTCATGATCAAAATACACCATTTTGACTTTTTCCCAAATTGTTTGTTTGGTGTTGTAAATAAAGTACAAGGATCAAATGTGTTCTTCTATAGAAATGATAATTTAAGAAATTACCAAACATTGTTCCTTTACCAAAATGGAAAGAAAGGGTTGAACATTTTTGGTTGACAAATAGTAGTACCATGTAAGTATCTAATTTTTTCTTTTCCTCGAAACATCATTTGAACCGATTGAGATCATTGGAAGACGATTTGTAGTATTTGATTTGAAGAGTGCTCTATGGAAACTGCGAGAATGGTTTGGTTTAATAAGTTGGAAGAAGAACCTATCTTCTTCCCTTCTTTGCTTGACCAGGTTAGGGCCCTCTTGTAATTGTTGGGCATAGTTTAGATAGAACCTATATCTAATACCATGTAAGAAAGAAGAAAGTAGAAGAGTAGGAGTAAGAGAAGTGGAATGCTCCATGATCTTCATTAGCTGAAACCTGGTCTAATATATAGAGGCTTACAACAAGGAAAATATATGGAATTAATAAATATATTTTTAGTAAGAATAAAAATCTATATGTTACAATAGTTTTTACTTTAAAACCTAGTCCATATATTTGATAAAATTGAAAGAAATTATCACTAGGCAGCCCAACACCTGCTGTCTTCCAATCAAGCTGAAATCACAACCTCCACCTCAACAATTTTTGTGCTGCTTTGTCATCAAGAGAAGCCGCCGGCAACAGCCTTATTCATTGCGGCAGCTATCCTGCCATCCCTGGAAGCTTGCTGCTATCTAGGTAAACTGCTAGCTGCATCTACATTCAGTGCCGCAAATATCCTGCTTTCCACAGGGGCCAGCTACAAACGTCCGTAATTTCAGCAATCATGTAGGAAGACCCACCAGTCCTTATGAAGAATCGTGTGCTATCCTGCTATCAAGGGATGTGGAAACAGTTATAACATTCAACAGTTAGCTATGATAATATGACTTTGCTCTCATTCCCTGGACCAGAGAAATCCTACTGCATGTCCTTTGTATAAAGTCATCAAAATTGCTCCAACATTGGTCAAGTTGGTGTCAATGACCTTTGCTTGACCATTTCTTTGCTGAATCTAATTTCTGCACCCAAATCAAATTAATCGTGGAAAAAATAAAATTCATTGAACAAATTAAATTAGGATGATATTTTTAAATGTCCAATATGTAAATGGATGTTCTTAATTGTTTGATTTACTAAAATTATGATGTTATGAGAGATTAATATCAGATGTTGCACGTTTGATACATTGATATTAGGGGTGTAAACTAGTTGAGCTAAGCTCAAGTCGGAGGTGGCTCGAGACAAGACTTCGTTTGGGGTTGCCTATACTTATTCATTTTTTGTGGTTAAATGCCACTTTTGCAATCGCAGTTTCTATTATTTTTTCTGGTAAGCGATATTTTTTAAGACAATTTTAGAGCAATATTTGAAAAAGTTATCCAAATTGACGCTGTTTTTATTGGTTGATTCTTCTACTGTAAAAGTAGCTAGAAAACTATCTCAAATAGAACCTAAAATGAACACGGCTAAACCTCTAGGGACCAACTTTATCATTTGCTTGATTAAAAAAAAATATTATAAATAAACAAAAGAAAAGCAGACATGAAAATAAGAATGCCCATAAAAAAGAAAGTTTATTATGCTAGATGAACAGTTTTTCTTTATTCTAGCTTACCAGCAATACTATTCCAGTTTTAGTTATATTTTTCAACAAGCTACAAAAATTGGCATCCTTTACCAGCCTTCGGTGCCCTCTAGCATTGAACTTGGACAACATTCTTTTGTATCGTAGTCCATTTCCCTCACTCTCTACATTCTTCTAGTTCTGGTTAATCTTCTCCACCATATCTCAAGCCCCCAAAATTTCCATGAGTAGTGTTTCAATAGAAAATCTGTCTCATGTCTTCATCCATCTTTCTCACCAAATGGAAATAGCAGACACAATGGGAGGAAAATTTGAGTGGTAACGAAAAATTTAGGAGAAAGAAAATATCTTCAAGACTTTCTTGACACAATGAATCGGCTTCCCTTTTTGTGCAATTTCAGATTGAGAAGTTTGTTGGAATCAAGTAATTAATTGTATTTAAGTGCCATGATATCTTGAATCTAAGTACTATTAACGTTTAGATTGAAAGTGGATATGAGATTTATTTTGGAGGAATTCCGGGAAGCTTTTTAATAATTTATAAACTCCAAAGCTTGCCCCCTCTGCTCTAACACTTCGATTTAGAGTAGATGAAATTAAAGAAAAGATTTAGGGGCTGTTTGGTATTGGATTGGATTTAATTTAGTGGGATTTACTAAATTCTGTAATTGATGTAGACAACTTAAAACAAAAACCAAGAAAGGAGAAATATTACGAAAAGAAAACAAAAGACTCACCTTCCAACTTAAAACCACAATTGGAGAACAAATAGGCTAGAGAATAAGACTTCCACTTCAACTTAGACAGAAAACCGAAGACCAACAAACCTTAGACAAAAGAAAGTTAGCAAAGAACAAATTTAAAATAAAACAACGCTATCCTCAGAACATCCGTCAAGCGGACTCCTCACATGCATCGGGTGTAGGAAATTAAAATGAAAAAATGCTTAGCTTGCAAACCAGGGGTCCACCAAGGCATAGGGCCAACGTTCTACCAAACTCCTCCAGCAAATGTCTCCAAAACAGCCCACAAATGTCACCTTAAAACAGCCACCAATCCTCCACAAAACAGCCACGATATTCCTCAAAAAACAGCCCCAAATTTACACCAACCGGAACCAGAAGAAGGATACAGGTGGAGTGGAACTTGCGTAGAGAAGAAGGGGTTAGAAGCCGAGAAGAAGGGAGGAGAAGCTCGCAAGCTTTCCTAGAGGAGAAAGAAGATGGAACAAGCTCTCAAGCTTTTCCAAGAAGAAAACCCTCAGGTTTAGTGGCTTTGCCAAACAAATTTCAACAACCTTTTTCTTCCAAAAACATGTTATATAAATAGGCAAACCATAAGAAAACCAAACAGCCATAGCACCTCCATCTAAACCAATTAGATTTAGGGAAATGAAAGACCAAAGGTCACCAAACAGCAGCCATAATTTCAGCACCTGAAATAGAGCAAAAGTCCACAGCAAACCAGCCATAAAGGGCACGGAACAGCCAGCTGGGAAGGAACCGAAGAGGCAAATCAGCAACCAAGGCAGCAGGCACAAGAAGCCCAACAGGTAAGTCCACGGAACCAGCCAGGTGGGAAGGAACCGAAGAGGCAAACCAGCAACCAAGGCAGCAAGCACAAGAAGCCCAACAGAACATATGGGGAAACAGCAAAAACCACCAAAACCAAGGGGTTAAGAGGAGAAACCGAGGAGGCAGCAAGGGGGAAAAGAAAAGCCACATTCCACCATACCTTTTAGGATTAATGAGCTAAACTTCAACTCAAAAATAGAACTCCAAAATCAGCTCCCAACCCAAACAGCCCAAGCCAAACCGTGAACAACCCAACACCAAACCAACAGCAGCAGCAGCCCAAAGAACCCCAAAACCGGCAAACCCAAGGTCAAGCAAGCCAAGCAAATCCTACACATTGATCACGGGATGCTTTCCATCATTTGATAGCTAAAAAAAAACATAAAACAAAAATAGAAAACACAAATATAACAGTTCATATTACATCAAAACAGAAATTAAGAAAACTAGATGCATCAATTCCCCCCAGGTGGGAGAAGCTCATCTCCTGATGAGAATGCTTTACCAACTCGTTCATAAAGCTCCAAATTGCGATTCTTTAGCTCAATATCATCGATCCAAGTACAGTCCGTTAAGGGCCGATTGCTCCATTTGACCAAAAATCTTTTGTGCTCACCATGTCTTGTTTTAGTGATTTTTACATCAACAACATCCTCAATCAGGTCATCCTTGTATGAAACAGAGGTGGAAAGTGGTAAAGTTTCCACGTCCACAGAATCACCTGAACTTCCTTCATACAAAGAGAGATCAGAAACATTGAATATAGGCGAAGTGCCGACAGTAATAGGTAAGTCTAAGAGATAGGCATTTGTGCCCAATTTTCGTAGAATTCGAAAAGGCCCGAATTTCTTTCTGCTCAGTTTACCAAAAGTACCAACAGGAAAACGTTGGCGACGAAAGTAAGCCATCACCATATCACCTTCTTTAAACACAACTTCTCTCCGGTGTTTATCTGCAGCAGCTTTGTATTTGACATTAGCTATACGGAGTTTTTCAAGAACTTGCTGTTGGACCGTTTTGATGTGATCAAAAGTTTCTAAAGCTTCAACACTTATTTTGTTAGGTAAAGACAAACCATTTCTATCCAAGATATGAGGTATAGACTGACCATACAAAATTTCAAAGGGAGTTTTTCCAGTAGATCTATTCACAGAGTTATTATAAGCAAATTCAGCTTGGGGCAAAATTAAGTCCCACTGAAAAGGTTTCTCACCAGCAAGGCATCTCAAAAGATTACCCAAACTACGATTGACAACTTCAGTTTGTCCATCAGTTTGAGGATGATAGACACTACTAAACTGAAGAGAAGTTCCCAACTTAGCCCATAAAGTTCTCCAAAAGTGACTCAAAAATCGAGTATCCCTATCAGAAGTAAATGTACGTGGAATACCATGAAGACGAACAATCTCTTTAAAAAATAAATCAGCCACATGTGAAGCATCAGAAGTTTTTTTGCAAGGAATAAAATGAGCCATTTTACTAAAACGATCAACAACCACAAAAACAGAATCATACTTTCTAGCAGTAACTGGAAGACCCAAAATAAAATCCATAGAAATGTCATCCCAAGGTTTATTTGGAATTGGGAGAGGTGTGTACAACCCAGTATTTTGCGATGTTCCCTTAAAAGCCTGACAGGTTTTGCATTGTTTTACCAACTTAGTAATTTGTTTTCGCATATGTGGCCAAAAATATTTTTCCTCAACCAAAGCAATTGTTTTCCCCTGACCAAAATGTCCACTCAAACCCCCACTATGAAGTTCATGCACCAATTGTTCTCTTAAAGAATTTTTTGAAATGCAAAGTCTCGAACCTTTAAATAAAAACCCTTTATGAATAGTAAATTGACCAGATGGATCAGATCCAGAAACAAGACATTCTTCCCAAATCCCTTTAAAGTCAGAATCAGAAGCATATGTATCTTTCAGAAAATCAAAAGAAGAAATAGTTGGATAAACAGTTACCAACAAATGTGACCTTCTACTTAAGGCATCAGCAACCTTATTTAACACACCAGTTTTATGCTTGATATGAAATGAATATTCTTGCAAGAAAGAAACCCATTTGGCATGTCGTTTGTTCAGATTTTTTTGTGAACCCAAAAATCTTAAAGCTTCGTGGTCAGTGTTCAAAACAAACTCTCTTTGAATCAGATAGCATCTCCAAAATTTCAAAGACTGAACAATAGCATAAAACTCCAAATCATAAGTAGAATAACGAGATCGAACATCATTTAGTTTTTCACTAAAGTATGCAATAGGTTTTCCTTCCTGACTTAACACAACACCAATGCCAATATGAGAAGCATCACAATCTACTTCAAAAACCTTTTCAAAATTTGGCAGACTAAGAATTGGAGCTTGACTCATTTTTTCTTTGATATTTTGAAAAGTTTTTTCAGCCTCAGGGGTCCATTTAAAGACTCCTTTTTTCAAGCAATCAGTGATAGGAGCAATTACAGAACTAAAATTTTGGATAAACCGACGATAGAAAGAAGCTAAACCATGAAAACCCCTTACCTCACTAATATTTTTAGGAACAGGCCAGCTTTGAATTGCCTCAATCTTTATAGGGTCAACTTTGATTCCTTTAGCAGACACAATAAAACCCAGAAATGTCAAACTAGAAGTCATGAAAGAGCACTTCTTTAAATTGATATACAATTTTTGTTCCCTCAAAGTTTCCAAAATTTGTTTCACATGAAAAAGATGTTCGGATGGATGAATGCTATAAATCAGAATATCATCAAAGTAGACTACCACAAACTTTCCAATAAACGGACGCAAAACATGATTCATTGTTCGCATAAAAGTACTTGGAGCATTGGACAAACCAAAAGGCATAACAAGCCATTCATACAAGCCTTCTTTTGTTTTAAAAGCAGTTTTCCATTCATCCCCAGGTCTAATTCTTATCTGATGGTATCCACTTCTTAAATCAATTTTAGAAAAAATTGTAGCACCACTTAGCATATCTAACATGTCATCCAACCTAGGAATTGGAAACCTATATTTGATGGTTATTTTATTTATGGCACGACTATCCACACACATCCTCCAGGTTCCATCCTTTTTAGGAGTAAGTAAAGCAGGCACAGCACAAGGACTTAAACTCTCCTTTATCAGACCTTTTTTTAACAGTTCAGACACTTGAGTAGAAAGCTCTTTATGTTCATTTGGACTCATCCTGTAATGTGAAAGGTTAGGCAATGTAGCTCCAGGAATTAAATCGATATGATGTTGAATATTTCTCATCGGGGGTAAACCAGTGGGTAACTCATCAGGTGTTATATCAGAGAACTCATTCAGTAATGGTTGTATTGCTTCAGGAATTTCAAGAGTTGGTTCAGTTTCTTTCCCAAGCACTAGATATGCCACTTCAGATTGGGCTAACTCATTTGCATTTAAAAGCAACTCAGGAGTGGATGATTTTGCAGTTTTCTCTTTTGCTGGGTCAGAGATATACCTTTGTGGAAAAAGAGTGAACTCTTTATTATCTTGAATTAAGGTATAGGTATTTTTCTCACCATTATGAATGGTTTTATGATCATACTGCCAGGGACGACCCAAAAGAATATGACAAACCTCGAGGGGCACAACATCACAAACAATTTGATCCTTATAGGCACCTCCAATGGATAAATTCACAATGCATTGTTTGGTTATAGGAACCTCACCCCCCTCTTTAAACCAAGATATTTTATATGATTTGCCAAGAGGTTTTGTTTTTAGTTTCAATCTTTCTACCATATGTTGTGACACAAAATTCCCTGAACTCCCACTATCAATCATTAAGGTGCAAATTTTTCATTCAACAGTACAAGTAGTCCTAAAAATGTTTCTTCTAAGCCACTTATCCCCCTTATCAATTTGAGTAGTTAAAACTTGTCGGATTACCAATAATGGTTCCCCTTCATCACCTTCTAAATCAAATTTTTCCATATCCACATCATTTGCAGGGTCAGGATCACTCTCTTCCTCTTCCTCTAATTCTTCCTCATTTTCTATGAAATTATTTCGTGGAGGGTTATTTTTTCTGCAGGTAGCTGACAAATGACCATAAAGACCACACTTGTAACAAGGTCCAATTAGCTTAGGTTGATCAGAAGGTTTAGTTCCCATTACCCCTTTACCCTTGTCCAAGTTTTGATTTTCATAAGTTTTCATTTTTATTCCAGTTGTTCCTCCAGAAGTTTGTGCAGATTGTGTTTTACCTTTTCCAAGTTGTTGTCGTTTGTAAGTTTCAGTGATTTTGTTACTTCCCCGTTGATGTTGTTTTTCAATTTTCAAAGCCATACGATAAGCTTCATCTAACTTGATAACATGATGCAAGTTAAGTTGGTCCTGAATTGTCCATTTTAACCCATTAAGATATCGTGTAACCGTTTTCTCCTCCGATTCATCTAAGTCATTTCTAGATTGCCATTTATAAAAGTTTTCAGTGTATTCTTCCACATTTTGGTTACCTTGACGCAGATTATTAAATTCTTGGAAGAGTGTTCTTGCATGATCAGAAGGTAGAAATTTTCCTTTCATTTTTTCTTTCATTCTTTCCCAATTTTGAATTTTTTCTTTCCCTCGTCTCACTCTATTATTTTGTAAATTTTTCCACCACGTTAATGCATGTCCAGTAAGTTTTAGACTTGCAAATTTGACTTTTCGATTATCCGGAATTTCTTTCCATTCAAAGAATTGGTCCATTTTCTCCACCCATTCTATGAATTGATCGGGTTGTAATTTTCCTTCAAAATTATGAACATCAATTTTAATGCCGTGGTCCCAATTTCTTTGTTGCCTATTTTGATGTCTAGGACCCTCATCTTCACTTTCGGATGATTGAACATTAGGATTTGCATTAGCATTGTTCACATTCAAATTTGCCATAACATTAGCCATGTTAGTGATTTGTTCTTGTAAGTTTGCCAATTGAGTCATCATTTGTTGTTGCCAATCTCCCCCTTGATTATTTTGATTAGCCATAACTTTTAAGATGAAAAGACAACTCACACACTACCCTAGGATATACCAACCTAGGGCTCTGATACCAAAACTGATGTAGACAACTTAAAACAAAAACCAAGAAAGGAGAAATATTACGAAAAGAAAACAAAAGACTCACCTTCCAACTTAAAACCACAATTGGAGAACAAATAGGCTAGAGAATAAGACTTCCACTTCAACTTAGACAGAAAACCGAAGACCAACAAACCTTAGACAAAAGAAAGTTAGCAAAGAACAAATTTAAAATAAAACAACGCTATCCTCAGAACATCCGTCAAGCGGACTCCTCACATGCATCGGGTGTAGGAAATTAAAATGAAAAAATGCTTAGCTTGCAAACCAGGGGTCCACCAAGGCATAGGGCCAACGTTCTACCAAACTCCTCCAGCAAATGTCTCCAAAACAGCCCACAAATGTCACCTTAAAACAGCCACCAATCCTCCACAAAACAGCCACGATATTCCTCAAAAAACAGCCCCAAATTTATACCAACCGGAACCAGAAGAAGGATACAAGTGGAGTGGAACTTGCGTAGAGAAGAAGGGGTTAGAAGCCGAGAAGAAGGGAGGAGAAGCTCGCAAGCTTTCCTAGAGGAGAAAGAAGATGGAACAAGCTCTCAAGCTTTTCCAAGAAGAAAACCCTCAGGTTTAGTGGCTTTGCCAAACAAATTTCAACAACCTTTTTCTTCCAAAAACATGTTATATAAATAGGCAAACCATAAGAAAACCAAACAGCCATAGCACCTCCATCTAAACCAATTAGATTTAGGGAAATGAAAGACCAAAGGTCACCAAACAGCAGCCATAATTTCAGCACCTGAAACAGAGCAAAAGTCCACAGCAAACCAGCCATAAAGGGCACGGAACAGCCAGCTGGGAAGGAACCGAAGAGGCAAATCAGCAACCAAGGCAGCAGGCACAAGAAGCCCAACAGGTAAGTCCACGGAACCAGCCAGGTGGGAAGGAACCGAAGAGGCAAACCAGCAACCAAGGCAGCAGGCACAAGAAGCCCAACAGAACATATGGGGAAACAGCAAAAACCACCAAAACCAAGGGGTTAAGAGGAGAAACCGAGGAGGCAGCAAGGGGGAAAAGAAAAGCCACATTCCACCATACCTTTTAGGATTAATGAGCTAAACTTCAACTCAAAAATAGAACTCCAAAATCAGCTCCCAACCCAAACAGCCCAAGCCAAACCGTGAACAACCCAACACCAAACCAACAGCAGCAGCAGCCCAAAGAACCCCAAAACCGGCAAACCCAAGGTCAAGCAAGCCAAGCAAATCCTACGCATTGATCACGGGATGCTTTCCATCATTGGATAGCTAAAAGAAAACATAAAACAAAAATAGAAAACACAAATATAACAGTTCATATTACATCAAAACAGAAATTAAGAAAACTAGATGCATCAGTAATTCTGAATTTAGTAAATCCTGAAGCTGTTAAATCCTGAAAACTATTTGGTATGATAAATGTTAAATCCTGAGAAACTATTTGGCAACAAATCTCAGGATTTATGTTAGATGTTTAAATATGAAATTAATCACTTAAATTAGTTTTAATTATTAATTATACTATTAATTATCTCATTAATCACTTAAATATTCTACTACTAATTAATTATTTATAATATTAAGTAGATAATAATTATTTGTATTTTAAAATATATTAATTAAATCTTTTATTTATTTTATTATTATTATTATTATTATTATTATTATTATATTACTAAATATTCCATTAAACTAAATTAGAGTGTTTAATTATACTATAAATCATAATACTAATTATTTATTTAATCTAATTAATTATTGATGCTTAAATTGTACTAAAAAAAGCTAAGTTAGATTAAACTAAGGTAATGACATTAGACTACTAATAATTTAATTAAACTAAGTTAGATTACTTAATTTTACTATTAATTATTTAATTAATCTAACCAATTATTAATGTTTAAATTATATTAGTAGTGTTAGTTTAGATTATTTTATAATCTAGGGTTTGCCTACCTCTCTTCTCCTCTTCGTCATTTCTTTGTGGCTGCTTCGGTCGCGTGTTGTGCATGCTTAGAACGACGGGAGCTAATTCGAATGGAATAATGGAGAAGAATGAGAGGTAGTTTTGAACGATTCGCTCAATAACTTCTTTCTTCGACGACGTTCCTTCATATCGGATCTGAAACCACACCTCCTCGCCGTTCTTTGTTGGAGGCCGTTCTTTGTTGGATCTGAAGTAACGACGACAACGAGAACTTGCTCTTGCTTGTTGCCAAGGTAGCCATCTTTCTTGCTTTCGCGCGCTTCTTCGGCCAAATCCTGTTAAATCCGCCGAACGATGGGATTTAGATTTAGGTAGATTTACTTGGATTTACGCTGTAAATTCGTAAATCCCAGATTTACGCAGGCGTCGGATTTACGCGACCTCAAAAAATCATTTGGCTGGATTTACCTTAAATCCTGCTTAATTCTTGAGGCAAATCAGATACCAAATAGCCCCTTAGGAAGAGAGAAAAGAAAGGATGTATATTTATTTCTTCTTTATTGGAGTTTTAAAGAGAAAAGAAAATTATTTATCATTCTCTAAATTAAGGGTTGAAAGAAAAGAAAGGAAGAGTAATACTATAATTAACTTGACATGTATACCTTTATAAGAAGAAATGTAGGTTAGGATTGAGAGAGAGTTAATGTTTATTCTTTTATTAAAATAAGTGTTTTTGGGTATTTTTAAAAATGTATTCAATCGAATTTCTTACTCTTTGTGTTCCTCCTGTTTTACATGAAATAAAATCCTTCATATAAAGGAAAGTTTTTCCCTCTTTTATTTTTTGCTTCTCATTTTAAACTCAATCAAAAGAAATCTCTACTTTCTTACTAAATCCTTTCCATAAAAACTTAATACTATGGCTAATATTATTTGATAGAAAATAAATTTAAATATTTGAAATTATTTTCCTTAAATAGAATAATATATATATACATATACATATCTCTAGCATTTCAAAAGTCATGATAACAAAAAAGAGAGTTTAAAGTTGTCAAGGGCGAGTTATAGGCCATGAAGGAGAAGACCAGCCTTGAGCCATTAAACATATTGACTAAACAAGTATTTAAACAAATTCAGTCATATAAAATTTCTTAAAATAAAAATTTAGTTATCAATTGATAAAATTTTAATTATCATATGCATTTGTTTTCTCTGGTATTATTGCCATGCTTGACTAAGTGAGGCTCAATATCATGTCCTTCATATTAAGATATGGAGAGATGAAGTGCGAGGAATAAATATTTGAAATGGCTTTTTTAATTATTAAAAACATAAGATGCTTTTGTCATTCATGCCTCCATTGCTTCTATATTCACTATAGATGAACATACTTAGTGGATTGTTTATGGTGCTAGTGTCCTACTTCTAAAGGGTTAACATTTTTCAAATGACATATTTTTTCATTAATACACTTAAGAGAAACAAGATCACTCTTCAATGGGGTGAGGATTCAGTATATGTATCATTAATCTTCATCTTTTATGTAGGGGAAGTCCAAAATATACTAAATTTGAGACCAAATTGTCGGACATTAGTGGGGATACATATAATGATCGATATTGGAATGCTTGAAGTTTTTAATCTCTCTTGATATGTTAGATTTAGAAATTATGTTTTTTATCCTGATGATGATGAAGATGCTATTGAGAGGGCATAAGAATATAAGATAATAAGGTAATGATGACTATTGTAGAGAATGTGTTGGGTCTAGTTAGTGATACATTTATGCTTCATCTATATGCTCATAGTTATGATCATGTTGAAGAGGATATTGGTCTAATGACATTACTTTTTGGGATGTTTAGGATTTTGCAGGCAATATTAATATTGACAAAATTTTTCTAATGATTAATGAATGTTAATATTGGTTTATTGTTGACAAGTAGTACATTTGATGAAATTTAATCATAATAAGCAATAATTTTTTATTTTATTTATCATTATGATTTTCCATAAAATGTGATATTGCCATCATTATATAATACTTTTTGATGTACAGTATTGACATTAGGTGGTTTAATTGCACATTTGATATTAATAACTTATGCAAGAGAGCAATGTGTCTACAACATGTCATGTTATGCTTTTCATAGTTATGTTGTATCATGTTGGCATTGCTTGTCGGTGTGCTACTTTATAGTGTAAAAAATATGAAATCCTATATCATTGTGATAATTTGCAAAATCATTTAAAATTTATTTGGTTTTCTGATCGCCGATCAAAAGGCAACATTGTGTTTGTTGAGCCAAGCTCAGCCCTATAATCTTTGGGATAGCTTTAGATCCATAGGATCTTGCATGGCATGTGTTTGGAGGTAGGGGTGTCAAAAATTGACACGACATGAAAAATCGACTCGAATTTTTCGAGTTAGGGTCAACCCGTTTTAAGAACGAGTCGGGTTCGGATCCCGATTTTCGAGTCGTTTTGAATTCCGGGTCGAGTTCGAGTCAACCCGAAAACCCGATTTGGTCCCAATTTTGACCTGCTGCCTGCACCACACTCGCTCGAGTCCGCACCTGCTTCGCTCGCGTCCGCACCCGCTTTGCTCGCGTCCGCTCGCAACCGCTGCATGGTCCCCTGCTCGCAACCGCCTACAGTTTGCAATCCACATTGCTGGCAGCAAGCCTTCCCTGCTCGTGTCTGCCTCGCTCACGTCGGTATCCGCTTTGCTCGCGTTTGCCCAACACAGCAACGTCCGCACCCTGCGCTTGCCCGCTGATTTCTGGGTTCGCGGATCGGGTTGGGTCAACATAGTAACCCGTGTCGGTCGGGTCCGGTCCGGTTTGGAATTTTTGACCTATCTGTAAAAATGGGTTGGGTTCGGGCCGTGTCAAACAGTGGCGGGTCAATATCAGGTTCAACCCGAACATGACTTGCAACCTGATTTTGACACCCCTATGTGGAAACATTATGATAAACTTTACACTAGAAATATGATTTTAAATACTCTACATTCATCACATATTCTCGGATCAGAGGGAGTCTCACTTTGTGGTTTGACAAAGATCATAGCACTTTCGTATACTTGTGATGGGCCTCATTTTGTGTTGAAATTCCTTGATTACCTTAGGATGTCCTTAGGAATCACAAACTCACATAAAATGTACTGATTACCTAAAAAATCATCAGATATTGAGGGATTCTTTATATCCAGGTTAGCAAAGGATAGGAAGCTCTATTCAATGTGGTGGACCCCACTACTAGTTCAACTTAAAATATTTTTGTAAATTACTTTGTGAATACATGAGTGTTTTTTAGCGAGCCTTGGGTTCCTTGAACATAAATCAAGATCACAATAGAATAAAAAAACACAATGAATTCTTTTCAAAATTAGCTCAACAAACTTGGCAATTTTTTTCAAATGATGTCCATGCATATAATCAACTTAGCTCAATTGATATCCTTATAGAGCAACAAAAAGAGGCACCTAATTCTAATCGGTGGAGGACGGGGTATCAAAACGGGTTAACGTGTCGGGTTGAGATTCGAATTGAAAATGACCCGATTTGAAATCATACTCGAACCTGACTTGTTTAATAAAAATGTCAAAAATTTAAACTTGAATTTGACCCGACCTGACTCGATAACCTGTTTTGATTAAAAGAAAAAAAAATTGTATAACAAGCTAAGGCATACCATTGAGCAAAAGAATTTATGGAATTTAAGCAAAATGGGAAGTGCAAAAAAAAAAGAAAAATCATAATGTGATTCATCAACCAATATAACATAAATTATTCATAACATTGGATAAATAAAAATAAGTCATTTTAAGAGTTTGGGGATCAAGCAAAAAAATATATAAAATGAGCAGATGAGCTAGGGTTTCACTTTCACACTAAAAATCATTCCTCCAACAACTTGAAGTACTAAACTAGCACAGAGGAGCCATCATCTCAAAATGTAAACACAACAGGAGTTGATTTACTCCTTTACCATTATACCTATAAGTACAACAGGAGTCGAAGATGACATGTCTTGTTTTTGTCGATCATGGTAAATGCTAAGTAGCGTCAAGCGAGGTTGGGAGAATGAGCATTAAGCATCGTCGAGGCATTAAGCATCGTCGAGGCCTCAAGCAAGCAAGCAGAGTCGCAAACCAAAAATTCTTGAATAGGTGGAGCATGCCAGACAACGAGAGTGAGGAATGAGGCGCAATCGCAATCTTGTACATTGCAAATGTTTTAACCAACGACTATGATGGATTTGTGATTTGCAATTTCGCAATCTGTAGGTCAAAAACGGTTCATTGTTGGGTTCTTGGAATGAGACACAACTTGAACCTGACATGATTATTAAATTGGTCGGAATATTATTGAACCCAACCAGCCTATCAAACAGGTCAATCTGAACCCATTTTTTTTTGGGTCAGGTTATCAAGTTGGTCATTTATTGATAGCTCTAGTTAGAGGAGTTGTTGAAGGCCCACAAAAGTCAAATGTGGACAGTTGACTTGTACATTATATTTTGATACCAAATGACATAAGATTCACTAAAATAATTGGCCCTTCATTTGCATAAGGTCTTCAAGGTTGAATTTTGTATCGCCTTGCCTATTAGATGATGTCGTGCGAGCAACTGTTAGGCTTTCCTCTAATTGAGAGGTTATCTTATTCACAAGTTTTCTTCTTTATAGGATGAGGTTTTAAGACCTATCATCAACCTTCCCTTTAATCAAGAGGTTTTAAGTCCCATTTTTGGGCTACCTTGCTTATAAGGCGAGATCGTAAGACCCATTGTTGGGATGTCCTCTAATGGAAAGTCATAAGTCTCCTCATAGGCTTTCCCAAAATTGGAGTTAGTAAGGCCTAAACTTATGCTTCCCTTACAATCATGTTTATAAATCTTTGACTCCCAAGCATCTTTAATGTTAGAGTTGTAACTCACAACCAAGTCATCCCATTTGTAGAACACTTCAACTCAAGGATTCTTGACCTTAGCTACATCCCTGTAACTCCATTCCTTTGGTCCTCCATAAGATTAGACTTGTAAGCTTTATGCTTATCCAAGTTTACTAGTATCGAACAACATATCCATACAGGCAAGATCCAAATTTATGGGCTTTCTTTTCACTATGGTTTTAATCCTCACCCTCCTATATTGGGTTATGTTTGAATTTGTGATACAACCTCAGTAAGATAGAAAACCACGCTACTGCAAATGTTTGAGTTGCTTGTTTGAGTGAGTTGAATGCCAACCCATAACCCAAGCTTTCGAGTATAATTGGTTTCTCGCAAAACTCAATCCTTAACCGCTTGTATGCTTTAGGGTACTACCTTGTCTCTCAAGGTAGATCCCTAATTCACCCTTGGATCAATGAATTGGCTAGATAACACTTTGACCACACTTCATCATACTTCGTGACTTTGAGCTAATTTATCATGAATTGCCTAGCATAGTCTTCAAAAAAATTCCAATTGTCACGTATTAATGCCTCTAAACCACTATTACTTATAATGGTACCTTGGAGACCTTTTTGATTTTGATATGTATCTCTTTACCTCTCTATGAGTGGATGAATGTTCTTCAGCATACCATCTATCTAGTCTGCATAATATATATGAGAGGAGACAACCTATAGCTGCTAATTAGAGTGCCTTGATGATACAAGGCAAAACAAATTCCTATTCTAAGGGTTTAGCTCAATTGGTCTATACATATGTAATAAGCACTAATTTATTCCTTTATTATATTTTAAGTTTATTTTGGGTAGATCAGTTCTTTATTATAAAATTGGTTTACCTAATTAGTATAAATACCCTTCATATTATAATGGCAAGGATATGAAATAAAAAATTCCGGTTTCTCTCTTTTCCCTCTTCTTCTCTTGGAGTCTACACCTGCTCTAAATGTGCCTTTTCTTCTTAATGAAAAATTTTGATTCCTCTCTTTCACCTCTTTTTCTCTTGAAGTCTAACTTACTATAAATGCTCCTTTTCTTCTTAGATGCCAAGATGCCTATCATTGAGAGTTGGCCATTAAAAAGTTGAGAAGCTATATGAATAATATATGGAGAATGAAGAGATTCTTGTTTTACATTTATTTGAGAAAAAGAAAATTTTGCTAAAGCGAGGAAGGGAGGATGAAGTGTAGAAATATCTTCTGGCAGTATGGATAATGAATTAGCAATGATATTTGTTTTGTTGGGTTTATATTCAATTAAATCCTAAAAGCTTGCGAAGATAATATTGTTGATTAAGAGTTTGAATAACCTGAGTTTGTAGTTCATGTAAGCTTTTATGATTGGTATGAATAATAAATTCATTGCCTAACAAATTCTAGTGCCATTTAGAAACAACTTCAATAATAGGAGATATTGAAGTTTAATGCTTAATTTTTTAATGAAAAAGGAGATATGATGATTATTTTGTTATAAAATTGCGCCAATGCCAATGTTGGAAGAATCATCTGTTTCAAGAATGAAGGTTTTTGTGAAATCAGGTAAAGCTAAGATGGGAGCAGTTGTCATAGCTAGTTTGAGATTGTGAAGTAGTTGAAGCTGTGACATTCCATTTGAAGGAATCTTTTTTGAGAAGATTGGTTAAAGGAGAGGCAATGTAAGCATAATCAGGTGTAAACCGTCGGTAATATCACGTAAAACCCTAAAAGAATGAAGTGATGTAAGGATGAATGAACTGGTTGGGTGGTCATAACATTAATTTTAATAGGGTTAGATTTGACACATCCAGTAAAGGCAGTATGTCCCAGATATTCGATGGATGTTTGACAAAATTGACATTTATTAAACTTGAGAATGAAATGATTTGTCTGTAAGCATTGAAAAATAGATTGAACGTGCTCAAAATGATGTTTAAGAGTAGGACTGTAAATAAGAATGTCGTAAAAGAAGATATAACAAATTTGCGAAGAAAAGCACAAAAAATTGATTTATTAAAGCCTGAAATGTAGGAGTTTTATGATTTTCTTTAGAATGCATCCTAACTTGGTGGCTAGAACGAAGATCAAGTTTGGATAAAAGAGAAGCTCCATGTAATTCATGTAAGAGTTCATCTTCTGTTGGAATATGAAATTTATCTTTAATGTTAAGGGAATTAAGAGCTCTATAATCAACACAAAAATGTTAAGTACCATCCCATTTTTTAACAAGCAATACCGGTTTAGAAAAAGGGTTGTGACTACGACAAATTATGCTGGAGTGAAGCTTGTTAGAAACTAATTATTCTTTAGCATTCTTTTAAAAATGTGGATAACAATAAGAACGGATGTTAAATGGTTTTGATAAGGCTAGAAGATGAATACGATGATCAATGATACGCGTTGGGGGTATGCCTTGGGGTGGCGGAAACAAATACTGAAATTTTTTTAGTAAGGTAGAAATGGATATTGGTAAAGTTTATCTAGGTAGTCGTCAAGAAGATTTGTAGATGGTGTAGGATCCATAACTACTATTGAAGATTTGAATGGTGGTTGAATAGGAAATGATGATACCGTAATTTAGTAAAGGATATAGGGTTAGGTGTTAATTGAGGTTCTCCTGTCCGGGTGATACATTGGTTTTGATTTTGGAATTGTATGATAATTGTAAAACAGGTTCTAAAGATTAGAGCAATTGCATATTGATAACCGCATCAATACCATAAATCGAAAGAACAAATAAATCTAGAAAGACTTGATATTCCTAATTAGTAATGTTGACATGAGGACATTTAGCATTACAGACAAATAGGTTGCCATTTCCAACAAATACTTTAAATTGTTTGATAGGTCGATGATGAAGATTTAATTGTTGGATTAGATGGTTTTGAATGAAATTATGACTACTGCCACTATCAATTAATATATGGAAATTATGATGGTTAATCAAGCCGGTTAATCAGAAAGAATGAGGGTTGTTTGGCTAAAGCATTAAGGCTGATCTCAAGTTGAGGAGGTGTAGTTTCATCATTGGTAGCAAAAGGGAAAGAGTCATCATATAAATCATAATCATCTGTGCTTAGTAAAAGATGGAATTTATTTGGACAATGATGTTGAGGTCCAAATTTTGCGTCAATTGAAACAAAGACCTTTATCATGTCGAAACTGAATTTAGGCTGGTGATAGCTTATAGATTGGAAGATTTCGAGGCTTAGGGATATTGGGGTTTGGCTTAGAAGAGGTACTGGAAGATTGGGGAGGGGGCTGTCGTGGTGTAGTGGTTGGATTCATACTAGCATGTGGATGATTAGGTGTAGTATTTTTTATATTAGAAGGAAAAATTTTTCGCTGGATGATGGAATGAAGAAGAAATGTTAAATTTAGATTCATGACATCTTGCTAATTCATAACATCCAAGCGTGAAGTAGGTCTTGCAAGTAAAAGTTTGCGGCGTAATTATTGTTTAAATTTGGATATGAAATAACTAATTAGCTTGGATTCAAGTAAATTTGGAACTTTAAAAGCAAGATTTTTGAATGCAGCTTGGTAGTCAAGAACTGAATTTTGTTGGGTTAGTTTGGAAAGGTTGCCCTGTAAATCTTTATATGTAGGATCAAAATGTTATTGTAATGATAAATAAATTCGTGCCATGAAAGTAAATGACCTTTCATGCGTAATCATTGGTACCAAATAGCTGTAGGTCCTTCAAGATGAAATAAAACTATTCTGACACAATGAAAATAGGAGTGTTGTGAAAATCGAAGTATTCTTGTTCTTTAAAGGTCTATATTTCAATGTCGGATCCATTAAAGCAAGGAAGTTCAATTTTCAATGATTGAAGAAAAGTGAAATCTGTAGGAGAAGATGGTGGCTAGTTTTGAGATCTTTATGTTACTCTTCATCCTTCTTTATGAACTCCATAAGTGCATCCTTTATGAACTCCAAAATAGTGGGGATCGCCAGATCTTTTGAATACTTACAAAGCGTGTTGCTCCCTCGTGTGGTTTTAGTTCCTAGAGACTCCAGCAGATCAAATTGCGTTCTCCAGCTACTGGAGATAGGATTAAGCAGAAGTTTTGCAACGTACTTTTAAGCTAGTTTTGCAACATATCCTTATGCTGCAGTAAACTACTTACAACAGTTTTACATGCATAGTTATGATTTTTCTTAGGGTCCAAACATCGAGCTTAATTAGCATAAAAAATGAAATCACTCATTATCATAATAGTTATCACAACGCAGTAAGATAGCTTGCAATGAGTTGACTATTTTTCCCATCACGATGAAGATTGCAAGGGAAACAAGCATTTCCTGTAGCAATAAAACAAACTAGTGCAGTAGCATAAAATATAGAATTTGTCATTAAAAATTCAAATCTAGACTAGTAACGTGATATTCATTACACTTATTCCAACCAATCATTTTGTTGGGGATAGCTACATTCAACTACATCATACACAAATTTGGCCTCGTAGAATGTGGCCTGATTATAAAGAGCATGACCTTATTCTTCACATGCAACCAAGCACCGTAAACATCCCAACTTCATCTTGTTAATTCCATCCAGAAGCTTTTACCTCTTAAATTAGCATTGTTTTATATTTTTGGGCACTGGACATAAACGTAGGCATTTCATCCATACTATCTGCTATGCTAATCATTACAATCCAAGCGTCTCTATAACTTCATAATCTTGAGTTCACTTATATTATACACCTTTCTTGTAGCACACCATCAAGTTCAGCTCCTTGCTTTTCAACACCTGCACTATCAATGGTATGATTTTTCTCAGATTGAGTACCATCTTGTTGCATGCTCTATTCTTTCTCCTTCCAAGATAATCACGTTCTCTAAATTTGATAGATCTGTAGGGAAACCTTTAGCCCACTGATCAATAATATGCCCTTCGCAATATACAACATCCAGCCAATCTTAATTGATGATGGCTACCTTTAAAAGTACTTGGAAGCTTCTTTGTGATGCTATCGAAATATTAGTTACACAAACATCATATGACTTAAAAAACAAATCTTCTAGAAGTACAAGTCATATTTAATAGCATTTGCTTCATCCATGATGATCTACACTCTTATTCTAGCTAGAACTGAAAAGTGACTTTTACATCTGTATTGAATCCTATCTCATCCTCCAGCTTGCCAACTCTTCCACTCTCCTTTCTGTTTCTCTAGGTTTTATACTTGTTTATTGTTTTTTATTTTATTTTATTTTTGATAATCACTTGCTATGGTCATGAATCTTCCTTTGGCCAGATTTTGAAGATACTGATTATTTGTCTTTCTGAGCTTTTTATATGTATCAATTTTAGTGTTAGCATAACCATCTTTTTCCTTTGTTGCAGAGTGGGATGACAAGGAAGAAGGAAAGGATGCCCTGCAGCAGTGGGAAGATGATTGGGATGACGATGATGTCAATGATGATTTCTCTCGTCAGTTGAGGAAAGAATTGGAGAGCAACTCAGAGAAGAAGTGAATAACCACTTACTCTCCTTCTATGGAGGGAGCTAGATAGCAAGGTAGATCTATCTTAGTACTTTCACTGTAGCAAGTATGTTCTGTAACAGGATATAGTTGCTGGAGTTTGTTAGGGTGCTTCTTCATATTGTTCTCTTTTATAAGTTGCAGCAAATTGCCATTGCAGGTTTGTGTGTTTTTCCAAATGTCTTTTTACCTTGAGAACCGCATTCTAGCGTAGCAGCTTTCTGCTTGGCTTTGGGAAGTTTGTATCAACTATTTGAAACAGCTGCAGCGTTTTATAAAGTTGATTGTTAAATTGTGAAAAAAAATAACTTTGTTATTATAGTCGTAGAAAGAAGCTTTCAATTATAAAAATTTCAGAAAAATAGTTAAAAAAAATTGTAGCTATGATTGCTATCTTTAAAAGCAACCATAAAGCTGCCCAAACAGGAGTCTATTTATTGAACACTTGATTTTACGTGAAGTTAGGTGGATTATATTACTCTTTTTTAGTGATTATGGAGATTTTTATAGAATATATTCAAAAGTGCATGACAATTTTAATTGATGAGATATAAATAAAAAGGCATGATAATGAGAAAACATTGAAAAAAAAATTCAAGTTATAAGATTTAGTAGAATAAAAATTAACTTTATAATATATATATCTCTTAGTAAGAGAAATTAAAAATTATCAGTCAATATAAATAAAGTTAAAGTGATATTTATGCATAATGAGTTAAGTATATTATTTTTCATAAAAGTATGATGGATTGGTTATGGTGTGAGTTCCATTAATCATCTATTGCAAATTATTATACGCAATTTTTATTAATGTTATCTTAGTTTATCTCTTCTTTCTAATCATCTTATACTAATTGTATCATCTTACTAATTATTGCATTTTTATTCATGTTATTAACTTATTATTGATCTTCCCTGTCATTGTATATATTCAGTATCCTTATATTTATTTTCAATTATTTTATCATGAATGAGTGCAACTTTAATTGTACCTTTATTATAATTATTATTTATTTTATTCTTTTTAGCTGTCTTAGATTTATATTAAGTTATTAACATTCTTATTTTTGTCACATTCAATTTAGATATCAATAATTTTTTTCCTCTTTAATATTCAAATTTATGCGATATTATTAGTCTAATTATAATCTTATTAAATTTATTTTATTTTTTCACGATATATTATTATCACATAATATGTGTAAGGCATTTTTATCATTTTAATCATCATAAATATAGAGGATATTTTCTCGTTTATATTTTTTTATTCTTTTATATGATAGATTCATGATGATTAAATTTATAATATTTATAATACCAATCATAGATATGAGTATTGACAATTATTTTTTGTTTACCAGACATTTTGGCTAGTTAAGGTTAGCACAAATCTTGCTGTGTTAGATATTCAATTCCATTAACTTGGATTAAGAAGTATCAGTTAGAATCTTGCTCCTACATAGAGTATAAATCATGAGAATGTGGAATTACCAAATATAAAATATTAACATTATATTAGACTTCGGTTTTGTTTTGGATAATTTTTTTATTTTTATTTTTTAGAATGTAACAATAGTTTTATTTGATCATTATTTTATTTGTTATTTAAAAAAAAAATTACACTAAAAAGTTAGTTTCTGCAATAATTTTAAAAAGTTATTTTTTTATAACAGTTTTACAAAATAGTAAAAAAATTGTTCCAAATTTTTTAGGCTTCATTTGGGACAATTTTCTTTATTGCTTTTTAAAGTATTTTTTTAATATAATTTTTTTTTAAATTAGAAAATTGTGTTAAAAAATTGCTTCAGAAAGTAGTAAAAAAATTATCCTAAATAAAGCCTAAGATTTTATTTAGAAAGGCTTTTTTAGTGCTTCAAAAAAATAATTTTTTAGTACAAAACAGTAAAAGAAGCCTTAAAGGTAGTTTTAAGAAACATCGGTTCAGAAAAAGGAGTTTTCTAACGGAGAAGCATATATAAAAAGCTTTTTCAAAACAGCAGAAAAATGAAAAAAATGATGTTATTGGGAACGAGGTTTGATAAACCAAACAGTAAAGAAAAATAAATTTTACTGTTTTAAAAAGGAATAAGCACTAAAAACGCCCAATCAAATTAGGCTTTAGTCTAAGTCCCTCATTAAGCGTTTGCATGACAGTTTTTCACGGTTGTACTTTTAGACACTCATTGTATTTTTTCTTAAATAAATAATTTTGTTATTTTCTTAGAAATTTTATAGTGTGAACCAGTTTTTAGCTATCAGATCTATTAGAATTTGACATGTAAAAGAAAATTGTCTGATTTTCAAAAAAAAAAAAATCATAATAGTTTTCAAAAACTTTTGATTTTTCTACAATAATTTCACAGTTATTTTAACAATCAGCTAGCATTTTTTCTTAACATATTTGAATTTCATAATCAAATTAGTGTATTGTCATCATAACATTTTTGAAATTTCAATAACTATTATCATTTTCATGACCATCTTTAGCTTCCATTATATTATTATTATTTCTAATGCATTTAATTTATTCAAAGTTATCTTTCACTCTTTCTTTCTATCAATCCTAACATATAAATCATTAAAAATTATAGATTTAGCATTGCTTACTATACTTTTGCAAAAAAAAGTCTATTTTTTAATCATTATTAATAGTAGTAGTATTCAATTTATCTATTTTTCATCTTTTAAAAGCACAATTTTTGTCATTAATAACTTCTAAATCATCGTATTCAACCACCAAATCTTCTTATCAATATCTGATGTACTTTTAGACTCACTTATAATTTTTTTTATTATTATCTTTATTGCGGGCTAGAATATACGCGACGATAGAGATTGAATTTTACGTCTTAGCGTTGCACGAATATCCAGCTCATACACAAAGAGCACAAGATTTTTACGCGGAAAACCCTAAAAAAGGGAAAAATCACGGGGCCTGGCCCAGTTGAAATGATTCCACTAGAACTTGAGTAAATTACCGGGGGCTGACTCGCCTCCAAGGGTAATCAGATTACAAGTATCAACCGTAGGGTTGAAGTCGGGGGTATGTGAAAGTCCAATGTCGCACTGGCGGAACTTCGGGGTGACCCGGTGATCTGGCAGAATTCCGGGCCCTAGGGGGTGGTCTGTTAGAACTCCGGGCCTTAGGCGGTGGTTCGGCGGAGTTAAGGATGTCAGGTGGTGGTCCGGCGGAGCTCAGGGCGTCAGGTCGAGGTCCGACGGAACTAAGGATGTCAGGTGTTAGTCTGGTGGAGCTCAGGGAGTCAGGCGGTGGTCTGACGGAGCTGAGGACGTCAGGTGGTGGTCCGACGGAGCTCAGGGCATCAGGCGATGGTCCGACGAAACTGAGGACGTCAGGTGGTGGTCTGGCGGAGCTCAGGACATCAGGCGATGGTCTGACAGAGCTGAGGACGTAAGGTGGTGGTTCGGCGGTGCTCAGGGCATCAGGCGATGGTTCGACGGAGTTGAAGACGTCAGGTGGTGGTCCGGCGGAGCTCAGGGCGTCAGGCGGTGGTCTGATAGAGCTCAGGGCATCAAGCGGTGGTCCGGCGGAACTCAGGGCCTTAGGTGGTGATCCGACGGAGCTCAGGGCGTCAAGCGGTGATCCGACGGAGCTCAGGGCGTCAAGCGGTGGTCCGGAAGAACACAGGGCCTCAGGTGGTGGTTTGACGGAACTCAGGGCGTCAAGCGGTGGTCCGACGGAACTCAGGACCTCAGGTGGTGGTCCGACGAAACTCAAGGCCCTATAGAGAAGTGATCCAATTATATTTAATAGCATTTGCTTCATCCATCTTTTAAATAGAGAAGTGATCCAATTATTCCCCTATACTTCTTCTGGTCTACTGACTTTTCATTTGGATCTTTATCTAATTGAATGGTAGAACTCATGGGAGTGTTCATGGCCTTAGCATTGTCCATTTCATACTTTTTTAGAATATCCTTGATGTACTTAGATTGGCTAAGGAATGTTCCATCTTCCATCTGTTTTACACTGAATCCAAGAAAGTAATTAAGTTCTCCCATCATGCTCATTTCGAACTCATCACTCATTATTTTTGAGAATTCATCGCATAAGGTTTTTTTTTAAGATCCAAACAAGATGTCATCTACATAAATCTGAATAATGAGTATCTTATCTTCTACCCTTTTTAAGAAGAGGGTGGTGTCCACACTATCCTTAACAAAGCCTCTATCTAGTAGGAATGTGCTAAGTCTTTCATACCAGGCCTTAGGTGCTTGCTTTAACCCATACAATACCTTTTTCAATTTAAATACATGATTTGAAAATTATGAGTTTTCAAATCGGGGGGTTGCTCAACATAAACATCTTCTTTAATCACCCCATTTAGGAAAGAATTCTTTACGTCTATTTGATATAACTTAAAACCCTTAAAGCAAGCAAAGGCTAAGAGCACCCTTATGGCTTCTAATCTAGCTACTGGGGCAAAGATTTCCTCAAAGTCTATTCCCTCAATTTAGTTATACCCCTTAGCTACTAATCTGGCCTTATTCCTCACTACTATTCCAGAGTCATTCATCTTATTTTTAACGACCCATTTTGTTCCAACCACACTTTGTTCCTTAGGTCTCTTAACTAATTCCCACAAATCATTCCTAACAAATTGGTTTAGCTCTTCTTACATTGTTAGGATCAAGAATTCATCTTCTAAGGCTTGATCTATATTGATGGGTTCAATCATGGGGATAAATGTAGAATGTCTAACTTTCTTCCTAAGTCCATACTTAGTTTTTACACCTACATATGAGTCTCTTAGGATCAACTCTCTAGGATGACTAGAAAAATATCTCCAATCTCTAGGCAATCGCTCCTGAGGGTCTACTCTATCTTCTATGGCAATGGTTTCTACCCCCTAAATGACCTCGACTTCTTCTTCAGGATTAGGTTCAGAGGTCTTAGCTAATTCATCAATACCACATAGGTAGACTCTTCTACTACAATGGTCCTCTTATTGAAGATTCTATAGGCTTTACCTATAGATTAATAGCCTAAGAAGACGCTTTTATCAGATTTAGGATCAAATTTTTTTAAGAGTGACTTACCATTAATTAAGATAAAGCATTTGCATCCAAAAACATGTAAGTGAGAGAGATTAGATGACATACCCTTAAGGAGTTCATAGGGTGTCTTATTAAGTTTGGGTCTAACATTCACCCTATTTAAAATATAATAAGTAGTATCCACTACTTCTGCCCAAAAATATCTAGAAAGAGTGTATTCAGCTAACATTATCCTAGTAGCTTCAACTATGGTTCTATTCTTTCTCTCAGCTATTCCATTCTGCTGAAGGGTCCTAGGGATAGAGAAATTATGTTCTATTCCTATCTCTTGACAGAACGATTCAAACCTATCATTCTCAAATTCTCTACCATTCACTATAGATTATTGAGATTTCACATCCTAATTTCCTTTGAATCCAAGTGGAGAAGATTCTAAACTCTTCAAATGACTCACTCTTATGTGTTAAAAATCTTACTCAAGTAAATCTAGAGTAGTCATCCACTATTACAAATCTATAAGTTTTCCCTTCTAGGCTAGCTGTACTAACAGATCCATGTGGAGAATTCCTAGTGGCCTAGTGGTGTTGATATCCTTGATTGAATGAAATGGTTATTTCACTTATTTTTCTAGTTGACAGGCATCACATAGGTGGTCCTTAGTGAAGTATAACTTAGGTATGCCTCTAACTAGATCTTTCTGAGTGATATTCCTAAGTATTTTCATGCTAGCATGGCATAGTCTCCTATGCCATAGCCAAGAGTCATCAGCTATTATTTTTAAATATAAAGGGTTTAAATTTTTAATGCAATTGAGGTCTAACATATAGACATTATTTATCCATTTTCCTTCTAACACAAGTTTATCATTTAAGCTAATCATATATTTATTAGAAAGAAACTTTATGTCAAAACCCTTATCACACAGTTGACTAATACTTAATAGATTGTGCTTTAAACCATCAACTAATAGAACATTTTCAATTACAAAATTTTTAGAATTTTTAATGATACCTGAGCCCACCACTTTCCTAGTGGTGTTGTCTCTTAAAGTCATCTTGCCTACTGACCTGGCCTCCAGTGTCATGAACTGCTGCACGTCTCTAGTCATATGTCTTTAGTAACCACTGTCCAGGCACCACATGCTCTCACTAGGTCTTTTATGAGAGCACCCCTATAATGTCAATCAAAGGTTAGTTTTGGGAACCCAATTGAGTTTGGGTTCCTCCTTATGCTTGAATGAATGAGATGTATGCATGTTATGCTGTGATGAATGCAGCTTAGGTCTCTATACTAGATGTGTCCTATGGTGAGTTGGCAAGTGCGGGCTATATGACCTAGTATGCCACAAGAGTAACACCTAACACCGGGAAATGGGTTCACTAACCTATGTGGGTGATGGTGCCTCTTCCTAAGTTTGTGTGATACATGAAATATAGAGGGTTTGTCCCATCGAATATGTGAGGGTAGTGGTTTATTATTTTTTAATGTTGTAACCTTTACTCTTAAGTATTCATTTACACTTTTGTAGCTTAATACTTTTAGTTTCAATGCATGCTCATTGCTATCTAGTTGACATGCAGGTTTTTCTAATTCCTTAAATGCATTTTCTAGTTCAATATGTGATGATTTCAAGGAATTGTGTGCAACAGTTAATTCAATATGCTTCTTATTTAATGTATCAAATTTATCAAGCATGGACATATGATCTCTATCCAAGTCAGAATGTTCTTTAACTAAACTAGCTTGCTCCTTTTATAAAGTATTAGAATCAATGTTAAGACTAGTATGTATTTTTTTCAACTTTTTATACAAGTCATGAATTTTTTCAGAAATAACTAACAGTTCATCATAAGAGAGTTAACATACCTCATCTTGATCTAATTGATCAAGGTTATCGTTAGTCATAAGACACAAATTTGTTACCTCCTCATCTGTTTCTTCTTCTGACGATTCTGAAGCAGAGTCGACCCAAAAAGCTTTTTGTGTTTTTAGCTTGCCCTTCTTGTACTTTGATTTCTCCTTGCCCTTATCCTTGGTAGGGTGAGTCTTTACATTGGGCCAGTCAGCTCGAAGAAGACCTGGTTTCTTACACTCGAAGCAAATTATGTCAGATATAACTTTAATATTCTTTGAGCTTTTATCTTTATTTCAGTTATTTTGATGACGCCGTTGCTTCCTTTTCAAAAAATTCTTGAACTGATGAGTCATCAAGGCTATGTCATCATCTTCTTCCACTGTAGAACTGTCACTTTCTAAATTATTCACTTTTAGAGCCACAGTTCGCTCCTTCTTCTTTTCTCCTGCATCACTTTGCCTTTGACTCACTCCTTGCTCGTAGGCAATGAGCGACCTAAGAAAATTGTCAATTGAATAAATATTTAAATCTTTAGACTCAGTTATTGTAGTTTTTTTTACATCGTAAGAACTAGGTAAGCATCTCAAAATTTTATTAACTTTTTTAGAATTAGATAACTCTCTTCCTAGAGCATGCAAGGATGTCACTATCTAGGTGAATCTAGTGTACATTTCAGATACAGTCTTGCTAGATTTCATGTGAAAGAGTTCGTAATCATGTAGTAGTATGTTTAGTCTAGACTGTTTAACCTCACTGGTTCCTTCGGACGTGATACACAATCTATCCCAGATCTCCTTACCAGTACTACAAGTAGACACTCGCATATAATCTTCTGATTTTAATGAGCAAAAGAAAGCATTTTTCATTTAATTGCATGAGTTCCCTATCCTCATTACTCCATTCATTAAATGATAAAATAGTTTTAACACCATTCGTGAGATGAAAAGGTGCAGAGTAATCTTCTTGTACCAACATCCATATGCGATAGTCTATAGATTATAAAAATATAGACATGCAAATTTTTCAAAAGTCAAATGATATATTGTCAAATAAGGGTGGACGTGTTATTGAATAATCCCCCGTAGTGTTACGGTTACCAAATTGTGCCATGGATAATATGTTTCTAGGTTTTCTAAAATACTATTTTGAAACTCCGCTCTGATACCACTTGAAAGTATGAGATGCACCAAGAGGGGGGTGAATTGGTGTTTTAAAAATAAATCCAAAAATGAGTTCTAATTTTTTAATGGATTTTTCAAAATTTTAAAATAAAAACTTAACTAGTCAAATAAGGAAGCTAATGATTCGTTCATAATTACAACAGTGGTGATAAAATTTTAAATCTCATAATAGAAAAGTTAAAATCAGATTTTATACCAAGCAGTTAACATATAAAATAAATACAAGAAAAGTAAAATGCGAAAAATGGAAAAAGCTCACTAAAATTTTTTATAGTGGTTCAATCACTTGACATACGTCCACTCCCCGGAGTCCTCCACTCTTAGAGTTGCACTATTAAAAGTTGACTCTCCTTCTGCTCCTACAGCAAGGCGGAGAAGCCTTTACAAAACTCACTTTCATCTTCCCCGATGTGGCGGAGTGCCAGATGCTATGCCACCCTCCTGATAACAGCAACGAACCTTCTCATTTTTCTCCCTCCTGGAGAAGGTAGAGAATCTCGAGGATGTTGACCTAGAAGCCTCTCTCCCTAGAGAGCTTCCACAAGACAAGGCCACAGGAGGAAAAAGCGTGTATCTAGCTTGGAGAAACCATGTGATCCCCTCACTCTCCTTCTCCTCCCTCTCACAAACCCTTGATTTCTTCAAAAGCTCCCTCTCAAGAGTTCCTTCAGTTATCACGTTCCTCTTCTTCATAACAAATCCTCACTGAATAAGAAAAACTTCTTTTTTAAATTAGGCTTCAGAAAATCCTAATAATTTAATTCACATGATACTATTTATATAGTACGATCCAATATCGTACAGTACGATCAATTCAAAATCAGTTCCATCCAGTATGAAGGCAGACAAACAGTTCACAAATTTTAAGCACATCGTATAGAATGATCAAGAGATCGTACTGGACGATCATTTTATTTTTCACTATTTATATGAGATGAATTATGGGACGACCAAAAATTGTCTCTGTAAATCATCTCGCACTGTACACTTCATACAATATGAATAGTTCAATTCAGATCATCATCATGTACGATATAAATATCGTCCGGGACAAATAGTTCAAAAAATTATGGTTTCGTCTGGTACAATCTATGGGATGACAAAATTCATCTATGTAGTTCATACAGTATAATTCATATCATACAGTATGAATGATAGTAATTAAGAAACCATGATTTAATAGTCTTATTATGGGGGATAATTTTAGTAAGATTTCAAATGATCGTACATCACGATTAGGATCGTACAGTACGATTAGTTCAAAAAATCAAATTTAAAATTTTACCTAAACTATGATGGCAGCTAGGGTTTTCAGATGGAAATAAAGCATACAATATGATCACGATCGTACAATATGACTAATTCATAAACTAATCATTCAGAATTAGCCGTTCAGCATGAGTTTTAATGACAAATCACACAGTACGATTAAAAATGGTACAGTATGATTTTCTTAAAAAAAATTTCTCTTAAAAAAAGAGAAACTCTCCCCCCTGTGTGTATGTACATGGTCACCCCATTTGCATACACTCTTTTGTGGCAGACTAAAAAAAATAAAAAAAATAAAGAAAGTACAAAATATAAATTTTTTTACATCCTATTTTACCCAGTCTTGAGTCTCCAGTAGTCTTGAGCGGTGTGTATCTTACCTGAAATGTTAGTGCTCACAGACAAAAATAAATATCTATATTTTTTAAGGAAGAATATAGTAATCCAGTCAATTTTATTTGTCATCATCAAAATCAGATGCTAGGGATCCTAGATTGCAACATAGTTATGGTAATAATTCAATTAATTCTTCTAATAACTGCTCTGATATCAATTTGTAACACCTATGAATCAAATTTGGAAGAATTATCTATTTATTATTTTAACAATATGTCAGAGCTTCTATAAATCATCAATATAAATAATAACCAGCGAAAGTAACTAAAATCATATACATTAAGATATTTTACTATTTATTCACCCAAAATATCATTTACACTAGCTAGGAGATCACTTCAATCACTAATCTATAACAAGCTCCTGACTACAAAAGAATAAATAAAAACACATAACAAAATTTAAAGAAAACTTGAGGATCTCTAACAATCTCACTCCACCTGGTCATGATCCATTCCTTGACCTGAAATGATTAAAATCCATATAATGAGCTCAAAAGTCCAACATTAATCCAAAACTCACTAAAGCTTTCAATGCAATGACTAAATAATCAATATGATATGCTCAGTCTAATATAATAAATAGCAATTAATGTAATTAATGACCAAATATTATCAATAAAACTCAATATGATCAATAATAAAAGCAGAGAATCATTATAATGAATATAAAAATTAATAATTGGTATAAAATTTAATAAATTAGTAAAATAATGACACAAAAATCATTTATAAATCACTAATAGAATCAATCTTATCATTCATATACATCATCTATTTATGTATTATCTATGCTTTCAATATGGTTAATGATATTAATGTATCTATCAATGTCATCAGTACTATCAATATATGCATGTATCAATGTATAATTTAGCAAGATAGGACATTCAGCTTTAATGTGGTATTTTTGATATCTTTTACCCCAACTGATTCCTAATTAGTCATCAATCATATTAAGTATCACTTACATAATTAATTAATTATCATTACATGTGACTTAATTAAATTAATAAAGAGTCGTCACTCTCTGCCCATCGGCATAATCGATCATCTGTTACATGCTACAACTAGGATAACACCTAAAACCATCTTTAAAGGAAAGCCCATCGGCCCACCCACCTACACAGGGTATTATGTTTTGATAGCCAACCTATTTTATAGTGTTAACAGTCAGCCTTTCTTGCTTATGCAAATGCCACAATCAAAATGTATGGAAAATAATTAATTTGTTTAATATAAGAAAATGTATATAATAATCAAAATTATTAAAAACTAAAATGAGATTTGAGTTACTTACAACAAATGTAAGAAATATCTGAATAAAATTGATGGATGAAAAAGCATCGAATAATATTCTCTCTCTTCTTTGATAAGACATGGTGCTGAAATTCAAAATTTTCTTTTAAAAAAAGGATTATTACACATATGACCACTACATCTATTAAATAAAGATCTGGCAATATTGAAAACATCTTTTTAATCATTTAAGGAATAAGAGAATTCATTAGTACTACATACGATACTTACATCATCAATCCAAAATAAGAGAATTTAGACAGGCATGGAGTTGAATTGAAGCAAACTCATTCTCATTGATAGCATAATAAAAAGAAAATACAAGAGATAGATATCACTAGAAGGGTTCAATGGATCTCCTCTATACTTCTTCTCTTTACTTACATATTTGCTTCCATAAACACAAGATAAACACTCTAATGATGGTATCAAGTAATTATCTAAATTTCCTTAGTTGTCACCCTAAGGAAGTTTCAGAGAAGCACTCTGAATTAGATTGACATTATCTAAATAACTAAACTCTCTTATAAATATAACACAATGACTATTTATATGAAAACACAAAACAGGCGTTTGGCGCTACGACACTAGAAAGATCAGAGTTGCTGCGCCCAATAAATGAACTAATGCTGCTGCACTACTTTTCTGGTGCTAGCATGGCATTTACTGATGTGGATCAGTTACTTGGTGAATAATTGCATTGCTTCATTTATAGATTGTATCCTTGGGAAGTTACAACTACTACGCCGAGGCGCTGCTAACCTTCGAATGTTGTGGCACCGAAAGGGAAATTTGGGTGCTGAGGCACTATGGATTATGATGCAACAGTGCTGTACAATAGAGAACTCGGTGCCGTGAAGTTGATATTTAATCGCTGTGATGTTGCTCGAAGAGAAGTCAGCATTGCAATGCTGATATTCTGGCGCTCTGGCGGTGTCTTTGATGGCGCCGCAGTGTTATTTATTTTGACGTCGAGGCACTATATAAAATTTAAAATTTTATGTCTTTTTTATATTTTTCCTGCAAAATGCAACTAAAATAATATATTTTTATTAAAAATATAACATATAAAATAACACATTATTTACACTTATCAATATCTCATCCAATTTTGTTGAATATCCTCTTTTAATAAAAGTACTTTTTGATCTTCATCCTTAATACACTTCACTTGAACTAAATCCTTTCTACTCTTTTTTCTTTATTTAGCTAACTTATACATATATCTTTCGCCCTCCTTAGTATATAATCTATTGTATAAATTATTAAAAGCTAAAATCTTTACATTGCAAATTGCTTTCTTAGACTCCTTACGGGCCTCTTTATATCTTTCCCTATTATCAGAATATTTATAGCTAAACCAACTTTTATAACAAATCTTCTTATTTTTTTATCTTTTCTTGCACATTTTGATTCCACCATCAATTATTTTTATTATTAGTAGCTTTTCTTTTGATACTCTAAGCACATCTTTTGTAATATTTTTAATATCACTAGCTATTTTTTTCCATATACTATTAGCTTCCTCATGCACAAACAAAATCTTAAGATCTAAAATCTTACTCTTAAAAATATTTTCTTTTAATATTCTTTAAATGTCTCCATCTAATCTTAGAACAACGATTTACTTTATTTTTTATTTTTTACCCCTTCATCTTAAAGTTCAAAACTAATAAGCATTGTTGGGTACATAAACTTTTACTCGGAATAACTTTATAATCTTTGCATTCTATACAATCTATTTTTCTTATAAGAAAATAATTAATCTAAGTTTTACTTTATATATTATTATAAGTGATGAGATGCTCATATCTTTTCTTAAATAAAATATTAACAATTATAAAATCATAAGCTAAAAAAATCTAATATGATTTTACCACCTTCATTAGTCGCTCCAAATCCATAGCCATCATGAATTCTTTTAAAATCATTTACCTCTCTACTAATATATCCATTTAAATCTCCTCTAATAAAAACTCTTTCTTTGAGAGGTATCTTTTGTATTAATTCTTCTAGTTCATTCTAAATTTTAATTTTAAACATATATCAAAACTTACTTGAGAGCACAAGCACTTATAAAGCTATAATTCTATCTCCAATTTTATTAATTTTTATAATATTATCCTTCAAACTCTTATCTATAATCACACCTATAATATTTCTTGTACGACTCCTACTAGAATACCATAGTTTAAATCTTAAACTAGCAATCTCCTTAGCCTTCTCTCTAACTCATTTAGTTTCCTGAATGCATAGATTATTCATCTTCCTATGAATCATAATATATATTAATTTCATTTATTTTCCTGTAAGGGAACCTATATTCCAAGTTCCTATCCTAATTTTAGTTTAATGGATTAGCTTCTTTACATACATCCGTCCATGATGTGAGAACCCTTGCCTATTTAACATTGCATTCGGGCGCCAGTACATCGGTCCTTGCTCACTTGTCTCTGTATTCATTCCATATAATGCATTGCTTCCATGGAATGCCCTAGCATTAATACAATGTATTAATGAATTCATGTCATGATTATTCAACAGGTTCTATGCTGGCTGTCAACTACCTAACGTAACCCTCCACTTTTCTCACCCAGGACTTAGGACCTGACAATGACAGTGTTTGTAGATAACCAATTATAATGATGGAAAATTGAACATCATATATATGTTAAATTTTATTCAATTGATGAATTGAATAGGAATACCTTTAGTAGCCAATCTAGTAGGTGGAGGAGATCTATTCACACAATCAAAAGCCTTTTGAAGGTTAATTTTGGCGGTTAAATGCTTAGGGACTTAGTTGATGTCATCCTTATTCTTGATGAAGGCAACTTGCATATGATGGAGGAGCAAAAGAATCTTTTTGAGTCTATTTATCATAATTTGAAAATAACTTTACAGAAAGTGTTCTAGAGAGATAAATGCCTATAATTTTATGAGTGACTGACATGAAGTTATTTAAGAATAAGTGCAAGTATATAATGTTTAACCATGTTTGCTAGCTTGCTAGTATGGATGAAATGGTTAACCATTGAGAGAAAATTAAGACTAATAAGCTCCCAATTATAAGTAAAAAATTCTTGATATTGTGACTTATTTTCACCTCTGGTAAAATGATCATCCTTAATCTTCATTCGTGAGCAGGCTTTGGCTATTAATGGAGACAACTACACCAACAATGATATTAGTAAAATATGTATCATTAAAGTTTAGAGTTGAGAGATTTTTATTGAATATCCTTAATAAAATTATGATTATGACTCCTCTTAATCTTCTAAGAGGAAGCTCATCCTCATATTTTGACATCCATGTAGTTTTGGCTCATTAATAAACCTATTAACTTTCACAAAAAGGATGATTTACAAAGATTTCTTATATGTCCTTAGGTTCACTCAACAAGGTCTCCTTAGCCTCAAGCATGGAGAAGACTCATTGTCGTCCATTTCTAAAGAATGAAGTGGAGTGTGCAACATGATTAACATTATTCTATAAAGTATCTTTAAGGAAAATCTAACAACCTTGAGCTTCTTTTAAAGAATAAAAATGGAATCTCCTCCTATAAAATTCCTTCAGGTATTTCCATGAAATAAAAAAAAAGTCTAAAAATTCTTACTTATGAAGATATGTTTGATGTAAGGGAAGTTTCCAATTGACCAAATAATTAGGGAATAGTAAGAAGAAAGAGTTTGAATGATCTTGTAATAAGAATTAGGAAATATATGAGCCATGAGATAGTTGTAAAGTGCATGAAAATTTATCATATATTGGGATAATTATATTAGTTATTGAAAAATGTGTAAGCCCTAAGCTAAGAATATCAAAGAAGCTAATTTAAAAAATATAATTATTAGAATCAATCAATTCATTTAGGAGTGTTACCACCCATTATCTCCTTAATAGGTATAATGCAATTAATGGACAAAGTTAAAAAAAAAAACTAAGTGCATATACTTTTAATTTAAAAGTAAGCCTCCTGAATTTTTTATTATATATATATAACAGTCTTAGTAACTTTATGTTTAATCAAATCTCTGCATTTACAATTTTCTTTGAACTATCTCAACCAAATTCTTCACATTTATTTGCTATATATATATATATATATATATATATATATATATATATATATAACCCTTAGGCTGGACCTCCTTCAACTCTTGAAGCTTTCATTTTTTAAGTCTAATTTTTTTTTTACTTTTTAGCATATGGCTATTGAAGTTGATCAAAATGTATGCAAATGATCATATGAACCTCCCTTTAAAGGTCGTACTTCCCACTTAAAAATTGATCCAAGTGGAAGAACTATCATATATTAAGTGCAATTTGGAGAGATGAGGATAGAAATATTAAGTTTTTTTTTTTTGGTTTTTGAGGACCATTCTATTAAGTAACTAACATAAGCTTATGTGGTTGTTAAGATAAGTTTCAAAAGGAAAATGATATATGTTTCTATTAAGTATATGAATTTTTTGAATAAAATATAATACAAGTGAACAAAAAAGTGTTTAATGGATAGATAATGAAGAGTTGGACTTCATGTATAAAGATATGTAATGTGGTTTGAGTTTAAAATTTTTGTTACTTTTGATATCCATCAGAGCTTTCTCAAGACCTAGATGAGCTAGCCAATAAAATAACTTGATGTTATACCTATCTCTGGATACAGAGCATGATGAGTTGTTAGTAGGGTTTCATACAGAAGCTTTACTCATGCATAAGGATAGTGGCGATAAATTTATTACTAGATTATGTTGAATGTTAGTACATGAGAGGTTTATCAAGAAAACTCACCATTTAGTTGGCTTACTTTAAAAGAGATTCATAGGATTGTAGGCACCTCAATGGAGCAACATATAAGTATAGAGGGTGAGCCATGCTCTAGACAAAAATAGGATTCCATATCACAAGTGGAAAAAAAGGATAAGTTTATATGGGCCTTGTATTGTCATTTGATTCTATAATGCTATGAAATCATAAGGGGAAGTTCTTAATATGCCATGATTGACATGAAATCCAAGTGTTATGGACTAGATTACAACATCACATAAAACCAAATACAAACATGCCTATAAAGACCTTAGAAGAAAGGAAAATTGAGCAACTTAGGCATTATTAGGAGAAGCTCCTAAATGACATTTAGAGCATGTTAGATTTACAAGTATTTATTAGTTATGCTACACAATAATATTCCTCTATCACACTTTAAGTGTTATCCAATCAAATTACCAACATGGTGTTCCTTGAGTGCTATACTTGCATCTAAATAAATGTTTGGGTAGGCTAGGGCTTACAACATATTAATCAATGATATCTAGATGGGAACATTCATTTTGTATGGTGAGTGCATATGAAAATCCTTAGGCATACTCTAATATAGATTAAATGATGGAAAATATCCTAATGATAGGCCCATGCTTGAATGTCCAATCCATGGGGTATCTAATTATTTTGGGCACGCCTTTGAAAACCAGATCGATTTAATTGTGAATCTTTATATGGTTGATTCAGTATCAAATTGATATGAATCAGTCAGAACTATCAATTCGACCTAAGAATTGGTCCTAATATTTTAGTATCAGGTGGTTCAATTGCTATATGATTTAAATAATTAAATAAATTAATTTAATATATTTAGTATAAAATATTAAATTAATTTAAAGCTATTATATTTTAATTTTATAATGAGAATTAAATTTCTATAATAACCATTTACCAACCAAGCCCCACCACTTCATGTGAATAATTAACACATGTAAACAAAAAAGCTATATAAATAAATCTAAAATAAAACTCCTAAATGATGTGGGACTAAATAACTCGAAGTTTTTAAATTCATAATACACACATTACATTTTTGGAAACATATTTCTTAATTGATTTTTTAATAATGTGAATAATATTTATATTTAGAGAAATTTACATACATACCACTATATACTTATTATTTTACATATTTAACATCTTAAATATTAATATTACACTTATACCACTCAAATCCCTAATTTACATCATTTCTACTACTCCGTCTAAAGCATTCCTCACGACGTCTTTCTTCCTGCCAAAAACCCGTGTTCGTGCACAACACTTTGCAAGTTGTGTCTCAGACATCTTTCTTCTTGCCAAAATCCCTCATTGTCGTTACGTCTCACAATTTTCCTTTGTCGGATGCCTCACGATTTTCCTCCATCTAAGGCCGCTACAGCTGGTTGTGCTCACATTGTCCTTCATGGTATTGTCTTCCAGCTTGATATCATACATCCTAATCTTTTTTTAATGATGCTCTTTACAGAGTTTTATACTTCCTAATCCTTTTTTTGATTATGCTCTTAGCAGAGCTTTTACCGATATGAAGTGCTATAACTTTTTCTTCATGTAGCCATGGATTGTAGAAAGTTTTTTGTCATAAAAAATTTATTAAAATAAGGTATATCTAATTACCTTAGAACTTTGGTTTATTTGAAAAAAAAAACAAATTATTGTAGCTTTTGTAGATAAACAAATAGAGATCATCCATGGCCCTTCTTTTTTAACTTTTATACCTTTAATAAGCAATTGTTTGTTGTTTGAAATAGACATTTGAAGGAAATCGTGCATTTACTCGAAGCAAATATTGATGTGTTCCAAGATGACCTATTCCGTGAGTGTTGAATGATTCATATATAAGACTTTATAAATATTTAAATAACATTTTAACCATTGATACTACAGGCTTATGGTGACAAGATTAGAAATAGTTTATACAGAGAGAAGAAATAGTATATTTCAATTGTATTTAAGTATGGAGAAATCTGGGTTCAAACCAATGACCAACATAGAAAGAGGTATGATGGTGGCAAATAAAGGACTGTGAAAGTTGAGAAAGGACAACTCACAATTTTCGCACTTAAAGGAGAGATTGCTAGAATATGTCCATGGCTTAAGGGGCATCCATATAATATATATTATTACATATATAGTATATCACCAAAGGAATATAAAGACATCAATTTTGATGTTGAGGTGACTGAGTTCATAAAAGTATTTAATGATAACTTGCATGCTGTGATAGTTATGACAATACAAGAAGTAGAAGGACATGAATAAAATTCTAATCTTAGGGAGGTGGTGAGTTTTGAACATATGGTTGAATATTCTTTCAACTATAATGATGTTATTTTGAGTGCTTCACATATACGTATGATGTACGTGACAATTCATTTCAGAGATTTTATGTAAGCTTTAAGGTCTGTGCAGATGGATTCAAATATGGTTGTAAACCTTTTATCAGTTTGGATGCATGCCACCTCAAATCCAAGCACCTAGGAATGCTGTTATCAGCAACCTCTAATGGTTTATTCCCTTTAGGCTTTGCTATTGTTGAGACCGAATCTAAGCAGACATGGTTATGGTTCCTTCATAACTTGGGGGAAAGCATTGGTACAGAAATAAAAACCCCTTGCATTCATTTCTAACATGGAAAAGGGTTTAGGCAATGACATTAGAGAAGTATACCCTGGAGCTGAGCATAGAATTTGTATTTGTTATTTGTGGAAGAATATCAAAAAAAAAATTCATTGCAAAGTTGGGCATAAACTCCAAGATTGGTTTGGGCAGCAGCTAATGCATATGCTAGCACAAAGTATAATAACAAGCTAGTTGAACTAACTGTTCTAAATTTGACTATCTATGCGTACCTTATCTCATTACCTTACAAGTGGCTGCAAAGTCAGTTTATGTTTGGGATATACCACTCTACCAATACAAATAACTTCGCCGAGTCATTCAATGCATGGATTGTGGATGCTAAAACTAAACCTGTTGACTTGATTTGTGGTAAACTCATGGAGAAAAGGGCCGCACATAAGATGACGATTTTGACATGGCACCGTGAATTAGTGCCCCATGCAGAAGAATACATAAAAGAAATTACTACCAGAAAAAAACATCTATTAGTTTGACAATCCAGTTTTTACAAGGCTGAAGTGGGATCCCTCGATTCAAGACATATTGTTGATGTTGAGAGCAGAGACTGCACTTGTAATGTTTGGCAGTTAACAGGACTTCCTTGCATTCATGCCATGTCTTTCATTGGGATGAAGGAGCATCCATTATGGCATACATATGTTAATGATTACTACTACATTTACAGGTAATATTTACATTATTTTTATGAAACATTCAATTATTGCATCACATTAGGTGTACTAATTACAAGTGCTTTAGGTACCGAATGGCATACGATGGAGCAATTGCCATGTTATATGGGAAGGATCAGTGGCAAGTTGTTCATGATGTGGTAGATGTTGGAGTACCGAATACATCAAGACCTAAAGAAAGACCCAAAAGAAAAAGATTGCCAAATTTTTTGGAAAAGGAAAAGAAAGTCCATAAATGCAGCAGATTGGTCTTTGGGGTCATCATCAAAATACATGCAAGAATCCATTAAAGAGTATCATCGATGAAACATTATTAACACCAGTGGGGCAACCAAAATGATCTAAATTGCCAAGCCGACAGACTCCATAAGACTTCATTGAGGGTGGTGAATACGATTGTTCGTTTGTTGAAGGTCTATAAGTTATGGGAGGTTATGTAAAGACCACATATGATTTTGTTGGTTGAAATCATTTTGGGTCTTAATTTTTTGTAAAAGTACTAAAGCTCATTGCAAAAAGAATGACAGAATGATAAATTAGATATTTGGGTTTTTTGTGATACATTTTTTTTTAAATGAAGTTCATATGATTACAATTACTGTGACATTGAGCTTAAAATTGATTAATATATGATTACAATTGCTGTGATAATGACCACATAAGCATTGCTGTAACAGGATTAATACTAGAAATTAATAAATTACAATTGCTGTTGCAGTAACAAGTGTTCGGACAGAAATGTTCAGCTCATTTGCTATAGCAGCAGCTAACTTGCTTTGGCTCTTCTTCAGTAGCTCATTCAGCAGTTCACTTACCAGCTTGGTAATCTTAAGAATTGTTTGGCTAGGAAGAAACCAGATAGTTCTGATATATATTGTAATGTATTGTAAATTATGTCTTCATTTTGACCGCATATACTTCATTCACTTCAAGAATGCTATCAATTAATTTCAGAAATATTTAGACCAAATCCAGAATATATTAAACTAGTAACAGAATTTTCTTTCATTCCACAAAATCATTGGAAATACAACATAATCTTCAACTAAGAACAATGCTTGAACTATTGACCTTGGACAATAACAAAATATGAAAGTTCGAAAGGGATGTTAAGCCCTAGTGAACTAGTCCTGAGGCTAACCAAGAGGGGGGGTGAATTGATTATTTAAAAATTTCACGACAACGATGAAAAATCTTTTCGATATTTAGCAGCGGAAACGATTAAACAAGAACGAAAAGATCAATCTCAGATATTCACCCACGCAGTTAATATCAAAAAGTAAAGTGCAGAACTGAATCAGAAAAGCAAACTAGATTTTATAGTGGTTCGGTCAACTTGACCTACGTCCACTCCCCGGAGCCTCCCGTCCGGGTATTGCACTAAACAGAAAGTGTCTCTCCTTTTGCTCCCACAGCAAGGTGGAGAAGCCTGTACAAACACCTCCTTTTCACCACACGGTGAGGCAGAGAACCCGACCTCCTTTTGCTTCCACTTGAAGCGGGCAGAGAACCCTGAACTCCTTTTGCTTCCTCCTGAAGCGGGCAGAGAACCCGGATCTTCTTGCGAACGATCCTCCCACGACGAACACCGACTAGACTGAAGATGACGAGCGAAGAAGATGCTCTGATCCTTTCTTGGAGCAACCTTAGTGAATCCCTCACTAACTCCCCCTCACAAGATCTCTCTCTCTCCCAACTCTCTCTTTCTCTAGGGTTTCTCTGGGAAGGAAGGTAGCAAAAGATTTTTTCTAAATAAAGAAAAAGATCTTTTATATGAGGGCTCAAAACCAGCCCTAAATCTCAACTGGTCGGCCTAGATCGTCCTGTACGATCAGTTCAAATTCAGCTATTTCAGCCTGGACGATCTTGCTCTTCTGGATGATCAGTAGAAAAAATTATTCATATCGTCCCGTACGATCCTGCGATCGTCCGGGACGATTAGTGCAAATCGAGGAATATCGTCCAGAAGACAGTTCGGGTCGTCCAGAGAAATCTGTGCTGGACGACCAAAAAATGACTTGATCGTCCAGGACGATCGGGATATCGTCCTGTACGATTAGTTCAAAAAGTGCCCAAATCGTCCTGAACACAGTTCGGGTCGTACAGCTGAAATGCACTAGACGATCATGATCGTCCGGGACGATCCTGTGATCGTCCAGGATGATATGATCGTATCAATCAAAAATAAATTACTTTCCTTAATTACCAGATTAAATTAGGCATGATTGTACTGAATCGTTCAGGACGATACACGTATCGTCCGGGACGATCAGACCAAATAGCTAAAAATAAAAACTTGCATAACTTGATCTGGCGCCTGAGAATTTTTGATTTGAGCATATCGTCCCGTACGATCCAAAGATCGTCCAAGACGATCTGCTTAATCAGACCCTTTTAACTTAGTCGCCCTACTTAGGGTTTCTGTTTATACTTGATCGTCCAGGACGATGTCAATATCGTCCAGGATGATCTGAACAAAAACTTAACAGAAACTCTAATTCACTCAAGCTCTCCCCCTGAGTGTGTGTGTGCAAGGTTACTTAGCTAGGGGATCAGTTACATTACAATTGACTCAATAAAATGAAAAATCATACATTTGACACACTTGGACCCGGTCTTGGGTTAGCTTGATTTACTCGTGATCTTTTATGCCTGAAACGGGTTAGCCAAGCAAAACACACTGAAAATATGTTTGTCATCATCAAAACCAGATTTGCAATAATCTCCCCCTTTTTGATGATGGCAAATATTTGTAAAGTAGTTTGAAGATAAAAATAAATAGGAGATCATAAAACAGATATTTTTTTTTAAATTTCATTTAACAATCAAACTAAAATAGAAAGCATAATACACAACAAAGACTAAAACGACTGCAACTGACTCCCCTTTTTGACATTACAAAAAGGAGGAGGGTAAAATAAAAAATGGAAATACAAGTACAAAAACATAAAAGAAAACAACTACAAAAATAGAAAAAGATGGATGATGAAGATGAACGATTAGGATAAAAAAAAAAGCAACCATGAAATAAAAAAGAACATAAAACGAATAAAAGCACACAAAAAAAATAAAATACGTAAAAGCAAAGTTTTTTTTTGATCAAGCTGCTCGAGTAAATCAGAATTTTCCCTTGATGTGAGATTCAAAAACCAATAAGAAGAAGATTGACAGCGCTGAAATCCAGAAAAGGTTGGAAAAATCAACTTTCATAACTCCGACCCCGGGCACCTTATCGATGCAAACCTCTTTCAAAACAAAAATCTGATTCATAAGAAAAGACATTAGATTCGAAAAGAGATCCTTTCAAGCCTTGTTCCAGAAAAATATCTGATATAATAGTGTTACAAAGTAAAAAATTAGAAATCAGGATTTTCAAACACAAGCTTTTGAAAATATTAAGTGGCGCACGAATTTTTCTAAGACATTTAATGATCGGAAAGGAAAGAAAGCTAGGTTGGGCTCATTTTGTGCCTCTTTTTCCATTTCTTTGGCGCACTGCGCATCTTTTAATTTTTGATACACTTTGTGTATTTGACATTTTCGCATCTTTTCATTTTTGGGCTCATTTTATGCCTCTTTTTCAATTTGGTTGGCGCACTGCGCATCTTTTATAAGCTTTCTTCTATTCATAATCGTTAAAGAATCCTAGCTGTGAAATTATCTTCCAGATATAGGAGACGCTTTCCACAATAAGGAAGAGTAATTCACAAAACAAAAGCCATATGTCGTATGATAAGTGTAATCACTTGGTTTAGAAAATCACAACAATGAGTCAAGACTTTGAAAATACTATTTATATGAGGTAGATTACTGTAGGAAGATAAAATAAATCTCTATTTCAAAAACTAATATTTTAATTTTGAAAAGATTTTTATCCAAAAGAAATAATACACCAGTAAAGGAGTTAGAGGAAGAGAAATAATCATCAATGTTTCTTCCCTTTAACAAATTCAGTGGAATCAATCACTGCTTACCAGCTTTCAAATCAAACCAAGGTAAAAACTCCCAGTCAGAAATTCAGATTATCAGAAGTGGTGAGCGGTGATCAGATTTTGAAAAGCATAAAACAGTAAGTGCAAGATATGAACCAGTGAATAAAAATAGGTAGAAAATCACATCAAAGTAAATAATTAAATCAAAACTAACAGTCAGGCTAAAACAGAAATCAGCAGAAGAAATAAAATCACTGAAAGAAAATACTCAAACCAAACACTAACTAACAGAAAATAGAACACCAATAAAAAAAAATAATCAGAAATCAGCAGTCATCAGAATCAAGCATTTATATCAATCACTCCTAATCTGGTTCTCAAAATGCTGAATGAGTCAAAGGCCAGTGGTTTAGTGAATATGTCAGCCAACTGATTTTCAGTTGCTACGTGATGTAGCTCAATGTCCCCTTTAGTAACATGGTCCCTAATGAAGTGATGCCTTATATCAATATGTTTGGTCCTAGAATGTTGGATTGGATTCTTAGAGATACAGATGGCACTAGTATTATCACACAGAACAGAAATTGTGCCAACAGGTAACCCTAAGTCCAAGACTTGTTGCTTCAACCAAAGAACTTGGGCCACACAACTCCCTAAGGCAATGTACTCAGCTTCAGCAGTGGAAAGTGCAACTGAGTTCTGTTTTCTACTGGACCAGGAGACTAACGACTGTCCTATGAACTGACAGGTTCCAGAGGTGCTCTTTCTATCCACCCTACACCCCGAAAAGTCAGAATCAGAATATCCAATGATCTCAAAAGAGGTGCTGTGCCTAGGGTACCAGATTCCTAGGTTTGGGGTCCCTAAAAGATATCTAAGAATTCTCTTAACAGCAGTCAGGTGGGACTCTTTAGGATCAGCCTGAAACCTAGCACAAAGACAGACACTAAACATGATATCAGGTCGGCTAGCAGTCAGGTAAAGCAGTGATCCTATTATTCCTCTATACTTCTTCTGATCAACAGATTTTCCACTTGAGTCCTTATCTAACTGAACTGAGGAGGTCATGGGAGTACTGATTGGCTTGGCTTTGTCCATTTCATACTTCTTCAAAATGTCCTTAGTGTACTTAGATTGATTGAGAAAGGTTCCATCATCCGTTTGCCTTATGCTAAACCCCAAAAAGTAGGACAATTCTCCCATCATACTCATCTCAAACTCTTTACTCATTGTTTTAGAAAACTCATCACATAAATATTTATCAGAAGATCCAAAAATTATATCATCAACATAAATCTGGATAATGAGTAAGTCATCTCCTAATCTCCTCAGAAAAAGGGTGGTGTCTACGCTCCCCTTAACAAACTCTCTTTCTAACAGGAATGTGCTAAGGCTCTCATACCAAGCTCTGGGTGCCTGTTTCAATCCATATAAGGCCTTTTTTAATTTATAAACATGATTTGGATACTGGGAATTCTCAAAACCTGGGGGTTGCTCTACAAAAACATCCTCTTTTATCACCCCATTCAAAAAGGCACTCTTGACATCCATTTGAAACAACTTAAATCCCTTATAACAAGCAAAGGCTAGTAGCACCCTAATGGCTTCCAATCTAGCTACAGGGGCAAAAGTCTTCTCAAAATCAATCCCTTCTATCTGATTATACCCCTTAGCCACCAATCTTGCCTTATTCCTAACCACCACACCAGAATCATTCATCTTATTCTTAAAGACCCACTTGGTTCCCACAATACTTTGATTTTTAGGTCTTTCTACTAACTCCCAAACATCATTCCTTACAAATTGATTCAATTCTTCTTGCATCGCTAAGATCCAAAACTCATCCGAAAGGGCTTGATTGATGTTGGTGGGTTCAAACATTGAAATAAAGGTAGAATGGTTCACTTCCTTCCTAAGTCCATGCCTAGTCCTAACACCTTCAGAAGGGTCTCCTAAGATCAGTTCTTTAGGATGACTCGAAGAATATCTCCAATCTCTAGGCAGTGTGGTTTGAGATTCTACCCTCTCCTCCAGATTTGTATTTCCAATCCCTTGGGTAACCTCAACACTCTCTTCATCTTCTACTTCAGATCTAGACTCCTTAGGATCAGATTCATCAAACACAACATGGGTTGTCTCCTCCACCACCAAAGTCCTCTTATTGAACACCCTAAAAGATTTCCCCACACCAGAATATCCTAAGAACACTCCTTCATCAGATTTGGGGTCAAACTTTCCTAAGGGTGACTTCCCGTTATTCAGAATGAAAACCTTACAGCCAAAGACATGAAGGTGGGACAGATTTGGAGTTCTACCCTTAATGATCTCATAAGGTATTTTATTCAGTTTTAATCTCACATTCACCCTATTTAGCACATAACAGGCAGTGTTCACCGCTTCAGCCCAAAAGTATTTTGGAAGTGAATACTCGACAAGCATGGCTCTAGCGGCTTCCACTAAGGTCCTGTTCTTCCTTTCAGCTACCCCGTTCTGCTGAGGGGTCATAGGAGCTGAAAAATTGTGACTAATCCCTTGATCCTCACAAAAACTTCTAAATCTTTCATTTTCAAATTCCCCTCCATGATCACTATGGATGGTAATAATCTCACATCCTAACTTCTTCTGAATCCAAGTAGAGAAGGATCTAAACTCATCAAATGACTAAGATTTATGTGACATAAACTTCACCCAAGTAAACCTCGAATAATCATCTACAATCACAAAACCATAGACTCTCCCCCCTAAGCTGGCAGTGCTAATGGGTCCAAAGAGGTCCATGTGAAGAATTTCTAAAGGTCTAGAGGTGCTAATATCCTTAACAGAGTCAAAGGAGGACTGGACTTGCTTCCCTAACTGACAGGCATCACACAGGTGATCCTTAGTGAACTTAAGCTTGGGCACACCTCTAACTAAGTCCTTTTGGGTGACTCTCCTAAGGGTTTTCATACTGGCATGACATAATCTCCTATGCCACAACCAAGACTCATCAGCAGTAGTTTTTAAGTAAATTGAATTCTCAAATTTAATGCTACTTACATCCAGCTTGTAGACGTTGTTGATCCTTTTCCCTTGCAAAACAACTTTATCATTTAAGCTTAAAATGCAGCCTGTGGGTAGGAATTTGATGCTGTATCCTTTGTCACAGAGTTGACTGATGCTCAGCAAGTTGTGTTTTAGTCCATCTACAAGCAAAACATTATCAATCATAAAATTCTTTGAATCACCAATTATACCTGAGCCTACCACCTTCCTGGTGGTGTTATCTCCAAGTGTAACCTTGCCTCCAGCTCTGGCCTCCAGCAAAATGAACTGATTTGCATCTCCAGTCATATGTCTAGAACATCCGCTGTCCAGGTACCACATGCTCTCATGAGGTCTTATGTGAGAGCACACCTACAAAATCATCAAATGTCAGTCTTAGGAACCCAAACAGGTTTGGGTTCCTTCTTATGAAAAGAAGAATGCGATGCATGCGTGCTGTGCTGTGAAACAGGCAGTTTGGGTCTCCACACCCAATGTGTACTACGGTGAACAGTACAAGTGTGTGATATGTGTCCTAACATGCCACATGAAAAACATCTAACACCAGAAAAAGGATTAACTAAACATCGTGAGTGATAGTGCCTCTTCCTAGTAGTGTATGAAACATGCTTTGATGAACTTGCAACAGATTTTTCAAAAGGTGGCGGTGCATAAAACTGTTCAAAGGTAGGCAATGTTTTATTCTTTTCAAAAGCACTGATTTTCACTTCCAAAAACTCATTCTCTTTCTTTAAACTTGCAATTTTAAATTTTAAAGCTCCATTGTTACTTTCTACTTCACATGCCATTGTATCTAACTCTTTAAAAGCTCTTTCTAAATCAACATGCGTGGTTTTCAAAGAATCATGCTCCGAAACTAAATCGGAATATTTTTTGTTCAATTCATCAAACTCATCAAGCAGAGCCATGTGATTGGAATCAAGTGTGGAATGATCTTTAACTACAGAATCATGCTCTTTTTGCAAAGTCAAATAATCTAATTTCAAACTAGCATGGGTTTTCTTAAGCTTCCTATACGATGTATGAATCTTTTCAGAAACTTCAAATAACTGATTGTAAGTAAGCTCACATACCTCTTCCTGGTCGGACTGACTAGGGTGATCATCAGCCATCAGACACAAGTTTGTTTCCTCCTCTTCAGCTTCAGTCTCAGAAGAGTCGGATGTAGAGTCTGCCCAGAACGCCTTCTGAATCCGCTTCTTATCCTTCCTAAACTTTGGTTTTTCCTCACCCTTCTCCTTGCTTGGATGAGCCTTAAGTGTAGGACAATCAGCTTTAATATGTCCAGGCTTCCTTCATTCAAAACAAACAGTATCAGATGAACCCTTGAAATTTTTACTGGACTTACCTTTGTTCCACTTGTGATAGTTCTTATGTTTCTTCCTTAGAAAGCTTTTGAATTGCCTTGTAATCAAGGCAACATCATCGCTATCAGACCCGGAAGAACTAGAATCACTCTCGTTGGCCTTCAGTGCCACTGTTTTCTCCTTCTTTCTTTCACCTGCATCAAGTTGCCTTTGGTTTACCCCTTGCTCGTAAGCAATGAGTGATCCAAGTAAGCTGTCAATGGAATAAGTATTTAAATTTTTAGATTCAGTGATAGCAGTAATCTTAGCATCGTATGAAGAAGGCAAACATCTGAGAATTTTGTTCACTCTTTCATAGTTAGTAAGTTCTCTACCTAAAGCATGCAAAGAGGTAACAATCTGAGTGAACCTTGTGTACATTTCTGAAATCGACTCACTAGGTTTCATGCAAAAAAGTTCGTAGTCATGTAACAAGATGTTTAACCTAGACTGTTTGACTTCAGTTGTACCTTCGTATGTTATACATAACCTATCCCAGATTTCCTTTCCAGTTGTACAAGTAGAAACACGCATATAGTCTTCAAATTTTAAAGCACAAAAGAAACAGTTCAAACATTTGGCATTTAATTGTGCTAAGTCACGATCATCAAACGTCTAATCAGCAAAAGGCAATTCAGTTTTCACATTGTTAATCAATCTAAAAGGTGGTTCGTATCCGTCCTTAACTAACATCCACATGCGATAATCAATAGATTGTAGAAAAGTAGACATGCGTATTTTCCAGAAATCAAAAGGAATATTATCAAACAACGGTGGTCTTGTAAAAGAATAATCTTCAGCAGTATTACGATTGTTACAGTTAGCCATTGGATCAAATTCAAAAGTTTTTAAACAGAAATTTTGAATCCCGCTCTGATACCACTTGAAAGTTCGAAAGGGATGTTAAGCCCTAGTGAACTTGTCCCGAGGCTAACCAAGAGGGGGGGTGAATTGGTAATTTAAAAATTTCACGACAACGATGAAAAATCTTTTCGATATTTAGCAGCGGAAACGATTAAACAAGAACGAAAAGATCAATCTCAGATATTCACCCACGCAGTTAATATCAAAAAGTAAAGTGCAGAACTGAATCAGAAAAGCAAACCAGATTTTATAGTGGTTCGGTCAACTTGACCTACGTCCACTCCCCGGAGCCTCCCCTCCGGGTATTGCACTAAACAGAAAGTGTCTCTCCTTTTGCTCCCACAGCAAGGCAGAGAAGCCTGTACAAACACCTCCTTTTCACCACACGGTGAGGCAGAGAACCCGACCTCCTTTTGCTTCCACCTGAAGCAGGCAGAGAACCCTGAACTCTTTTTGCTTCCTCCTGAAGCGTGCAGAGAACCCGGATCTTCTTGCGAACGATCCTCCCACGATGAACATCGACTAGACGGAAGATGACGAGCGAAGAAGACGACTCTGATCCTTGCTTGGAGCAACCTTAGTGAATCCCTCACTAACTCCCTGAAAGTACGAGATGCGCCAAGAGGGGGGTGAATTGGTATTTTAAAAAATTTGACCCTACACAAGAGTTCTAATTTTTTTATAGTTTCGAAATATAATTTAACGACCAATGTGCGGAAGCAAATACAACGATCACAACGATAAAATTGATAACACTACGAGATTTAAAAATTGATTTTTCACCAAGCAATTAAAACGCACAAATTTAAAAGCATGAAAAGTAAAGTACGGTAAATAGAAAAAAACACACCAGAGATTTTTATAGTGGTTCGGTCACTTGACCTACGTCCACTCCCCGGAGTCCTCTACTTTGGGATTTGCACTAGTAAAAGTTGACTCTCCTTTTGCCCCCACAGCAAGGCGGAGAAGCCTTTACAATACTCACTTTCACCTCCCTCGGTGCGGCGGAATACCAAACGCTATGTCACCCTCCCGGTGACGACAGCGGACCTTCTCCTTTTTCTCCCTCCTGGAGATGGCAGAGTACCTTGGCGATGTTGATCTTGAAGTGATTCTTTCCTCGAGAACTTTCTTGAAGCTTCCAAAGCCACAAGAGGAGCAAAGCATGCAGCTAGCTTGGAGCCACCGTGTGATCCCCTCACACTACTTCTCCCTCACGCTCAAGCTCACCTTCACCTTCCTCTCTCAAGCTCTAGATCTCTCCAAAAACTTCTCTCTACTGAATCCCCTTCTTTTTCCTCCAAGCCTCTCACAACAAAAGGATTGATCAACTACTCTCTAAAGAAAATTTTAAGTTGTTTTTATATCAGGCTTCAGAAAATCCTAAAAGTTTCAACTTTTGCGTTTCTGATCGTACAGTACGATTTATAATCGTACAGTATGATTAGTTCAATTACAGCTTCATCCAGTACGAGTACAGACGAACAGTTATCGAATTTTATTCATATCGTACTGTACGATACGTATATCGTACAGGATGATACTGTTGATTCGTACTGTTCGTACAGGACGAACTGTGGGACGATCCTCGGGACGAAAGAATTCGTCTCTGTCAGTCGTCCAGCACTCCTTGAATTGTACAGTACGATTAGTGTTTTTCAGGATATCGTCCTGTATGATACGAATATCGTCCAGGACGAATAGAACAAAAATTCTTGGGATCGTCTGGTACGATCGATGGGACGAAGAAAATCATCTCTGTCGGTCGTCCAGCACTCCACCAGTCGTACAGTACGATTAGTTCATTTCTTGATATCATCCTGTACGATATGAATATCGTCCAGGACGATCAGAACAAAAAACTTTGGTTTCGTCTGGTACGATCTCTGGGACGAATGAAATCGTCTCTGGCAGTCGTACAGTACGATATAGTATCGTACAGTACGATCGACCTATAAATTAGAAACCAACGTTTATTTCCTGATTAGGGAGATAATTTTGACAAATTTTAATTAATCGTACTGTACGATCCATATCATACAGTACGAACAGTTCATAAAATCAAATTCAAAAACTTACCAAACTTATTCTGGCGGCTAGGGTTTCACAATTATAAATTATCGTATAGTACGATATTTATCGTACAGTACGATAAGTTTGTAAACTTAATCTTTATAGAATTAGCCGTTAGCCTGAGTATTTTCAATTAATCGTACAGTACGATCCAAGTTCGTACAGTACGATGTAAAAAAAAATTATCATTTTTTTAAAAAAAAATTTCTCCCCCTGTGTGTGTGCATGGTTGCTCCTTTCACATGCATGCTTCTGTGGCAGACTCAAAAAAAAATAAAATTAAAGAAATAAAAATTATAGACTCTTCAACATCCTATTCTACCCAGTTTGAGTCTCCAGCAATCTTTAGCAGTGTGCATCTGACCTGAAATGTTAGTGCTCATATACAAAGATTAAACATTTGTAATCTAACAGAAGTCTATATTTACTCAGTAAATATTAGTTGTCACCATCAAAATCAAGTGCTCGGGATCCTGGATTTCAACAATCTCCCCCTTTTTGATGGTGTCAAATAATATTTTCTGATGGACAGATGTTCTGACTTCTTTAGCTCCCCCTCAGAAGAGTAGCTTATTAATTTTCAAATAGGAGGAGAAGAAATAGTTTTTTTTTTATTATTATAACAAAAATAAAATAACAAGATAGAAAAAAAAAATAAATGTACTGAGAACATAAACAACCAATAGCATTTAATAGTAAGCAAAAATATAATACAGAACACACAGAAAAGTCTCCCCCTTTTGACAACACCAAAAAGGGAAGAAAAAGAAAAAACAAGTACACTGATAACAAAACAGAAAATAGAAACATCTACCACAACCTAAAAATCTGGATCCTGATCCGGAGGTGGTGGTGGAGGGTCGGGAAACAGCTGGTGGTACTGATGAAAGGAGGCGAACTGGTGATCGATCGATGTGAAGCGCTCCCTAAACCATTTCATATCCGTGGCATGCTCCTGATGTTGCTGAGCAATGTGGGCATCCAACCGAGTCTCCAGACGATCAAGTCGGCGAATAATGTCGTTGTGAGGGTAGGCGGGAGGAGCAAGGCCAGGTGGTTGGATTGGTGGTGGTGGAGGTGCGTCAGCAGGAGCAGCAGCCTCCTCGTCATCAAACTCGAGATCGGCGGGAGCGGCCCCCCGATGGAACAAGATACGAAAGGAGGCATCCGAGTAGAAGATAGGAAGGTGATCAGGAGGGAGCGGATAATGAAGTTGGTATTTTGCATCTAGGATATAGCCGATGACATGCCCTAAAGCAAGGTTCAATTTACGACGGGCACCGGGATAGCGGAAAGCAGACAAGGTATGAATGTAGTCAAACACCATTTGAGCTTCATGGAACTTGGTGCCAGACATAATGAGATAGGTGACGACAGAAAGTAGGGGAGTAATATGGATGCGATCTCCAGCTTTAGGTATAATAGATGTGCGTAGGACATGCTGGATAACGCGGGCATTTTGATTTAAGGTTTGGACCAGGGGTAGATGTTGATTAGAGGGGACACCTCTAAGGATCATATTGACTGACGTCCAATCATAATCTTGGGAGATCATGGATTGGGGTCGAGGGCCTTCAGAGGACAGCCCTATGTGCTCAGCAATGTCGTCGACGGTGATGACGACATTCTGTTTACAGACATACGACGTGAAAGTGGTGTTTTCCAGGTTAACTCGGATATTTGCAAAAAACTCAAACAAGAGTTCGGAGTGAAAAGGAAAAGCGAGAGTCAGAAGAAACTGAAGGGTCGTGGAAGCGAACAGAGGCATCACCTCAAAACTTAGGGCAGCTTGATTTAACATGCGGGAGGGAGTGAACTTAGCTTCCTTGATTTTATTATACGCTTTCTCGTCCGCGGCGGAGAGAAAATGATCATCGAAACGCCGAGTGGAGGAAGAGCTCCCGACGATCATACGACCGCGCTTACTGGACCCAGACATTGTGGAAGAAAGGATTGGATGAATGAGAGAATTCAAAGAGATTGAAGGTAAGGAGAGAAGCAAGGAATCCCTCCCATTTTATAGAATTTGAAGACTATCGTACAGTACGATCGGGTATCGTACAGTACGATATGCGCAATAATGTCGTCTGGACGACTTTTCAGAAAAGTGAGTCAAATCGTACAGTACGATCGGGTATCGTACAGTACGAACGTGAGTGTGAGGCGTTCGTCCCAATGAGTCGTCTGAACGACTTTTGACAAAAGTGTTCGTACAGCACGAACATGTGTTCGTACAGTACGATAGGCAATAATGTTCGTACCGGCCGATTTAAATTCGTCCTAATCCGTTTGACATGTGGATCGTACAGTACGTTTGGTAGTTTCGTACAGTACGATGACCAATAATTCGTATCGTACAGTACGAGTGGTGAATCGTACAGTACGACCGACTTAAGACATGAAAGATCTGGACCGTGAATGGGAATGGACGACTGAGATTGGACTGATTTGAACCTTATCGTACAGTACGATCGTGGATCATACAGTACGATCGTGGATCATACAGTACGATCGTGGATCGTACAGTACGATCGTTAGAGAATATCAAGGTTGGTGAGCAACATGGGAAGAGGATCAGGAATCCATTTTTTTGTTTGTTTTTTTTTTGTTTTTGTTTTTATTTTTTTTTTTGTTGTTGTTGTTGTTTTTTTTTTTTAAATAAAACAAATCAGAACAAACAAAATTTTTGTTTTACTTTAGGCTTGAATATCTATGACACCTAATTTGGTTCTTAAAGTGCTAAAAGTGGCATAATCGAGTGGTTTTGTGAAAATATCAGCCAATTGATCTTCAGTAGTAACGTGGTGCAGTTCAATATCTCCTTTGGCTACATAATCTCTAATGAAATGGTGTCTAATGTCTATATGTTTGGTTCGTGAATGTTGAATTGAATTTTTGGATATGCAAATAGCACTAGTGTTGTCACACATGATCGGAATGGTTCCTACAGGTAGTCCTAGATCTACAAGCTGTTGTTTTAACCATAATACTTGTGCAACACAGCTACCTACCGCTATATATTCCGCTTCGGCTGTGGATAGGGCTACAGAATTTTGTTTCCTACTGGACCATGAAACTAATGATTGTCCAATGAATGGGAATGGACGACTGAGATTGGACTGATTTGAACCTTATCGTACAGTACGATCGTGGATCATACAGTACGATCGTGGATCATACAGTACGATCGTGGATCGTACAGTACGATCGTTAGAGAATATCAAGGTTGGTGAGCAACATGGGAAGAGGATCAGGAATCCATTTTTTTGTTTGTTTTTTTTTGTTTTTGTTTTTATTTTTTTTTTTGTTGTTGTTGTTGTTTTTTTTTTTAAAATAAAATAAATCAGAACAAACAAAATTTTTGTTTTACTTTAGGCTTGAATATCTATGACACCTAATTTGGTTCTTAAAGTGCTAAAAGTGGCATAATCGAGTGGTTTTGTGAAAATATCAGCCAATTGATCTTCAGTAGTAACGTGGTGCAGTTCAATATCTCCTTTGGCTACATAATCTCTAATGAAATGGTGTCTAATGTCTATATGTTTGGTTCGTGAATGTTGAATTGAATTTTTGGATATGCAAATAGCACTAGTGTTGTCACACATGATCGGAATGGTTCCTACAGGTAGTCCTAGATCTACAAGCTGTTGTTTTAACCATAATACTTGTGCAACACAGCTACCTACCGCTATATATTCCGCTTCGGCTGTGGATAGGGCTACAGAATTTTGTTTCCTACTGGACCATGAAACTAATGATTGTCCAATGAATTGACAGGTGCCAGAAGTACTTTTTTTATCTACCTTACATCCTGCAAAGTCTGAATCTGAGTATCCTAAGATTTCAAAAGAAGTGCTGTGTCTAGGATACCAAATTCCTAAGTTCGGGGTGCCTAGAAGATATCTAAGAATTCTTTTAACGGCAGTCATGTGAGATTCTTTCGGGTCAGATTGAAAACGGGCACAGAGACACACACTAAACATTATGTCTGGTCTACTGGCAGTCAGATAGAGAAGCGATCCAATTATTCCCCTATACCTTTTTTGATCTACAGACTTCCCACTGGGATCTTTATCTAGTTGAATATTAGAGCTCATGGGTGTATTCATAGCCTTAGCATTGTCCATTTCATATTTTTTCAAAATATCTTTGATGTACTTAGACTGGCTAAGAAACGTTCCACCTTCCGTTTGTTTTACACTAAATCTAAGGAAGTAACTAAGTTCGCCCATCATGCTCATTTCAAACTCGTCGCTCATTGTTTTTGAAAATTCATTACATAGGTTTTTCTCCGTCGATCCGAACAGTATGTCATCTATATAAATCTGAACAATGAGTACTTCAACTCCTACCTTCTTCAAAAATAAGGTGGTGTCCACACTACCCTTTACAAAGCCTCTATCTAGTAGGAACGTACTAAGTCTTTCATACCAGGCTCTAGGTGCTTGCTTTAACCCGTACAGTGCCTTTTTCAGTTTGAACACGTGGTTTGAAAATTGTGAGTTTTCAAACCCCGGAGGTTGCTCCACATACACATCTTCCTTGATTACTCCATTCAGGAAGGCACTCTTTACGTCCATCTGATACAGCTTAAAATCCCTAAAACACGCAAAAGCTAACAGTACCCTGATGGCTTCTAGTCTAGCTACCGGAGCAAAGGTTTCTTCAAAATCTATTCCTTCAATTTGGTTATACCCCTTCGCTACTAACCTAGCCTTGTTTCTTACTACTATTCCTGAGTCATTCATCTTATTTTTAAAGACCCACTTAGTTCCAACCACACTTTGCTCTTTAGGCCTTTTGACTAACTCCCATACATCATTCCTAACGAATTGGTTCAACTCTTCTTGCATTGCTAGGATCCAAAATTCATCTCCTAAGGCTTTGATCTATACTCGTGGGTTCAATCATAGATATGAATGCAGAATGGCTAACCTCTTTCCTAAGTCCATGCCTAGTTTTTACCCCTTCTGATGGGTCTCCTAAGATCAGCTCTCTAGGATGACTAGAGGAAAATTTCCAATCTTTAGGCAGATGTTCCTGAGGTTCCGCTCTAGTCTCTATGGTAATGGTTTCTATTCCCCGTATAACCTCAACTTCTTCTTCTTCATGATTATGTTCAGATGTCTTATTGGATTCATCAAATACCACATGAGTGGCATGTGGACTCTTCTACTACTAGTGTTCTCTTATTGAATATTCTATAGGCTTTACCTACAGATGAGTAGCCTAGGAAAACCCCTTCATCAGATTTAGGATCGAACTTTCCTAAGGGTGACTTGCCATTGATTAGGATGAAGCATTTGCACCCGAAAACGTGTAAGTGGGAAAGATTGGGTGTCCTACCCTTAAGCAACTCATAGGGTGTCTTATTAAGTTTGGATCTAACATTTACCCTATTTAATACATAGCATGCGGTATTTACTGCTTCTGCCCAAAAGTATCTAGGGAGAGTGTATTCAGCTAACATAGCCCTAGCAGCTTCAACTAAAGTTCTATTCTTTCTTTCTGCTATTCCATTTTGTTGAGGAGTTCTAGGGGCAGAGAAATTATGTTCTATTCCAACCTCTTTACAAAAAGATTCAAATTTATCATTCTCAAATTCCCCACCGTGATCACTATGAATTGTTGAGATTACACATCCTAATTTCCTTTGAATCCAAGTGGAGAAAATTCTAAATTCTTCAAATGACACACTCTTATGAGCTAGGAATTTCACCCAAGTAAACCTAGAGTAGTCATCTACTATTACAAACCCATACAACTTCCCTCCTAGGCTGGCTGTACTAACAGGTCCGAACAGGTCCATGTGGAGAGTTTCTAGTGGCCCAGTGGTGCTGATATCCTTGATTGCATGAAATGAAGATTTAACCTATTTTCCTAATTGGCAAGCATCACAAAGATGGTCCTTAGTAAAGTCTAACTTTGGTATGCCTCTAACTAAGTCTTTCTGAGTGATGTTCCTAAGTGTTTTCATACTAGCATGGCATAGTCTCCTATGCCATAGCCAAGAGTCATCTGCTATTATTTTCAGACACAAAGAGTTTGAGGTTTCAATGCAGTTCAAGTCTAACATGTAAACATTGTTTATACGTTTTCCTTCTAACACAAGTGAATCATTTAAACTAATCATGCATTTGTTAGACAGAAATTTTATATCAAAGCCCTTGTCACATAGTTGACTTATACTTAAAAGATTGTGCTTTAAACCATCCACTAAAAGTACATTCTCAATAATTAAATTTTTAGTATTTCCAATGATACCTGAGCCCACCACTTTTCTAGTGGTGTTGTCTCCCAAAGTTACCTTGCCTCCTGACCTAGCCTCCAGTGTCACGAACTGCTTCATGTCTCCAGTCATGTGTCTCAAGCAGCCATTGTCCAGGTACCACATGCTCTCACTAGGTCTTTTGTGAGAGCATCCCTACAATGTCAATCATGGATTAGCTTTGGGAACCCAAGTGAGTTTGGGTTCCACATCATGCTTATGTGAATGAAATGTATGTATGTTATGCTGTGATGAATGCGATTTTGGTCTCCACACTAGATGTGTCCTATAGTGAATTGAGCATGTGCGAGCTATGTGACCTAGCATGCCACAAGAATAACATCTAACACCTGGAAATGGGTTCACTAATCTACGAGGGTGGTAGTTCCTATTTCTGGATTTGGATGATACATGCCGTGCTGGTTTTGAATGAGATGATTCACATGGTGGAGGCTGATAAAACTCAGCAAACGTGGGGGGTCTTTTATTATTTTCGAATGCATGAAGTTTTTCATTTAAAAATTTGTTCTCATTGTTAAGACTTGCATATTCGAATCTCAATGCATGCTCACTACTACTAAGTTCCCCTGCTAGTTCTTCTAGTTCCTTAAATGTATTCTTTAATTCAACATGTGATGATTTCAAGGTATCGTGTGCAGTGGTTAACTCAATATGCTTCTTGTTTAATGCATCGTATTCATTAAGCAAAGATATATGATCTTTATCTAAGTCAGAAAATTTTTTTACTACACTAGCATGCTCCTTTTGTAAAGTACTAAACTCAGTATTAAGACTAACATACTTTTTCTTCAACTTTCTATACGAGTCATGGATTTTTTCAGAAATAACAAGCAGTTCATCGTAAGATAGTTCACATACCTCATCTTGATCTGATTGATCAAGATTATCATTAGTCATAAGACACAGATTCGTTACCTCCTCCTCTGCTTCTTCTTCCGATAATTCTGAGGTAGAGTCGGCCCAAAACGCTTTCTGAGTCTTAAATTTGCCCTTCTTGAACTTCGATCTTTCCTCACCCTTCTCCTTGGTTTGATGAGTTTTGATGTTGGGGCAATCAGCTCGGAGATGACCGGGTTTCCTGCACTCAAAGCAAATTGTTTCAGATGCAACCTTAGTATACTTTGAGTTCTTACCTTTGTTCCAATTGCTTTGATGATGGCGCTGCTTTCTTTTCAAAAAATTTTTGAACTGACGAGTCATCAAAGCTATGTCGTCATCTTCCTCCGCTGCTGAGCTGTCACTTTCAGAATTGTTTGCCTTTAAAGCCACTGCTCGCTCCTTTTTCTTTTCACCTGCATCACTTTGTCGTTGACTCACTCCTTGCTCGTAGGCAATGAGTGACCCAAGCAGATTATCAATAGAGTAAACATTCAGGTCTTTTGACTCAGTTATTGCAGTGATTTTAGCATCGTATGAGCTAGGCAAACATTGCAGTATTTTGTTTACTTTTTCTGAGTTAGACAACTCTCTTCCTAAGGCATGCAGTGATGTTACAATCTGAGTAAATCGAGTGTACATGTCAGATATAGTTTCACTAGGTTTCATGCGGAATAGTTCGTAATCATGTAACAGTATGTTCAACCTAGATTGTTTGACCTCACTAGTTCCTTCGTACGTGATACACAGTTTGTCTCAAATTTGTTTACCAGTAGTACAGGTTGATACTCGCATATAGTCTTCTGATTTTAATGCGCAAAAGAAACAATTTAGACATTTAGCATTTAGTTGTGCTAATTCTCTATCCTCAATGCTCCATTCATTAAATAACAGTTCAGTTTTAATTCCATTCAACATACGAAATGGTGCAGAATAACCTTCTTGGACTAACATCCACATGCGATAGTCTAACGACTGTAAAAATGTAGACATGCGTATTTTCCAAAAATCAAACGGTATGTTGTCAAATAAAGGTGGACGAGTTATGGAATAACCCTCCGCAGTGTTACGGTTACCAAATTGAGCCATGGATCTTACGTTTCTAGGTTTTCTAAAACACTATTTTGAAACCCCTCTCTGATACCACTTGAAAGTACGAGATGCGCCAAGAGGGGGGGGGTGAATTGGTATTTTAAAAAATTTGACCCTACACAAGAGTTCTAATTTTTTTGTATTTTCGAAATATAATTTAACGACCAATGTGCGGAAGCAAATACAACGATCACAACGATAAAATTGATAACACTACGAGATTTAAATATTGATTTTTCACCAAGCAATTAAAACGCACAAATTTAAAAGCATGAAAAGTAAAGTACGGTAAACAGGAAAAAATACACCAGAGATTTTTATAGTGGTTCGGTCACTTGACCTACGTCCACTCCCCGGAGTCCTCTACTCCGGGATTTGCACTAGTAAAAGTTGACTCTCCTTTTGCCCCCACAGCAAGGCGGAGAAGCCTTTACAATACTCACTTTCACCTCCCTCGGTGCGGCGGAATACCAAACGCTATGTCACCCTCCCGGTGACGGCAGCGGACCTTCTCCTTTTTCTCCCTCCTGGAGATGGCAGAGTACCTTGGCGATGTTGATCTTGAAGTGATTCTTCCCTCGAGAACTTTCTTGAAGCTTCCAAAGCCACAAGAGGAGCAAAGCATGCAGCTAGCTTGGAGCCACCGTGTGATCCCCTCACACTACTTCTCCCTCACGCTCAAGCTCACCTTCACCTTCCTCTCTCAAGCTCTAGATCTCTCCAAAAACTTCTCTCTACCGAATCCCCTTCTTTTTCCTCCAATCCTCTCACAGCAAAAGGATTGATCAACTACTCTCTAAAGAAAATTTTAAGTTGTTTTTATATCAGGCTTCAGAAAACCCTAAAAGTTTCAACTTTTGCATTTCTGATCGTACAGTACGATTTATAATCGTACAGTACGATTAGTTCAATTACAGCTCCGTCCAGTACGAGTACAGACGAACAGTTATCGAATTTTATTCATATCGTACTGTACGATACGTATATCGTACAGGATGATACTGTTGATTCGTACTGTTCGTACAGGACGAACTGTGGGACGATCCTCGGGACGAAAGAATTCGTCTCTGTCAGTCGTCCAGCACTCCTTGAATCGTACAGTACGATTAGTGTTTTTCAGGATATCGTCCTGTACGATACGAATATCGTCCATGATGAATAGAATAAAAATTCTTGGGATCGTCTGGTACGATCGATGGGATGAAGAAAATCGTCTCTGTCGGTCGTCCAGCACTCCACCAGTCGTACAGTACGATTAGTTCATTTCTTGATATCATCCTGTACGATATGAATATCGTGCAGGACGATCAGAACAAAAAACTTTGATTTCGTCTGGTACGATCTCTGGGATGAATGAAATCGTCTCTGTTAGTCGTACAGTACGATATAGTATCGTACAGTACGACCAACGTTTATTTCCTAATTAGGGAGATAATTTTGGCAAGTTTTAATTAATCGTACTGTACGATCCATATCGTACAGTACGAACAGTTCATAAAATCAAATTCAAAAACTTACCAAACTTATTCTGGCGGCTAGGGTTTCACAATTACAAATTATCGTACAGTACGATATTTATCGTACAATACGATAAGTTTGTAAACTTAATCATTATAGAATTAGCCGTTAGCCTGAGTATTTTCAATTAATCGTACAGTACGATCCAAGGTCGTACAGTACGATGTAAAAAAAAATTTATCATTTTTTTAAAAAAAAATTTCTCCCCCTGTGTCTGTGCATGGTTGCTCCTATCACATGCATGCTTCTGTGGCAGACTAAAAAAAAAATAAAATTAAAGAAATAAAAATTACTGACTCTTCAACATCCTATTCTACCCGGTTTGAGTCTCCAGCAATCTTTAGCAGTGTGCATCTGACCTGAAATGTTAGTGCTCATATACAAAGATTAAACATTTGTAATCTAACAGAAGTCTATATTTACTCAGTAAATATTAGTTGTCACCATCAAAATCAAGTGCTCGGGATCCTGGATTTCAACACTCCCCCTCACAAGATCTTCTCTCTCTCTCCCAACTCTCTCTTTCTCTAGGGTTTCTCTGGGAAGGAAGGTAGCAAAAGATTTTTTCTAAATAAAGAAAAAGATCTTTTATATGAGGGCTCAAAACCAGCCCTAAATCTCAACTGGTCGGCCTAGATCATCCAGGATGATCTATAGATCATTCTGTACGATCAGTTCAAATTCAGCTATTTCAGCCTAGACGATCTTGCTCTTCTGGACGATCAGTAGAAAAAATTGTTTATATCGTCCTGTATGATCCTGCGATCATCCGGGATGATTAGTGCAAATCGAGGAATATCGTCTAGAAGACAGTTCGGGTCGTCCAGAGAAATCTGTGCTGGATGACCAAAAAATGACATGATCGTCCAGGACGATCGGGATATCGTCCTGTACGATTAGTTCAAAAAGTTCCCAAATCGTCCTGAACACAGTTTGGGTCGTACAGCTGAAATGCACTAGACGATCATGATCGTCCGGGACGATCCTGCGATCGTCCAGGACGATATGATCGTATCAATCAAAAATAAATTGTTTTCCTTAATTACCAGATTAAATTAGGCATGATTGTACTGAATCGTCCAGGATGATACACGTATCGTCCGGGACGATCAGACCAAATAGCTAAAAATAAAAACTTGCCTAACTTGATCTGGCGGCTGAGAATTTCTGATTTGAGCATATCGTCCCGTACGATCCAAAGATCGTCCAGGACGATCTGCTTAATCAGACCCTTTTAACTTAGTCGCCCTAATTAGGGTTTCAATTTATACCTTATCGTCCAGGACGATTTCAATATCGTCCAGGACGATCTGAACAAAAACTTAACAAAAACTCTAATTCACTCAAGCTCGCCCCCTGAGTGTGTGTGTGCAAGGTTACTTAGCTAGGGGATTAATTACATTACAATTGACTCAATAAAATGAAAAATCATACATTTGACACACTTGGACCCGGTCTTGAGTTAGCTTGATTTACTCGTGATCTTTTGTGCCTGAAACGGGTTAGCCAAGCAAAACACACTGGAAATATGTTTGTCATCATCAAAACCAGATTTGCAACAAAATAAACTACAAATATGACACCTATTGTTCTCTAAACTAGTACATAAATTATACTTCAACACATCACAGTACTAGCCAAAATAAACTCGGATTGTAATGTCATTAAGAACAACCACAACAAAAACTTTAATCATCAGGAGAACCTGGTCAAGCTTCTTAGAAGTCCTTGTGTCAAAGGTCTTAAATTTGTAATGTGTGACATAAGATGGCTATTCCTGTTCATCAACTCATTTAAAGTAACTGCAATCATCATCACTTCGATTATAAATGCACCTATAAAATTGTCTTCCACTATTAGGTCCTAGGTGGCAGGTATACAAAACACATTTGAGGTGACAATGACAGTAAACTTGGGAATGTTGCTGCCTGACTTTCACAACGAAATGAATTTGAAGAACTCATTAAAATTGCAAAAGAGCTGTCAAAACATTACAAAAATTTTGTTATAGAAATGCAACAAAATTCAAAAGGAGCAGTATATACAAAGATTGAAAGCGCAGTTCTTTGATTCATTGCCACAACTTTTTTGATTCTCCATTACCTTCTCAATTCCTCTATGAATCAACAAAAATTGATCTCATTAAAATTGGAACTATATTACCTAGTCGAGCTCTAGCTCAAATCAAGGTGTGCGTAGCTCGAGCCCCACTCCAGGCATTTCACCCATGTTCCTCCCCATTGCAAACAGTGAAAAGAAATAATCGAAGTGGAAGCACAGATCCTCTTAGGCCATCATCATTCATGACCAGGATATGCTAAGAAATCAAATTACTACGAAGCACAATGAAACTTGTTTGCATATAACGAAACTTGTTCCCCCTCCTTCTTCTTCACTTCAGTAGTTCTCACAGTTACATAAACCATCAAGTTCAAAAAATGGACTTCCAAACTCTTAGAAAAGAGATTTGAAGATCGATACCATAGCAGCACCACAAATGCTGCCAATGCCGAGAGATTGAAAAGCGAGAATTGAAACAAAAATTTCATACTTTTACCTTGGATTATGAAAAGGTCTGAGCTTTGATCGCATATAATGGAATGTGATCCACTTCCTTCTTCTTCACTTAAGCAGTTCTGGAGGTTAAGCACTAACGCGCAAAAAACTCGAATAACACGTCGTAAGCCTGCCTAGAGACGGAGTGGTAGAAATGATGTAAATTAGAGATTTGAGTGGTATAAGTGTAATATGAATATTTGAGATGTTAGATATGTAAAATAATAAGTATATAGTGGTATGTATGTAAATTTCCCTTATTTTTTTAGTTAATCATATTTAATTATTTATCTATTTTTTTTCATTTTTTAATTATGCACTATTAAAAATAATTTTTATCTATTTATTAATTATAAAAGATATAACATAAATAATTTATAGATATAAGTTTATAATTTGAATTTAATATATCATTTATTGTTGTAAAATTTATCTAAATATATAACATAAATTAGTAATAATTTATATAACATTAATAAATTTATATGTGTACTATATATTTTTTAATCACACATTCATATTATTACATAATTATTATATCATTCATTTTTTGTTTAAATAATTTTAATATTTATGACATCATCCAATTCAACCCTGATCAAACCATTGAACTTTGAACATCCTTTTTTTGGCATGATGACCGATATGATTTTCACAATCTTGATTTTGGGTCTGCATGTATAGAAGGTTTTGATACATTATAAGTTGTTGCCTCTAAGCTTGTGTATGTTGATCATCACATAGCATAAGAAGTTGATCTCTAAGGAGCATTAGAAGTTGATCACCATGGAGCATCAAAAGGCTGATTTATGCATTTTGTAAACTAGGGCCAACTCATCTATCAAAATTGGGGCTAACCATTATAATCCTAACTAAGGCTACACCATTAACCCAAACACTAAGGATATTCTATACATCTTATAGAATAAACTTCATCTCTTTGATGGCCAAGTGGAATGTATTCATTAGAAGACACCGCTGCTCAACCAATGTTATAAAGAGATTGTGATCTAACTAGATAAATTGTATGGGTCAAATACATTCAATGCACATGTGCTCTAAAGTATAAATAAAATAATTAAGGACATTGAAACATTTGAAGATGGTGGAAACTTTTAGAATCATGCCCTTTAAAGTAAATTTTTTTCAAAACATTTAGGAAGGATAATAAGTTAGATTAATTTATTCATGTTGTGGAATAAAGTAGAAGGTTATTGTTGAGATTGTTGCAATTAACTTTCACGATTTTGTTATAATCATGTGAGTTTTTGATAATATCAAAATCTTATTATTTGATTGTTGTTTCTCCTAACATATGTTGGAAAGTATGTTTTTTGTGTGTACTAACATATTTTTCAGGAAAATCATACTCCATACTGCTAAAGACTTCAAGACAGATAAATTTAGGGGTTGTTGTAAGTTGAAGTCTATTTTTTTATTGTACTTGAGTCTGAGAGAGTGTGATTGTAATTGGGTAACCGTGCACACACACATTGGGGGAGTACGACAAATTTTTTTGTTAATCATACTATATGATTTTAAATTGTACTAGAAGATTTGTATTGAATATTATCTCCTCTAAAATGAACCTGCCTAGTTTCAGAGTTAAAATTTTTTAAAGTATGAATCGTACAGTACGAAATATATTTCGTACATCATTTTCCATAGTATGAAACAAGGGCTTACATGGTTCATACAGTATTGTACGGGATGAACCGTTCATTTTTGAACTGTTTGTACAATACTAAATGTTTTCGTACATCATTTTTCAGAGTATGAAACATGGGCTTACATGGTTCGTATAGTATCGTACGGGATAAATCATTCATTTTTTGAACTATTCATACAATATGATTTGGTTTCGTACATCATTTTCTAGAGTACGAAACATGGGGATTACATGGTTCATGCAGCATCGTACGGGATGAACCGTTCATTATTTGAACTATTTGTACAATACAATTTGGTTTCATATATCATTTTCTAGAATACAAAAATTGGGTCTTACAGATTCGTACAAGATAGTCCGGAATGAACTGTTCATTATTTTGTACTGTTCGTACATATGAAGTTCGATCCTACAGTATGATCTGACTTCGTCAAACTTCAAATTTTTAATTTTTGGATAATTTTTCTTGTCTTTTGTATATAAGGGTTCTAAAAACTGACTGTCATACAGTTCTTCTATGAATTTCTTCTTAAAAGTGAAAGAAAGAGTGATTCGAGAGAGTATTTGGGAGTGACTGTGGTGAGATCTTTGAAGAGAAAATTATGAGGGGATTCACAAGGTTGCCCAAAGGTAAAATCTCATTGTTTGTACTTCAAGTTTATGCCCTATCTCTTTGAAGACTCTTGAGAGAAGATCTTTGAAGGAGAGTCCGGTTCTCTGCCGTCACCAGGAGGGTGAGAAAAGATGCTTGGTTCACTACCATCACTAGGAGGGTGAGAAAGGATGCTTGGTTCTCTGCCATCACCAGGAGGGTAAGAAAGGATGTTGGGTTCTCTACCTTCACCAGGAGGATGAAAAAGGATGACGGTTCTCTGCCACACTAGGGTTTGGTGGAAGAGAAGGAAATTATAAAGGCTTCTCCGCCTTGTTGTGGGGGCAAAAGGAGAGTCACTTGAGTATAGTGCAATACCTGGAGAAGGAGTCTCCAGGGAGTGGACGTAGGTCTTGTCGGACCGAACCACTATAAAATTCGGTGTTCTCTGCTCTTTTCTTTTTACCGCATTTTTTACTTTCCGTAAATTTTTATTTACTGTGGTTAAAAAGTAATTTTTTACTAAAAATTTAATCTTGCTTAAATTCTATTTTAAATTAAATTTTCTACATAAAAGGTTTTCATTTCCAAGAGATAATTTTTAAAATTACCAATTCACCTCCCTCTTGGTTAGCCTTGGACATATTATAATAGGTTTAATAACTTATTTAGAATTTTAAGTGGTATCAGAGCCTATTTCAAATATTACTATTTAAATTACTTTTTGAAAATATGATCATGGCTAATTCTAAAAATCACAATACTCCTGAAGGATATTTTATAACTAGACCACCGTTATTTGATAACATTTCATTTGATTTCTAAAAAACTCGCATGTCTACTTTTCTACAATCACTTGACTATCGCATGTGGATGTTAGTACAATATGGTTATACTGCACCTATTAGACTTGCTGATGGCATTAGAGTTAAAATATCGTTTGCTGACTGGACTGTAGAAGAAAGGGACTTAGCATAATTAAATGCAAAATGCTTGAATAGCTTTTTTTGTGCTCTTAAATCTGAAAATTATATGCGTGTTTCAACTTGTAAATCATGAAAAGAAATATGGGATAGACTTTGTATTACATATGAAGGAACCAATGAGGTCAAACAATCTTGATTGAACATTCTATTACATGACTACAAACTCTTCCGCATAAAACCAAATGAATCAATCTCTGATATATATACATATTTTACTTAAATAGCTACCTCATTACATGGTTTAAGTAAGGAACTAACTAATTCAGAGAAAGTAAATAAGATTTTACGTTGTTTGCCTACTAATTATAATGCAAATATAACTGTCATTACAGAGTCTAAAGACTTAAATGTGTATTCAATTGACAATCTTCTTGGATCTCTAATTGCCTACGAGCAAGGAGTGACTCAAAAATAGATTGATGCAGGTGACAAGCAGAAGGAGAAGAACATAGTGTTGAAGGTGGATAATTCAGATAGTGATCAGTCACTACCTAAGGATGAGGAAGATATTGCTCTCATGATGAGGCAATTTAAAAGTTTTCTAAAGAGGAAGCAAAGGAGTCGTCAGCAATGGAACAAAGGTAAGTTCCATAAAAATGCTAAGACTTCTAATGAAGTAATTTGCTATGAATGTAGGAAGCCTGGACACATCAAGATTGACTGCCCAAATCTCAAAGTTAATCCTAGAAAGGAGAAGGTTGAGGAGAAAACCAATGTGAAGAAGGGAAAGAAGAGATTTCAGAAAATATTTTGGGTAGACTCAGCATCCGACTCATCAGAAATAGCACATGAAGAGAAAGTCATAAAATTGTGCTTGATGGCAGATGATCTTGATAATTCAGACCAAGATAAGGTATGTGATTTATCCTATGAAGAATTATTTGAAGTTTCTGATAGAATTCATACTACATATAGAAAACTAAAAAAATTGTATGCTAAACTGAACCAAGAACATATAAACTTGCAAAGAGAATATAGAATCCTTAGGAAAGACCATGCAGAAATTGATAGCAACCACATGAGCCTATTGGATGAGTTTGATGATTTGAATAAAAAGCATGAACTTATGAAATCATCACATACTCAACCTGAAAATGATTATAAAGTATTTTTGGAAGAATCAGAACATAGAGAGATTGATTTGAATATGGAAATATCTATATTGAGAGATAGGAACTCATATCTTTAATTGAAAGTTAAGGCTATTAAGGAAAATAGACCTACACCCACACTTCAGAAATTCTATAGTTCTAAGCAAAATAATTTGAGTTCAACACCTAGGAAGAGATCTTATAACTCATTTAGATTAAGAAATCCTTTTCCTGGAGTGAGATGTTTTATATGTGGAATGTTAGGGCACATCTCCCATACTTGCATAATTAGTAGTAGAACACATTTAGTATGGAGACCTAAGATGCATAAATCACAGTATTTCAAGCATGCATCTAGTTTATTATTGCCAAGAGGAGAACCCAAACTTGTTTGGGTTCCCAAGTCTACCATTTGATCATTTTGTAGGAACGCTCTCACATAATACCTCATGAGAGTATTTGGTACCTAGACAGCGGATGTTCAAAGCACATGACTAGAGATACGACATAATTCATATCGCTGGAAGCCAGGAATGGAGGCAAGGTTACACTGGGAGATAATACCACCAAGAGAGTGGTAGGTACAGGTATAATTAGAAACTTAAATAATTTTTTTATTAAAAATATTTTGTTGGTAGATGGCTTAAAGCATAACCTATTGAGTATTAGTGAGCTATGTGATAAGGGGTATAGTGTAAAATTTTTTCCCACTAGCTGCATAGTAAGCCAAAACGGAAATGATATTTTGCATGGAGTTAGGGTAAATAATATGTACATGCTTGATTTGAATTATATTAAATCTTCTAATATTTTTTATCTCAAAATAATAACTGATAAATCATGGTTATGACATAGGAGGCTTTGTCACGCAAGCATAAAAAATCTTAGGAAAATTACTCAAAAAGAATTAGTTAGAGGTATACCCAAACTAGACTTTACTAAGGATCACATGTATGATGCGTGTCAATTAGGAAAATAGGTGAAGTCCTCCTTTCATTCTATTAAAGATCTTAGGACTAGTAAATCATTAGAAATCATTCACATAGATCTTTTTGGACCGATTAGCACTGTTAATTTAGGAGGAAAAAGTTTTGGGTTTGTTATTATGGATGACTATTCAAGATTCACTTGGGTCAAATTCTTATCTCGCAAGGGTGAATCATTTGATGAATTTAGAGTGTTTTGTACTTGGATTCAGAAGAAGCTAGTGTGTGAGATTTTAATAATATAAAGTGATCATGGAGAAGAATTTGAAAATGAAAATTTTGAAGATTTTTATAAAGAGAAAGGAATTGATCACAATTTTTCAGCACCTAGGACTCCTTAGCAGAATGGGGTAGTTGAAAGGAAGAACAAAATATTAATAGAAGCCGCTAGAGCCATGCTGGCAGAATACTCACTTCCAAAATATTTTTGGGCTGAAGAGATTAGTACAGCATGTTATGTTCTGAATAGGGTGAACATTAGATCCAAATTGAATAAGACACTCTATGAACTTCTTAAGGGTAGAACACTAAATCTTTCACATTTGCATGTTTTTGGATGCAAGATGTTCATTCATAATAATGAGAAAACTCCTTTAGGAAAATTTGATCCGAAATCTGATGAAGGAATTTTTCTTAGATATTCTAATGTTGAAAAATCTTTTAGAGTTTTCAACAAGAGAGTTTTGGTAGTTGAGGAGACCACACAGGTAGTGTTTGATGAATCTAGCATTTCGAAAGAGCCAAAGTTGGAAGAAGATCACATTGAAAATATCTCCCATGAAATTGAAAACACAAAGTTGGAAGAAAAGGTAGAGATAGAAAACCCTTTGCCTAGAGATAGGAAATTTTCTAAGAATCACCCTAAGAAATTAATTTTAGGTGAACCTAGTGAGGGTGTTAAGACTATGCATGGACTTAACAAAGAGGTAAATCATTCTACTTTTATTTTGATGGTTGAACCCATAAATATAAATCAAGCACTTTCGGATGAATTTTGAATTTTGGTCATGCAAGAAGAATTGAATCAATTTGTAAGAAATAATGGTTGGGAATTAATTTAAAGGCCAAAAGATCAAAGTATTATTGGAACTAAGTGGGTGTTCAAAAATAAAATAAATGATTTAGGAGTTGTGATTAGAAATAAGGTTAGATTAGTGGCTAAGGGGTATAATCAAATAGAAGGGATTGATTTTGAAGAGACTTTTCCCCTGTAGCTAGACTTGAAGCAATTAGGATTTTGTTAGCCTTTGCCTATTTTAAAAGTTTTAAATTATACCAAATGGATGTTAAAAGTTCCTTTTTAAATGGGGTGATATAAGAGGATGTTTATGTTGAGCAACCTACAGATTTTAAAAATTATAAATTCTCTAATCATGTTTTTAAATTGAAAAAGGCATTATATGGACTAAAATAGGCACCTAGGGCGTGGTATGAGAGGTTAAACACTTTTCTATTAAAAAGATCATTTGTTAAGGGAAGTGTGAACACCACTCTCTTTTTGCAAAGAATAGGTGATGAAATACTCATTGTTCAAATATATATGGATGATATTATATTTGGATCAATTGATAAAAATTTTTGTGATGAATTTTTAAAAATAATGAGCAGTGAATTTGAGATGAGTTTGATGGGAGACTTGAGTTATTTTCTTAGTTTTAGCATAAAGCAAAGTGAGGAAAGAACCTTTCTCAATCAGTCTAAGTATGTTAAGGATATCCTCAAAAAGTATGAAATGGATAATGCTAAACCAGTGACTAAACCAATGAGTTCCTCAGTGTAGTTAGATAAGGATCCTAATGGAAAATCTATTGATAAAAAAAAGTTTAGAGGAATAATTAGATCATTACTTTACTTGATTGCTGGCAGACTAGACATTATATTTAGTGTTTATTTGTGTGTTAGATTTTAATATGATCCAAAGGAATCATATTTGACAGCAGTGAAAAGAATATTGAGATATCTTTTAGAAACTCAAAACTTAAGAATTTGGTATCCTATGTACAACTCTTCATTTGAAATCATTGGATATTCTGATTCAGATTTTGCAGGATGCAGGGTAGAAGGGGTGTAAGTGAGTCGAGTATCTGCCTTATCAAGCCTAGCTCGTTTAACACTCAATTAGCTCGAACTCGAGCTCGACTAGTTTAGAAAATACTAAGCTCGAGATCGACTCGAAAGCTCAAGCTTGACTCGAAAGCTCGAGCTCGTTTGATTGGCTTGATTCTTCAATTGTAAACCAAAATTTATTTTTTTTTTTTGGAAATTTTTTCTAACACTTAATTAAAATTTATTTTAAATTATGAAAAATAACTTAACTAATCATAAAATGTCCACAACTTTAACTTTTAATTTCTTTAAAAAAAATTTAATTGTAGAAGAAATCAATAAATAATGAGCAATCATCTTTCTTTAAAAACTTTTATTTAAAAAATGATCAATTTCAAGTGCAATTTTTATGCAATTAAATACAATTAAAACTTGATAAATATGAAAAAGAGCATTAATATCAAATTTAGACCAAAATAGTGAATCACAAATTCACAATTCACATACAACTACAACTGAATGAGAACTCATGAGCTAGATTGAAACTAATTGCATCAGAGAACAATTCCTATTCCTATAGGAATCAGCATCAAATTTGAAATTAAACCATACAAAATAAATCATAATTTGAAATTAAACCATAATAAATAAACAGCATTCTCATGAGCTAGATTGTAAATTAAATGTAAATCGGCAATGAAGACATCAGAGAATAATTCCTATTCTTACAGGAATCAACATCAAATTTGAAATTAAACCATAATAAATAAACAACAACATGAATATGATAGTCCTGGTAAAAGTGAAAGGAGGAGCTACAGCAAGTCTAAGCCAGGAGCCAGAATTTCTTGTGTGTCTTTGTGTTGAGAAGATAGCCTGCATTCTGACCATTCTTCTGGACTCCAAACATGCTTCCACTGAGTTTGCATCTTCCAAAATAAACAAATTTTATAAATCAACTGCTTAATAATGTCTATGTTAATTAATGCAAACGAGAATATATTTCTGACCTCAAATTTTCTCATGTAATCGGTAGGACAATCTCCACCTCTTCATCCTCTTCCTCCTCCTACAAAAGAAAAGATAATTGAATATTCATATGTAAGTATTTGGGAAACCAAACAAATGTCTTATATCTTGTATGTACCATCATTACCTTAACCCTTCCCTTCAAGCCATAGTGGCAGCGAACCCAGTTGGAGCCACAAAGAAGAGCTTGCACAGTGTCAACCCCTAATTTTGATCGATATGTATCAACAATTCTTTCTCCAGCACTGAAAGTGGACTCTGAAGCTACTATACTAATAGGGATGGATAAAATATCCACTGCCATTCTCGAAAGTATGCGGTATTTGGCTTGATTATTTTTCCACCATGCTATCACATTAAACTTCTGCCCTTCACTACAAAGTTCTAAGCCATCTTCCAAGTAGTTGTCTAAATCTGATTTTACAGGCTTGGTGCTTGTTTTGGATGAGACAAATGAGGTAAAATCATGCCAACCACTATATTTTTTAGAGTTAGATAGATGGTCTACACATTGCAATGAATTGGTTGTGCTCTTTGAACTCCCTACTGCAATACCACCATCACCATCCATTTCGGCTTCAAAACTTCTAACATATTCCTCATACATTTCATAGAGTAGACATCTAACATTTTGCACATTCCTCATGCTTTCATCTCCAGGATATATCTTAGGGTAGGCAAACTCAATTACAACAAACTTCATTCTTGGATCCATCACTGCACCAAAAGCCATGAGGAGATTACATTCGCCCCAATATTTATCAAATTTATCTTTCATCTTCTTAGTCATCTCCACAATAAAATTATCAGTAGAAATTTCCCCCTCATCCAACACCTTCTTAATAGTACAGATTTATGAAAGAAATAAATTTACTGTATGGTAATCTATTCCTGAAATAATATCAGTTGCTTCGTTGAGGAATCCCAAAATATCACATACCTTTTTAATTTTATCCCACTCCTCCTCTGTTGCACATGCAGCATATGCCACTTCTCTTTCATTATATGAAAAAAAGACTTCCCTTAACCATAATGCCACTGTCAACATTGAGTAAGTTGAGTTCCAATGAGTTGGGCAATCCATCACTAGCTTTTTAGTAGGTAATTATAGTTGTTGGACAACCTCAGAGAATCTGACTAACCTTGCTTCAGATGCATTAAGAAAACTCACAGTGTCTCAGGATTTTTTAACCTAACCTTCAAATATTTTAATAATAATATTATTATAAATATTATATATATATAAAAATTAATCGAGTAGCTTATCAAGCTTTCGAGTCGAGTCTGATTGAGCTCGAACTCGAGCTCATTTATTATACGAGCTCGATTATAAGCTCGAGCTCGAGCTCGAACCTCGATAAGCTCGGCTCACGAGCTCGTTAATGAGTAGAGTTCAAGTCGGCTCACGAGTCAGCTCGGCTCACTTACACCCCAAGGGTAGATAGGAAAAGTACCTCTGGAACTTGCTAATTTATTGGAATTTCATTAGTGTCTTGGTCCAGTAGGAAATAAAATTCAGTAGACCTTTCTACTGCTGAAGCAGAATACATTGCCTTAGGTAGTTGGTGGCATAAGTTCTTTAGTTGAAACAACAGTTGATTGATTTAGGATTTTTAATTGGCACAAGTTTAATTTTTTGTGATAATACTAGTGTCATTTGTATTTCAAAGAATCATATTCAACATTCTAGAACTAAGTATATGGACATAAGACATCACTTCATTAGAGATCATGTAGCTAAGGGAGAAATTGAATTGCATCATGTTTCAACTAAAAATTAACTTACAGATATTTTTACAAAACCACTAGTATTTGATACATTTAGCATCTTAAGGATAAGGCTAGGCGTGATTGATCTTAATGCTTAAATTGAAAATTCTGCAAACTTGATGTTTTGTATATTTGTGTATGTTTAATTTGTTTCTGTGTGATTGGTTTTGGTTGTTCTGATTGCTTTCCTGTAATTTATTATATTTTATTATTTTTTTCTTGTATTATTGTGAAGCATGTCACTTGTTAAGAAGTATTTGGCTTTAAGAGGTTTTTCAGATTATCATGCTTTGATTTCTAAGTGTTCTTATCGTGCTATACGAAATTTTTTTTCGTCCTATACGATTTCTGTAGCTTGTGCATGGCATTTTTTGAGTTGAGGAGATAAAATAGTATTTTTATTATTTTATTCATACTGTATGATGATGTCATCATACGGGGATAATTAGTGCAGTTTTGTTTGTATGCATGTGGATAGTTTTCCAGATTTTGTCAGTTATTATTACTGATCGTACGTACGAACTGGTAGTTCATCTGTATGATCATTGTTATCATTTTTGGATAAGGATGAATCCAACCGTCTGTAAAAAGATCTTAAATTTTTTGATCGTCCCGGATAAGCACGTCATCATCTATGCGATCGGTTAATCAAAAAGCATATACGAAAGGATGCTTCGGGAAGGGCAGTTTACGAGAAGCCGTTACATTTTTGGCAGTTTTCATTCATCTGTATGAACAAGAATTCATCCCGTACTATTTCAATTTCGTACGTACGATTAAACTTTCATATTGTATGATTTTTTATTTTTCTTTAAATTGAAAGGCATTTGATGGTTTTCAATCATAGTTACTTTTATATCCAAATCTTCCTGAGTTCAAACAGTGAAATGGCAAGTGAAAGTAGCAGACGTGGACGTTTCTCTAGGGGTTCTTTGTCTAGAACTACTAGGGACGATAACTTTTTGAGTAGGGAGAATGAAGAAGCGTTCAACAAGTTTAGTGTTGCCAAGATAACTACATCTAGAGCCCTTATTCAAAGTGATTTAAATTTTTTTGTCATGCCTCTTTTTTATTGTACCCAATTGTCCTTCATTCTTACCCTGATTCATGCTTATAATCGTGAAACCTTTCATCTTTTTTTGGCCAACATGAAAATGAATCAGGACCACACTAAAATTACCTATTATGTCCTCAAACGTGTAAAAATTACTAAGGAGGATATAAAAAACTATCTACATCTTAGGACTGTTGGTGTTAGAGCCCATACTATGACTTCAAGGGCTGACTATGATTGGACAGATGTGAACCTAACCCTTAGAGGTGTAGAACAAGTTAGTCACCTTCCTCGAGTCTATACTTTAAATCAAAATTCTAGGATCATTCAACATGTTTTGAGAACATCCATAATTTTTAAGGCTGGTGATTGAGTAAATATGACTCCTCTTTCGTCCACTGTCACATACCTTATTATGACTGAGACTCCTATCGATGAAGCCCGACTAATCATGGATTATCTCTATACGCTTTCTGACATTGGAAGTCCACATAGCAAGAGAAAGAAAAATATGACGTTAGGATATTTGGTGATTTATGTTTTGGAGAAGAAGTACAACCTGGTCCATCCTGATCCTCCTCTTGAATTATCCATTTACTTCACCAATGCTTCTTTTAGAGCACTTTTAGTCATGATCAAGGATCAGGGGGACATGATACTGAGGGAGAAGAGCCCCTGCTCCAGCACCTGCACCTGCACCTAACCAGAATTTTTATCAAGAAATGGTCCAACGATTTGACAGAATGGAATCTCATTTTGATCAACGATTTGATCAAATTGAGACTAGGATGAACCAGCAGGATGCATGATACACTGAAGACATGGGGTGGATACAAGAACAATTTGATTTAGTGAATGCCAATATAGCTACCATAAGTAGCTACTCCACAATGTTCAGTCCTCCACCACCTCCAGATCAGGGCCCCTTAGGATATTAGATGATTGTACTTATGTTCTGATTTTATGATGTTTCTTCTAGGCTTGGGTGTAGTGCTTCTTGTTGTTGTTATTATTATTGTTCTTTTTCTTTATTTTTTGGTGTACTGGGTGATGTACTTGGATTGATATTGTGTGGCACATGTTATATCATTAATATTGAATGAAAAGAAAAGGTCATGTTTTTATGCATATTGATATGTGAATGTTTTTGTGATCTAAAATGTTCAAGTTTAACAATCAAATATAGTTGATTGCAATTATAGAATGTTGGTTGAATTTGCGTTACAACATTAATTTCTGTGCAAAATTTAATCTCTCAAAATATTTTGATTACTTAGTGACTGGGTGTAGATTAGAAAATTAATTTTATAATCTTTATATAGACATATATTACTTAGTTGTAATTGTTGCATATTTGATGTCATTCTTTTACTCTTATTTCTATTTCAAAGTATTCTTTATTAAATTTGTGTTAAGAGTTAGTGATTTTGGAAAGACAAAAATTTGAAAAGAGGCACAAAATTAGCCCAAAACTAAAAGATGCACAAAGTGTGCCACATATACAAAAAGATGCGCAATGTTCGCCAAATTATAAAGAGGCACAAAATTAGCCCAAAATGACAAGATGCACAAAGTGTGCCATGAAAATTGAAAAGATGCGCAATGTCGCCAATTGCTCTTTCCTTTATCAGTTTCTCGATCACACAAATACTATTGAATTAGAAAATTATTAATTATATTTTATCATTTCTGCAATAGTTGTGGTTATATAATCTGTCTATTTCAATATTGACATAGATTAACTTTTCTTATCCTTGTCATTCTGTGATTTAGCATTTGAGTATTTTTTCTTTTGCATCTAATTTTAATATTGTATTTATAATTCCTTTAACATTTTATTCATCATCAACTATTTTTTATTAGTATTCTTCCCTTTTTGTTGTTGTCAAAAGGGGGAGTCAGATATTGTTTGATTGTTTGATGTAGGATGATATTTGATGCATTATGAAATAAATGAATGTACATGTTGCATGAAAGTTTATGTGTATGTGTGTGTTGTATGTATGTGTTATGTGTATGTGTGTGTTTTGTATGAGTGTGCATTTTTTATCTTCATTATGATCTTCATTGGAATCCCTGAGTTTAACTTTGCAATTCATTTAGGAGGCGTTAAGGAGAAAATTTATGTTATTTGTTATCTCAGACAATAATTATTTTGCCATCACAAAAAAGGGGGAGATTGTTGAGATTGTTGCAATTAACTTTCATGATTTTGTTATAATCATTTGAGTTTTTGATGATATCAAAATCTTATTGTTTGATTGTTGTTTCTCCTAACATATGTTGGAAAGTGTGTTTTTTTGTGTGTACTAATATGTTTTTCAGGAAAATCATACTTCAGACTGCTAAAGACTTCAAGACAGATAAATTTAGGGGTTGTTGTAAGTTTGAGTCTATTTTTTTTATTGTACTTGAGTCTGAGAGAGTGTGATTGTAATTGGGTAATCATGCACACACACACTGGGGGAGCAAGACAAATTTTTTTTGTTAATCGTATTGTATGATTTTAAATCGTACGGGATGATTTGTATTGAATATCTCCTCTAAAATGAACATGCCTAGTTTCAGAGTTAAAATTTTTCTAAGTACGAATTGTACAGTATGAAATATTTTTTGTACATTATTTTCCAGAGTATGAAACAAGGGTTTAATGATTCGTATAATATCGTACGGGACGAACCGTTCATTTTGAACTGTTCGTACAATATAAAATATTTGCGTACATCATTTTCCAGAGTACGAAATAAGGGCTTACATGGTTCGTACAGTATCACACAAGATGCATCGTTTATTTTTTGAACTATTCGTACAGTACGATTTGGTTTCATACATCATTTTTCAGAGTACGAAACAGGGGCTTACATGGTTCGTACAATATCGTATGGGACGAACCGTTCATTTTTTAAACTGTTCGTATAGTATGGTTTGGTTTCGAACATCATTTTTCAGAGTATGAAAATTGGGTCTTATAGGTTTGTACGGGGTGACTTATTCATTATTTTGAACTGTTCGTACGTACGAACTTTGATCGTACGGTACAATCTGACTTCGTCAAACTTAAAATTTTTAATTTTTGAACGATTTTTCTTGTCCTTTGTATATAAGGGTTCTAAAAATTGACTGTCATACAATTCTTCTATGAATTTCTTCTTGAAAGTGAAAGAAAGAGTGATTTGGGAGTGAGTGTGGTGAGATCTTTGAAAAGGAAATTATGAGGGGATACACAAGGTTGCCCAAAGATAGGATCTTATTGTTTGTACTTCAAGTCTCTGCCCTATCTCTTTGAAGACTCTTGAGAGAAGATCTTTAAAGAAGAGTCTGGTTCTCTGCCATCACCAGGAGAGTGAGAAAGGATGCTTGGTTCTTTTCCATCACCAGGAGGGTGAGAAAGGATGCTTGGTTCTCTATTATCACCAGGAGGGTGAGAAAGGACACTTGGTTCTCTGCCATCACCAGGAGGGTGAGAAAGGATGTTGGGTTCTCTACCTTCACCAGGAGGGTGAAAAAGGACGATGGTTCTCTACCGCACCAGGGTTTGGTGGAAGAGAAGAAAATTGTAAAGACTTCTTTGCCTTGCTGTGGGGGAAAAATGAGAGTCACTTGAGTATAGTGCAATACCTGAAGAAGGAGTCTCCAGAGAGTGGACGTAGGTCTTGTCGGACCGAACCACTATAAAATTCGGTGTTCTCTGTTCTGTTCTTTTTACCGCATTTTTACTTTCCACAAATTTTTATTTCATGTGGTTGAAAAGTAAATTTTTACTGAAAATTTAATCTTGCTCAAATTCTATTTTAAATTAAATTTTCTACATAAAAGGTTTTCATTTTCAAGAGATAATTTTTAAAATTACCAATTGACCCCCCTCTTGATTAGCCTTGGGCAATTGTAATAGGTTTAATAACTTATTCAGACTTTCAGTTATATTATGAGAAAAACTATTTCTCAAGAATTACTTGAAAGTAAACCATTGCAAGATTGCTTATAATGTTTCTATGTGAAGAATCTTAACAAAAAATATAGTTTGGTATAAACATCTCACCTCTAGGGCAGCAATCGGGTATGCACATAACATATGATTTATATGCAATTTACTATAAGTGCAAGCACATTTATCTAATGCCATATTATCTACTATAAATGCCCAACACGATAGATAAATCACTTAGCACTTATGAAGATTAATACAAATTAGTTCAAGATATCATTGTATATCATTCTTATCCCTTTGTAATGTTGTCTTCCTACATAACGTAAATGTGGTATCTTCTATTAATAGCCACTATGATGTTTCATCAGTTCATTTGAAGAAGAATGATACCATATTATAATATATTGCACAATCAAGATCATGGATTGGTAGACCATGAACTTATCTCAAAACTCCATTAAATTATTCAGAAGTGGTTTTTATCATGAATCATACCTAAAACCAAAATCATATGACAAGGACCACTTCTTGATGTCTCATTCTAGTAGCCATTTGAATGCCTCTTTTTCACTGTTTTGTATGTCTATAATTTGTCAATTAAAAATGTTAAATCATATAATTACTAGCCCAATATATTTTATCACATATGGCTTCAACATCTACTACAATGAGTCTCCTCAACACATTTTTGAAGTTCTCTTATAGGTGTTGTAGATAATGCCTATGTGTAGCCCATAAAAAGATTTCCCTACAACAATGAATTATTCCATAATATTTTTATGATATTATGCATGGATCTCAATGAACACAAACTGGCTCCACCAAGTTTTGAAGCATTTGTAAAAATTATAACCATGAGTTGTACATAACCAGAAGGTTAAAGATAAGAGACCACCATTTGCATGAATATCAATGACAACTAGTAGTGTACCTCAATACTCAAGGACCAATGTACCATCCATACTAAGAGTAAGTGGATAAAATTTATATGAAGAAATACTTGGTCAAGAAGCTCTAAAAATGCCTTAAAATGGGTGTTGGTGTTAGCTTGCATTAAATACATAGAACTAGGTATGGCAAAAAATAAAACCTTCATTAATCCCAAAAGTGAGCAATAGGTTCTTCTCATATCTCCCAAATATTCAAGCATCCCATGCTTTAATGTATGAAATTCAAATATTAAATTTGGACTCCATTTGGCCAATAATTTCTTTTGGTTTTAGGTCCATTTATCGATGACCATTGGGTTGATATAATGATAATAGATTTGGAAGTGCAACTGTAGTGACTGATAGAAATAATAGTGTGCATACATATATGAGGGTATCAAAATTAAAAAGTTTTTATCCACCACCTAAATGTTGGCTACTAGATACATGAAGTCGCTAGTGATTAGGACATGACAGAAGCATATAGCACAACAATAAGTCTATTTTTATTTTAAATAGTCTTTTGATATTTCGCATTATTTAAACTAAACGAACCATTCAATGCACATTATAGGTTATATTTGCTTCTGAAAATAATTTCTTCAAGTAGCTAGACTGGAAGTTCATTCACTTAATTTATTACTATGCTAATTGATAAACCATCATATGCATAAGTTGAGTCCCACTCTTCTATCGTATGAATTATTCAGATAAATTTATTGTTTGATATTATTGAGTCGAGCCATCACTATTCCCTAATGTATGTGACATACAAAATCATGCCCATGGCACAACTCCATTAAAATCTATCTTTGGCATATGACTAACATCACTAGCCTTTACATCACTTGAATTATGACTTGAACCACTATCCATTATTTTGTTTGCTTCTATGTTAGAATTCAATTGTGCATTAGGTAAAGGATGTGGTACTACATGTTTGAAATTACCACTAAAATAGGGTCATAATGAGTGCAACAATTCAAAAGAATTGAGTGTCAAACTACATATGAATCAATCGACATTGGGGTAGGCTTATAGAAAGAAAATTACATTTAATTGAGTGAGTATATTTATGAAACTATTTTTATGCATCTATTTAACATTCAAGATTAAGTAACATATAAATATAGGTCGTTTTTGCTAGAACATTTGAAGGACACCTAGATAAAACAATTGAAGTCTTCTAGAGGCTTATGTAAACAACCACCATGTGCTTGCTAGCCTCTAATAGTATAAACTCAAGAGCTTTATCATCAATGACATGCATAATCGTTTAACCACCACTAGCTAAAAGGCAAAAACTTAGATTTACTATGTGAGATGAGCTATTGTGATGTAATAATTGTATAATTTCTTATTTCAATTTGTTTAGTGTTATCATTTTAGAAATTTGGATAAGACATGATGCAAGACAAAGGTGGCCTCGTGAAGTGGGTGGATCTCAAAGAATTTTGAATTTCACTATCATTATTGGATGGTTGATATTCTCCGTATGAAAGAATTAAGAGAATTTGAAATATAATTTAATAGATATTTTTGTCATGTTGACTATGGTTGTGATGTATTTTTTTTATTGTGACGAGTTTATTAATGTATCAAGACAATCATTGTTATATTATTTTATGTATTGGTTTAGTTATATGTACATTCTATGTATTTGTGATATAAGTCATATAATAGCTATAAGAATATTTCATAAGTCTTGTCACAATAAGGTTATTGAATTTATAAATGATAAAAGAAGATAAAGTGAATTTCAAAACTAGTAATCATTGGATGTGGTATACCAGGCTTCTTTATTTGGCCTTAATAATGAGAAATAATTAAAGGGAGGTTCCTACAACTTATATCCAACATAAAGAAGTATCCAAGGAGGATTCCAAGTCAAGTTCAAAAGTTTATGAAACCACATCACCCTACTCTCCATAAAATAAGTTCTTTGAAATAAGGAACCACACCTTTCCTTGAGAGAATTCAAATTTCAATTGATAAAACCTATATGAAATGTTTATATAAATGTTATATTACTGCAATGAAAGATTATTAAATATTTGAAAATAAAATTTGATGTGTTAATACACTTTTCTTCCTCTTTGAGATTCATAACTGAGAGATACACTTTGGTGTGTTTAAATTTTTTTCATAAATTTGATTTAATTCCTATTAAAGCTTTCCATATATATCCCATATCACATAAAAAAAATAAAAACAAAAAAAATCCAATTATGTGTTTTGAAACATGTCAAAGAAACAAGGCCAAATTTCAAGTTAACTAGATTAGGTTTTCAATAACCTTATCTTGATTTTGATTTCAATTCACCACCTAAAATCCTTGGAAAAATCCCATAAACTCCATATTAAGGTTTCTAAGATCTAGTTTTAGTTTTACTATTAATTCACTACCTTAAATTCCTTGGAAAAATCCAACAAACTCTAAAACTTAATATGATCATACCTTGGTTGACCTTAGCACCTCAACCCTCATCCTACATGCCACCAACTGCATTTTAAGGCTTTTTTTAGGACAACATTCTTACTACTTTGCTTTTGAAACCGCAACCACAATTTTTGTTTAGCCATTAATTTTTTCATTGTTTTTAATAATTTTTTGTATTAAGAAACTACTTTTTATAATAACTTTTAAAAAAATTACTTTATCCATAATAACATTACAACTACCTTTATCAAAGGTTGCAACTATGCCAAACAAATCTTTAGTATTCCTAAAAACCATTATAAGCCTCTTACATGAAGCATAAGCCTTGGGACAATCAAATCCAAGGCTACATTAATTTGATATCAAAGAGAGCACTTCCAGCTGACAATATGGGCTTGTTAAGTCATCATGAAACTTTTTGAAGTGATTATTTGTGCCTTGAACAAATTTAAATACCACTTCAACAAAACATATAATAATATGAAGAAAATTTTGGTAATTATGAGATAAGAAAACAAAATGATAAAAAATGGTATTGCATTAGTAACCATTCTTCTCTAAAATGCAAAGAAAAATTATCTAATTGAAAACCTCACTCTCTCTCCACCAAAAGAAGCAAAGTTGTGTGCATCATTTGCAAATATACTCTCTTCAACAATTTTTACCAATAATAAAGATCATAACTCTACAAACCAAAGCTTATCAATGTATGTGGAAAGCAATGTATTGGAGTTTTAAGCTTCGTTTGGGACAACTTTCTTGATGCTTTCTAAAACCACTTTTTAATGCAAAAATTTTTTGATTTAAAAAATTTTATAGTAAAAATTCATTTTCAAAAACAATAAAGAAGCTATCCCAAAAGAAGCTTTTGTTGAGTTTTGGTGTTTATTTGATTTTTCTAAGGAATTAAGATAGTAAATTAGGCCATATTTCTAATAAATTATGGTATGAAAAACAAAGCAATAAAAAAGCTATCCTAAAGAAAGCCTAAATCACTTTAAAACTCACAATGTTACAACATATGACTGACAAGCAAAGGATACTACTCTAAGTTAGAGATAAGATAATAAATTATGGAATAAAAGTTTTATAATTCAAAAATATCGTAAAAAATAGAATATATAAAACTTTTCTTTTTTCTTCTGGCTCGTCAATTGATTGCTTCTCCAGCCCCAACACCAAAATGGGGGAAGTTTGCAGGAAGAGTAAAGGTAGGATCATCAGCACCTTTGCCTTGGAATGCACGGCCTAGTGCAAAACCAAGGGCTCTTGAAACTGGTACAGCAACTGCATTACCAACTTGGATATACCTGTCCAGTTAAAAAAATCTTAAAGGTTCTTCAAAAAACATTAAGAAAACTGTTCCAAATGAAGCCTTAGTTCGTCAAAATCTTAAAGTTTCTGTTCTTGGACTGAATAATGCCTATATTAAACATACTCATAAGAATATCAAGGAACAAGCAGACAAGAATAACATTAAAGATAGAGAGTTTTACCTCTCTTTAATAGGACCACACAATTTATAGTAATCAGGAAATCCTTGAAGCCTAGCATTTTCCCTTATAGTCAACACCCTGTCCTGTTCAGGGTGTAAAATAATCTACAAAGAAAAAGGAACTTAAACAGATAATACCAAAACAAATAAATCATTGTAGATATCACCACACGTAAGTATCAATTTCACCTAAACAGTAGGGACCATTTTACCTGGTTGTGTGGCTCTGCCCTAGTTACAACCGTGGGCACAGTCTCATCCCACCATAGCCGTCCAAAGGGCCTATTTAGACAATACATATAAATCAATGGAAAAGAAACATTCAATTTCAGAAGGCAAAGACGGGTAAAAAAAATATTAAACCCTACTTTGGAGATTTCCCCTTGATATATGACATAGCATAATCAGGAACCTGTATCAAACAAATAAATAAATAGTTATAAAAGCATAAAAAAAAAATTGAACATAGTAGATGAATTTACCAAAGGACTCCCTGAAGGAAGTAAAACCCGTTCAACTTGTGGATCAAACTCCACAACATTATTGGGACCAACTATAACACCAGGTAAATCTCGAAAATTGGCTCCCTATATGCATATACATAATAATAAAGTTCAAAAACAACTAAACACTCATAACAATAGTAGAAATACAATAAACTTGACATAAAATACTAATTAAAAGAATGATATTAGAGAACCGACCTTTTTTTTAGGTATCCTACATACACGCATATAGTCATCTTCATTCAACTGCAATGGCCGATGATCAAATAAGTTATTATGTAGGAGTGCCTTCTTTGGGTTGGAGGCGGGGTCTACCAAATCTAAGAAATGCAAATAAAATTAAAAACCAGAAGTTTAGTACTTTGTATCTATGAAAAAAAATCTAACATTGTCAATGATCAGAGAAAATTTTTCAACGACCATCAACATTTTCTTGTAAATAAAAAACAGATGAACAAATATAAAAATAATTTCATAACATGCATACACTATAAAAAAATCTCATGTCAAATGTGATTGAAATAAAATTAAAACATTTATAATAATCAAATATAATCTATTATGTGAGTGTCAATTAATTAATCATATTGGTAAAGGCTTTAAAAATTATTATCAAAAGCTTAGATTCAATCCTCACCTACACTATAATAATTCCTACTCCAAACTTTAGGGAGAGGCAAGTAAAAATAAAAAATATTATCCTTTATACAAAAAATATACCCAATTATGGCTATGCAAATGCACATGCACTTATATAACGCCAACATCTTGCAATCTCCATACATCTTGCTCATATAACCTCTAGACATGGAGTTTCAATTAGAATATTCTACCAAGGTAAAAATATTGTTAGAATAAATAAGTCATATTGGATATAAATTTTAGGAAGAACTAGATCAAGGACCAATCATACTGAAAAGAAATCTTGTTAGATAAAACATAAATAGGGAGGTGAAAAATTTAGACCAAGGTCTAAAAATCTCCGAAGCTCCCCATCACAAAACTGACATGATCACTACGGTGCTTGAACATGATTCATTTACTGTTTATAGGAAGTTAAAAAAAAAAAAAATCAGAACTTGCTTCAAGTTACCAGGTTCGGTGAGGCGAATGGAGCACTGAAAATCTGTTTTTGGACGGCTTTCATAGGGCATTTCATCTCTTGCTTCATTATTTTCTACCTGAAGGTTTTACAATCAACAAAATAAAGAACAGCTATGAAAAAACAAAATTAAAATGCTTATAAAAACCATGCATACTTTAGGCAGGTCTGAAATGGCATCACCAAGAAATAAGGCCTTCTCAAGTTGTGGCCGTTGACCTTCATTATAAGCAACGATATTTTGCTAAACATATAAAATCACCATGTTATTAAGCATCGAGTGCAAGAATAACTATTTGTAATACATCATTGATGTATATTTACCTCAAATTTCACAGGTGCACCACCTCGAACTAGTACATCATGTGTAGGTAGAGGAAATTGTGGTAAAACCTGGGAACCAAAAAAATATTAAAAACAGATCGAAGATAGTAACAAAAATGCGGCAAAGAAAAAATAAATACCTCACTGGGCTGAGCACCCCATAGAAATACTCTCATTCGAAATTGGGGAAGGCCATAACAGCCAGCAGCCATTATACCTAACCTAGATTGATAATTCATTTTAACCAGCTTGCTAAATGCAAACCGTCCAAGAAATCCTTCAGCAAACTTAAGAATATCTACAACATTCTCCATCAAGACAAATTTAGGCTTAAGAAAATCCACGATTTCCATAAATACAGCCATTTGTTGGTTTCTGATATCCGCAAGTGGATTATTATAATCTCTAAATCTGTTAAACCCACTTATACCTTGGCAAGGAGGACCCCCACAAATAACATCGACAACTCCCTATAGAAAACGTAAAAAAAATTATTATGCGTGTGCATCTAAATTCATGGTAGAGAAAAACAAAATGCTGAGGGCTTAAAAGTACCAAAATGCAAGGTAACTCACAGGCAAAGGCAAAATTTTGTTTTGGTATCCTTTTCGAACAAAATTTTCAATTCTCTCAGAACACTTGCTATGTAAGATTAAAACAATACAAGTTAATAGCAAATAAAGAACTAGTTATATAAAACCTAAATACAGTACCTTAGGCCACTTATTGGTTCCCATGTATCTTCACTTGCTCCATAGCCTTTCCATCTCACCTATAAGAAGATAAATACCAATAAATGAAATGAACAAAGAAGATTCAGCCAGAACCCTAGGAAAAAAGAATCTATTTCCAAGAAATCTATAAATTAGAACGGACTCCACATCAATATGTTTTACTGTATTACACATCACCTTAAACATCAACTCTTTTTTCCCAATTTCATTTGGATCTCCAAAGCAAATATCAACAAAATGATCCACCTCAAACTCCCCTTTAGGCACAGGAGTTAAATCAGTATCGCCGCCATCATCGCTAAAGTCATCCAACTCTTTGTTCGGCCTGGGTGGATGTTTCACGTCCAAGGAAAATTCCTCACATAATTTTTTCCACTCTCTCAAGAGAGTAAGAAAATCCTCAGCCTTCTCATTTCGGACCTTCATTTTAGCAACGAAAAAAAAAAAAAAAAAGGTTACGGTTTGATCATATAAAAACAGTAAAAGTACAGATTCTCCTTAGAATTGAACAGCAAAAACAAAATTTAGCTCTTTAAGCTTGGTGGTGAAAAAGATTACTCCCATCCTGAGAATTGAAAAACAAAATCAAGAAAAAAAATCATTAAAAAAAAAACCAATAGATCCATAGTGAATTCTTCGTTACAAATAAATCTTTAAAGAAAAGGTTAACGAAAGCATGAAACCAAGTTTAATATTCAGAAATCAGACTGCATTAACAAAGATCTTGACCAGAGAATTATAATAATACAATTGCATCAAGCATTAGACATTGAATAGATACCTTCGTTTTTGGATGGTTCAACCGTAGACTTTGGCAGGCAAATGAATTAAGATCTACAGCCCACGTCTACAACAAAAAAATGACAATGATCAAATAATAAAGTAAATTGGATAAAAATATTTACGATAATAGAAATTATAAACAAAAAAGGACTTTTTCCCATGCTAAGTTAACGTTCACAACTTACAGTGTAAAGATTAAGACCAGCAAGTTGAGCACCATGGCACAAGCCAGTAGACATTGCACCACAACCGGAGTACAAATCTAGCAAATTAGCATTCATTGGAGATGCTTCTAGTTCAAAACCTTCGTCACTTGAAGTAGTTGACACTGAGCTAACACCGCTAGTATCATCTAAAGTAGTGTACCATGGCATACAGTCAAATAATAATAAAAAGAAGACAATATATAAAAATTAAAGAATGCTAAAAATAAACAGAACATATCCAGAAAGTACCTTTGGGGAGATTGGCGAAAGTGGAATAGAAGGGTGAGTATGACATATCATAATAATAATCACACTCTGGAATCTCATCTGTTGAAGGTAAACCAATCTGCAAAAGATAATATACTAAATAAAATTCAAATAATTAAATATCACATCACACAAACAATGTAATGCACATGGTAAGATTTTTTTTTAATAAAACATTGAAATTACGTTATTTGCAATCCGAACAATTCTAAGCTTGCAAACAATGCAGTCTAAGTCATTGTCATTTCGGTCTTCAGACAAAAAGACTCTTCTTTTATCATGGTCATTTGCATGATAACTAATTACCTACAAGACCAAATAAAAAATTTGCTTAGATCTTTTATGATAACTAAAAATATTTAAAAAACATAAATTTTGCGCATCAAACAACTTACAGTATCCTCAGCTTTATAGAACCATTGGGCCCTAAAATACAGCTTCCCTTCAACAGTTTCAAAAAATTCAATAATACGTCCAATATAATCTGGTTCATCATCACCAGCCTAAAAAAACAATTAAAAGCGGAATTCGTGAATTTTCACATAATTATTCCTTCACAATGGCTTATACTACTAAAAAAAAAGTAGCAGCAGCAGCAATAACTGAAGTAATAATAATAAAAGTTATACCATAATAATAATAATCCGTAGCAAACATGTTCTGAGCATGAAACTAAAAAACTTCATGTTCATAACCTTAATTAGAAAACCAAATTAATGGTATATTAAGTAAAAAAACATGAATTTATGGAAGCTTTATAATCATCAAACAAGACCTTCAAACCAATTATGTCCCATAATTAGAGTGAAACATAAGAAAATTTTTCTAGAAAAATTTCAACTCTTACATGAAAAGCACTTCGATTTTTAGGTAGCATAGTGACAACCAAAGATGGAAGCATAGACTTTTATTCACTTCGTTATAGATGAACTTGTGCGCAGGCTTATTAAAGAACACGGTATTGTGATCGTTAATATACCAATGCAAATAAAGAAAAAAAAAAGAACGAATGATGAAGAAAACATGAACTGTTTATTATGCGATTGTATATATTAATGAAATTCATTCTTACATCTATGCTATATGCTTAGTATATTTGAATAATTGTTTTTGCATTTCCCAATAAAATAAATAGAAAAAATGCATTCTTTAGTTAATACGTTCTATACATAACATTTTGAATATTTGTTCTTACAGTATACGATAGAGCAGTTATGACTGTTCACAAATTTTATTCAAGAAAATTTTATATCGGGCTGAGTAGGCCAGAAAATGTCCCAAGAAAGTATCCAAAGGTTAAAAATTCATAACAAAAAAAAAAGAAACTTATGTGGGATTCCTATAGTATAGCGAGAAATTGTAATTTTTGGAATAACTTAGATGTTAGAAGAGTTGATAAACTTTTTGCAAGAAATTGGCCAAATTATATGACGAAAGTACACAGTTGAGTTTCACCTTAACATGCGCGTCATCATTGAGGTTATAGGCAACACCATCAATCATTGCCTGATAATAATGGCATTTAGCTTTGGCAGGCTCAGCTTCATCTTCACTGTCACGGAAAATTTAAATGGTTGAACAAGATGAAAATGACAAAAAATGCTATCACTAGCAACAAACATTTCTCAGTTAGATATCCAGAGATTCATATTCTCTCTAAAAAACCTGCTAATTACACCATGTATTACCCACAATCCAACTATGATATGAACTTTCTGCAACTGGAAATCCTATGAATTAAGCGATCTGATTTAACAAAAATAACAAAATTGAATCCAAAAACCAAAAAAGCATTTGATAGGTGAGATATGGCGATTATATCATACAACTATGAAAGAAAATGAAGAAAATCCCACTCATTTAACTTCAGCAAAAAACAAATGCAAGTTTTTTAGTTAAGAAGCGTACTTTCCATAGTCCGATGTAGATATAGACTTTCTCCCACCAACCTAGAAAGATGAAAACAAAGAAACAATTAAAGAATGGAGAATGTGTATACACTATACAGTATTTTTCTAAATATTAAAAAATAAAAGAATGCCTTTACAAGTTTTTTTAAAAAAAGTCTGATACATAATTAGCTTTCCTTTGTTTCATTATTTTCATTAAAATAGGATAGTATAGAAATTATGTGAAGCCAACCAATAATAACTGTCTACTACTTGAACTTTCTTTATCACGCCACGTAAGCACCAGGCTCATCCATTATCAGCTTTTATTTCTTTCAATTCATGATGCCAATTGATATAGATATTATTAAAAAATATTCTTAAAAATTTCAACTACTTATCATGATCAAGTTAATTCTAATAAGCCATTTGAACTTTCATAAGTTAAGAAACAATGGAAATTGAAGTGATTGATCTTTTAAAAATTTGCTTCCTCTGAAAGATAAAATAGTGCTTTTAATTTTAATAATCCTCACTATTCATCCATGGTTTAAAATTGAGCAACAGGAGGCGCGCCTTGAGGCGCGTCTTAGCGCAATTCAAGCCTTTTGCGCGTCAAGGCGAAGGCCTTGAAGTTGAAATATTAGGCATACGCCTCAATTAAGCAGGGGCGCGCCTCACAACCTTTTAAAATGTATTAGTAAAAAAAACCTAAACCTAATCTATTCTTATTTCCTTCGTGTGCTGCTTGAAAATTTTCTCATAAGAGCCAAAATCCAAGAAAAGCATTAAAGAAATTAAGAGGACTTGGGCCCAAACAGATGTAACTATTTTGTCAGATGATTGGTCAAATATGAAGAATAGAAGTTTAATAAATATTTTGATTAATAATCTTTATAGTACTATATTTTTAAAGTCAATTGAAATATCTGATCAGGTTAAGGATGCTGAGTTCATCTTTGGATTATTAGACAACGTTGTTGAGGAGGTTAGAGAGCATTTAGTAATACAATTAGTAACAGATAATGCTAGTGCTTACAAGGCTACAAGGAAAAAAATTTATGAAGAAGACAGAACATTTGTATTAGACTCCATGTGCTGCACATTACATAGATCTCATTCTTGAAAAACTTGAGGAGCTGCCTCAACACAAGAATGTGCGTACCAAAGCAAATAAGATAACTAAGTTTATTTACAACCATTTTTATATTTTGACTCTTATGAGAAAATTTTTAAAAAAGGAAATTTTGAGGTAAACAACGACAAGATTTGTCATAGCTTACTTGACATTACAACATATATTGAATGCTAGACAACCTTTGGAGTCTATGTTTACCTCCACATAGTGATTGAGTTGTGCATGGGCAAAGAAACCTGAGGGAAAAGAGGTTAGAAAGATTGTTTTAAATGATAGATTTTAGCAAAACCTCTTGTACGTCATCACAACCACTAGACCATTAGTATAAGTTTTAAAGATGGTGAATGCAAAGAAGAAGCCTGTTATGGGTTTCATCTACAATGCTATGAATGAAGCTAAAGAAATGATTACCTACAACTTAGGGGGCAAAGAGGGAAGCTATAGGAAAATTTAAAATATTATTGATGATAAGTAGGAGCTACAGATTCACCGACACTTGCATACAGCAGGCTATTACTTAAACCCTCAACATCAATATGCAGAGAATAAATCTACAAATCCTAAGATAAAATTAGGATTGTATCATTGCATGGATCGACTAATAAGTGATGCAACTGAAAGAATAAATACTGTCATGCAATGGGTATTTTTACGAAACTAAGAAGGTTTTTTTTATTACAATAGACAAAGGGCACTATTTCTAAATGATCTCCAGATAATTTCATTTGTTATTTTACTCATTTATTTAAAAGTTATTCTTTGAGTACTAACCACAATCATTTATATAAATCTTAGTTGAGTGGTGAATTCAATTTGATGATGACACTCCAAAATTATAACATTATGTTATGAAAGTTTTGAAATTAACATGCTCTTCATTTAGATGTGAACAAAATTGGAGCACCTACAATCAAGTGCATACAAAGAGGAGAAATCATTTGTCAACATTGAGGATGAATTCACTAATGTACATTATATTCAATAGGAGACTCAAAGATAAAAATTTGAAGAAAAGAGGGTTAAAGAATAATGAACATCCTTTGATTTGTGAGGATATGACATCTGATGACAAGTGATTTATAAATGATGAAGTGGAGGTGATGCCGTCTGAATTACAAGAGGAAGATTTAAATATTGATTTCTTTGATGGTCATAGAGCATCTACATCCACCATAACTCAAGAACAAACTAAAAAAATGTATAAAATAATAAAATTTTATTAGACCCTACTTTTATTAATGTATTACTCATCTTAATATTATTCAAAAATATTTAAGAAAGAGGAAGATAACTGATATAAAGGAAGGAGCTGATTGGGAGACATTGGACTCCATAAGAGAGGAGGAATGGGAGAGAGCAGTTCACCATAACAATGATTTAAATGAAAACCCCCTTAATAATGACAGTACTGATGACTTCTGAGTTGTTATGTCATTGCCATTTAGTTTTCGAATTACAAGTTAATGAACATGATATTGAGATTTGGGAAAGATAGAATTTTGAATTGAACTATATTTTCTATTGTCATATTATTGTGATGTTTGAATTTCACTTTAATTTCAAACAACTTATTACTTGACACTTTATATCTTGTGTTTTTTTATGTTTTATATTATTAGATCAGTCATTAGTATATAAAAAATTTATCATTTTTAATTTTTTTGAATTTTGAAGCTTACGCCTTGCCTCACGAAAGAAAAAACACTTCAATACCCAATTGTGTAATTTTAAGCCTTGTATTCATCCAAAAATTTTACATTTATATACTCCTGAAAAAATGACTCTTGAATTGTGTGGACTCTAATTTCAGTCAATCACACTAACATCAAGATCAATTTTAGTTAAGATTTTTTGAGATTGGTAGATGAAAAACCCAATATCTTATTTACATCTAATTTTCATACTTACCAACAGCTGTTATTTTATAAAAAAATAAATAAATCAATAGTTCTAAGACATTACATATTTTCCTTCATTCAACCATGTTAAAAAATAGAGATTAAAGAAGTGGTCAATAGAGTAAGAAGAGATTAATACTTACCTTACTTGATGTCACAAAAAGGTTTACCTAATGGATAGTAGATAATGACCAGTTAAGTGGTAAAGGTGGCAATTGGAAACTAAAAGCCTTCTTTAAAAAAATTTGACAATTCTAATAAGGGTTACCAACCAACAAAATAGTTCAACATAGAATACAAGGAGAATATTTATAAATATAGCCAATAGAGGAACTTCCATAAATTTTGGAGTAGGAATAAACGAAAGAAGAATACAAGGAGAATATTGATATCATAATTTTTTTAATTAAATCTATGTTTATCTTTCTATGCAATCATGGACATAAGTGACTCTCATCAAATTACATAAACTACCATATATTTTTTAATGTTTTCTTTGTAGATTATTTTCAGTTTCTTTTGATAATCATTTCTTTTCAAGAGTGCAATTTTTTTTGGCATTTAGTATCAAAGCTAAGTGCTTTAGTGTTCCTCAATTAAAGGAGGAGCAATGTTTCATGAAGACAAATTTACCACTAATAGGCTAAAGCATTACAAAGTTTCAATGAAACCTTATAAATGATTCTGATGAGTTATTCCAAAGAGAGAACTCTTTTAAGGCAAGACGTCAAATTTTCAATCATTCATGTAAGAGATTGATAGGTGTGGAATCTAATTTCTCTCAACTATTTAATCTCGAAGCCATTAGGTAAGATTTAACTTTGATTTTTTTAGAATAATTGATGTCAAACTCGAGATGTTATTCATGTTTAATCCTTCAAAATTTATCACTACATGTCTCTATATAAAGAGAAAAAGAAATCACTATTTACATAGTATCAATCTTTCTTTTCATTTATTAAACCAAGAGTAGGAGTAGATGTTGAAAAAATGGACATTAGAGAAAAAATGGACATTAGAGTGATCAAAGGTTATTACTTATCCTAATCAATGTCATATAGAGGAATTTATCCATTGGGTGACTAGCAAAGACTATTAAAGAGTTGAAGTAGGCAATTAGAAATTGAAGGCTTTCTTATGAGGAAATTAAGTATAATCATAAAGATTAGTGACCAACAAGTTTGTTTAATATAAAAGGTAGAAATCTACCTCTAATAAACATACCCAATGGAAAAATTATGCTCATATTTAAAGAATGAATAAAGAAGAAGAATAATAATGAGATAAAAGTGAAGCAAATATTTAAAAATAAATATTTTCATCTCTAAACTAATTAAAATTTATCTTTCTATGTAACCCCAATTGTAAGTGAATTCCATTTTTCAAATATTATTTTTCTCATCTCATAATCATCATTGCTCTCAAAAGCAAACTTTTCTTCAACATTAATTCCAATCATTCAATAAAAAATATCAGAAAGTTTAATTTATTTGATTATTTCCTTGGTTGACTAATACAGAACTAATAAACCCTAATTTTAAGGCAAATAGAAAATTAATTAACAAAGTCATTTAATTAATTATGAAGGCTTTTAAATTCTTAATTAAAATTTTTATATTCATTTGAATACTTAATTTTCTTCTATCATAATTTAACTAATTTAAAAGTTATCATAACAAATAATTTTCAAATTTTAACACCATCAAGTTTGTGGATTCGCATTTATAAATTCAATTAATGCTAGTTGCGCTAAATTTTACTTGTGGTCAAACATACTTAAGCATAGATTAATGCAAATATATTAATTTTCACGCCTTTCACAAGTTTTTTTTTTATATTATTAAATAATAATTTATACGCCATTCACTAGTTACGCATTCTTATATGCTACTTTTAGGGCTGCTAATTACCTTCTTAGTGTATCTCTCCGGCCATCTCATTTTAGCTTCATTGACAGGTACAGGATCACCAATAAATCTACAAATTGGCTCATGTTCTTTCTTCACCACTTTCTTTCCAGAAGCCCCTTTCTTCTTATTCGATGAATTAGCGGCCGGATCTTCACAAAGATCATCCTTCTCTACCTTTTTTTCGCTTTCTTTTTCCATATCCAAAGCTTTTCGCTCCTCCTCTTCAAGCTTGTTAACCCCAGTGGGAGCTGGCGCCTTTATCTTCTTCCGCGACGGACTGTGTCCTTCACATGCAACAGTACCCGCTTCTTCAGGGAAACCATTAGCAGTCTCAGAGGCCACCGATTTCTTCCTCTTCAAGGATACGACCGTCTGCCTCTCTCCGGCATCACCCTGCTGCTGCCGAGTGCAGCGCGCGGAAGAGGAAGGGGATTCGAGGATCTGCGACTGTTTATCAGCAGCATTGTCCCGCTGCCGGCTGCGGCGCACAGATGAGGGGGATTCAAGGAGCTTCGGCTGCTCATTGACGGCATTCACCCGATGCCGAGTGCGTCGATTAGATGACAATTGGCATTCGACCTTTGGCTGTTCATTACCGGCATTCTCCTGCTGCCGAGTGCGGCAGTGAGCCGTCGCTTTAGACATGAGAGGAAAGTAGCGAGGGCTCAGCTGCCGAAACGGCGGTGAGAAGGCTTTTAGGGTTTTGTAGCTGGAGAAGCCAGAACTGTAATTATTTATCAGAGAGACAATTCACGCTCAACATTTGAATTTAGAGAGAGAATAAAGAGCGGGAACTGTACTTTTTGTGGGGCGATTAAGCAAATTTGAATCTATAGTTGTAGTCCATGTTTGGTTTTTGTGGCAGGAGGGTAAACAAATAGAGCTTAGTTTAGCCATTTTATTATTCTTGATATATCATCAAAAAATTATCTTGGACAGGCACGAATCTCGAAGCAAAATTAAGTTGGAAACTTCAAAAATTAATTTGATGACCATCTAAACTCCAATTTCTATAAACTTACAGTTGAACTGAGCATCTCGAAAATACAAACCCAACGACACCAAATTCAACACAATCTGAGCTCAAATGAGTCCAAATCAAAGACCCAAAGCATGTTTGGAAGGTTCAATCCATAATTCAGATTACCAAACAGTTTCCAAACATGACATGCTTATAGTCAAATCGAGCGGCTCGACGAGACGAATCCAACGAGCCCAAGATCATCAAATTCTGATATCATTAAGATATTCAGATGCCTGATAAACAGTCCATGATCAAGGGATTCAGCATCAGCCGTCCATCCAAACCACTCCACATTTGCCCTTGCTCCTCCTCCTATTTTCGGGTCGTGCCATCCTCCAAAAACTATAAATAGCCCCTCATTTCTCTTAAGAGGGGACCCAAGCAAGAAGAAGAAGAAGAAAGGAGAAGAAGTGAAGAGAAGGAAGAGACTCCGCCTCGACCACCGTCGGACTTTCACCCGGCGGCCGACTTGACGCCGGAGTTCCGCCGGACAACCACATGACGCCAGAGTTCTGCCGGACCACCACCTGACGCCAGAGTTTCGCCGGACCACCACCTGACGCAGGAGTTCCGCTGGACCACCACCTGTCGCCAGAGTTCCGCTCGGCCACCAAATAACGTCAAACTCCTGTCCGGCCACCGACGAACTCCAGAATTTCGCCCGGCCTCCAAGTGACGCCGGATTTCTGCCCGACTTCCACACAACATCCGAATTCTATTCAATGTCAAACTTCTGCCCGTTGCCGGACATTCATTAGACTTCTATCCGGCGTCGTCCTTCTGACCTCCGTCTCCAGACAATGGTCTTTATAACCTCAGTCGCCCACCAACTATGGTCTTTTTGACCTTCATCGTCAGAAAAGGGTCTTTCCGACCTCCATCACTGGCTGACTACAGTCCTTCCAACTTTCATCGTCTGTCGACTACGATCCTTCTGACATCCGTCACCCGCCAACTACGATCTTTCCTACCTCCGTTGCCCACCGACTGTGGTCGTTCCAACTAGACGAACACGTCATAAGTGATTCTTTGTATTCCCACTATGTAATGTACTCCATATTATGTACATCAAGCCAAGGCCTTCCCTCCAAGAAAGGGCCTCATTTGTAATAGACTGCAAATAATAGTGGATTCATTCAAATTGGGCTAGCCTTGTGGTTTTTTTTCCCTTTTTAGAGGTTTTCCACGTAAAAATCTTGGTGTCTCTCATAAATGCTACACCCTCTCTCTTTACCTGATTGAGTGCCGGATCTTCTTACAATGCTAAGATGATAAACTTTATATTTATCTACCACCGTGAATATTCCAGGACGCAACAGTTTGGCGCCGTCTGTGAGAACGTAGTTCCCGACTGGGGGGCAATTTTCGCTCCAACCTCAAAAGGTCATTCATTTCAACTTCCTTACATCAACTATCGCTGCATCCATTTCATGGGAATCAGATGTGGACTGGGGGCAAACTTGACTGCAAGAAGATTCCTCCAATATTTTCAATATCAAGATGATATTTCAAGAAACATCCAGCGAATGTAAAGATGCTTCTAATAAATTTTAAGCATTATACCTACCCTTACTGGACTTCTACTTCTTGGGCAAGGTCTTAATCTCGATTTCAAAAAAGTAGTAACGGTCTAAATATAGATCATTCTTCACCCTTAATTCGGGATACACGTGGCGTTCGCCCATTCCCAATCAAGGTAAAATCAATCCCATGGGGATTCGACTCGACCTCTTCCACACAGGTTAACGTCATCGAGCAAGTGCTCTGACATACAACCTCAGATATGTCTTACATCCTTGGTGGGTACTCTCGACCTTTTCCACACTGGTTAACGTCATCGAGCAAAGGCTATGACATACAATCTCGGATAGGTCTTACATCCTTGGTGGATACTCTCGACCTCTTTCACACATGTTAATGTCATCGAGCAAAGGCTCAGACATACAACCTTGGATAGGTCTTACATCCTTGGTGGATACTCTCGACCTCTTCCACACATGTTAATGTCATTGACCAAAGGCTCTAACATGCAACCTCGGATAGGTCTTACATTCTTGGTGGATTCTTTTGACCTCTTCCATATAGGTTAACGTCATCGAGCAAGGCTATGACATACAACCTCGGATAGGTCTTACATCCTTGGTGGATACTCTTGACCTCTTTCACGCAGGTTAATGTCATCAAGCAAAGGCTCAGACATAAAACCTCGGATAGGTCTTACATCATTGGTGGATACTCTCGACCATTTCCACACAGGTTAATGTCATCGAGCAAAGGCTCTGACATACAACCTTGAATAGGTCTTACATTCTTAGTGGATTCTCTCGACCTCTTTCATATAGGTTAACGTCATTGAGCAGGTCTCTGACATATAATCTCGGATAGGTCATACACATCCTTGGGGGATTCTTTCGACCTCTTCCATATAGGTTAACGTCATCGAGCAAGTCTCTGACATACAACCTCAGATAGGTCATACATCATTAATGAATTTTTTTGACATCTTTTATATAGGTTAACATCATCGAGCAGTGCTCTGACATACAACATCGGATATGTCATACATCATTGGTGGATTCTCTCAACCTCTTACATACAGGATCACGCCATCAAGAAGCCCCGGACGATAAACTTCATGTCGTCGCTGGACTTATGTCCGTCATGGGACTTTCATCAAACTTCTGCCCGACGCCAAGCTTCCTCCTATTACGGGACTTCTGCCCATCGCGAAACTTTCGTCGGACTTCTGCTTGACGTCGAGCTTCTACCCGTTGATGAACTTTCATCGAATTTCTATCCGACGTTGTACTTTTGCCCATTACAGGACTTTTGTTAGAATTCTACCAGGCACTGAGCTTCCTCATGTTGCTGGACTTCTTCCAATTGCGGGACCTTCGTCGAAATTCTACCCGACACCAAGCTTCCTCCTATTGCAGGACTTCTGCCCCTCGTGAGACTTTCATCGGACTTCTGCCCGACGTCGAGCTTCTACCCATCATCGGACTTCTGCCCATTGACGAACTCTCATCAGATTTCTACCCGATGTTGTACTTTTGCCCATTACAAGACTTTTGACAGAATTCTACCCGGCATTGAGCTTCCTCCTGTTGTTGGACTTCTACCCATTGCGGACTTTTTGTCAGAATTCTACCCGATGTCGAACTTCCTTCTATTGCGGGACTTCTGCTTGTCGCGAGACTTTCGTCAGACTTCTGCGCGACGTCAAGCTTCTACCTGTCATCAGACTTCTACCCCTCGATGAACTTTCATCGGATTTCTACCCGACGTTGTACTTCTGCCCATTGCAGGACTTTTGTCGGAATTCTACCCGGCACTGAGCTTCCTCCTGCTGTTGGACTTCTGCCCATTACGAGACTTTCATCGGAATTCTACCTGATGTCGAACTTCCTCCAGTTGCTGGACTTCTGCCCATTACGGGACCTTCGTCGGAATTCTCCTCTCCCCCCTCTGGGAGGTTCCATACTTGGTGGCAGCTGTGGTGAAGCCAGGAACCTTCAAACTAAAGGATGCTGAAGGAAAAATGCTTCCTCGGACCTGGAATGTGGACAATCTTCACAAATACTATCAGTAGAAGATAAAAGTATTTTTGTTTTCAAGTGTTGTATGTAATCAGTGTTACGTGTCGTTTACCTCCTGTATTGACAGTAACATTTGTAGCTCCTATCCCTGAATTGTATCAGGGAAGAATGGTGTTATTTAGTGCAGTAAAGTTCTGTTCCCTTGTTCAGTTACATTATTGCCTCCTTCAATTAGGACTGTAATCTCACACACACTGTAAGCCTTAGTCTTGAAATCCTAGATGCGAGTAATACGCAACACGATTGCAACTCAATCTAGGATGATCAGTCCTAGGGGGATTTGATCCGACCTCTTCCACACAGGTTAAAAAACATAATAAAATGCCTCAATTGATAACCTCGGATAGGTCAAAACATCATAAGTGGATGTCACTTAGTTATAATATCCTTGATTCGAGGCACGCACGCTCTTCGTTGCACCTCAATCACTGGATGATCAGTCCCAGGGGGATCCAACTTGACCTCTTCCACATAGGTTAAATAGCATTATACAATGCTATAGTCAACAATCTCGGAAAGGCCAAACATCCTTCACTTGAAACTTGAACTCCTTAAAGAGAGAAGCTTGAATATCAGTCGCTCGAGAGTTGGTCCTAAATGGGTATGACCTGACCTCTTTCACATAGATTGAACGGCGTTAATTAATAACCTCAGACAATTCAAGTACCTTAAAAGAGAGAAGGAACATAAAGGTCATAGAAGGCAACACATAATTCACTACTAAATAAGCAATCCACTACTGAATCATAAATGACAACATATATGAACACGAACATCCAACATAAATAAAAGCACTAAGAAAGATCAGATAAGTACAACTAGCAAAGACACTACTCAATATCTACCACTTCATCATCAGCCTCAAGGGCAAAGGCCTTTTGCAGCTTGCTCTCTATCTCATCGCCATCAGAACCCGGAGGAAAGTTATCTGAAGCCTGGCTAGGTGCTAGCCCCTCAACCTCAAATCCGGTCTTTCACTGCATCAAACGGACTCCCTTCAAGAAGCCCCGGATGAACCCATCATCAAGGCACTGCTGCTCGAAAGCCTTCACTTCTACTTCATAAATGTGGTCACGAGCCTCCTGAATATGGTCCTGGATGATGATCTTGAAAGCTATGGACTTCTTGAAATCATCAATGACCCTTGAAGACTCAAAACTTGTTAGAGCAGCTTCCTTCTCAGCAATAAGAGTCTGGGACCTCTTGTTCTCAGCCTCGAGCATCGCTACTTTCTCTCCAGAAGCCCTCTGATCCTCACGAAGCTGGGTGATCGTCGCTTGAGCCCTCTCAAGATCAACCTGAAGACGGTCTATCTGCTGGTTCTGGAGGGATACGAATTGTGCCATATTTGCTAGCTCAGTCCTACACCCGCACAGCTCCTCTTCCAGCACCTTGGCCTCTCTAATCTTCTGGTCGTACTTTCGCTTGAATTCTCCTTGAAGATACTTGATTTTCATAAATTCAGCATTCCATTCATTCAGGGCCCCCGTTAGCTCAGCCTCGAGCTATGTACGCCGTGACAACTGAAATAAGAGAGAAAACGGAAATTGGAAGCCATTCCAGAATAAAAAGAAAAGAAACGCTAGAAAAGAGTTCCTTACCAGGTCATCAGCTTTGCGATGTCCAACACATTGATGGCTCAAGACATCCCTAGGAACACGAATCTTGACAGGGGAAGAAACAGGTGCAACCTTGCTTGTGTTCGCCGCAGCCCCCTCCAACTTCTTCTTCTTTAGCAAAACCTGGGGATCTTCACCTCCTACCTGTCGCTTAGAGGCTACCTTTGGAACTGGGACAGGTGGCTCAGAAATCTTAGAAGTCAGCTTCAACATCCGAGCATCTGACCTCCCGGGGTGAAAGGACAGGCCAACCTTGAACAGAAACTCTTCTTCTATATACTTATTTAAATAACAAACCTCATATAGAAGATGCTCGATGTCGGGGACCTTCAGAAGCCTCATTATGTCCTCCTCTCCGACGTGCAAAGGAGCTGGCAAGTCCCTCATCTTCCCCCACTTCTCAAGTAGGCCCCAGTCATTCCTCACAAAAAAGTAGAAACTGGACCAGCTCTTCTCAGGGTCCCAGGTGCGCATGTCTAACCTTTTGCATCTAAAAGTCAAACGCCCCTGCATGTCACTGGTAAGTCGTCCCATCCGCGAAATGTGCTCAGGTGTCAGCACAGCCCCCCGATCTCTAAAAAGGGCAATCAGTCCCACTGTCACCGACATGGCTCTATAAGAAAACTGCGACAAGCACACCCCACATCTTCTCAAAATCTCGACCACCTCAGCGGGAGGTGGAAAACGTAGTCCTGCTCGCAGACTGGTCTCGTTGACAGTAAGGTACCCGGGAGGAGGAAGGCTGGCCCGATCAGACCTCTTCGGAACCGTCGTCACCACATCATTCGGGATTTGGAAATTCTTGTGGAGAAGCATCAGAAGACCACCCGTAATAGTAGACGCAACATCATCCACCTTAGCTCCTTTAGTGGACCTCCGCTCTCCGTCAGGCAGCGCGGCAGACTTTCTCCCGACCGCGGGATCACTCGAGGGAATGGGGTCACTCGACATGACCTCTTTATAGGGAGGGGCCCTGCTGTAGGATAAGGGATGCCACCTATCCAAAGGCAGGGGAAGACCTCCCGTATAGCGAAAGGGAAGACGGGCAGGATGGTGGAAGGGAGGAGGTATCTTTTTCGCAAAGAGGGGCCCTGGGCCTGGACGAGGGATGCCACCCGTTCAGGGCCAAGGGAAGGCCTCTAATGAAAGAAAAGAGAGGGAGGGGAGAAATGTGTGTCCCTTAAGGCCAAGGGGGGGGGGGGAGGGGGTTTATTTATAGGGAGGGTATATATATATATATATATATATATATATATATATATATATATATATATATATATAATTTTGACTAACCGCCGGCAGTTACCCGGTCAAACCGGGCTAACTGCCCGGTCAGCACCCACGACCACGCGGGCAGCCGGTCAGGCGCGTGGCAGTGCCGGGCAGGTAGGCGAGCGGGCACCGGGCAGGCCCGCTGGCGTGTGGGCAGGTGCGCTGGGCAGACGCGGGCGCGCAGAGCGGAGTGCGGCGGCGGCGCGGCGCGGCGGGTGGCTGGGCCGTCCTAACTCGTTTCCGGGCCCAATTTCGGGCCCGGAAAGGTCAAATCGGACATCTTTGGGGTCCCCAGGACCATTTTTCGACGTTCCGGACTCAATTTTGGACCTTTTGAAGCCGTTTGGGACATCTACAAGCAAGATTGGTTATTTCCAAATTTCAAGTCGCGACGAAAAATTCTTCGAAGGCTGGGACACATATTTTTAGACTTCTGGAGCTTCGACGTCCAAAAATAGGGGGGTAACTGATACATCCATATAAAATTATCTTGATTGGGCACGAATCTCAAGGTGAAACCAAGTTGGAAGCTTCCAAAATTAATTCTGGGACCATCTGAACTCCGATTCCAGTAAACTTATAGTCGAACTGAGCGTCTCAGAAATACAAACCCAACGACACCAAATTCGACCCAGTCCGAGCCCAAATGAGTCCAAATCAAGGGTTTAAAGCGCTATTGGAAGGTTCAAACCATAATTTGGATTACCAAACGGTTTCCAAATGTGACATGCTTATAGTCGAATCGAGCGTCTCGACGAGAAGAATCCAACGAGCCTAAGATTGCCAAAATCCAACATCATTAAGACCTTCAAATGTCCAACGAATAGTCTATGATCAAGGGATTCAAGATTGGCCATCCATTTGACCACTCCCTAACTACCCTTGATCTTCCACCTATTTACATGCCATGCCACTCATGAAAATCTATATATAGAGACCCCATTTCTCATGAGAAGGGACACCTAATCCTAAGGAGAAAAAGAGAGAGCTCTTGCCCCCTTGCTCCTCCTCGACCACCTGACGCCGGAGTTCCATCAGACCACCACCTGAGGCCTTGCTCTTCACCGGACCACCACCTGAGGCCCTGCTCTTCACCGGACCACCACCTGAGGCCCTGCTCTTCGCCAGACCACCATCTGACGTCCTCACCTCTGCCCGATAACTACCTAGGGACCAAAATTCTGTCAGACCACCGGGAGACCCCGAAGTTCTGCCAGCGTGACCTTAGGCCTTTAAAAGCCTCTAATTTCCACCCTACGGGTGATACTTGTAATCTGATTGCCCTTGGAGGCGAGTTAGTCCCCTGTAATCTGCTCAAATTCTAGTGGAATCATTTTAACTGGGCCAGGCCCCATGGTTTTTTCCCTTTTCAGGGTTTTTCACATAAAAATCTTGTATTCTCTGTGTGTGAGCTGGATATTTGTGCAACGCTAAGATGTGGAATTCTAACTCTATCACCACGTATATTCTAGCCCGTAACAATGAGGAAACTAAAAGAGTAGAGAACATGGACTCATAAAGGATTGTAGTACAATCTTACAAAAAAATGTTCTTATAAAATTGAAGGACCGTTAGAGTTTTACTATCGCATACACCAATAAGATCATGCATTTTAGTATGGCCTTATGCGATTTAGGGGCGTTAATAAATATGATGGCATTATAGATTTATAAGGAGCTCAGAAATAATTAATTAAAAACCAACTATGATATTATTATAATTATCTTAATAGTCCATTAAGCATCCTACATCATTATGAAAGATGTACTCATAAAAGTCAAAAAGTTTATATTACCTGTGGATTTTATTATTCTTGATATCGAGGATGAGGATCAAAAGATCCAAATTATTAAGGGTAAACCATTCTTAGATATAAGCATGACATTGATAAACACAAGAAAAGGAGAATTCATTTTAAGAGTTCAATAAGAAGAAGTGATGCTTGACATGTTCAAGGGAATGAAGCATCTATCCCTCGAGACTGATAATTACTTCATATTAGATATCCTTAATACTTATGTTAAGGATATCCTTGAGCTGAGATGGTGGAGGCCCTATCTACTTGTATTATGGTGGTCACATATTCCGAGGAACCTGAGATGATGGAGAAAACTAAGTATTTGGAGGAACTTGTATTAATGTTGATTAGAATGCTATTTGATGATCTAGGTCAACCTAATTTAAATTCTTACCCCTTGATTGAAAATCCACCAAAGTTTGAGTTGAAATAACTATTGGATCATTTTATATTCACATTCTTGGGGGAAGCCTCTACAGTTCTTGTCATCATTTTGACAAGGTTGGATAAAGAGCAAGAGAGTGAGTTGTTACATGTATTGAAATAAAATACAATCACCTTAATGTGATTGATCATATATATCAAAGGCATTAGCCCATTCATTTGTATACAGATAATTCTGATGGAAGAAGATTTCATTCCTTTAGTATAACACCAAAGAAGATTGAACCCTAATAAGGAGGATGTAGTGAGAGTTTAAGTATTAAAACTGTTGATGTTGAAATTATTTACCCAAATTTAATAGCTCTTGGGTGAGCTCCATTCAAGTTGTACCTAAAAAGGGTGGGATCATCATGGTGTCAAATGAAAATAATAACCTAATTCCACTTGCATTTTCACTAATTGGCATGTCTATATTGATTATCAAAAGCCAAGTAAAATAATAAGAAAATATCACTTCCCCTTGTTGATCATTGATCAGATGCTTGCAGACTCATTGGGCACTCTTTTTTTACTCTTTGGATGGGTACTACAGATACAATCAAATTTTTATTCCCTATAGGGCTATAAGAAGATGACATTCACGTGTCCATATGAAACCTATATTTTGATGAATGCCTTTTGAACTATGCAATGTTAAGGCCACTTTTCAAAGGTGAATGATGGCCATCTTTTTAGATATGGTGGAGAACTTTATGGAGTTCTTCATGGATGATTTTTAGTATTTTGTTCATCATTTGATTTATGTTTATATTAATTAATTTTGGTGATAAAAAGATGCAAGAAGGCCAACTTGATTCTTAACATGGAGAAATGTCATTTCATGATGAAGGCATATTGTTGGGCCATAGAGTTTCAAAAGCTAGAGTTAAAGTGGATAAAACAAAGGTTGAGGTGATTTCAAAACTACCATATACAACTTGTTAGCGAAAGATGCTCCTTTCAAGTTTGATGAGGAGTGTTATTAAGCCTCAAGGTAATAAAGGTTTCTCTCAATTCAAATCCCATCATCATTTCACCTAACTTAAGTCTACCATTTGAGCATATGTGTGATGTAAGCAATCATGTTATGGGTGTTCTTTTAGGATAGCAAATTGACATGGTGTTTCATACCATTTACTATACAAGTAGAAGTCTTATGGACGCTCAATTAAACAATGCCACCATAGAAAAGGAGTTGTTGATTGTTGTATTTGCATTTGACAAATTTAGTTCCTGCCTCATTGGCGTGAAGGTGATAGTGAACATGCCTAATATTTATTGATCAAATTGATGCTATTACTATAAGAATTTAACTTAGAAATCCACCAAAATAAAAGTTAAAAAATGTAGTTGTGACCAACTTTTAAGATTGAAGCCATTTAAGGATGATAGTCTTAGGTTAGGGAATATTCTATAGTTATTTTTGGGTGAAAAATTATTCATCATTGGTTTATCATCAATGTCATGGTTTGCCCATCATATTAATTATTTAACTTGCAATGTGATGCTTCCAGATCTATAATATTTATAACAAATTGTTTGATGTTAAGCACTATATTTGATACAATCCTTATCTCTAAATTTTATATGTCGATTAAATTCAATGATGCATATTGAAAGAAGAGAAATTTACCATCTAGCATCATTGCCATGTGTATGAATATAGAGGTCACTTTGGAGCTTTTTGCATGGCTACAAAATTTTTATAACATGGTTTCTAATGACTTCTATTATTCTATAATACATACAAGTTTGTGGCTATGCATTAGCTGCAACAAATGGTAAATATGAATAGGAGATATAAGATGTCTCATAACAACATTCCAAAGGTTGAGTCATTTGATGTGCGGGAATTGATTCTATGGTCAATTCTCACCTTCATTCAACAATCTCTACATTCTAGTGGGTGTTGATTGTCTCTAAGTGGGCAGAGGTGGTCATGCTCCTTACGAATCATGTGAAAGTGGTATTGAATTTTTTGAAGAAATATATTTTCATAACATTTGGCATAACAAGGGCATTAATTAGTGATGAGTAGCAATTTTATAATAAAAAGTTGGAAGGGTTGCTAAGGAAATATATGATCAAGCATAAAATTTCTACAGCATATCACCCCCAAATGAGTGTTCAAGCTAAGATTTCAATCATGAGTTTAAGTGGATTCTAGAGAAGACATTTGAAAACATGAGAAAGGATTAGTCATTGAAACTAAATGATATGCTTTGGGATTAACAAACAACATATAAATCACCTATAAGCCTATCATCTAATCATTTTGTTTTTAGAAAGGCTTGTCACTTGTTGGTATAATTGGAGCATAAAGCATTCTGAGCTACCAAAAAAGTTCAATTTTGATATGTAAGAAATAGGAGAGAAACAACTTGTACAACTAAATTAGATGGAAGAATTCAAAGGTGCTTCATACTAAAAAACCAAACTATATAAAAAGAAGGCAAAGGCTTGACATGACAAGATATTTTAAAGTGAAACTTTATAACCATATAATAAGTTCTTTTATTCAACTCAACTAAAGTTGAGACATGTTGCAATTAATTTTGTTGATTTTCTCGGCAATTTTCTTAGGAATGCATCTTTATTTCTCATGAATGGATGACTAACAGGTAGGAACATATGATAACAGTCAAACCACGAGTTCTTACCTTCATTTTTTAATGTGAATGTTTGGGTGCTCTCCATGTAATATGGGCAAACTAACTTTCCCATAGTGTTCCAACCTGATAACATGTCATCTATTGAAAAGTCATCGATGGTCCATAATAAGGTAGCTTTCAGGAAAAAAATCTATTTAGTTGAGTTATCATATGTGAGCACACCTTCTTCCCATGATAACTTAAGGTCCTTATTCAAAAGTTGAAAGAAGACATCTATTTTTGCTTTTGGATTATATGGTATAGAAATAATAAGTGTCAAAATTGCAAGAATATGGTGTAGCTGATTGACTGTAATGAGTGAAGCCATCCACACATAATCCCAGTCGTATATTATATGATTCTACAGTGAATAAAGGATGTGTATAATAGAAGTGCTTTCATGCTTCTACATCTAATTGATGAGTAAGAACGCCTGCTTGAGATAACTTCTCTTTATGCCATCTCATGTGACTTGTAGAGTTTATTGATGCATACAACTATTGAAGTTTGAGAATGATTGGTAAATAAAATAACCGAGAATATGCCACATCCTTCTATTTTTTCTATTTTTAAAATTTTGATTTGTATCGAGGTGCACTGCAGTTACGACATGCAACTTTTATCATGTCATTAAGGGCGAAGCCAGGGTGGGGGCCCTAGGGACACGTGCCCCCACTGGCCCATCACATAATAATTAAAAATTACACAACAATTCATTTTAAAAATTAAAACCTATAAAGTGGCTCATAACACAGTCCATCACACAACACCCAAAACTCATATAATAGTTCATTTTAAATTTAAAAATAAAGCAAATATATTGTTGAGGTTCTAATCCATCACCTCTTACTACATTAAATAACCTCTCATCCAGTAGATAATAGCATAATTTACTTGTAAGCTTTTACTTTTTTTATTTAATAAAATTATAAACATTAATATTATATATATATATATATATATATATATATATATATATATATATATATATATATATATATATATATATATATATATATATATATATATATATATATATATATATATATAAGAGAAATAAACCAACCAAAAAAATTTTGAAAATATTTTAGAAAACATCAATTTATGCCCCCACTAATAAATTTTTTGGCTCTGCCTCTAAAGTCATCCTTATAATAATATTAGATGCAGTTGTTGATATAACAATCAATTTTTGTAGTAGTCAACCCCAACTTAGATACTAACTTCTCAATTCTATGCAAATCTACGGGAAATAAATTTTTCTCAGGATTAGTTTCCTTAAGTAGACCTATAAACTCATTGAAGCACTCTCTAGGAACATTATATTCAATTTTAACACTAAGCATCCTAGTTGTAACTGATAACTCACTATGAGCAGTGCACCCATCCCAAATGAGTTGTTGAGAATAATGTAGTTCATTGAATTTAGAGAAATGATGTTAAGAGACTCCTCTATATTTTCTCTTAATTTTGGACCTGCTGCATCAAAAATCATTTCTTCGTACATCCTTGTATTCAGATCATCCTCTACTATTCTTGAAGTTATGGAGGGACTATATTGAGAATATGAATGTGGCTCATACTATCTATGTGAGGTCCAAAACCAATACCTTGACATAAATTATCTATGATATAAATTAAGTTTAACCTCATCGGGTGTAAGATATGTTTGATTTTTGTGCTTTGAGCAAGGATATCTAAACTTCTCATTGTTGCAACTTAGTTTTCATAACTATGCTTTTATATCATATGTTTTTGATGATACCAAAATCTTGCTGTTTGATTATTGTTTCTCCTAGCATATGTTGGAAATATTATTTGTGTTGTTTGTGTGTACTAACATTTCAGAAAAATCATACTCCAGACTGCTAAAGACTTCAAGATAGAGACAAATTAGATTAGGGTTTATGGTATTTAAAGTCTGTATTTTTATTTTTCTTGAATCTAAGAGAGTGTGATTGTAAATTAGGTAACCATGCACACACACACTAGGGGAGTAAGACAAAAATGAATTTTTAGAACTAATCGTATTGTATGATTACTAATTATACTGGATGATTAGTACGAGTGTCCCTCTAGAATGGAGTTGATTGAACCACGACTGGAAAATTTTCTAAGTACATTTCATACTGTATGAAATGATTTCATCCTAGACGCCAATCAGAGTATGAAATCAGGTTCGTCCAGTTCGTCCCGTACGAATACACTAAAATTTGAACTGATCATACTGTACGATATGGGTTCGTATATATGCCAATTAGAGTATAAAATGGGATTCATACACGATCGTACAGACGAAAGGGTGCATTTTTGAACTGATCGCAATGTACGATATGGGTTTATATAGACGCCAATCAGAGTACAAAATCGGGTTCGTCCATGTTTGTACAGACGAAAGTCTTATTTTTTGAATCGATCATACTGTACGATCAGTGTTCATACAGATGCTGATTAGAGTATGAAATAAGGTTCGTACAGCATTGTACAAGACTTTTTGAACTGTTCATACGTACAAAGTACGATCGTACTGTATGATAGTAATCCATCAAACTTGAAATTTTCAATTTTTGGACGATTTTTTCTTGTCTTTTGTATATAAGGGTCCTAAAAATTGACTGCCATTATCACTTGCTTCAAAAATTCTCTTGAGAGTGTCTTAGGAGTGTATTTGGGAGAGTGTTTAGAGAGTGGAGAGATTCTTCTATTTTTATTAGTGAATATGACTTTACTATTAGATATTAAAATAATATAATTATAAAAAATAATTTAACTTATGAATAACCCTAAATAATTACCGTTTAACATAACAAATTCTCAATATTTATGTCACCCACTATAATATTAAATTTTTAGGCATGAATATACCCTATATAAGAACAATTTTACATGCAATACTATCTCTAACAAAGTAATGGATGCAAAAGATAGTTTATGTGTAACAATAAATATAACTAAAAAATATTTTTAACCAAATCTTTAAAAAATTGAAAATGATTATAGATATGATGTTTTATCTTCCAAATATCGAAGAAATGGAGCTAAATGGTTTATAAATAATATTGGACAACAATGGGCGATGGAGAGGCTAAGAGATGTGTTTTAGAGAGAAAAAATGTGAAATGGGAGAGGGAGGCAGGCCCGGGTCGAAATAGGGCATTTTCCAGTAAAATTTCTGATTGATTTTTTGTTCAAAAATTAATTAAATTTTCGAGAAAAAAAATATCAAAAATTTTGTGAGTTCGCTAACTACCGACAGAATTTTAGACGAAATTTCTTTCAAGTAATTTTTTGCTAAAAATCCAGCGATACGGGGTGAATTTCTTATAGTGCTTTAAGGTTTCCAATTAATCTTTTTTATAAAGGTCTTTGAAAGCTAATAATATCTATTTATTTGATGAACCCATTCAACTTGTATTCGCTCCATTAAAGGTTTTTGAAGGCTAAATGCCTATTGGAGATGGCCTCTCTTTAATACGACTTTGAATAATTTAGAACTAAAAGGTGAAGCATGTTGGAGTAAGATTGACTAATTAGATTGTTGAAGAAGGGGTAAGATATCGCAATCGAGGTTAATGGAAGGGTCTACATAATGGAGTCAATTGATAATGGCCTTGCTAATGTTTGAATGAAAGGTATTTGGAATGTGTCATGATGAAGATGATTCACCATGGGGATAAGGTCATTTTTTGGACATTTTCTTTCATGATAAAGTGTGAGAGAAAGATGAAAACAAAATAGAACAGAGGAAGACAATCTCATAATAATATATTAGAGAAAATCAAATTGAAAGAAATTGAGTAAAGAGTGTTATACCTTATGTTCTTACTCCCCTTTGTAAACTCATTGCTCCTTTTTAGCCTTAAATAATAAGTTGTGGAGTTTTTTGGTAGCCAAGAGAGGAGAAATGGACTACTATTTATATATTGTAAATATAGGTTTTTAAAATTTTGAAAAGCTAGAAGCAATAAATAGATAGTAATGGATTTTAATGACTTTTAAGGCTTTTGAAAGCATTAGATTTAGATAAAGGGTTAAAGACAGGTATTCCAATAGCTTTCTTCATTTTCCAATTACTCAATGAAGATGATATGGCCCTTTGAATGCTAAATGGGGTTCAAAGGACAAAGATTAATAAAGTAGATTTTGTGGCGCCTGTAAAAGTTTACGAGTTCATGCTACTTAACAGGTGTCCATTAACCCAAAAAATTTTAATTTTTTTATTGATTTTAATTTAATTTTTTAATCTTCAAAGGAATTTTGTATAATAATATACGTGATTGAAAAATACTTATAATGAAGGATCTAACATCCCTAAACATCATCTCAGTGAATATAACAAATCCTTAACTAACGGTCTTATGAAAATATTAATGAGCTAATGATCTGTGCTAAAAAAATTCTATAACTACATCACTTTGAGCTATGTAATCTCGTCTAAAGTGGTGATGAATCTCGAGTGTTGAATAAATTTTTTTTATAGATTTATTGCATTTCTGTTTCCATGCCTAATCTGGATATGATTTAATATAGGTCCATAGCCCTCAAGTTATTGTCAAATTAAAGCAGCTATCTAACATAATTACCTGTATTGACATACTTTGCTTCTACAGTGTAGAAAGCAACAAAATTGCTTCCTTCTAGACCAAGATACAAGTAAGAGTCGTAAGAATGGAAAGGTGCCTACAATACCCTTTTGATCAACTATGCACCCTACATGGTCAACATCAAAAAATCTAAGCGACATTCAAGTGTACAAAATTGATTCTCATCTATAAGTTTCATTAAAAATTTGGTGAGCTGCTTGTCCATGTTAATAAACTCTATAACTACATCACCCTATGCTACGTAATCTTAATGAAATGGTGTTGAACCTTTACATGCCTAGTTCAAGAGTGATGGATAAGATTTTTCAATAAGTTTATTGCACTACTATCATCACTCCTGGGATGTGATCTAGTCTAAGTATTAAGTCATCAAGTTATTGCTTAATCCACCATAGTTATGCAACAAAATTGCCTACAATAACATATTCTACTTATGCAGTGGATAAAATATTAGAATTATACTACTATTATATCTAGAAATGAAAGTTCTAAAAATTGAAAAGTCCTTGAGGTGCTCTTTTGATCAATTATGCACCCTGCATTGTTAACATCAGAGTACCTCTTTCATTACTCCTTATGCAAAATTTCATCAAGCGCTCTTTACCATTTTGCAAGATGAAACATCAACAAAACAAATGAAAATGTGAAACACTAAGCTTTTTCATCCTTCAAAATCTCATAAGTTATGATAGTCACCCTATTGATGATGTAATAAGCAATATTTATTGCTTCCACCAAAAATATTTTGACAAATTATACTCACTAAGCATGGTTCCAGCCATATAAAATAAGGTCATATTTTCCTCTTCACAACAACATTTCTTTGTGGTGTCCTAAGGACCAAAAACCATTTTTAATCTCAACTTCCTCACATAAATCCTTAAAATTTTCATTATCAAACTTATCTCCATGATCACTTCTAATAAACATAATGGATAACTTTCTTTATCTCTGAATGAATCTCATAAATTTTGTAAATTTAAAAAATGCAACACTCATATTTATTAGAAATATCACCCATGTGAATCTATAGTAATCATCCATAATGGAATACCTATACCTCTTCCCTCATAAACTAGTGGGTATGATTAGTCCAAATAGGTCTCCATACAATTAACTCTAAGAGTTTAGATGTGGAAAGTTGATTTTTATACTTAAAAACCATGTGAGTTTATTTTTCCAATTAACAAACAACACATAACTAATCCTTAAAAAAATAAAGTCAAAGTAAACGTACAACTAATTCCCACTTTGATAACTTAGACAAAGTATGCATACTAACATGATAGAAATATCTATGCCAAACAAAGGATTGTCATATAATATTTTCAAGCACTTAAAATTGTTAGACATCAAACATTTCAATTTAAGCTAATAAATATTATTATATTTACAACCAACAAAATAAACTTCATCTAAAAGCTTGATAAAAAATAAGAACATGAAAATTGAACTTTATACATATTATCACATAACTGGCTAATGTTAATAAATTATGCTTCAACCCATCAACTAGTAGGACCTTTTCTATGGCATAGGAGCCCTAGAGAATGGTGCTTACTCCTATTATCTTTCTTTCGATGTTAGATCCTAATGGCACAAATCCACCATCTTTTGATTCCAACAAAGTGAACAATGAACTATCTCTCATCATATACCTTAAACAATTATCCAAATACCATATTCTTTAATTGGTTCTAGAGTTAAGTCATACCACAAAAAAATTTAGTCCATTAACTTAGAAACCTAAATTGCATTAAGCCCACTGGTGGAGTAAATGACATGATATAAATTTGTATGGGGGATTATATATATATAATTTTTTTGCACATATAGCAAATTTTTTAGATAAGGGGTCATTTTTCTTTTTACAACTATCTAATTCATTATGTAGTTCTATATAGTGATAATTTAAATTTACATGTTTTTTTTCAATAAGTGGCACATCTTCTTTAAATTAGATAAGACATCATTTATAGCGATAAGAATATTATACATATCATCATCTGAAATATCATTACCTCATCCAGAACCATGAAACATACATTAGTCTCTTCCTGATTGAATGGTTTAGTTGTTTCTTCCCTCTCCAAATTTACCCAAATTACTTTCAAAGCCTTATTGCTGGTTTTGGATGTAAACTTATCTTTTCTCCTATTTTTGTTTAAGGGGCATTCAGGTTTGAAATGTTCAAGCTTATTATGTTTTAAGGGAAATTCAAGTTGGATGGTTGAAGTGGAGGAATGCATCGAGCTTATTGTGTGATAGAAAAGTCCCCCTCAAACTTAAGGAAAAATTCTATAAGATGGTGGTGAGACTTGAAATACTTTATTATGCAGAATGTTGGCCATTAAAAGAGAAGCATAATATTAAGTTAAGTGTTGCAGAGATGAGGATGCTCAGGTGGATGAGTGACTTTACTCTTAGAGATAGGAGACGAAATGAGCATACGTGAAAAGGTTGGAGTTGCTCCAGTGGAAGATAGGATTAGAGAGGGAGTTTCCATTGGATTATTTTAGTGAAGTGTCAACACATATCTGTGATGGTTTCTTTATGTTTCATCTAGAAAAGTGCATACTCTTGCATTAAGGTATTAATACGGGTCTTACATATATTAAGTGTAAATTATGTACTATTTATTATATTTAAATTCAATAAAAAAGGTGTTGTTTTAATTTTATTTGTGCAGGAAATACTTAAAAAATTATAAGTGTTGACTTGCACCGCACCTCTAAATCATATCACACCGGGAGCATCCAAACTGAGGTGCCTATTTTATGCGTTGCAGTGTTAATTGCTATGTTGTTCAGCGACATGGTGATGCAAAGGTCAATGTCACAGTGCCTCACTACGCCACTGCACTTAAAATTCAACATCGCAGCATTGGAGCCTCAGGAAAATTCACGCCAGAATGCCATGCCTTTCAACGCCTCAGCACTAGATCCCCTATTCAAGTACCACATCTCTCAAATTTTGGAGCTCCACAATGGAGCAGTTGTCGAAGATGAAGAGCTGCATTGACTCGACAAAAAGATGCACCATTTTAATTAGTAATTGTGCCATCTCAGCCAGTGCCGCAACAGAGCCAACATTATAGTACTGAGGCACTATATCATTTTTTATCACCGTGACGCCACCTTGACGGGCGCTATGACACCTGAACTCATCCATGTACTTATTATAAATATATTTTCAATTCTGTTGTTTGGAGAGTTCTATCACTTGAGTGAAATACTATAATTTTAAGTGTGTTTCTCTAGTGCCCCTTAAAGTAAAGTCTAAGGGAGGCCAGAAAAGTGCAAGATACTTTTTCTGGTGGAGATCTTAGCCTATTTATGTAAGTAACTCTGTGATTGGTAGGAGTGTGGAGAAGATCATTTGATCCTTCCGGATGATAATTTTCTCATTACTTTTTTTGTGTCTTTTATTTCAATGAATAAAATGAAGATGAGATTGCTTATTATATCTTTCATGTTTGGCTAATTCTTTAATTTTGAGCTAATGATGCAGAAAGTGTAGTATATACTAATGTAGAATCTTGTACTTTAATATATTTATTAATATTTTCAATATCTCTTATTCTTCCTTTAATGCATACAATCGTCATATATGTAGTTAAATTTACTGTGACGTAAAGCCTACACGGAGGAATGTTGAAATAATTAGGTGTATTGAAATGAAATGTTGGTATGTCTAGACATAGAATATTTGAATATTCTAGGTTCTATGAAGATAAAAAAACTATAAGAAAGTCATAAACATTTCTTTTCACCCTTACAAGCTCGATAGAGATCTAGGGATGCATATGCTCTAATCCACATCTAAAATCAAAGAGTCTCATTACGAAACTATGTTATTTATATTCATTAATCTAAAATATTTTATTTTTATAATTATCAAAATCTCCTTGCAAGTTTTTTTTTAGTGCCAAAAACTCCAAAATCTCATTTTTATTTTTAGTAGGATAAGTTATGCATTTGAAGTATCAGTAGTAGTTAAGTTGCAATTAAGTAGAATACTTTCTCGTGGGTTTGACAAACTACTTTATCACTTTATTACTTGATTCGGTATATATACTTGCGTATTTAAGTGAGCTTTTATTAATTTTATATCAAAGAAAATCTAAGCATATTTCAAACTTAGCAAGTTGCATACTAGCTCATACTATTAAGTTATGCCCCCATTAAGTTTTTGGTGCCGTTGCTAGGGAAGTAATGTGCATATTATAAGTTTAACTATATTGTTGAAACAATTATATATTTAGACCTACTTGTATCCTGTATCTTTATATTATTTGATAAAATTTTAAAAAGTAAAAAATTATTTTATTAATTATTTAGCTTTTAATTTTTATTTTAGTTATTTTATCACTATTGTATGCTTGGAAGATCCAGTAAGGAACCCTTATTATTTGACCTTGAGATAGAAAGGACTCTTACATAATTCAAAAAAAAAAAAAATCTAGCCTAGTGCAAGATCATAATTATTCAATACCTCTTAGAGAGTATGCTAACCCTATAGTAGAAGGAATCCATCATAGTATCAATAGACATACTTTCCAGGCCAATAATTTTGAACTGAAACTTGCCATAATTCAAATGATTCAAAATTCTCAGTTTAGGGGAACTCCTATGGAAGATCCCAACTTACACTTAGCTAGTTTCATGAAAATTTATGTAATATTTAAGTATAATGGTGTTACTGATGATGCTATTAGATTTAGATCTAGATTGTGCCTATTTTCTCTAAGGGACAAGGCTAAGATATGGTTGAACTCTTTGGCCCCAGGTTCCATAATCACTTGGAATGTGTTGACGCACAAATTCTTAGCTAAGTATTTCTCGCCTTAAAAATTATCAAACTTAGAAATGATATCACATCTTTTGCTCAGTTTAAGGGAGAATCAATTTATAAAAGTTGGGAGAGATTTAAGAAAATATTTATAAAATTCCCTCACCATGATTTGCCTAATTGGTTGGTTATTTAGACCTTTTACAATGAACAGGTAGGATCCCTTATATCAATCTTAGATGTTATAGTCAGAGGATCTTTAATGTCCAGGTCATTTGAGGAAGCATATATAAACTAATATAGGAAATTACTATAAATAATTTTTAGTAGCCCTACTGATAGGGTGAATCCTAAGATAGTAGCTGGAGTTTATGAATCAGATGCTTTATCAATTCTTACTACACAAGTAGCTGCAATTTCAAAGAAGTTGGATATTGTTAGAGTTAACTCAGGATCAATATCATCTAAGCAATTGAAAGAGCATAATATAATTTCTATTGATATAGTAGTGCTCTAAGGATTAAAAATATAAATTTGATTGGAATATAAAATAATTTCTATTTTAATACATACAACCCAGACTGTAGGAACCACCCTAATTTTAGTTGGTTAAATGATATTGGCGATAATAATCAATAGAATATTGGTCAATCTAATCAAGGAGGGAATTGGAATAATTCTCAGTAACCTGTTGTAAATCCTAAACCTTTTTATCCTCTAGGATTAAATCAAAACAATCAGTTTGGGAATAGGATGACATATTTGGAAGAGGTAGTGATTCAAATAGGAACTCAATTGTAAAGTCAAGTAGTTTCAATCAAAAAATTAAAAACTTGATTAGGACAGCTTGTAATCTCTTTTAGTAGTAGACCGCTTAGATCATTACCTAGTAATACTGGAGTTAACCCTAAAGATAAAGAGAAAGAGAAAGATCATAGTGGAAATCACTTGAGGAGTGATAGTGATGCACCCCATCCAAAATTATAAATCTAGCCAAGTCTGGCTGAAGACTATAAACTTAACATTGTATTGGGGGGCAACCTAATTATTTTTGATGTTTCATTGTTATTTTTATTTCTTTTATTATATTTTAGAAATTTTTACTTTCTTTTTTATGTGAATATGGTGTATTATTTGTAAAACTTATTAATTCTTTATTTTGGCCAAGTTTTGATTAATTTTCTGAGAAAATATTGATGTGCTAAAAATTGAACTAGCTCTGCAGAACTAAGATTTGAAGCACCGCATCGTTCATTTATTAAGCACTATGGAATTCAAGACTAGCACCGCAGCACTGAGCTCTTGGGAAAATCACTTAATTGAACCATCACAATGTTGTATTCTTTAACACTTCACTTCTTTGTTACCATCTTGAGCACCACGGTGTTATATATTCAAGCGTCGTAGTGTTAAATCAATTATTTCAATAATTATTATGGTAATTCAGTCAATGAATCGTACAAAGCATAACTTTTTTTATTATTATGCTTTGGTGAGCACTGCAGTGCTATTGCCAGCGTCATGGTGTTAAATCAAAATCATTATTTAAATAGTTATAGCACTGCAGTGGTAGTCTTTGTTAGCATCGTAGTGTTTGTATGTGTCAAATGTCACAATGGGCACCTAATCAAAAAGTGATGCTTTAATTTCCAAAGTGGAGTGCTGTAGCACCACATATCCTGCATCGCTCAGCGTTTGTCAATTTGTATGTTATCATTTTGTGTTTTTAAGCACCGTAGTGCAGTAGTCTTCAACGCTTAGCGCTTCATTTGTTTATAATTAAAAATCCATTTGTTTCATTTTTCAACTGCATTTTCATTCCTCTTTAACTCTCAAGCTCTATTCTTTTCCCTCACTTGAATGCAATGGCTCCTAAAATGGTTGGAAAGAATAGATCTTCCTCTTTTTATGATCAGTGCAAATTCATTTCTACCGAGGCTGGGCAAAGATTTGCCGAGTTATTAGTTAACAAATAACTTATTCCTGAGCAAGGCTTCCAAAATCCTAGTATCCTTATCATGCAGATAATTATAAGTAGGGGTTAGAAGCATTTCTGTGAGGAGCCCTATGCAGCCATTATAAGTATAGTCAAGGAGTTTTTCGCTAATGGGAAGGAGGTTATAGAAAATAAAAATTATGTGAGGGGTAAGTGGGTTCCTTTCGATTCTATTTTTATAAACCACCTCTATAAGCTTAAAAATTTTAAATTTCATGAGTACACTGCTTTTTATGGAACCCCCATTGATCCTGAGGAAATCTTGAAAGTATTGTGTGGAGCTAATAGTAGAGCAACTTGGAAGAAGAGAGATAACAAACTTATTAATTTTTCTGTCTCCTTTCTTACTTAAACTTCTATAGTTTGGCATTATTTTATTTTTGCCCGCTTTCTACATAATAGAAATATTAGTGAGGTAACTAAGGACCATGCCCTACTTAATTATGCTATTCAAATGGAGTACTTTATAGACGTAGGAAAACTTATTTTCTCTTCTTTGACTTGTATAATTAGGGGTACCACTTCAGTAGAATTGGGATGCCCTTTTCTTGTCTATGCTTTGTATGTAAATGCGGGTGTAAGAGGGGACCTAATTGGGAGCAACTATTTCATATCTCGACCCTTACAAAAGAAAATTTTTGATTTTTTAAAAATGCAGAAGGAAGTGATGATGAGGGAGGTCCCAGTGAGCCCAGTTCATCTAGTATACCCAACAACAACAGTGGAAGTAGGAGTTCTAGAACTCCTAAATCATTAGGAGAGCAGGTGATAGATTTGAGAATTCAAATGGATTGGGTGTTATATTTTTGTGATAATGCCAAGGAGTGGCAGGATGAGATAAAAATAAGGGTTTCTCATTACATGGACCATTAGGAGAAGAACTATCATTATATTTCTGAGTTCAATAATGCATTGGTTGGTATGTTTAGGAGTAGTCCATTTGTTGAGCACCCTGATCAGTTGGAGTTCCCTCCAGCACCCACTTATGATCCTTTTGTTTGGCACCCACCGGCTAGAAATGATGATGGCAATGAATACGAGAAAGATCGTGACTCTGATAGTTATGAGTCATTGTTGTTTTCTTTTGATGTTCTTGGTAGAGAGAGAGAGAGAGAGAGAGAGAGATTTGGATGTAGCTACTTTTATTTATTGCTATTTTTATTTATTTCTTTTTCATTTCTTTTGCTTGGGGGGAGAGCCCAATGATGTGTTGATGTACTGATGTTATTCTTGTGTTGTTCTAGGATGGCTATGAGAGCCATATTGGATGTGATCACATAAAGGTATCTTAGGCACCAATTATCTTTATTATTTTTTTAGAAGACTATATTTACTACTTTGAGCTTTATATCATTCATAAAAAGGCATATTTTATTTCATATTAGCTTGTGTTTCTTCTAATGCAATGCGTGTTGTGTTTATATTTAATTCAAAATTTTCTTATGCTTAAACTATTGTACACTGTCCTCTATAGATACTTTCACTTTGATTATTTATTTAGCCAAAATAAAAATGATAATTAAAATGATATAAAATTAGGATAATGATCAATAGATGAAGTTTTACCAATATTTTAGTAATCTTAAATTATCAATTTTTTTTTATTTTGGCTATTAAATGATCAATAGATGAAGTTTTACTGTTGCTTGAGGACAAGCCAAAGTTTAGGATGGAGAAATTTTGTTAAGTATAAATTGTGTAATGTTTATTATATTTAAATTCAACGAAAAAGAATTATTTTAGTTATGTTTGTTTAAGAAATGTTCAAAAAAGAAAAAAAATTATAAGTGTTGAGCAACGCAGTGCTAACTCATATCACGCCACAACACTGAGATCATCCACAATGAGGCACCTATTTTATACATTGCAGCACTGACTACTATATTGTTAAACATCGCGACGACACAAAGGTCAATGTCGCAACACCTCACAGCATCGCTGCACCCAAAATTTTAGCACTGCAGTATTGGAGCCTCGAGAAAATTCACACCAGAGTGTCGTGGCAGAGCAGTTGCCAAAGACGAAGAGCTGCATTGACTCGGTGAAAAGATGCATCATTTCAATTAGTAATCATGCCATGCCATCCAACACCAAAACAGAGCCAACATTACAGCGCCGAGGCGCACGTTCTTTTTTCACCATCGCGATGATACCTTATCAAGCTCCGCGATGCCTAAACATGTCCCTGTACTTACTATAAATAGTTTTTCAATTCTGTTATTTGGAGAGTTCTGTCACTTGAGTAAAATCCTATAATTTTAAGTGTATTGTATTGGTGCCCCCTTAGAGCAAAGTCTAAGGGAGGCTAGGGAAGTGCAAGATACTTTTTCAAATGGAGATCTTAGCCTGTTTGTGTAAGCAACTCTGTGGTTGGTGGAAGGAGGGTGGAGAAGATCATTTAATCTTTCCGGGTGATAATTTTCTTTTAGCTTTTTTTGTATCTTTTCTTTCAATGAATGAAAAGAAGATGAATTTGCTTGTTATATCTTCCATGTCTTGCTAATTTTCTAATTTTGAGCTAATGATGTAGAAAGTATAGCATGCACTAATGTAGACTCTTGTGCTTTAATGAATGTATTGATGTTTTCAATATCTCATGTTCTTCATTTAATGCATATAATGATCATGTATATAGTTAAAATTTAGTGTGATGTATAGCCTCGATGGAGGAATGCTTGAATAATTAAGAGTATTAAAATAAATTGTTGGCATGCCTAGACATAAGATATTTGAATATTCTAGGTTTTATGGAGATAGAAAAACTATAGGAAGATCATAAACATTTCTTTTTACCCCTACATGCTCGACAGAAATCTAGGGATGAATATGCTCTGATCTACATCTAAAATCAAAGAGTTTCATTACAAAAACTATGTTATTTATATTTATTAGTCGAAAACATTTTATTTCTACAAGTATCTAAATTTCCTTGTAAGTTTTTCTTTCAGTGACAAAAACTCCAAAACCTCATTTTTATTTTAAGTTGTGCATTTGAAATAACAGTAATAGTTAAGTTACAATTACGCAGAATAATTTCTCATGTGTTCGATACTCTATTTAATCACTTTATTACTTGATTCAGCACATATACTTGCGTGTTTAAGTGAATTTTTATTAATTTCATGTCAAATCGTGCCCCTGTCAACATACCTTGTCTTTGCCTTTACATATGATGATTAATCTGTCCCATTTTTTTTTACTTATTCTCAAGTTATAAATTATATTGTAGTCATAAAATTTAAGGGTATTATAAAGAGCATTAATACATCCACCATCAAATAAGCCTAATTTAAGTTCAGTAGGACTCCACTCCTCTATGGGTAGTGGAACCACCTTACCATCCATAATAGTTTTAGGATCTTTGTAACTTTCTAAGATGAGATTTCAAATATGCTTATCACAAAATTATAAATATATTCATATGATTTTTCCACAAATCAAAAGGGATTCCATCAAACAATGGTGGTCATATGGTGGAATGATCTTCACTAATTTCATCGTAAGTGCTATCAAAGGACTTTTTTTAATCACAAATAACTACACACATGTAAATCCCTAAGGATCACTCTTAGTTGCAAAACTAATAATCCAAGAACTGAGGCTTTAACGTTGTTTAAGGACCAAACCCAAAATGCTTTACAGAGAGCCATAATAATTATTTTCCAGAAATCTCGAATATCTATATCTCTTCATAAAATTTCTCAAACCTTTACACAGACCCACTAACACTATTAAGTGGTCTGCAAACATTAGTGATAGGAGTCACAAGGTAAAAATTCTATTATCAACTAATTATTTTTATTAAGAATGTTTAGGGTCATTTGTACTAAAAACTTGATTTAATTTATTATAGGTGAAGTCTTAAATTTTATTTAAAAATAATTAAACTCATAAGAAAATTGTGGTGGCTTGTGATGTTAGATGAAGCCCTTATAAATGGTAGTGATCAACATAGTTTTTTAGCCAGATGGAAAGATCACCCTAAACTAAAGAACAGAGTTAGATACGTTAGCCCTAAATCTAGTGGACTGTTATCTGTACATCAACTGATTAGAGAAGAGTTCTTTGGAATTTAGGGGAGTTCATGCAACATCACCAGCTCAAGTTGCCCATCAACCTGTCACTAGATCTATTAGAGTGTTATCCTTGATTATATTTGTTAAACCAAGAGCTTTGTCCAAAGAATTGGGTCGACCGGATGCAAACTTCTTATGTGTTATATATTTAGACCAAATTCGCAATAACTTCATAGAAATACCTCGTCAAAGCCAATAAGTTGATTAGATAGCTTCTTAAATTGAACTTAATACTCAGCAACAATGGAAATATGGGTAAGCTTCATGATCGCAATATTTGGAAGGTCCAAATCAATATAAATACTCCCAGAACATAAGACAGCTGAATATTTACTTACAAGATATATCATTCTTGAACCAGAACATCCATGAGAAAAGAGGTCAGGCTTAGCTCATCTTATGGAATTCATATAATATATATATATATTTTGGACATTTAAGTCAATTAAGATAAACTCACGCATATATCACATATATAAGACTCGAATTGAAGACCTCTTGATTGATAACCAAAGCTCCCAACCAACAGACCAAAATGGGTTGCATGAAATTCACAATATTGCTCAACTTTTTGTATATAAGTCTACAGGTTTTTGCAGTGTGCACTGTTTTGAATGAAGTAATACCTGTAAGACCAGGCTTGTTGGTTGGCATTGCTTTTGGACATATAGATTGCTCTAGTTTCAGTTCAGGCAGTGTTCAACAGTGTTGAACCTCACAAAGCCTTTTGATACTTTGGATGAAGTGATCTTCAGTTTTAGAAAATTGTTCATTCACCTTGACTGAATATTTTGTTCCATCTGCCATCAGGAAATACTGGTTGGTGTTACTAAAGGAGTTGAATCCACGAGAGCACAAAATTGGTTGTTATAAATGGCGGATTGCAGCTCCAGCACAGATGAGTGTATGAAGATGAAATTCAGCAAGGAGTTCAGAAAATTCTCTGGAGGAAAATAAAGAATAAAATGCATAGCCGCTTACATGAGAATTTTCCCTCCAAGTGGTATTCACACAGCCTACTTGGCTTTATTTGTCCAATGAAGCCGGTTGGTGTTCCTCCGTAGCTTGTTACCCAAGCTAGTGAAACTTAAATATTATCAAAACCAAATAAAACAAGAAGAAATCAATACAGCAAAGAAAATTCTACTATACAGAATGCGCACATAGCCTAAACAATCATATATTACTGCCTTGCAGGTTTTCTTTTAAACATGGAACATATGATCATATACATAAAAAGAAGACGGCAGGAAATTTGATGTAGGAAAAAGATTTAGTACATCATTGAAGGATAAACTATCAAACTAAGACGTTTATATCTATTAAAGTGTTCTGCGAACCATTAACTTATGGTTTTGGCAACAATTACCTAAACTAGAATTATACAAGAATACAAAAAAAGGTTTAGCAGACTGTACAGATTAACTAAAGGGTGGGAGTGGGGGAGTAAACAAATTATCTTGTACCTATGAGCTCTCCTCTGATGAAATCCATCCATCCGTTTAAATCCTTATTTGTAACTGCAAACTAATGAAAATTATAGTACAATTGTAAATCAATGACATTGAAATGGATAAATTTTATCAATGATTTGAAGCGTCAGCAAAAGAAGCCTCCCAGTGGTCTGCTGCAGCTTCCCCTGATCCACGCCGCTTCTTACTGGTTTCCCCATGTCTTGACCTTCTGGGAGCAGCCTCATCCTCGCTTTCGCTCTCATCATTCATGTATCTGTTACCTGCACCAAACCTGTCCTCATTCGGAGCCCTTGACTCCCGTTGATACCCCATTTCATTGTCTTGACCTACTGCCTCCTGACCCCTGTTTCCTTGATCTAATCCAGATTCATTTCTTTCGCTTACAGGTCTCCTTTGTTCCTTCTTTGTAGCCCAGTTGTTGGGTAGAGGTGGGGCTGAATGGAGGAAAGGTGGGATGCTAATGGGGCGATTGGGTCGGCCAACACCTGCCATTGGCATCGCACCCATGAATGCTCGGCCGGAACCCACCATCATTCCCAGTCCACCCATAGGAAAGAGACCAGACTGGGGTGGCCGGCCGGGAAACACTAACCCAGGCATAGGAGGGAAATCACCTGAAAATCTCGGGCCACCATAAGGTGGGAAAACCCTAAGAGGTCCTCCAAAAAGATCTGGTGCAGCAAAGCCCTCTGGACCAACAGCTCCATAACCAAAGCCATCCACACCCATCATCATAGGAGGGAAGCCTCGGACACCGAGAACTGGCCTGCCTCCACGTGTTAGCTGCATGGGAGGTTGCCAAAGCGTTCCTCTTCCTCTTCCTCTTCCTTGGGCGCTTACTGTACTATCATCCTCTTCATCACTTTCATCTTCCTCCTCTTCTTCATTGTCATCAAACAACACAATATCTGGATTTTCAGATGCATCATCTGTGTTGCTGGCACCCTTTGCTTTCTCTTCCTCACGTTTAGATTCAGCAGCAATAAGCATATCCTGAAATAATTTACTTTCAACGTCAACATTTTGTGATATCAACTAGCATGTATAGTAGGATTGAGCTATTGGCAAAACTCTCACGGAAAAAAAAGGCCATGCTCAGTAGGAAGATATTACAACAAAAAAAAAAAAAAAGAAAAGAAAATATTCCCGAAAGGACATCCTATTTCTTTCAGAGTATTTTCCTAACTTTTGTTATATTGAAGTAGGGAAAGTAAATGTACGAGACATCGAGTTCCTCCTGTCCACGAGGGATAAACCACAAGAAGAATCCTCATACGATATGCACATTTGATTGTGTTATCATGTGTATTGTCATGTATAATCTTTACTAAAGCAGAGGTAACAAAGACCAATTGCTGCAAACACAAAACAACCAAACAAACACAAACCAACTCAATCTCCACAGACAGCTAAAATCAAACAAGACCTCATATCAAGTTGCTCAAAGCATAACGGTAACCACTTCATATACATGGTCAACTATGTTAACGTTTGGTCACCAAAAATATGCTCGATAACAGGAAAATGCCAATTACCATTTTTCTTGTAAAAAAAAAAATAAAACTACTATACTAATAACAAGACACTCAATTTAAATGTATTAATAAAAAATAATAAAAACTTCAACAAGCTTGATAGATAATCACCATGAATAAAAAGTTTCAAATCTGGCAACCAGCAATAGTGCATTTTTAGGATATGATTTCGACTGGAGTAGAAATAACAGCCATAAAAATAATAGTAAATGTCAGCTCATATTTTTAATTGCACGCAAACTAATCACAACTAAAGAAAACTTGGATAGATTGCATAATAGCCAATAACAAACCAAAACCATATCAGAATAGTTAGCGCCATACTAATGAGAAACTAAATAACTAAATTTGTTAACGAAAAAATACAATTCTACACGCAAAGAGCTTTTTTCACTTTGAAGTGTGAAGAGCATGCACTTCAATTAATTGAAGCATACGAATCACAAAAACTATTGCAAAATATTATACTATTAATATCATTATATAAATGAAAATTATGAAATAAATGGCACTTTAAGTCGAATATTAAATGAAAATCATAGCCAACAAGCAAAAGAGCACACTTTATTCACTAAAGATCCCCCTCATTTATGTCCAAGTTCTAGGCATTGATCTGTTATCCTTTGGATAATTAAAATTTAGCATGATGCTTACCTCATGCGAATTTGAGAAAAATCCAGAGCATCTTAACAGAAAATTAATTGTTGAATTGAAATATTGATGAATTGATGAGTTGCTAAATAGGCAAGTTGCCAAAATATCTCGAGTTGTCAAACAAATTGCCCAATACAAAATTGATGAGTTGGCGAATAGAAAATTAGTATAATTGCCAAGATCATTGTTTTATTAAGAACATTGTAATTTATTGATTCCTCATATGAACTCATTTTATAAAGTAAAGTGTTAAGTCAATTTCTTTAAGCGTAGACATCCTGTTTACGTTGGGGTTTAGCTCTCATATAGGAATAAGTTTTGTAACTTTTAACTTGATCATAAGATGAGATCAATATGATCCCAAACTGAAGTTAATCTGCCATTTGCTTGACTAATTGGGTTGTGTTAAGGACTCAAGTTTTTTCTTATTGTTAATCTAAGTCACCAACGTTTGGAGTTCTAAATTTGAAGTTTGGCCAACTTCAAACTAAATAAATAAATATTAACTTTCAAATTTTAAACTTTTCAAGAATTTCTACTTTACCAAATCCTACTTTGGCCAGCATCGAGTTCCATGAGTATCTTGAAATGCCAAGTACCAAGTTCTATATGCTATGGAGTAACCAAATTCCCCAAATTCATGTTAAAAATACCAAAATAAGTTGTTTCATTGTCATTAAAAAAGTTAAAAATGTAAAAGAATTATGAAATTTCCAAGGCATAGGCTTCCTTTTCAAGCTTAAGACCTATTACGAACATTTTTGTTTAAGGAATATTCCTATCTATTTGTATGATTTGTGTTGGGACTTGTTCATTTATTCTCCCATCTTGATTATTTGGTTGACATCCGAGATGAGCAAGTACAAACTCCTTGAGCTTCCCGAGGAAGATAAGTTCTTCAAGTAGATTATGAAGATATTTACAATACTCTCTATTGTGACCGTGATCCTTACAAGAGACATGATATATTTGTGGGTCTCATGTGTGAGGTTGCACATATAATGGAGGTGGTTGAAGAAGCCTTTGATGGCATACACTAGGTTCACATAAGATACTCATATAGTGGTATAAGTGGGGTATCTATTATTACAAGTGCCTTATCTCTAATTGAAGGTTTTAAAGTCCTTGAGAAGTTCAACTCGTTAAGGGAAAAGTTGATGTGATTGTTGATCATCATGGTGAGTGCTCACTCCTAGAGTAGAAGTTGCCATGCTGCTTATTCGATCGATGTTGAAAATGTTGTCGCGATGGCAACTCATAGATGACAAATTCCTGAGGTCTTCAGATTATTATGTTCTTCTGTATCTATACGATTGTTTTCTACCAACATCTTCAGCTACTTCAGTCCAAGTGTATATTTGAATGATACTCCCTCTTTGAGATCTCATACAAATGTAGCTAGGGCAACTATCAATTGCAAATATTTCACATCAATATTTCGTGTTGGAAATGAGTGACAAATTGCTAAAGATATTTGCTATATTTTCTTAATCTTCAAGAGAGATTGAGAATTTTACAATGGCATTTGGAAATTGGGTGATGAATTATTTCTTGAATTCAACAAAGTAGGTAATGCTTTAGGACGGAAGGTTCCTAGAACCATCCAAGTAGTGACTCATTGAAGGTTATAAAGAATAGTTTGCATCTTATAGCATCATTGATATTTAAAAATGAGGTCACCGACTCGAAGAAGGTGAAATAGTTAGCGAGATCTATCTTTCCCCTATGAATCTAAATGTGAATATTTGAACTTTATTAGGAGTTGTGTTGCAACAATTTATCTAGAAAATATATTTTTAGACCCTGTGAGGTGGGTATAATTCTGCACCACTTCAAGAAAATAAGTCTCATCTCTACACGGAGTTAAAGTTGGTGCCCTCAAGCTTAATGGTTGTTGGAGAGTGGTGAAATCGAAGAATCCATCATCAAGAATTTCTATATGCAAAGTTGTTCTTGGAACATTCCCCAAAGCTCTTTAATTCATTATTGTAAGTCCTTCATTTAATTAAATTGCCTATTGGTGACAAAGTATAAGACCATAAAAAATGTTTTCATATCCCTAGCTCACCCTATAACCCCCTATTCATAGGCTAAGGTCGAGAAAAGTTGCAACAAAAAATGCTATATGTAGGTTACAAAGTAAAATTATATAGAAAGGCTTAATGAATGCTTGTTATAAAATGAATCGTGATAGCCTAGTCGACTTGAAGGCAAAGTTCTTTAAGCATGTAACTTCGTTGCTCTAGTGAGTAACTTTGATATTTGGGTGAGTTGCATGAATGACTTTGAGTGATTTTCCCTAGTTGACCTTTTAGTCAAGTATGCTTGATTAAACAACATTGGCCAACATGAACTCCATAGTAAGTTCGCCATATTCCTTGTGACTTTGATGAGTTGATTTTTTCTAATTTAGACGACAAAACCTGAATCTAATCTATTTTGTACAACAACAATGGGATGACTTGCACTATAGTCAGCTTAAGTGTTATTCTGGTATACAATAATAATTATTAATTTTTATAAGATAGCGAAAAAAAGATAGGTTGGCAAGCAATCTTTGTATGTATAAGAAAAAAATCTAAAACATAAAGATTTGTAAGGAAATACAGTACCCATTACAAAGATAGAATATTAGCTTCATAAGCCTTAATATTCAAAATTTTGATTTTGATGATAACCAACATATATTTGAATGTCCTAATATATGTGCTAAGTGTTTTGAGTTGCAATGGATCTATAGTTATTGGGGTCAACATGTTACATGGATTACATAGTTCACACAACTTGTCAAATTGATCATAGAGGTACAACATGTAGATCAAGATAGGTGCATTGGAGCTCTAAACACATCCTTGGAGGTTTTACAAGATTAGGTGTGTCATAACAATCCATTAGTTCACTTGCATAGTTTAATTTGCTATAAACTTTAAATTTATTCTAATACTTTGAAAGGATTATTTTTCTGACCAAGGCTTAAAAAAATATAGCAAAATTCATTACTAAGTGTTTTATTGTAAAATGGATATTAACTTCAAATGCCAAATGGACTATTATAACCCTTATCAATACCAGAATAAAATTGGGTTGAAGTAACCATGGATTTTGTATTTGGGTTGCCCAAATCAAGATAGAATTATGACACTACATGAGTCATTATTGATAGATTAACCAACTCTCCACATTTCTTGCCTATTAGACACACTAACTTTATTGAGAAATTGGCGAAGTTATACGTGGATGAGATTCTATGACTATATAGGATGTCAAAGTCTATAGATTCAAATAGAGATGACATATTGACATCTAGGTTTTGGAAGAAGGTTCAAGAAACTTTAGCTATTAAACTGACCTTCAATATTGCATTCCACACTCAAACTTATGTCAAATTAGAAAGAACAATTCAAATTTTAGACGATTTACTCAGATTATATATCCTTATCTTTTAGGGAGGTTGGGAATCATAATACTTGATGGAAAACTGTCATTGTAAGTAAAATTTATCAATGACACATATGATTTCCAATCTCCCTAAAAAACAACTGTTGGTATGGAACAATATGAAGCACTCTATTAAAGAAAATGTAGAACAACTATGTGTTGGTCAAAAAAAGGGAAAAGGAAAGTATTTGGTGCTGATTTGATAGATGAGGCTACTAACAAGATTCGATTGATCTAGGATAGAATAAAAGTTGTTCAAGACAGATAAAAATATACTATGATGCTAAGACCTGAACTATTGATTTTGCTATTGGAGACTGTGTTTATTAAAGCAATTCCAATGAAGGCTGTGCAACATTTTGATAATGCAAAAATAGATTAAATCCCATGACATGTAAGACCTTATGAAATTGTTGAAAAGATTGTAAACTTGGCTTACAGACTAGGCGACTAGCGTTAACTATACATATGCAAGGAGTGCATAATATATTTCACATCTCTATTCTCCGTAAGTACATAATTGATAAATCTAGTAGTGATCAAAGATTCCATGGATATAACTCTTGATATGACATATATAATGAGCATGGGTATTAAACTACAATGTAAAATGGCTTTGAAATAGAGACATTTCATTTGCATGAATTTTATGAAGACGTAGAATGGAAAGAAATGCTCCATGGGAGGAATCAAAGATGCAAGAATGTTATCCACGTCACTTCAATTAAGGTATGTGTTGCTGTTATATTCTTTAAATGTCAAGGACAATTTTTATAAGGAAAGATTATAAAGGCCCATTTATTTTATATATATATATATATATATATATATATATATATATATATATATATATATATATATATATAACATCAAATCAATTGAACCAACAAGCAAATTTTGTAAATTAGAGAGACGAAGTAGCATCAGAGCAAATGAGCAAGATAGAGAAAGAAATGAAGGGTGAAAGATCAATAGAAAGAGAGTGTCAGTGAGAATGAAACCAAGCGAGAGAATAGGCGAGCAAACCAGAAGGTAGAGACAACAATGAAGAGAGTGAGCAAGATGGAAAAAGAGGACGATAGGGAGAGACATAAGGGATCAAGACCAAGGAAGAGAGCTTGAGTGAGCAAGCCGAGGTTTTGGCAATTCGAACATGGTTTAGACACCGCTTTCAAATAGAGTTAATTTAAGGTATTGGAAATGTATTTATATAGAAACACTAGATCTTAATCTGGATTCATAAAGTAATTTGTTCAAAAAAATATTAGAGTAAACTTTAACTCAACTTTTAACTCTGTTATAACAGAAATTTTGGAAATACTAAAGCTTTAGAATAAATAGAAAGCAAAACAAGGAAATTTTAATGTTATGATTTGTGTGATTATGTTTAATTATAAGATTATGGAAAATATTAAATGAGAAATTTAAATATTATGATAATTATAAAAGAAAAAAATTACCTAAGCATGATTTATATACTTGAATGAAAAAAAAATAAAATATGAGGTTAAATAGTAGTAAAGATATTCTATGTGAGAATAGAAGCATAATCACAAAATTTTGCAGTTAAATTATCCTGCTATGTTAAACACTAAATTAGGCTCGCTAAGTAAAATTTTATTAAATTAAGAAAAGAAAAGAATATGATAGAAGTATAAAGTTAAAAGAGGATTTTATATAAATTAGTCAATTTATATTTTTTATGTGACTAGATATAGAAGGCATTCAGCTAAAAGAATGGAGTTTAAAGATTAAAGGGCAAAGAGAGTTCAACTGAGTTTAATATAGGCAATTCTAATTCTATTTTGTAGTAATTATAGTCATTCTTCTAAATTTCTGAGCCAACTGTGATATTCTTTAATATATAAATTTTATAATGTTAATATTGCAACTTGTCATTAGATAATGTTTAAATGAACACTCTTTTACTTGCATATTCATATTGTTACATATGTTCGATAAAAAATCATCTTATTTAAAACTCATGAATTGCCATTATATATATATGATAAGATAAACGCAAGGAATACAATAAGAAAATGCATGTGTATGCCGAATAAAAGAATTCACCCCAATATGATACTTAGAGGTGTCAATATTTGACACGACCCAAAAACCCGACCCGAAATTTTCGGGTTAGGGTCAACCCGTTTGGCAAACGGGTCGGGTTCAGGTTCTAAATTTCGACCTGTTTGAAAAATCGGGTCGAGTCCGGGTTAGCCCGCTAACCCGAAAGTAACCCAGCTTTGACCCGAAACCGACGTCCAGGCACAGTCCACTCCAGCTTGCATGTTGTAGGCAGCGACAACGACCAATTTGCCGGATTTGGTGATTTGTGTACCCCCACAAGCAGCAAGGCCTCTCCCGACTCTCGCAAGGCCGTAAGCGGCATGTCTTCACGCAACGTCGGCAAGGTCTGCAACGCAGCAACGCTTGCACGTGGCACGCACACTCGCAAGCCGCAAGGGCTACAACCTACAACGCCGGCAAGGCCGCCCGCAATGCCGTTAAGGCCGTCCGCAACGCCGCCAAGGCCTAGGGTTTGCTTCGCGCAACCTAAGGGTCGGAAGTCACGACAGCTTGATGTTCTGCCTGATCGTATTAGCCTACTTCGCGCATGAGGAAAAGTTGGTTTCGTGTCGGGTCGGGTCAACCCGAAAACCTGACACGGATAAGGTTCGGGTTGACATTTCTAAACTGTTTGTAAAAACGGGTCGGGTTCGGGTCATGTCAAACAGTAGCGGGTCAGTATCAAGTTCGACCCAAACCCGACCCACAACCCGATTTTGACACCCCTAATGATATTGATTGGGAACACTGGAATACCACGTGAAAAATGATTGCCTGTTCACAACAGTGGAAAAGGACATGAAAATAGTTATGCCTTGAGTGATATAAACTAGATGCTGCTCAATTGATGAGTGTATTATATTATAAATTAAATATATTATTATATGAAAAATTTTCATTTACAAGATCAAGTTATTAAATGATAAAAGAGAAGGGCATAGGATGAAGAGGGGATAAGGATATAAGTTGTCTCAAATAGCTCTGAATAAGTTAAAGGGTAGAGGTTGCACCATACATCTCCTTGAACATAAGACGAAGGAAACAAGACAACATTAGCACGATTGATAGAATTTCTCAAGGTATCAATAATAAACTTATTTTTCAATCTCAATTTCAAATGACATTAAGGGCTACTTATAATAATAACCATGCACCTAAATGAAAATACTGAAGGGGTAATTTGCACTAAATAATTTAAATATGAATACTAAATGACATCACTAATAACATGGAGTGCCTTAAATAATAACATAATAAATTAACCATAATCATGAAATATGAAACATCCAAATGTAGGTTGGATGGTCGCCATCACTTTTTCTAATTTGTAGCCTACATTATAAATTATTATCACTTTGCATTTGTTGAGTGTTACATGAGATATTAAATATATTTTGTGCTTACAACTTCTAGCTCATTTTTATATTCAGCCTTCTAATGTTGTTCATTGTCAACCAAAAACATAGCCGCACAAAATATTTGAATGAACACCATAATCTCTCAAACAGACCTCCCTTTGTAGTCAAATGCACAAATATTTTTACACAAGTTCTAACAATGTTATCATTGATTTTCCTCTTGTCCACTTTCTTTTTCTTTTAAAACTTTGGAGTAAGAATTTGAACCTCTAACCTCCGTAGGAGTTCCAAAGAAAAACACACAACAAAATAGTTTTGTTTACCTCTTTTCCTTTTTAATCCTTCCACAAGAATTTTATTTATCTCTAGTATTTACAACTAACGAAAAACAACATAGTAGCTCACCACACATGTAAATGAACGTAGGAATTACAAGCCTAAGTAAACAACAAAATTTGACTCCATTTCCACATACAAAATCATAATATTACATTAGTATTTTTTAAATAAATGGGTAAACAATAATTTTTTTTTGCAGTTCACAAATTAATAAATAGAAGTTTTGCCACATCAAGCGTGAAAACACTTATCCTTGTAGAATCCAATAAAGTGGAAGTAGGATCTTGTTCGACAAAATAATATAAAATAGATAAAGTTTACACAGGTTATATAAAATTTAATCAATTTTACACGATGTTGAATGATAAAAAGAGAAAATTTTTTAAGTGCCTCATCAAATAGCTTTATGATCATGAGAAATATGCCGTATAAGTTCATCCTCTTTGGGGAAGTGTTGGTGAATACCATTTGGACAACAAAGCACAACAAAATATAGCATTGTCGGTGAAGCCTTAAATCAAAACCAAACAAATAGACAATGAATCAAAAGGACAAATATTAAATATCATCAAAGTTTTGCAAATAATTTTGAAGGGCTACACCTCAAAGAGCAAAATTAAAGGTAGAGGTAAATTAAATTTCTGAACCTGAGCTAGATCCGATGAAATAGTGCACATTAGTATCAAAAGACTAGATTTTGCATTTAATTAACACATCTTTACATCATGAATTGTGATTTCACGCCTCAATGTTTGTTTTGAAATGCTTGATGCCAATTAAAGAGAGACAAGATGATGGAGTTGTAAATCATAAATGATAAAAAGAAACATGGTAAATAGAATAGAAAGTTCAATTAGGTCAGACAATCAAAATGCAGAACAAAGGAAAAGTTTATTGAAATTGGCCTACTGAAGCATACCATGAGTTCGCTGTCTGTTTCAAGATAAAGAAGAGAAGCCAACTGCTCACCAATAAAAGGCTCCAACTCTTGGCAGTCTCGACTTATCTGAAACCATAAAAATTTACATGAGAAACAAAATCTGTATAGAGAACTACATAATTTGCTTCCTTTGCCAATAAGAGAAAACAGTTGGAACTCTGCCAAGTTCTGTTTAATAACTACATAGGTCAAACATGTAATTAATCAATACAAGACAAATAACGTAAAATTGTCAAGTAAAAACTTAATGAATTTGATCAAGTTAAATCTATTAGAAGTGATTATAATAAGATTAGTAAGAGATGAAATATCAAGAAAAAATAAATGTTAGTTTAATAAATAATTAAATGAGGGTTTTAAGGATGAAATTATATTGGAATAATATAATGAACAAAAAATGATGAATATTATAAATTTATAAAAAAAAAAGCGGTGCAAGATAGGAAGAAAATGCATAAAGATAAAATTTTAGGTTAAAATGAGATAACTTTGAGATTTAAAGAATTATTGGAGATACTAATGTGATTTGGTTAACAAATATTTTCTATGGAATGTGGGCTCCGAAAATTCCATTGGATGCACTCCCGGCCTCTCCGCGCCATCGGTCTATTTTTCTTTTCTGATAGTGATGACGGCAGAGAGTTTTAACAAAATTAGGTTCCGGATGAATTTTCAGAAGGCAGATTGGGTTTTAGATATGACACTACCCAGAGATTTCGCCCTCATTTTGTGAGGACTTTATGATCTGAGTTCTGGTTTCCTATAGGCGCAAGCCCCTATAGTTAATTACCCCTCCCGATAACGAGAGAGAACTTTCGATTAAGACTAGTTATTAAAGTGATCTCATGGATCTAAAATCCAGTATATAATAGCAACAAATTTAGGGTTTGAATTTGAATTTATGATTTAGAATTTATCACTATAAACTTAAAACTAGGGTGGGGGGAGTGAAGACGAGCCCGATCAAAATCCCATGGTTCCGTCGTCCCGGGCTGTCATGATCCCTGGTCTACTTAGTCAGAGGAGGTAGTCGACCCAACCTAACAGAAGGCATCTTATCGGCAGCCATGGGTTGCTTCGTCCAAGAATACCTTGTAGACCTGGGTTGGTGTTTGTCTAAGGGGATATATCTGAATCCACCTTAGCTGACAGAAGGCTTTGTGCCTATCGACTATACCCTATGATTCATCGCTCAAGGGTTTGATGCCGTTAGGGAACATACGGGCTTTGGCCGTGATCGTAATATAATGGTGCCATTTTGCGGCAATACCACCCGATCAGAGGGCACGTGCCGCGTCCCTGCTGGCAAGAGACTATTTGAGGATGAATCTTAGCGATACACCCGGCATGCATTCGCTCTTTGTGAGCTGAGGTTAATTTCAAATTTATCACCCTTGACAAACGGTTGCGGGAGGTGGATGATTTTTAGTTTTAAATTTTTAAGTGATAGATTTCATTTCAGAGATTTGAATTTTTGTTTGATTTGAGATTTGACCCCTCCGGTTGAGATTTTCTATCAACACGGCCATCATCAGGGTGACGTTAAAGTCACTAGTATTTTCATAAGAATTTGGGAGAAATTTTGTAATTCAAGTCATGTCGACTCCAGTCCTTTTGAGGAGGAGGATGAGACTTAAATTTAGACCCGCACAGCATTCTCAGACCATTAGATTTTGAAATCGTATGCAGTGGTCGGAGCACATGCGGTTGTAGCATTTGACCCTGCGCAGCATTCTCGAACATTTGTGTTTATAACTTTAAAATATTGACAGGAGCACATGCAGGGTAATAGCACTTGAGTTTAAGGGATCATATTTAATACATAAGGGAAAATTTTAAATATTTAAATAGGATCCATAGTGCCAGTGATTTTATTTAGAAAATTGCCCGAGATTTCATTTAAGGGCCTACGAACGCCTTCTGTCCGCTTGTACATATGTTGTGGATCCGGTGGCGTTTGAGTGTGTTAGATTTCACTTATTGCATTTAGTTTGTTTTGACGCTTTAAAGTGTTATTTAACACAGTTCGCAGAGGATATTTGCTCAATAGGTACTAGGAGATCTGTGCTCGTGTTCGTAGGAGAATTATCTTGCTCGTTAAGAATTCTCCCATTCTCTCTCGTAGGGGATCTAATTTATTCAATACAATCCCCTCGTCCTTGCTTGTATACTACTTGTTAAGGGTATTATGAATTCCCTGTTCCTGCTCACAGGTGAATTGTAGTATCAGGTATTATAAGTTCCTAGCTACTTTGCTAGTTTCATTAGTACAAAATCCTAATGAGTTATGGAGATTATTAGTCTCCTAATGATTTTGATACTAACTTCAGTCATTAATAGACTAATTTCTTCTAAGTTAAGAGGCTTGTCTATGCATATTTGCACGATTTACATGCACCATATATCAAGTCATCTCCCCCGACACTAGTGTTAGCATCTTGCTTTGTGCCCTTAGTCTTTTTATACTACAGTAGTCTATTGTTTTACCTGTTTCAGCACTTTGCTTTACTAGCTTTGCCGTACTTTGCTCTTACTATTAAGAGTTAAATTTATTCTTTCCAGCATTTAATTTCGTTATAATTGTGCTGACTTTTATTTATTTGTTTGCAGGCGCTCGTATCCAGGAGTCTAGAGGACTCTCAGGTATATGCAACTTAGACTACAACTGAAGATCTTAGTGAGCTTGAACTTGTTTGTTGAAGAATTGTTAGAGAGAGTTTCATTGTTTGGAGAGCTGCCATTTGTTGGAGAGCATTAGTTTGTACTTAGGTTGATTAGTGGAGAACAATGATTTGATGTTCTTTTGATTTAAATTTTCTTTTGATTTATCTGAAGTTTTGATTTAACTTGTTAGTCGAATTTTAAAATTATTTGCTCGATTAAATGATTTAAAAAAAATTAATAGTTTAGTTTGATAATTTAAATCTTTAGTTTTGCATGTATTTTAAAATTATTTATGTTAAATTAAATTTGCCCCATTGATTCAATCAATTAATTTTAAATTAAACTTTTAATTCGACTAAAGTTTTGATTGTTTAATTAGATTTTAGATTGTTCAATTTTAATTAATGTTTGATTTAATTATTAATTAGGTTTTAATTTCAATTTTATTTATTTTAAACTTTCTGATTTTATTTTGGATTAATTAAAGTTATAGTTTTGATTTAGTTTGAATTTATTAAATTAATTCCATTTCAGTTAATCGAATTTCGATTTAAGATATAAAATCTTGACCTTAAAATCAATTACTCAATTGATTAAGTTAGTTATTAAGTCAATTAATTTTTAAATCAATTAAAAGTTCAGATTAAAGTTTTAAGTTGATTATAATTATTAATGTAATTTAAATTAGGTTTTACATTAAATTCATGTTCTCCAAAATCTACCTAAGTCCAAAATTTAAATTTTTTTTTTCTAAGTCCCAAAATTTTGGGTAAATTTCGGCAGCCTTCCGGCGTCCCCTCCCCGGTGCCGGGAGGTAAGGAGGGCATTTGCCCTTTAGGCTCGACTCGACCGGATCAAATCAACGGCGAGGAGATTGAGTCTTCAAGTCTTCAATCCCTCGATCGGATTAGCTCGACGATCGAGGGCTTCGGGGGACCGAATCAAACCCCGGGACTTCCTTCAAATCTTCAATTTGATTTTGTACCTATATGAAAATCCTCTCCTTTCTCTCCATCTCTCTTTCTTTTTTTAATTTTATTCCATTATAATAATAATATATATAAATAATATATATATTTATTATTATTATATATATATATATATATATATATATATATATATATTCTATTATTATATTATAATAACAGTATGATAATATAACTATATATACATATATAATTATATTATATAATATATATATATAACATTATATATAATATATAATATTATATAATATATATAAATGAAGAGAGGGAGGAGGGGATCGGGAAGAGCAGAGCCCGATCGGGCAGGGATCGGAGGCGGCGGGAGCTACGCATGGGAGGCGGGTCGGCCGGATGCGGGTCGGCCGGAGGCGGAACGGTCGGGGGCAGGTCGGCCGGAGGCGGATGTCGGGCTTGGCCGAAGGTTTGGAGGCCGGTGGGTCTGGACGGTTTGCTTGAAGTCAGAGATGGGGAATGGCCGGCAGATCTAGCGGTGAAGACAGAGCAGGAAGCGGCGACTGGAGACAACGGCTCTAAGGTTCGTCCGGTTCGGTAGGTGGTTGGCTCGTTTGCGGAGGAGTCGCAGTCGGTCGCTGTCGGCGGCAAAGACGGCGAGTGCGGCTCAGACTCGGAAGAGGTAAGTCGCCAAATTTCCTTCCTTGCTTGCGATTTCTTGCGATTCTGAGAGCGTATGAGAGAATGAGGGATTTTCGTTGTTTTGAGTTGTGAGGAGCGGTTGTGAGGCAGCGGTTACTTGCGATCGTGGGCTTGCGTGGAGCCGGTCGAGTGTGTAGGTTGGATTCGGTTCGCTGCTTACAGGTCAACAAATGCCCCCCAACAAATATGATATGCGCCTTGTAGCAGATCATATTTGTTGCAAGCTATTTGACCCTACGGATCTCTAAAATTTGATTTTAGATGTCACGTAGATGTTCTTTTAAATGTCCCTGATTTATCTTTTTGATTTGTCAGGGATTAACATATTTTCTGCCCTAGCTTTGTGCTTTCTTGGGCTTGATGAAGAATCCATATCGGTGACCTATACACTTTTTAGATTTATATTAGGTCGGTGGCAAATAGTCATCTGTCCAAGGCTTTATGCATGACGGACTTTGATGATAGTAATATTCCCTTAGTTCAGCCTATGGCTTTATAAGAATTGTGGGAAAACTTCTTCGGTCCTGAGCTTTGTGCTTTTGAAGAAGAGAAGCTCCTTCGATCATAGCTTTGTGCTCGACAGATTTATTGAAGGAAATGCCTCTAACTTGACAACAATTTTTATTATGGCTTGGTGCCTTTGAGTTGATTGAGAATCTTCTTCTGTATTTTGCCTCACTCCACTTGTTAGTTGAGAAAATCTTCTGAATCTGAACTACTTTGATTTAATAACTTTGGCAAATATCAAACATGGCAGTATTTGTCATTGAGCTAACAAAACAAGTGCTTTCCTACTACGGCCTCTTATCATGGCTTGTTGAGTAGGTAAAGCTATCAGTGACTCGGCCGCATATAGGCTTGTTGAGACTGATATTATACCTGTTTAAGCTCTGGACTTGTACTATAATAGCTTGTACTTGTTGAATTTGATTTGTTGAGGTTATCAGACCAAAAGTCTTTTCATTTGAACTTTAGGAGTTTGACGTTTTTAAAGATGATTCTTCAATGATTGCATATTTGCTTGCTTGAAGTCACCAGCTTCTGAGCTTCTGCTCTATATTTATGCAGTGGTAGCTTCATGAATTATTTTAAATATTTATTTGGGGATCAATGTTAACCCAAATAAATATTTAAAAATGCCCCCTGTCTTGTGGGAGAATTTCTAAAATATCTTAGAAATATTTTCTTTCTTTGCAGAAAATGATCTATAACTTGCTTTCTCTAAGAATAGTACTTCTTGAGATATCTCCCATTGATCGGGGGCATAGGTCGTCGACCTTCCATATCGATGAGTTGATAGGCTCCTCCCTGGTACACCTTCTCGATGACAAAAGGGCCTTCCCAGTTTGGTTCAAATTTGCCACCCATTCTTCGGTGTGGGATAATTGGTCTTCTCAGCACTAGAACCAATTCTCCTTCTTGAAATGCTCGAGGGCGTACCATACGGTCAAAAGATTTTATCATTCTTGCTCGATAAATTTTTAAATTTTGTTGAGCTTGGAGACGGACTTCATCCAGTGCGTCAAGCTCTTCCATCCGTAGGCGAGCATTTTGTTCTTCTGTGAGGTCGTACTGAACAGCTACTCGAAGCGACGGCAATTCAACTTCGAGTGGAAGTACTGCTTCAGCTCCAAACACTAACGCATAAGGAGTTGCTTTTGTTGGTGTCTTATATGTAGTACGATATGCCCATAATGCTTCTGCCATCTTAGTATGCCACTCTCTTTTATTTTTAGTGAGGATTTTCTTGATCAGCTTTACGAGCGTCTTGTTGAAGGCTTCTGCCAATCCATTTGCTCTTGGATTATAGATCGATGAATATCGCCAATCAATTTTATGCTGCTCAATGAATTTGTATATCTTTGTACTTTTGAAAGCTGGACCGTTGTCTGATATTATGCGGCGTGGTACACCAAATCTGTAGACAACGTTATGAGTAAAGAAGTTGATCACATGATGAGCAGTGACTTCTTTGAATGGTACCGCTTCAGCCCATTTAGAAAAATAATCTATTGCAGCTAATATAAATCGGTGTCCAGCAGATGATGGTGGATCAATTGGCCCTATTACATCTGTCCCCCAGCATTCAAAAGGCCAAGAGGCTATAGTGGGATGTAAAGGATTTGGAGGTTGATGTATAATATTGCCATGAATTTGACATTCATGGCATATATCTGCATGATTGGTGCAATCCTTTACCATTGATGGCCAGTAATAACCCATTCTTTTAATTTTAATGGCCATTTTAGGACCCGATTGATGTGCGCCACATAGTCCTTCGTGAACTTCAGAGATAACTTTATCAGCTTCATTTCTCCCTAAACATCGTAGCCACATTTGATCGAACGATCTTCGATATAACATGTTGTTAACAAATGCATATCGCAACGCTCTCTTTTTGATCTGTGTAGCTAATGATTTATCTGTCGGGAGTTTGCCTTCTCTGAAGTAGTCGATGAAAGGCTGCCTCCAGTCATTTTGCTCTTCAACCTCTAGGCATTCAAGCCAGAATTCAGAGGTTCTGCCAAATCTTTTTCCTGTAAATATTGGAGGTTTATCTATTTGATTTTTAGGGATAATTTGTTGGGGAGGTTGAGGAACAATTGAAGTTGTGTCCTGCTGGCTTAAATTTGTTGACCCCTCTGCCTGCGGGGAACATAGAATTGCTGGCTCCAGTACTCGACGAGTGTTGACATTGATCAGCACCGGCTCGTCATTCATGCTCGCCATTTCCTTAGCGAGTTTTGCTAAAGAATCTGCTTTACTATTATGAGCTCGAGATACTTGAATCAATGTAACATTTGTAATTTGCTTCATGAGTTCAAGGACCCGTTTATGATAGTAAATCAACCCGACTCTGCCGATTTTATAGATACCCAGTACTTGATTTATAATGAGCTGAGAATCACCAAAAATTTTGAGGTTTTGAATTTTCATTGAAATAGCGATCTCGAGACCCGCTATTAAAGCTTCATATTCTGCTTCGTTGTTAGTTCTGGGTTCAGTTAAACCAAATGAAAATCTCATTATCCCTCCATTAGGTGCTATGAAAATAAGACCAACACCAGCTCGTGCTTTTGGGAGGTTTGGAGGTTGGGCAGGTTTAATTGACGATGCACCATCAAAATACATTTCTCATATTTGTGATTCTTCTCCTTCTAGAACAAATAGGATTTGTTCATCGGGAAGATCATCATTGAGCGGCGAGTCTGCAGGAACGGGATGTACGGCAAGAAAATCTGCTAGGACTTGCCCTTTCACTGCCTTTTGTGGAACATAGGTGATATCGAACTGCAGAAGTATCACTGCCCACCTGGCTAGGCGACCTGTCAACGCTGGTCTTGTCATCAAGAACTTCAGCGGATCGATCTTTGATATCAGCGTAATTTTATGAGATAGCATATAGTGGCGGAGTTTTTGAACTGCAAAAATCAGCGCCAGACAATGTTTCTCAATTGGAGAGTAACGTATCTCTGCTCCAATCAATCTTCGACTGATGTAGTAGAGTGCATTTTCTTTGCTTTCTTCATTGTGCTGAGCTAGCAATGCCCCAAGGGACTCTTCCAATGCTGCGGTGTATAGGATAAGAGGCTTCCCTGGAATTGGTGCTGCAAGAATAGGCGGACTTAACAAATATCTCTTGATACTATTAAAAGCTTCTTGACATTCATCATCCTATTTGAAATGAACATCTTTCTTCATCAGCTTTACAAATGGTTGACATCTGCCAGATAGATTTGAGATAAATCGCCGTATAAACGCAAGCTGTCCTTGTAAAGAACGAAGTTGACGAAGACTTTTTGGAGGCGGCATTTCTATAATTGCCTTAGCTTTGTTAGGATCAACCTCAATCCCTCCATGTCGTACTACATACCCAAGAAACTTTCCTGAGGAAACTCCGAAGGCACATTTGAGCGGGTTCATTTTGAGATTGAATTTTCTGATCCTTTCGAATACAATTCTCAAATCTTCAAAATGATCTTTTCGATCTATACTTTTGACAACAAGATCATCCACATAGCATTCAACTTTCTGGTGGATGAGGTCGTCAAATATATGTGTCATAGCTCTTTGGTATGTAGCTCCAGCATTTTTTAAGCCAAAGGGCATAACTGTGTAGCAGAATATGCCGATGGGAGTCCTAAAAGATGTATGTTTCTCATCTTCAGGTGCCATTCTGATTTGGTTGTAGCCCGACGATCCATCCATAAATGAGAATATGTCGTAGTTGGACATATTGTCAACCAGCAATTCTGATATTGGAAGTGGAAAGTCATCTTTTGGACATGCCTTATTCAGGTCTCGATAGTCAATACATATACGAATTTGTCCGTTCTTCTTTTTCACTGGGACAATATTGGCTATCCAATCAGCATATTTCTCTTCTCGAATGAAACCTGCTTCGATAAGATTCTTAGTTTCTGCAATCACTTGCTTTTCGATTTCTAGCCTCATTCGCCTTGGAGCTTGCTTTACAGGTACTGCACCTGGTTTAATGGCTAGTTTATGAACAGCTATATCAGGGGATAAGCCTGGCATTTCATCGTATGTCCAAGCAAAGCAGTCCCTGAATTCACTGAGTAATAATTTCATCTTTTCAACTTTATTCTTGGAGAGAAGAGCACTGATGAAGGTCGGGCGAGGGTCCTCATCAGTTCCCAAGTTTATTTCTTTTAGCGCATCCATGGTAGCAGCTTGTCCACCATCTTCAAGTTCTTCTGGTGCAGGTTTAGTTTCCACATCTTTCTCTTTATTTGTATCTGTATCTTCAGTAGTCAGACATTTATCCATTATCGCATAACATACATTTTTCTGAGTATGTTCTGCTACGATAAATCCAAGACCTTTTGTATCGCGACTACCCATCTTTGATAATTCTTGGCACCACATTCTTTGAAAGAAACGTGCTCGTCGCCAAGTAACCATATTATGAATTCCAGCTTTCTGTATCATCTGCTGAATTCTTTTGGGACAATATCTGGGCATTTCTGTAGGAATTATCTCTACATCTTCATTGAAATTCTCATGCTCATTGAGATTCTCTTCTTGATATTCTCCAAATTTATAAAATAAGCTTCCTGGTCCTCTACTTCCGTGTTTGGGAGGTACATAAAATATTTTAAGCTCTTCAATATTATGCACCTCGCGGGATACGATTTCCCTGAAATGTTGTGGAGGGATTAATGTAACTACAAAAGTATTTTCCTTTGGCTTTTCGTTAACCAAAGGCTTGTAGGTTTCAGAGATGTCATCCTCTTCCTCCGTGTCACTTCCTAGATGAAGTACAACTTTATTTGATTTAGTGAATGTGTTAGTCTTTTTAGGAAAATTGGGTGACACGCCCTTTCTTCCTGTCTGCTTTTCTTCAACTTCTTTGGGTTGTTTTGTATTCCTTGAGGTCGATGCTTTAACTTCTGGAGATTTTATCGGTTTTACTTCATTTGGAATGAAGTATTTTGCATCATCATAAATTTTTACTTCGTGGACTGCGAAGGGTTGTATATCTCCAGAGATCCGGAACTCTTCTCCATCCTTTAGATATTTCATACATTGGTGCATAGTTGATGGAACCAGACCATTCTCATGAAGCCAAGGTCTACCCAAAAGTGCCTTGAATGAAGTGTCTGCATCGATAATATGAAATTTGGCTTATGTGCATAGCTCTCCAAATTTAAGGGGAAGAACAAATGACCCTATAGTTTTTTGCCCTTTCTCATTAAAGCCGTGCACCATAAGTTTATCTGGCCCGAGATGTTGAATATCTAGGGACAATGATCTTAGCGTGCGTAAGCTCATGAGATTTATTGAAGACCCGGGGTCAATCAAGATTCGCTTGATTATGATGCAATCACTTTCTGCCGTAACATATAGAGGACGATTATGTTCTGTAGTCCCCAGCATGAGATCTTCTTCAGAGAATGTAACAACAGGTTCATTTCTGGCATGAAGAACTTCGCTCAAACATCTTTCTGCGAAATATGCTTCATATCTCTCTGGATTCTTAAGAGCTTGTATCAAGATTTCTCGAAGATCTTTTGACATTAGGAGAGCTTCATAGATGCTGAGCTGTGCTGGGATTTTTCTCAAATGGGAAATGATATTATACTCTATCCCTTTATTTGTATCATATTTCTTCTTATGATCTTTAGGGATGATTTCTTCATTGATGATTATATCTTTTTCCTTGTCTTTGCTTGATGATCCCTTTTTTAGTGGTGGTGGCAGCACTTTACCACTTCTCAACTGTACTTGAACAACTTCATTCAACTTAGTCTCATCTGATGAAGATTTTGTTATATGTTCAGAGTCTTCACTCAGCTTTACACGCTCCATTTGTGAAGCTATTTGTTGATCCGACTCATCGTCACTTGGAAAACACAACTCTTCTTCTGAGTCACCATTTGTCTGCAGTACCATCAGACATGACTCAGATGTCACTTTATCAGTCATTTTTGTAGAAGACATTGCTATATGACTCCTATTGTAATCTTTAACAAAATCTCTTTGGCATGCAATCGATGCTACTGAGATGACTCGACATGTTTCTACATGGAGTGATTCTTCATCTTCTTGTTCATCATCTTCTACTTTTGATTGATCTATTTGAAGCTCAGACATAAAATCTGCAAGTGTTATGGGCCGTCTCAACGGTTGACGATAATCCTCCAAATTGTTGATAATCTTTTGAAGCACGGTCCTCTTCTTCTTTAGCCTGTTACGCTTATTTGAGCTGTCAGACTTCTTAGAGGATGTTTTATAGAACCGCTTAGTATTAGAACGTCTTCGAGTTGATGACCTGGAAGTGGATGCACCTGAATTTCGATTTCCTTTCAATTCAAGCACTGGTTCCGTAGAGGATTTCCATTCTACACCAGGAACTCCTTCCAGTTGCTTAATCATCTTCCTTGTCTTCTTGGAGATTGCAGTCTGCCATTCATCTTTTTCTGGCATCATTTTTCCCTTCATTTTGTCTCCTTTCATTGGAGGTATAGGAGAAGACACAATCACCTTCACAGATTCCTTCTTTGGGTGAACTAGAACGCTATTTGATAGCGTGAACTCACCATCTCTATATTTCTTTTCAAGCCAGTCTTTGAAGACATAACAATCTTCAATAGGGTGGCTGATAACTCGGTGATACGGGCAATAATTTGGATTATCTTTCTGCTCAGCTTCTTCTGGTCTTTTACACTCAGGTAATTCATAACCAGCATTAAGCGCTTGCTTGAATAACTTTGCCACACTTTCCCTCTTAAAAGAATATTCTCTATTCATTTTCTCTTTAAGGGATGTGATTCGATCACCAGTTCTTGGCTTCGAACGTTCTCCTCCATCACGAAAAGTTTGAGACCTGTCGTTTCCTCCCAATACTAGTTTTGGCTGGGGTTTAGAATACTGTCTTCCTTTATCATCTTTAGGAGTAGATTGTTTTTCTTTATCGATCCTTAAAGATGATGCAGAATAGATCTCATCCCTTCTAGTATCTGCAACTTTATTTCTTCGGGGTCTATCTGAATAATTTTCAGACTTGGACAGGTTCAACTTTTCAAACTTAGCTACTCTGTCCAGTAGCTCTTGATAAGTGCTGATAGAGGCCATACATAAAAATGGCAACATCTTATCATCGATGTTTCCCAAAAGTAGTTGAACAGCATGCTCCTCTTCTAACTGTTGTTCGCATTTCATACTCATATTACGCCAACGAGTGATGTACTTTGTCACTGACTCACCCTTTTTTCGTTTCTCTAAGGCAAGGTCAGCGATAGTAGTCTTCTCCGTAGCACTGGCGAACCTTTTTACAAACATATTCTCTAGTTCTGAAAATGTCTTAACAGAATCATTGGGCAGCTCAGTGTACCATTCAAAAGCAGTTGCAGTCAAACTACTAATGAATTGGCGGAAGAGCAGAGCATCAACGCCCCCAGTATTTCCACATGTTGCTTTAAACTGAGCCAAGTGTTGTTTAGGATTGCCGGTGCCATTAAAAGTATTAAACTTAGGCACTGAATAGCCTTTAGGGTAGGGCACCTGATCATACTCGGCCGGATACGGGCGACCCTTGCTCACAAACTTCTCTACCTGCTCTGAGGCAATGACAGCCTTAATCTTTTCATTGATGATTGATTCTAATTGGGGAGTCATCATCGGCTCAGATGTACTTGTAACATTTTGGTGAGCTTGTAGATGAACAGGTTGATCAGCCTCATTTCCTTCTTTATGTATGGTTCGTATTCCAGACACCTGGGGTATTGGGCCGGTTGGCAAATTAGCAGGAACACTACTGGATATCTGCTGATTAACGGGCTGACCCGACGTATGATGATCAGTTGGTTGAGCAAGTATAGGAGTAGTAATGATGTTCTTCTGCATTAACTGCATCATCGCAGTCATCTGTGTCATCATTTCTGTCATCTTGCTGTTCAGATCGGATATCTCCTTATCTTTCTCTTTCATCTGGAGTTTCAAACGCCTTTGTGCTTGTGCTAACGTCTCAGCAAGCACTTCTTCATCTTGATCATCATTTTGTTCACCGTCTGAGGGAACTCCTTCTTCTGACTGCTCATGCTGAGCTTGATCTTCTTGAGAGGTTGTTGTTTTAGAAGAGGCGGGTCCTGCTTCGTTGCGTCGTCGATAGCCGCGTGTTTGATGTGGCTCATCACCATGCCCCACCATGTAAACTACCTCGACTTCCATGGTGTCTTCATCTTCATCGTCATCATTTTCTTGTACTCGAATCTCAGAGCGACGCTTCCAGTAGATCTCTGGCTTTGCATGTGGTACAGGAACTTCTTCAATTGGAGGAGTATGATCAAAATTGACCTTCTTCTGAGAGGCTGAAGTTAGCTGGCAATAGGATTCCTTGGAAAATTTTCCAAGGTGTCGACTATTACAAGTGTCAGTAATAGGAACCTTTTCCTTAGGTACCCATTGTTGACGATTCTTATTAAAGGCGGATCTCTGGGAGGCTGCACCAGATGTCACGCTTATATTGACTTTCTTCTGCAGTGATCTTTTTTCAGGAGGTCTCGGCCTCCAAATTTCTTTTCCCTTCCACTGGGATCTTTTGATAGCGGAATCCTGAACACGAGGTCTAGGATTCACGCTCCAATATTCACCGCATGGAGTTGATCTCGATTTCTCCTGATCTACCATGGCAGTTGGTAACTCTCTTTGTGGGATCCTCCTAACCTTAAATGTCGATGGCCTTTGATATTTCTTTCTTATCAGGCCATTTTCTCTTGCAACTTTCAAAACTCTGTGCACCCTAGCGGACAGAGTTTCATGCTTCTTCATTTGAGGAATAGGGGTTTGGGGCTGCTGATCCCAAAATGACTGTTTCAACTCGCCAGTAGGGCTGTTCCTCTTCACCCATTTTAGATTTGTAAACTTGTTATGGGTGGGAACGTTAACCTCTGGTTCCAAGGCTGGGAGTGTTGATGGATGCACTGGCAGTGGTTGTTGAGCTCGTAGTTTGGCATTTAACTTTCTCCTTTGCCTTCTTGTGAGCCTTCCTCCAGATGAGGAGGCTTCAACATCATCCTTTCCAGGTGCAGATAACCCGGTTAGCAAAGTGGTGGCCCCAGTAGGTACCACAGATATTCTTCCTCCAGTTACGACCCTCTCCATAGTTGGGGCCTTGGGCTGCGATAGTCTTTCGAAGACAGAGATCCTGTTTTGTTGAACTGCTTTAGCAGTAGCAGTTCCAGCAGCTCGTGGTTGTTGCACGGAATAGGCACGTCGTGCATAAGTTTCAGCAGAGTCAGGCCTCGCAGAATGGCCTTGAACAGTCATGCCGTGAATAGGTACGGCGGCAGCCATTGCAGTAGCTGCAGAGAACTCTAAACTTCCAAATCGGATAGTGGCTTCAGAGTCTCCGGTGTTAATGACGGCATTCGCTAGCTGGATGCTAGCGCCTCGTCCTAGTTGGACGGTAAATGGAGTATTCTGTAGTTCCATTCTGCACAAAAAAAAGGTAAGGGTTAGTAGTCAAAAATTGATACATCACCCCACACTTTCAAAGTGCAGAGACTAGACAGAATGAAATATTATATATATATATATATATATATATATATATATATATTTATATATATATATAATAAATTTTATTTGATTGCATTATTTCAAAACCCTGATTTTAATTAATTCATTAGAATTTTAATAATTTCATCGCTATTATAGTTTAGGTTAACTAGCCAAAGATGGAAAGAAAAACCAGTCCCCAGCGGAGTCGCCAGAAATCTGTGGGCTCCGAAAATTCCATTGGATGCACTCCCGGCCTCTCCGCGCCATCGGTCTATTTTTCTTTTCTGATAGTGATGACGGCAGAGAGTTTTAACAAAATTAGGTTCCGGATGAATTTTCAGAAGGCAGATTGGGTTTTAGATATGACACTACCCAGAGATTTCGCCCTCATTTTGTGAGGACTTTATGATCTGAGTTCTGGTTTCCTATAGGCGCAAGCCCCTATAGTTAATTACCCCTCCCGATAACGAGAGAGAACTTTCGATTAAGGCTAGTTATTAAAGTGATCTCATGGATCTAAAATCCAGTATATAATAGCAACAAATTTAGGGTTTGAATTTGAATTTATGATTTAGAATTTATCACTATAAACTTAAAACTGGGGTGGGGGGAGTGAAGACGAGCCCGATCAAGATCCCATGGTTCCGTCGTCCCGGGCTGTCATGATCCCTGGTCTACTTAGTCAGAGGAGGTAGTCGACCCAACCTGACAGAAGGCATCTTATCGGCAGCCATGGGTTGCTTCGTCCAAGAATACCTTGTAGACCTGGGTTGGTGTTTGTCTAAGGGGATATATCTGAATCCACCTTAGCTGACAGAGGGCTTTGTGCCTATCGACTATACCCTATGATTCATCGCTCAAGGGTTTGATGCCGTTAGGGAACATACGGGCTTTGGCCGTGATCGTAATATAATGGTGCCATTTTGCGGCAAAACCACCCGATCAGAGGGCACGTGCCGCGTCCCTGCTGGCAAGAGACTATTTGAGGATGAATCTTAGCGATACACCCGGCATGCATTCGCTCTTTGTGAGCTGAGGTTAATTTCAAATTTATCACCCTTGACAAACGGTTGCGGGAGGTGGATGATTTTTAGTTTTAAATTTTTAAGTGATAGATTTCATTTCAGAGATTTGAATTTTTGTTTGATTTGAGATTTGACCCCTCCGGTTGAGATTTTCTATCAACACGGCCATCATCGGGGTGACGTTAAAGTCACTAGTATTTTCATAAGAATTTGGGAGGAATTTTGTAATTCAAGTCATGTCGACTCCAGTCCTTTTGAGGAGGAGGATGAGACTTAAATTTAGACCCGCGCAGCATTCTCAGACCATTAGATTTTGAAATCGTATGCGGTGGTCGGAGCACATGCGGTTGTAGCATTTGACCCTGCGCAGCATTCTCGAACATTTGTGTTTATAACTTTAAAATATTGACAGGAGCACATGCAGGGTAATAGCACTTGAGTTTAAGGGATCATATTTAATACATAAGGGAAAATTTTAAAATATTTAAATAGGATCCATAGTGCCAGTGATTTTATTTAGAAAATTGCCCGAGATTTCATTTAAGGGCCTACGAACGCCTTCTGTCCGCTTGTACATATGTTGTGGATCCGGTGGCGTTTGAGTGTGTTAGATTTCACTTATTGCATTTAGTTTGTTTTGACGCTTTAAAGTGTTATTTAACACAGTTCGCAGAGGATATTTGCTCAATAGGTACTAGGAGATCTGTGCTCGTGTTCATAGGAGAATTATCTTGCTCGTTAAGAATTCTCCCATTCTCTCTCGTAGGGGATCTAATTTATTCAATACAATCCCCTCGTCCTTGCTTGTATACTACTTGTTAAGGGTACTATGAATTCCCTGTTCCTGCTCACAGGTGAATTGTAGTATCAGGTATTATAAGTTCCTAGCTACTTTGCTAGTTTCATTAGTACAAAATCCTAATGAGTTATGGAGATTATTAGTCTCCTAATGATTTTGATACTAACTTCAGTCATTAATAGACTAATTTCTTCTAAGTTAAGAGGCTTGTCTATGCATATTTGCACGATTTACATGCACCATATATCAAGTCATCTCCCCCGACACTAGTGTTAGCATCTTGCTTTGTGCCCTTAGTCTTTTCATACTACAGTAGTCTATTGTTTTACCTGTTTCAGCACTTTGCTTTACTAGCTTTGCCGTACTTTGCTCTTACTATTAAGAGTTAAATTTATTCTTTCCAGCATTTAATTTCGTTATAATTGTGCTGACTTTTATTTATTTGTTTGCAGGCGCTCGTATCCAGGAGTCTAGAGGACTCTCAGGTATATGCAACTTAGACTACAACTGAAGATCTTAGTGAGCTTGAACTTGTTTGTTGAAGAATTGTTAGAGAGAGTTTCATTGTTTGGAGAGCTGCCATTTGTTGGAGAGCATTAGTTTGTACTTAGGTTGATTAGTGGAGAACAATGATTTGATGTTCTTTTGATTTAAATTTTCTTTTGATTTATCTGAAGTTTTGATTTAACTTGTTAGTCGAATTTTAAAATTATTTGCTCGATTAAATGATTTAAAAAAAATTAATAGTTTAGTTTGATAATTTAAATCTTTAGTTTTGCATGTATTTTAAAATTATTTATGTTAAATTAAATTTGCCCCATTGATTCAATCAATTAATTTTAAATTAAACTTTTAATTCGACTAAAGTTTTGATTGTTTAATTAGATTTTAGATTGTTCAATTTTAATTAATGTTTGATTTAATTATTAATTAGGTTTTAATTTCAAATTATTTATTTTAAACTTTCTAATTTTATTTTGGATTAATTAAAGTTATAGTTTTGATTTAGTTTGAATTTATTAAATTAATTCCATTTCAGTTAATCGAATTTCGATTTAAGATATAAAATCTTGACCTTAAAATCAATTACTCAATTGATTAAGTTAGTTATTAAGTCAATTAATTTTTAAATCAATTAAAAGTTCAGATTAAAATTTTAAGTTGATTATAATTATTAATGTAATTTAAATTAGGTTTTACATTAAATTCATGTTCTCCAAAATCTACCTAAGTCCAAAATTAAAATTTTTTTTTTCTAAGTCCCAAAATTTTGGGTAAATATTGGCAGCCTTCCGGCGTCCCCTCCCCGGCGCCGGGAGGTAAGGAGGGCATTTGCCCTTTAGGCTCGACTCGACCGGATCAAATCAACGGCGAGGAGATTGAGTCTTCAAGTCTTCAATCCCTCGATCGGATTAGCTCGACGATCGAGGGCTTCGGGGGACCGAATCAAACCCCGGGACTTCCTTCAAATCTTCAATTTGATTTTGTACCTATATGAAAATCCTCTCCTTTCTCTCCATCTCTCTTTCTTTTTTTTAATTTTATTCCATTATAATAATAATATATATAAATAATATATATATTTATTATTATTATTATTATATATATATATATATTCTATTATTATATTATAATAACAGTATGATAATATAACTATATATACATATATAATTATATTATATAATATATATATAACATTATATATAATATATAATATTATATAATATATATAAATGAAGAGAGGGAGGAGGGGATCGGGAAGAGCAGAGCCCGATCGGGCAGGGATCGGAGGCGGCGGGAGCTACGCACGGGAGGCGGGTCGGCCGGATGCGGGTCGGCCGGAGGCGGAACGGTCGGGGGCAGGTCGGCCGGAGGCGGATGTCGGGCTTGGCCGAAGGTTTGGAGGCCGGTGGGTCTGGACGGTTTGCTTGAAGTCAGAGATGGGGAATGGCCGGCAGATCTAGCGGTGAAGACAGAGCAGGAAGCGGCAACCGGAGACAACGGCTCTAAGGTTCGTCCGGTTCGGTAGGTGGTTGGCTCGTTTGCGGAGGAGTCGCAGTCGGTCGCTGTCGGCGGCAAAGACGGCGAGTGCGGCTCAGACTCGGAAGAGGTAAGTCGCCAAATTTCCTTCCTTGCTTGCGATTTCTTGCGATTCTGAGAGCGTATGAGAGAATGAGGGATTTTCGTTGTTTTGAGTTGTGAGGAGCGGTTGTGAGGCAGCGGTTACTTGCGATCGTGGGATCGTGGGCTTGCGTGGAGCCGGTCGAGTGTGTAGGTTGGATTCGGTTCGCTGCTTACAGGTCAACATGGAATTCTAAAGATTAAAAGGAAGTCAAATGATTAAAGACGAAGCTTTTTTGTTCCAATATCTAAGAACAAAAAGATTTCCCAAATTAAGGCAATTATAGAAAAATGAAACTTATGAGTCATACAATGAAACTATAGAGTGAGCACCATAACATAGACTTCAAAAATTATGTTAGCTTCCGAGAATAAATTTAGTCTCATGCTAAGGAGAACAACTATAAAAGCAACTTTTTGTGTTAAGATAATTAAGAAAACAATATGAAGAAAAGAGAAAAGATATTCATATAATTTGTATTTATCTTAACAAGGCTATTAATCAAGTACCACAAGAATTAATTTGGGGAGTATTAAGTAAGAAATTGTGTATGCGAAAAATATATTGAAGTTAATAATGATATGTATGATGGAGCAAAAACTAGCAGTAACCCATAGGAAAAGAATCTCCTGATGGATATTTATACCCAATTTTGCAATGCTCATTTCTGGAACCTTTTACTGAAAAGTTAAAAGAAGAAACCTAGCAACGGCGTCAACAAAACTCTCATTAATGAAGTCATCTTGTGTAACATACCTTCACTGGTAGGTTATCATTGTAGGGATTCCTCAAATGATGGGTCTTATTGAAAGACAATTCACACAGCTGAAAAAAAAAACGAGTTCATTTTCAAAACCTAAAAAACTTAATGCCAAACACCATAGGAAAAAAAAAGCACAATGCAGAAAAAGGCTATTAAGCATAATTAATCTAATTCAATTGTAGCAAATAGGGGAAAAAGTAAAAAATAAGGCATTAAATAATAATCATTTGCTCAACTCTACGTCAACCAGAGCAGAGAAAAACCTGAATCAGGGGCACTTAAAAATGAAATAAGATGATTTGTGAAGCCATGGGTTGGGTTCTGAAGTGCGTGCTGTCTTTCACAAACGCACCTTAGCTTTACAAGTGTATATTATCTAAATTCAGTTCAATTTAGCGTAGGGACGTTATATAATGACCTAGTTTTCAAAGTTATGCATAACATCATTATAGCAAGCACTTCTTGAGTTCAAGGAAATTAACTGTTCACGTACCCCCCCTTGTTTTTTGCTGTTGTTGCAGTTGCAGGAAAAGCATAATATTCTGATCAGCTCAAGGTGATAACTTCGTCCTAATGGATGGAAAAGGAGAGTTCTTATCTTACAGAGAGTTCAAAGTGGTCTGTCTCAATCTGTACCCCAAAAAGTTTGCATGCAGACTCATGGATGATAATCTCCAAATCAAACACTAGGCTTTTGATAGCCATGGATGCAGCCATCAACTTAATAAGGCATGTCGAGGTCACATCTGGAATTTCCAGGACTCGGATTAGTGACTGCAAATAACAAAATCAATTTCCAACAATGCCTACTTGATACCACAAGCAGTGGAATTTTATACACTTGGATCCTATATCATTCTATCCATTATGATATTTCAAAAAATCTACCACACTTTATTGTCAAATCCTACCACAAAATAAACAACGGTTTCAGACGATGTCATAGTTTCTTAAATGATTTTTCAAGTTATTAGGTTTCTCTTCCTCTTAAAAGGAGTACTTTTTTGTAGCTTTTAGTAGTTTATTAGCCTTCATTCTCTATCATACTGTAGCAGCAAATTAGTCGTGTTAAGCTTATAAATCTTTAAAAAAAGCAAAGTTTGACTTAAAGTGGTACTTCAAGTGGAAACTGAAATTAAGTTCAATTATCTTCTCTTTTTCATTGTAAAATGCAGTGGTACTTCAAGTGGGCAATTTTGGTAATGTAAGTGCATTGATCAACCTCATTAATGAAGTAGTGCTGATTTCAACAGTAAGAAAGGACAATATGCAAGCTGGCAGCAAGGACAATTCAAATTGATTGATGATTCAAAGGTGAGTACTTCGTGAAAAATAAGGATACTTCCCAATAGTTGAGATAAGACTAATGATGAATCACAAATTCATCATGATCATGACGCATAACTGAATTTCAATTAGGGTGGGTTTACATATTTCCATGGCACTGTATTCGTTCAGCATGCGTGGGCTATGAAAAGAAGCTACAGAATAAGAAAGAAGGATAAATTACTTGTTGGTTCCTAAAACTTATATCCAATTACTGACGCACACAGGATTTCAATTTCTAGCATGAATATAATCAAGCATGTGGATACTATGGACATTTGGATTTAACTTCTTTGTTCGGATATGATAATCATCCTATATGACAAGAACATCACAAGATCATCAAGATTTGCAGTCAATTGAGGAAGTCTAACTTTGTCTTAGGCCATGTTTAAAATTGCGTAATCGGGTATTGAAGCGTTTTTCGTTCGTGAGGTGAGGCGTAAGCCTCAAAATCAAAAAAATTGCGTAAACATAAAATGATAAATTTTTTATATACTAACGAGTAAATTATATAAAACATAAAAAGGCATAAGATATGAAGAGAAATCAAAATATCTCAATAATAAGACAACATGAAATATAGTTCAACTCAAATTCTATCTTTCCCAAATCACAATATTCTTCTCATTAACATATAATTCCAAAAATAAATAGCAATGACATATCAAATAAGAACTCATAAGTCATCATTACTGTCATCACTAAGGGGGTCTTCATTTGAAGAATATATTAGTGCAATATATCAAACCCCTAAACATAATGCTTTACTTATTCTAAAGATGATGAATACAACAATATGCTGGGTAGCCAGGGGTCCAAGGGGGCGCTGCCCCCTGGCAGGGTTTGACCTGACGGTTAGGTCGCGGGGTCAAAGGACAGTACCCCTGAGGGGTTTCCGGGGGCAGCGCCCCCGAAATAAATTTTTATTGTAATAGTAATTTTTATTGTAAGAATAATTTTTATTGTGAGGGGAAACTTCTATTCGGTACCCCTCAATAGTAAGCCTCAAAATGATAAAAATAAGGTAAATTAAAATTATAAATAAACAACACCTTAGTCCTATAAGCCATTGCAAAAGCGCAATGAAAGCGCAACAAAAGCGCAGTAAAATGACCGAAAATGCACGGGAGTGGGGGGGGGGCGAACCGAATAGATATATATTAGGTTAGGGTTTTTTTTTTAATTTTAAAAGACAGACGCCTCTAAAACATGAGGCGAGGCGTACGCCTCAATGCCAGCTCTCATTGCGTAGGTTTTGAGGCTTAAAAGTTTAAAATTGGGCTGAGGCGCGCCTCTTATTGCGCAATTTTAAACCATGGTCCTAGGTATTTTGGTTAAAAAAATTTACGATGTTAGTGTGGGAGACAGCCAAGGAAATATATGTGTAATGATTGAAAGCAGCATTAAAAAGGTAATATAGTAACTCATTCAAAACCCAGCTGATGTTGGACTCTAACGTCAAGGACCTAGATTTAAAGATCGAACGTGATTTCAAGACCAATATGTGAAAAATGAAAATGTGTGGACCTATAGGTAATGGACACCAAACCTCAAACACTTCAAATTAATTTTAAATAAAATGTTGCATAATAGTTTAAGATGAAAGAGATACAATTCCAAAAATTCAAAATTATGGTAAACTGGATATTATACCTTTAACCATTTAACTGAGAAGTTCCGGCCATAGTGAGCTGTTCCATGTGCATATTTCCAATTGCCTCCACCAATAAAACCACCAATTTTAGAAGTCATCTTCGCACATCCCTTTTAAATCAAAAGTATGAATCAAACGTTGAACCATAGAATCATTCCAACAATTGAGTGTGCAAGAAAATATCAAATACTTTGCACTTGATGCCAAATTCATTAATGAACCCAAGGAATTGTGGAGTGTTTAAGGTACAATACAGCATCACCATACCTACCTGGAAATGCCGAGTGCGGTTGATTGAGAATATCAAAATAACATTCTCTATAGACTCAAATGCTTCATTAAGTTTAGCCTCATTATTCCTTTGGGTTGCCCAAACACCTTGTTGAACAGAAATTTCCAGGTTTTCACGATTGCAACTTTTAACAATAAAGTACCTAGTTTTCCACATTTGCACGAAAAGGGTTTCTTAGAAACAAATTGCAAGTGCCCACAAAATTCATTGAAATGAACTTTCAAAATGAGAAGGAAAAAATTATGCTTGAAATAACTCTTGATTGAAGTTGTACGAAGCAATCTAGAAATGCCACGGAAAGAACCAACAAATTAGTCGAGCAAAAAAGATAACAATGGCCTACATCATTTGAAACAAAGAGAAAATCACATAGGATTCCGTCAAGGTCTCTGGTGCAAGCAGCAACCTAGAACACAAATAATATAAATGTAAAGATATTTATATATTATCTCATGTAATAGAATGCCAAAGGATCCTATGGCTGTAAGATTCTCAACCAATGGCCTTACAAATCCTCCATGGGCGTTACCATGGAGAGAGGGGTATAAATTTGACCACAAGAAAGGAAGAACCTTCCAGACCTGAACTGAACTGGTTAATTAATCAGATTCTATAACAGCATTACGTAAGCTCCTATTCCAAGTTTATTTGGAACTAGTTATTCAGGCTAGTTTTCAGCCCTAGGGTTTGGTTCCCTCAAACTGAGCCAAACACAGTTTCAAAAGTTAAGCTTAAAATCTTATACTCGAATAATACAGAGGGAATACACCAAAGTTACATAACATCTACCAAAGAAAGCATGCAATAATGCTTTATACCAAATAAACAACAGTTCCTAATAATTAGTTTGATCATATAAAACTACAAAAAAAGTAGAGCAAAATTCAGCTAACAAATTGGACTTAAATACTGACCCATCCAAAAAGAAAAATAAATCCTGAATTGTTAAAAAATATTTCTGGAATTGATTAATGTTGATAGCATTATCGGTTTGTCCAAGAACAGAACACTCAAACCTAAAAACACTAAGCACTTCAAAAAAGTAAACACGCAAGTAAGAGTGACAGAATAGATCGGCACGTCAAAAATGAATAAGCAACGGCAAAAAAACCATCACATAGACATAGTAATAACAAATCTTCACCAAGTACAAGTTGATCCTTTAGGAAATAGATCGCCAAACAAATTTATTAATAAGCTTTACAAAACCTGGGGTTCTCTAGAAATTCCAAACACACCTAGATTGTCCTGGAGGAAGAGGTGATGCTGTTCTATTAGGTTGGTTAGGCAAGGCATTGGTGAAGCTCTGCACCTGATTTTCACAACAGTTTTGTTGTTGTCCCTGCTGCTGTAGTTGTGATGGTTCTTGTTGTTGATGAGATTGTGGACCATGAGGGTGTTGCTCCGAACTGAGCGGTTCAACTGAACAAGGAGCTTTGGGTTCTGCAGATTGATTAGTTACAGCAGAACCTTGAGGAAGTTGAGACTTATCCATCTGTTGATTATACCCAGTATTTCGGTGCTGAAAAAATCTGTTAGAAAAACCATAAGTGAACAGCTGCTGAATCTTCTGAAAAACTTCTTCAACAGGAGGAGGAGGACCAGGGAGTTTGGCATGTCTATAGCGACAGTCTGGACCATTTGGGCAGAATCCAAATTTATACCTGCACCATACAACCAAAGCATCAATAAAGTTGCATGCAAGCATAATGCAAACCCAAAAAAAAAAAAAACACTTAATTGAAAAGCTTAAAAGGGCCTTTAATAAGGAAGAAGCTCAAAATACAATTTAATCATGTGGCCCATTAGCAAAGTCCTATTATCCGTCATATTCCGCACTGTTACCGCCATGAAAAAACTTGCTCTGTAGCTTTGGATGGAATATTTTATTGCTACTTGAGCTACATGCTTAAGCTCTATTGAGTCGAAAAAACTCATTTTAAAAAATTCCAACACAGCTTCAATCACCCTGCAACTTGCTTCCCAATCATCATACTCCTTATACCCAGTTGGTATCATGATGGGGATATATTGACCTCATGAACACATATGATTCATATGTTGCTCACTATTGATTACAGACCATACATGATATTTGATATATCATCAGATTTGAAGGGCTAAGTGCTTCTACAGGTTACTATTATAATAGCAATCATGATAAAGATGACAATGTGTCCTAGACCAGCATTTAAGCTTGATGAACTCAAGAGGATCGAATCAATAAATACTTTAGATTGCCCAAAGTTTAGTATGAGTTTAGTTTCTTATAACATAGACTAACTTAATATTTAGACAAAATGTCAATGGGTGATAAATCCGTAAACCAAAATATAAAAAGAAAAAAATTACTTTTAAGTGTGTGTGTGTGTATACACTCACACACAAACACTAGAAAATTGTACTTGGACTAGCTGTTTGAATTTGCATATATTTTGATCTCAAATGAATTATACTAAATGATCCAAATCATATAGCACAATCTATATTATAAATATGACAATGATCGTATAATATGAACAGCAGTTGCAACTAGCCATTATAAACAATTTAATGAAAAGATTATAATATATTGTATACATTGCACAATACGATGCCCAAAAGATTTATTCTGTGATATTCATCTTTGCTAACAGCAATAATTTTGTGTTCATGAGAATCCCAAAGGTTAAATGCCAATAAAGGACATTTCTAACAATGTTGCAGGTTATATATACTCCATGATTTCACAAGGTTAAGTGTTAATGATGAAATGATCAATTTGAGAGCTTAATTTTCACATACTTGAAGAGAGTAGGACAAGGAATACAGGAGTTCATCAACTTAAAAATCTCCTTTGGCTCTTTGTAAAGTGATTATTACTCATTATCTAGGATTACATTTTATTTAATTAGCATAGGTTGTTTATTTTGCAATCTTTTTTTTTTGTATAAATTGTTAAGATCTAATTCTAATTGATAGTCATTAAGCGACCTCTAAAGCTCAAGAGAATATTGGCGTGGTTTTTACATGGAGAAGAGTGTCATCATTACCTACCAGGTTGAGCAAGAAGTGGTAAGTTACTCCCCTTGAAGTAGGAGCACTACAGCCTAGCAGAATGTGCTAACAATAGTGAGCTTCTCACTAGGAATAAATGCCTTAGATGCTTTCATTACCCATAAAGGAGGAAAGGATTTGTCTCCATTCCCCGAGGGAAAGGAGATACTCATGGATTGACGATGAGTGCTTGTAGTGGAAATATTTAATTGGAATTCAAGAACCAAGTCAGGCTAGGTAGGGATATATGTCGAGGGGGGACCGAACCAAGTAAATAACTTAGATTTATTTTTTGGCTAGGTGTGGATATAGGTCAAAGGGTGACTGAACCGAGTAAACAACATTGATTTATTTTCTATGTACATTGACTTATCTTGTCATTTTTGAAATCTTATTTATGTGTTGAATGCAATATATATTCGTATTATTTTGTGTAGGATACAACAAAATTATTTATGCGTCAAAAATACATGTTCTCAAACACATAACATAGATTAATTTAGTTTGCTATCTTATCATTATTTGAGCATTTTTATCTTAGTTTTTGCAAGAAATAAACTAGCAAGCTTGTGTAGTTTAAGCAACTCAATTATAGTCCTCTCACTCACAATAGCTTAGTGATATAGAACAAATAGGCTAGTTTCATGCAACATAAGAAAATTATCTATTTCACAAAAAGTTGCCTAAATTAGAATGTATTATATTGATGATCATCATGTATGGAGTTCATAATCAATATCACCAAAATACAAATAGTGAGAATTCATTAATCAGCCCCCTCCATCCATTTATACAAATAAACAATCATCCCTCAAAATGAAAAGAATTATATTGATTATTATCATCCAAATGAAGAAAATAAATTATCATTTGTCATCTCCATCAAGAATTCAGCAATCAATAAAAATATCAACCATCATAATAATAATAAAATAGAACCACTCATCTTTCATATGGGCATGATCACAATCTAGACATGAGGAGCCTTGCAAAATTTGACCACTCTCTTCAATGCAAGAAAAGTGACATTTTATTCAATGAAGAATCCAAATATATTTTGTTTCCAAACTATTATGAGTAGATTCAAATATTCAAAAAATCAAATATTGAAGTCAAAAGGCCATTGAACCATGAGTTGAGCAACCCTCTCTGCCTACAAGGACTTCATGTATTTTCTTCATAAAATTGTAATGTAGATACTATAAACATTTAATAGCTTTGGAATAAAAAAATTGACTTGATTTTGCGATGAGCGCCTCTTGTATGTATTGTAAAAGGTAAAACTTGATGATTCTCTACTTAAATGAGACTTTTGTGAGTCTTCCATCAAAACAATATTTATATATGTTCATTTTATTATTCTCCTTTGATACTAAAAAATAGAAATGAAGGGTGGGAACCCTTGCTAGCCTAAAGATGGTATGAATAAAAAAAAAAGCACATCAACATTCAAAGAAGAATGAAAATATACAGAGATACAAATAACATTTTGATGGAAGACTTACTAGAATCTCTATGAAGGAGAGAACCATCAAGTTCTAACTTTTGCATTGCATACAAGCAACACTTGTTACAAAACTCAACCAAGTCAATTTTCTACTACAAAAATATTATATAATTATAGCATCTCCATTATAATTTCATGATATAAGAAAATACAAAAATTCATTATAGGTAAGGAGAGGTCATCAACCTCATAAATTCATAGCCTTGTGATTTCAATATCTGAATCCTTGAATATTTGATTCTCCCAATAAATAGCTAGAAAAAAAATACATGATTGGATAATTCATTAAATAAAACAACACATTCTTCCTTGCATTGGTGCCTTAAAGGAAGGAGAGGAAAGAGGGAGTGCTTGCATTTTTCATGCCTCCCCATATCTAGAATTATCTCATGCCCATATGAAAGATGAGTATTCTATTTTGTTGTCACAATGATAGGTGCTATCTTCCTTGATTACTCTCCTTCTTGATAGAATGATAAATAGCAATTCATTTTCCTCATTTATAACAATAATGGATACAATTGTTTTCATTTTTTGAATCATGATTATTTCTTTCCATAAATGGATGGGCTGGTGAGTCATTAATTCTCTCTATGTCTATATCTTCATGATATTGATAATTAATGACATAAATAGTGATAATGGTTATCATCAACAAAATACATTTCAATTCAGGAAATGTTTCATAAATAGAATTTTTTTCATTTTTTGCATGACATCACCCTATTTGTTCTAGATCACTTAGTCTTTTCAATTAACAACATTACTTATTATGCTTGTAGGATTGATCGAATTGATATCAAATTCATGTAATTATGTTATTGAGTATCACATAGATAATATTGTGCTTAACTAGATTATCCATATCATAAAATATCACACTTAGTGTTTTTTCCACCAACACTTTTATGCACTGTTACCGCATCTGAAAGATAACTTGTGTGGTGTATATTTTATAGCATCTGCATTACATTTGGTCGATGTGATTTTGAGTGCGAAAAGATTCAAAAGGAGTGATGCTTCCCACCAAATTTCTCTTGTCATCGAGTTATCACATATATAATATTGAGCTTAACTGATATTACTCACATCATAACACATCACACATCACACATTGCGTTGATGCTAACCTTCACATGTATACATTGTTATTTTATCTACTAGACATCTTGTGTGGTGTCTATTTTCCAGCTTCGGCATTACAACTAGTTAAGGGGGCTTTGAGTTAGGAATAATTTTGTAAGAAATTCCTTAAGTGATATTTCACACATAATTCAACACCCGCGACCCACACACACACACAACCCTCGGGTGTGGTTTGTACCTTTAATTGGCATCAGAGCAATGACTCTTATATTTGGCTTAACATCTAAAGAGTTAAGATCCAAATAGAAAAATGATTCATATATAGTGGTCCTTTGGTCATAGCATCTTTAAACCCCATTATTTAATAAACAATTCAAAAATTTTAATGCCTATTGATTTCAAATTGAAGTATGCTATTTTAAATGATTATTCATTATCTTCCAAATAAATAAAGATGAATTTCATGTTTTAGATATGAAATCTTTTACATATTTTCATGATGATAGTTTACCAACATATTTTATACATGTTTCTCATTTGAAAACTAGCAAAAAAAGATAACGGAGGTTCTCACCTCTTGTTATGGAGATATGACTAGTGTTAGCTAAGAAGATAGTTAATGGAAAAAAAAGATTCATATGTAGAATATTAACAAGTTTAATAATAAAGAAACTTCAAAGCACCCTTCTCCAAAGAACATAAGGATAAGAAGAAAAAAAAAAGAAGAAAATTAAAGGGTAAGAGAATAAGAAGCTGTACAAATGCTTTGTGGGCTCTGAATATGAAAATGAAAAAAAGGAAAGAAAAGAAAAGGCACTCATCACGACCACCAAAATGCCATATGACTACAAGGAAGATCTAAAATTTAGCTGAACCCCAGAACTTACTCATATTACTAACAAATCATGATATTACTACCAGTAACCTACGAGCATAACACATTAAATTAATCGCATAACTACACTTATCACCACAAAATTAACAAAAGAGGAGAATATGAGACAAGAGTTGAACACTTGAACTTGATAAAATATGTAGAGAATCTTATAGGTATTCTAATTATAGTGTTATGTTAAAACTAGCAAGAAGATTTGGATGTTAAGCTAATATAGAAGAACGATACATTAAATAGGTGATTTTACTAGCTGCGAGTTGGCATATTAATATTAAAAGAAAAACTATTTATTTGTGTATTGGTATGGTCCTATTATTTTACACATAATTGCAATTGAACATATATCGCAATATGCTCATAATCGTGAATTTTTGTGTTAACAATGAGAAATATAGAAATAAAACAAGATATCTTTAAATATATTTATTAAACTTGAGAAGGAGCATGACCAAGTAACACGAAAATTTATGGTGTGAAAAAGATAAGTTTAAAATTATTAAAGATATATATATATATATATATATATATATATGATTGAGCATTGTCTAGTATTAAAAATACATTTGAAGTAATAAAAGAGTTTTGAATTTTAATAAAATTAAATCAAAGATTAGCACTGAGTCCATATTTTCTTCGCATTGCATGTGAAGAAGCTTGCAAATCAAAGTGAGGCATTGATGCATGTATTTCGCAAATGACATATTTCTAATCACTCAAATATCTACTTAATCAATATTTTAAGAAAAATTGGAACGTAGGTATAATCGGTTTAAATATCTTAGATATATCATTTAGAAGAATAGGAATATAGATGAGGATATAACTTCTAAAGTTAAGAAGCATAATATGATAATTAAAAAAAAACTCAAGAGCATAATATGATAAGATGATAACATAGAGACTTAAATTATAAATGTGCAATGCTCATCTATGTTCTATGAATCTAAGTATTGGGAAGTTCAAAAGCCTTTGATGACTAAGTTGGGTGGTGGAATGAAAATGTTTAAGTGGTTATGTAACAAAACTATGAAAGATAAACTAAGGAAAGATTATGAAATAGAAATAGTTAGAATGACATCTAATAAAAATAAAGTAGTTGAAAATAGACTAGCAGTTTGGACATGTAAGCAGAAAATGCAACCATTAGTAGGTAAATAAAATTATTGTCAAGGGATTAGGAAGGACAATGGTACATAAGATAAAATTGGTTCAAAATGATTTGAGAAGAATAGGTTTAACACCTCAAGCATCACTAAGCAGGAATGAATGATAAATAAGAATTCATGAAGCTAACACTAAATAGTTGAGATGATGTCCACTATTTCAAAAACCAAATACCCATCACTTTGATCCAACATTTAAGTCAAGAAAATTGGACATTTTCAACTAAATCAATAGTTTAGCTATGCTTAAGACTCACTAGAATTCCTCTATTTTTCTAACAAAAAGAAAAATAATCTAATGGGGAAAGATCCCCAATACCCGCATTGCTAAGCGGAAGTTAATGGAGATATTGGCTAGTGCAACAATCGTGCGATTAGTTATCCTCGAATACAAGGAAGGGCTAATATAAATTATTAGCTAAATGCAATTCATGCAAGACTTCTCACACTATTGCACCGCCCCTGGTAAGCTGCATCCAACACAAGTATTTGCCTACAATTATTAGTATTAAACTCGTAAGCTTGCATCGTGTAAGAGGTACATAACACATGTCAGGGCTAGTATCGGAGCCAAAATCATTCATTAAAGGGAAAAAAATAATCATTAAAGTAATCATATTATCTCAAAAGAATATTATTCTGGGCACTATTTTCAATATTTGTCATATTAATTAAAAACCATAATCATTTCAAATTGTGAAAAAAAAAATAAATGGATATAATTTTGGGTAATAGTTTCAATATTTGTCATATGGAACCTTCAAATGGATGTAATTAAATTGCAAATTATCTTGATAAATTGAAATGTTCTAAAAGTGTTAGGCAATTTTACACTGAAAATTTTAAGACAATTTAAAAAAAATTATCATTAAAATGACAAAAAAAGGCACTTCAAACTTTTCTTTCCACATTTTACAAGCTCACCATGATAAGAGAGTGAGACACAGAGAGAGATCAATGTGGTATGCATGGAATAAATTATACACCTCATACAATGGTGAGCCTCCCTACAACTCTATCATTGAAAGGATAACCATGTTAGGATTGTACAATTAGCTTGTATGCTTTAAATCTATTTAATTTAGCTTAACGGGATTTTAGGGGTGCTATTCAACACCCCATAAAAGCCATCTAGATTTTGCCTCTTGCAAGGGCCATGGCATACCATGGGCTCTAAGGATCAATCCTTCATATTCAATTGCACATGGCTACAATTTATAACATTATGGGTTGCTAGAATACAAAAAATAAATCACATCAAGTCATGACTAGCACCTCAAATAGGCTTTAAACACAGAAAAAGGATGTATTGCCATCCACGATTTATGATAAAATTATTCAAATTGTCAAAAGAGTAAAAAAAATACAAATTAATAAGTAAAGGCAAATCAATAGTTCAGAAGAAACGGAAAAATAAGCAAAATAAGCTCCTAAGTATTCTCTTAAGAGCACAACTAGAACAAAAATACAAGCTATAAACACAAACTGGTTAAGAGAGCCTTTTTCAAGAGTACCCAAAAAAAGTGGATGGTAATTAATGTTTAGGCGAATAGTAAAGTCATTAAGACTGGATGGCTTTATTAAATGGTATAAATTTTCATTCTGTTCTTAAACTCAGAATATGTTCTAATTGCCTATCTTCTCTTAAAAGGATAGAAAGAGTTGCTATGGCATGTGAATTACTTCTTACAACTACCACCCATGTGTTTGAACATGTTTGAACAATTTTAAATAATCCAACTTGACTTCTAAGATTGAATAATGTTGAACCAAGCATCATGGTGTTGACCATGTGAACCTTCATAACTCATGTGTGGCTCATTATTGATTTGATAATCACAAACGGTTGTTTAGTGTCATTTGATGGTTTACTAAGTGCCTCTGCAAGTTACATACATAATAGCTAAATCATGGAAAGATGATGGCCTATTCCACTAGGCACTTGTAGCCTTTGCAGCTTGAAGACATGCTATAAATAATGAATCAACATAATTAAAGAAGGCAAATTAAGAGCCAAAGGAAATAGCTTAGGGTGTGTTTTGATATTTCATTGTGTGATTAAGCTTTTGTATCCTAAAGAACAATGATATTAAACACACAACTTAAATTGATTTAAATTAGATTTCTACAATCGTCTAGATTTATCTATAATTGTTGATAATTTATTTTGATTTAATTGATTAGTATTTATTATTTAAATAAATTATAATAATTAGAAATCGAGTGCTACAATATTATTCCATCTTGGAATAGATTACTAATATTATTATAAAGTATATTTGAATTTAGATTTCATAATCATATCATTAAATTTATTATCTACATATTAATTATGTTTAATTAAGTTAATTAAAGATAGTTATCTAATATCTTATTAATTTTTAAAATAGATTTAGATTTTATTTTCAAAAACTTCTAAGATATTCACTAACGTATTTATATTCCTACACAAATAAATATAAATTTTTTAAATCATATTTGAATTAATTAAAAATTCATGTAATTATATAATAATAAATATTAATGAATAAATTGTCTCATAATTAATGAATTTGGACTTAATTCGTATTTTTCATTAATTCATTGAATTTTTCATGTGTGAGTTCATATTTTATATGACCTAGTTTGAATTAGAAAGAAATTTATTCAAGAAGAAAAGCTATGACTGTTCATTTTTCTAATCTCTTGAGATTAAATTTAAAGTAACATACTTTTCCCAATCTTATAGTTCTATATTTATAATTTCATCATAGTTATCTTGTAATCACTTTGTATATAGATTTGTGTGATCCTTGTAATAACTAGTGATATCCTTAGTCACTATTAAAGAGTTTGATCACTTTAGTAGCAGGTGTTTGCAATAGATTTGCTAAGGATTGACTTAGAGGTGGTCCCCTTGCCTATAGCAAGGTTGGGTAACACTTCCCTGTCAAGGAAGAGAGTGTGCGGGTACGCTTCCTCTTGAAGGAATAGATTGCAAGAGTTTCTCAGCTCACAAGTTGCTAATGAGAGATCTACGTGTGGTGGATCCTAAGCATGAATGCAAGCTATTGGGTGGCCTAAACCACATAAACATCATCTACATGCATTTCGCTCTATAGTTAGATTTGCTTTCATCACACATTCACTTTACATATTATTTACCCTCTCATGTTAATATGCTGATATATTTGATTAATGCAAAAGTAGTTAAGTAATCTTAATCATTGCACTTAACAAATCAAGTGCTCTATATCAATCATAACTTTATTACATCACCTCATATCTTTGTTTTGTGGACAATTGAATTTGGATTTTGATAAAATTAATCATATCAGCTAGTATAATGCATTGTTTAAAATTGCGCAATATGAGGCTCGCCTTGAGGCCCGCCTCAGCGCAATTTAAAAAAAAAACGCCTCAAGGCTTACGCATCGAGCTTTTTTTATGAGGCTTACGCCTCATCTTGGATGAGGCCCGCCTTGAGGCCCGCCTCACCTCGCTGGCATGAGGCATACGCCTCACTCTATTTATATATATTTTTTATTTAAAACTACCTAAATTCTATACAAAAACAATCATGTCTTCTTGCAGCTCAAAGCCGCAGCAACTTCCTCTCAACCACCTTCACCATAGCCACCACCGTCTAGCCGCTGCAGAGGATCACTAGAAAGCCGCACGCCGCCACCATCTACTCTTAAAATATTGGAGTATTATCTTTATGTTGATGACAAACATTTATGAAAGATGAAAATAACTGAAACAAATGAAAAAGCAGATTAAGAGGTATTGGATCTTACAGGATAAATTAGGGAAGAGACCAATTTGTTATGACAATGACTCAAATAAAAATTCACTTAGTAATAATAGTACAGATGATTTGAGTTGTGGCTAATTATTTCAGCTTTCTTTTGGAATTAAACATGGATGAGTAGGCAACTGAGAAAAAAAAATAGAGCTGAACTTGATATTATATGATATTTTAATACAATTCATATATTTTATGTTATTTTGTTCCTGAAATATTTGGATTTCAATTATATTTCACATAATTTATTAGTTAACACTTTACATCTTATATATTTATTTGTTTCATATATATGTAAATTTGTTACTTCATAGTTCAATAGAAAGTTATTATGCCATCCTTTAACATATTATTTGGATATTATATAAAAAATTAATTTTAACTTTTATTGATATTACGCAATTTTTAGATTTTGAGGCTTACGCCTCAAAACGCCTTGAGGCTTACGCCTCGCCTCACAAACGAAAAACGCCTCAATACCCAATTGCGCAATTTTAAACTTTGGTATAATGTATTCATCTTCTATAATTGTACCTATAAGTAAATCACTCTATCTTAATCAATCATCTGATATCATTACTTAGGCCTCGTTTGATTAGACTTAATTTCTCCGTTCTCCATCTGAATAAGCCGAAATCAGTTATTATTAACTGTTTGGAATCAAAACTTAATCACAATTCCTTTTCATTAAACGTCATTTTTTCAGTGGTTAGGAAATTCATTTCGTAACTGCTTGCTCAGTTGCAAAACAAAGTTCTGGAAGCCAAATGTCGAATTAACCCACCTAGCTGCTTGATTCTTCGTCCCGTCCGATTCCTTGAGCCAACTGCTTCACTCGTCCTTCAGCCCTACTCCGAACTCCACCTCCCATACATACTTCTATCCTCCAGCCATAGTTTTTTTCCCCCCTTCAACGGCGTTCAGATCGAAGGTAGCGACCAGATCTCGTTGTTGTGAAGGTGGGAATTCAAGTTTGTGTGTCCGTTTCAGTCGGAAAGCAGATTGGGGATGATATCAAGGTTATCATTGAAGAGGCTCATCTCCGTGATGATGTTCTCTCAGTTTAGGGAGGCTTAGGGAAACAACAAGCTCAAGGAGATACTCTCCAGACATTAACCATTTACAGGAAAGCCTGTTGTTTAATAGCTTTTAAAAAAAATCTTCCCAAATGTGAATCTCTTAATTTTGTTGCTTTGAATAGGTGTGAAGTAAACAAATATGGCATGAAAATTTTTAAGATTCTGATTTAAGGAATTTGTAGATATATTGATTTGAAAAAAAAAGCTCAAAATAATATTTAAATCATGAAAATGTTTTTTTGTCAATAACATAAACATAAATATATTTGTATAGTGGAAGATGAGTTTTTTTTTAATGAAAGAAATAATAACGAAATACAGTAAGTATAATAACAATTTAATATAAAATTTTATCATATTTTTAGTAAATATAATGCCGTATGTTGAGAAATTATAAGTTAACTTACTTTGTAAAATTGTAAAGATTAATTGCATATGCTTAAATTTTATATATGGGTAATTTAGTCTTTTATAATAAAATCGCTAAAGCTTAACTCCTAAACAAATAATTAAAATCTTGTTTCAAGTATTAATAAGAACTTAAAAAATATTACTCAAACAACATATCATTAATGAAACTCCATTTTAGTAAACTTCTTTTTCTCAACATCCTTTTTGAAAACTCATTTTTACATAAGCAAAAACTGAACCAAACGAGGCCTTAATATTATTGCTACTTTTATGAGATCAACTTAGTTTACCACAAATGTGTGTGATTATAATTGAGCATTATATCCATTACCTTATGTATATATATTATTATATCTTCCACATTGAATTTGAGATATAAAGAGTTTTGAAAAGAGATTCCACAGTGTGAAAAAATTGCACCCATTATTTACTCATATCCTCTTGGTAAGCCTTGACTCTACATATGGTACTCTTTCTCATAAATATTCATCAATGAGCTAAAATTTGAGGTGAAACTCTAGAGGTAGGTATTAGATAAACTCACCAGTCACCATATGATTTTAGTTATAGATAACAAAAATCTCAGTAGAAATTAAATTCTAGATTGATTCTAATGTACTTGTGAAACAACAGATTTGTTGCAGCTCATAGGTCGTCCTACTTATAAAGCCATGGTACACTTCATCACTTCAGTTGGCAAAATGTGATCTTATTTCCCAACAACAAAAAAGATCCATCAACTCCAAAAAAGCTACACCAAAAAATGCAATATAATGGCCGCCAATTTCCACAGAGTAATCCCAACCTTCAATAACACATGACCAATTGTGGCAAAGTTAGGTACCCAAGCATCTTGGGACCTAGAAATGCACCACTGTTTTCGAAACGTTGCAATTGTTTTAAAGCAAACAAAATTAAAAAAATTGAATCATCAGTAATTCAACAAAAAACAACCAGGGAAGCATGAATACATCGACGCCATAAAAACCAAGGGTCAGAAAGCAAACTACCTCTTCACACAAACCAACCATACTAAAACAACACAAACGCAAATACACACTAGATTCCACAAGAATCAAAGGGAAATGAAACAGAGAAGCATACATGTTGCACTCCTTTATGTCCTCGTTGGTATGCTTATACACGCAATCCTGTTCTCGGCACTCCCCGTAGAGGCGGAAGAACCGGCAGACAGGCATCCGGGCCTTATCGTACTGATGGAGAAAGCCACAGGCGTCCCCCTTCATGCAAAGGCTGCGGAGCCAGTGCCGACATACCGTCTGCCGGAAGCTCCTCCGACCAGCAATGATCCCTCCTGTGGCCGCTGCGTCGGAGCCTGCGGATCCTATGTTGCCGGCGGTCGCGGTGCTCGGGGCAGGGGTAGGGTCGGAGGGTGTGAAAGACGCCGAGCCCGCTGCAGCGCCGAGAGGACCGACGGCATCAAGACCACCCTCGAAGTCGAAGCTGAGGGCCCCTTCCGGGTCCTCCATTGAAGGACGGAAGCCCAAGATATTGACTTGTATTCGTCCTCCACCTTATTTGTACTGTTGTGCGGTGACTTTGAAGTTGGAATCTGTGTTAGGCTTTTAGGTCTTGAAGGTTTTAGAGATCTCCCTGACTGCTGAGGAGCAGGGTAAAGAGGGAGAAGGAAGGATGGGTGGAGGGTAAAGTGCGGGAGAGTGAAGGGAAGAGAAGAGTTAAAATTGTGGTCGAGACCTAGCATGCATATGTCAAAAGTTGTCATTTTAGGATGTAGGTTGAAGAAATTTAATTAAATTATATTATTATGGGAATCTTAAAAATCTCTATTAAATTTGTAATGTAATGGAGGAATCTAATATTTTCTTAATTTATTATGCAAAATTAATTCAAATATTGGGGAAACTCAAAGCAACACAAAACATCACCAATTCAGGATTATTCAAATTTTTTGATGATTCATTAAAGAAAATAAGATTTAAATTTGGCTTTGATTTTCCACTTCACGTTGATGCATTTTAAAATATCAAAATTAAATTATTAATTTTTTAAAATTAATTCCAAATTTAAACAATCCCCAGAGAACTGTAGTATTTTGAATTTCAACTATTCAAATATTTTGAAAATTTTTAGTAAAGAATTTTTTCAATATTTAAAATATTTAAATCCAAATTTCATTTGAATTATTTCAAGCTTGTTCATTGCAAAACTCCCTATTAAATACTATGCACAAACTATTATGTCATTTAGATTAATATAGGTTAACTAGTATTTAGTGGTTAACATCCCTAAAACTACATCTACATTGGTCATATGAACATTACACTTCACAATAGCTTCTTACCTCGATTAAATTGATCTCAATTTGATAATCTACAGCTAAGTTCAGTTGATATGGGTCAAGCTCTACACTTGTTTGCATATCACACTAGCTGGCTTGCCATTATTGAAAAGTTGATTAATATCGGACTGCACTCTTTAAATAACTTATATAATATCTTAGGATAATTTATCCTTGCCCCTTTTAAGCTTAAGTGGCTTGCATGTCACAATAACATTTAAAATACCTATAAAGACCCTTTTGGTCTACCCCTATTTGCATCACTAGCATAAATTTTATCAACTTAATTTATATCTTATCTTGACTAATTTTAATAAAATTTAACTATGCATCCTTAAGTTATCATGCTCTATTGGTCATGCTTTCTTATTTTGATCACATTTTTTTTAATCAAAATATATCGTAATATATCATAGTGTTGTGAGCGCCTCAATGCCACTCTGGAGCACCGGGCCACCAGTTGATTCAATCATTTTGCAATTTAATGCAGTGCTTTGGCGTCGATCCCTCAAGCACTGCAGCATTTGCAGTCCCATCACCAATTTGGAAGCACTGTTGCACCATTGAGTTCTATAATTTTTCATATTAATTCAAGCCTCGATGCCATTATCTAGAGCACCCCATTTCGGTTCAACATTGTAGTGCCACGACAAGGGAGTTAGAGTTATTTGCTATTGAAGCATCACGTTCATTCAGCCCAATGCCATGGCAGAACCCAACATCGAGTGCCGAGGCGCTAGTTTATTTGTTAAGCGTCGTGGCGCCAATCTTTCGAACATAATGATGCTCGTGTTAGTTGTGTACTAAGTATAAATAGCTTTCTTTTCAAAATGTTGCGAGCGGGATGTCTATTTTGTGTACAAAATAATAAGAGAGTGGGAGTTAAGCGTGAAGAGTGATCATGCTTAATGGAAATCAATCTGAGAAGCATCTATTATTTCTAATTGATTGCAAAAGCTATTTTTGGTGATATTTTCTACACTTAAACTCTTGTAACTAGTTGTTGTTCATACAATAATTTTTTTTTGTGTGAAATTATTTCTATGGCCGGCTAAAGAGCTTATGATGTGAAAGAATGTTTTATTTATGCAGACTCTGGCACATACAATGCTCTAAAGTTATTTTCAGTCACTCACAATCTTAATTTAATTTATACAATGGCCATATTTGAATTTAAAACCTATTTTGATTTATTACTTGATGGAGGAATGATTGAACAATTAAGAGGATTAAAATGAAAAACTTTCATACTTAGACATAAGATGAATAGGATTTTAGAGTCTAAGGAGATACAATCACTGTAGTAAGGTGAAAACTTTATTTACACTCTTGTAATCTCGACAAAGATCTAAGGGTACATATGTTGATTCACAACATACAGTAAAAGGATACTTAGGAAAACATTGCATCATTCATCATCATAAGTTTAGAACATTTTCTTTGAATAAGTTATCATTTATGTAATTATAGTAGTTCTATAGAAAGTCGCTTTCAACACGATTCAACAGGATAAACTTTGCTATTCGAAGTAAAAAGTATCAGGGGCATTCGTAGGATATACTTTTCCTTATAGAATTCACACTTTACTCTAAATTTTATTATGTGATCGACACATGCACTTACATATCACATATCAAATAGCAAATAGCCTCCCATCAAATTTTTGGCATCATTGCTGGAGAGAAGTTTCACATCTTACTTAGTTCTTTATATTGTTAAAAAAGCAGCATATATAATCCTGCTTTTGTTTAGTTATTGTTTGGTTTCATTGCAAGTGTTATCATTTATTTTGTGCATCAGTTGAATATTTTTAGAAAGTTTTATGAATTTTTTTTTGCTTTGTATTTCATTCAGCATTTATGTTTTGTTATTGTGCATGCTTAGTAAATCCAGTAAGGGACCCCTGTTGTTGATTTAGAAATAGAAATGACCCTCACAAAAATTTAAAAAATAAAAAAGACCAAGCTTTCGAGATGATATAACCAAATCAGGATCAAGACCAACCTAGACCTCTTAGAGAGTATGTCAACCCTTTAGTAAACGATGTTCACCAGAGTATCCATAAAACAATCATTCAAGCCAACAATTTTGAGTTGAAATATGCGATCCTCCAAATGGTTCAAAATTTATAACTTGGGGGAACTCCCGTTGAGGGTTCCAACTTACATATAACCAATTTTCAGAGATCTATGCAACATTCAAGCATAGTAGAGTCTTCGATAACGCTGTTAGACTTTATTTATTTCCTTTTTCTCTATGAGATAAAGCTAAGATGTAGTTGAGTTTCTTATCTCTAAGATCTCTAACCACTTAGAATGATCTTCATGTTTGCAAGCTTTATTGAAAAGTGCAAAGAAATCATAGTTATATTTTCTTTGGAAAAATTCAAATATAATACTTGCTAATTTTTTTTAGTTTTGTAGCTGAATTCGTTATTATGAATAATATATTACCTTGGGTGGTGAAAATATCATTCATCGTAGTGAATTATATATGACCCCAAAGGGTCAAAATGATGTTCGCATACGTATCTAACTAAAATAATCTAGATACACTTATCATTTTCTTGTAGATTAGAAGGCACCATTTATTATTGAATATGACGATAATGATCATCCTTAATTTTAATTATCCTAAAGAGAATGATTTTTTTTTTAAATTTATCTAGGATCTTAAATCTCTTACGAAGGCAAACCTTCATCATTAATTACATTGTAGAAAGTATTGAGTTTCCTATGAATACTCTTGATTAAAATAATGATAGAAATTTTATTTTTGGATTTTCTAGGAGTGATACCAAAGGAATGAAGTTAAAATCTCCAATTGAGATTGGATAAAATTTGAACACTTATTTTTGGAGGCCAATGGAGGAGAAGTAGGAGGCACTTTGGGATTCTGAAATAATTTTAAAATACCCCGTTCAATTCTATGTGTTAGGCTTTAAACTTTGAATTAGAAAAGATTTTGATTTGAGTTGTCATTTTATGAGAATGCTGGGATTAGATTTTCGATATTGGGGACTTATAATTTTGGGTTTGCTTGGGATTCTAAGTCTAAGTTGGGTACTAAACGATAGTGGCCCGAACCTAATAATGAAATACAAATCTTGGCTTATCTCAGCTTAGATTGGTGTGCCAGCTAAACCACTTAAGTGCTGTTTTGATTGAAAAATATATATGGTTTATAGTTTTGAAAATATTTAATTTTCTTTGGGAAATGCTGGATTTCTGAAATTTTAATATTTGAAATCGAACACTTATTATGAATGATATGTCACCTCGAAAGGTGAACATATCGATCCTTAATAGGTTCAGATTTCAAAAACTTGAGATTTCTCCTGATTATTGTAATCAAACTCAGGGAGAAACAACATATAATCCCAAAGGATTGAAATGATATTTAATCCAATATTTAATTACAATGATCTAGATATAGATCATTAATTTCATGATCAAAGTTATGATAATAGTACGATATATCTTCTCGAGGGAAGAGGATATCGTCTATTATCGATCATTTGAAAATGATGATAATGATCGTTGATTTTTTTGAATTTCGTAAAGAAAGTTAATTGAAGTTTTGAAAATTTTGATTTTGAAATCTGGTCTAGGTTTTTAAATCTCCTATGAGCGCGAGCCCTCGTAGTTAATTACATCATAGGGAAACTAGAAATTTTACTACGAATACTCTCGATTAAAATAGCGATACGAATTTCATTTAAAGAATTCAAAGTTTGATATCAAGGAAGGTAGGGACTAGAATTTCAACATGGATTAGTTCAAGATTGAACAGTTCTTTCTGGAGTCAAAGAAAGAAGGGTATGAGGTATTTTAAGATTCTGAATGACTTTAGAAAACACCCAACCTATCCTAAGTGTTGGGCTTAAATTCGATGAAAATAGATTTAATGTTTAAATGATCTATTTTATTAGAAAGTGGGAATTAAATCCCCGGAGATTGAGGTCTTAAGATTAAAGATCTGCCTCAGATCCTAAGTCTAAAATGGGTACTGAGAATCAGTAACCTGATCCTAGCTAATGCAATGCAATCCTGGACTTATCCCGGCCTGGATTGGGGAGCCAGCTAAACCACCTAAACGCTTTAAAATCATGTATCTGGTCTTTATGAAAGAGTGGTTAGGGATGTTATTTAAGATTGGTTTAAGGAGTTGAGGTCGATATCTAGAGCAGATTCCTAATTGACCCATTGACTTATGTTGGGTGAAATATTTAAGCTAGAAATGTAATTAAGAATTAGACTCAATTTTAATTTATTACTAATGCGATGCATGCTAGTTGACTCGATTAAATGCTTAAAATCAGAATGAAGCAATTTTAAAATTAGGCTTAAAAATATATTTTATCCTAGAGATTGCACAACATCCCCTTGGACAAAACTGCACCCTAATAGGTAAGGTGGTCTGCCAGAACCTGCAGGCGGGGAGGTGCCTAACACGGAAGAGAAAAGTCAATATGAATACATGAAAAACCCTCGGCGAGTCCGGGCTTACTTCTTAAAGGCGTTAAAGTTCTTATATGAGCCTAAAGTTTTTAATTTTAATTAAAGTAGAAATAGTTTGACCGTACCCTCACGAGCCTCCGATCGAGTTCCAGGCTAAATCAAAATCGGCATACAATAATCGCCAAAAAAACTACTAAAAACATGTAAGTCCTTAATCACAATCAACATCAAACAATCAACTCAATTAAATAATTAAATCAATTAAATAAATATTCAAAATTAAATTCCATAGGCAAGTACCTTTTAATTGTACAACCCAGGGTCTATAAGAAAAGTAAAGTGGTCGGGTACCACTGACTACAACCCAGATTCTACTCCTAAGACTCAAGTGACTTTGAGAATGGGCCTTCTCGTTCTTCACTTCTTCGTCTTCTTGGAACTCCTTGGATCGTCGGGTCCGAATATCCAAGTGAAAATAAATTCTCCCTCAAAAGGGATGTTATCTTTTCTTCTTGGATATTTAAAAGATATCTTAACTTGATCTTCCAATTGGAGGAAGACTCTCCCCTTAGGGATATCTTCTCCTCTTTGGAATTCAAGTCGGGTATAAATATCCCATCTCAAAACACTTAACACTTACAACTCAATATTGAATCAAATTACATTTAAATTTAAAAGAAAAATCTAGACTCAATCCTACTGGGTTATCCTAATAATCAACAATTAATTATACATCCCAAGCAGTTAATATTTTAAAATAAAAAAAATGCTCAGTCACAACCAAGCTTGGCCATACTCTTTTAATTTTAAAGGGGGTCTTAGCATATTCTGAAACACTTGCAGAAAACAGTGTTAATTTTAAAGCTTAATTTTATTGTGCCCCTTTTAATTTTAAATTCCCTGTATGAGCATGGCCACCTGCATAAGATTGAATTAGTGTAAATCATCTCTAACTTAGGGGTAGATCTAACGTACAATCAATCACATCATAGAGTGTATAAATTAAATAAATAATCACATCAATTACTTAAATCTAACAACCAGCATGCAATAAAAACCACAAAAAACCCGGCACATGCAAGTAGCAGAAAAGTAAACACCAGCCTAACCTAAGACTAGAATTAGTTGTCCTAGCAAATCATCTAGAGTGTGTGTAGGAGGCTGTGTGGATTTGATATGTCCTAAGTAGGGTACTTGATTGAAGTTGTTTGATGTTCTGGTTGGTTGAAAGACTTAAGAGAGATTTTAATTGAAGTTTAAGTCTTAATGGTTTAAAATTAATTTTAAAATATATTTTAAAGGGTTATTGATTACCACCTTTGTTTCACACCGAGGCCATGAAGTTTATTTCATCTTCCTTCGGGCTAAGCTAATAGCCTCATAGGCCTGGGTTACCCAATGATAATCGTATAGTTAAGTGTTTTAATCGATTAAGGGTCTGAGAGTTGATAAATTTTATTCAAATTGATTGGTTACTAGTTTTAATATTAAATTGATGTTTTCTAGAATTTTAAAAAATTTATTGAATTTTGAAATTTTATGGATTATTTTAATGATTTAATTAAGGGGTCAAAAGTTGACTTTTTTGATTAAAAGTAATTTCAGAACTATTAATATTTTATTAAAATACTAGACCTTAATATGATCAGTTAGACTGTAAGTACACTGAATTTGGATTTTTCTATATTTTATTGTGAATGTTTGAAGTTTTAACTTGATTTTGAACTAGGTTTGACCAAAAGTTGACTTTTTTAAATTTGAATGATTTCTGAAAATTTAACATTTTTAATAAATATTAGATCTTAATATGAGTCATATGCCTTTGAGTTTGCTCAATTTGGAGTTCATTTGAATTAGTTATGAATTGTTGAAATTTGATGAATTAATTGAATTATTTAATTTATTTAATTAAGGGGCTTTTATGGATTTGAGTCCAAATAACCTCCAAACTCCTTGGAATCAACTCCAAAGGTCAGTAATGACCTAAGAAGAGATTCCTAAGTGTTTGAGAGAGTTTTAGAATTTTTAATTAATTAAATTAATTAAATATTGAATTTCAATTAAAATTAAATTAAGATCAAATTTGATGTCCGGTCAAGGGGTTTTTATTTTTCATTGATTAAGGACTCAATTTTGGTCAGTATAAGGTATTATTTTGTAATTTTTGGTTTAATTTTGATTTATTAAAATTTTTGAAAGTTTCTAGGCTTAATTTAAAGGTTAATTTTGACTTGATTAATTTTCTGATCTAATGGGCTCCAAATTGGGTTAAATTTGAACCTAAGGTATTAAATATCACTAGTTTTAATGTTCTCAAGTTTTACCCCTATTGGGTGTCCGTAGAATTTCCTATGAATTTTTTAAGTTATCTAGCCCTTATCCTTAATTATTTTTCCTAGGTGACACTAATGTTTAATTGGGATTAAAACATTGGTCATCTAACCCTGACACTAAATTATACATACCACAGAGAAACACAAGCCTAGCTCTAAGTGGTGTGTGAGTTATAAATTTTTAAAATTTTAGGACAAAATCTGACCCAAGACTTTGAAAATTAAATTCACCAAAATCCAGCCATTAACTAGAGCTGAAATTTTTATGTAAGGTGGGTAACACAAATTAGTACACTATGTATAAATTTGAGATTAATCAGATCTCTGGATTGAGAGTTATCAAAGAAATTCAATTTTCATTAAAAGCTTAATAACTTTCCATACTGTAATCAAATTTAGTCAAACTAAATTTTAAAATAAACTTGAGCTTGAGACGAATCCAACGAGCCCAAGAACATCAAATTTGGACATAAAATGGATTTTTGGTAAATTTTTAAAGTTCTGGTCATTTAAAATGATTTTTAAATTATTTTTTAATCAATTTTTAATCATTTAATGACAGTGGCAATGATTGGGCCGCCGCCGCAGCTTTTTGACACATGGAGGACACATGGCGTACATCGGCATGCCACTTAACCACGTCGGACGGTCAGATCGACCGTCCGATTCGCCGCGGCTTGATCCGACCGCTAAGATCGTGCCACGTCACTTCGCCTCTTATCAAATGACCTGAGCACGAATCCTGCTGGAGTCGCGTGCTCTGGAGTGGGTGACATGGCATCCTGTGGGCCGTCCGATTGCGTAGAAGGCGCGGTCGGAGGACTCAGATTGAACCAGAGCCATTCTAGTTCAAAGTGAACTAGAAACTTCAAATGCCCATAACTTTCGATCCGATCATTCAAATTTCATGAAATTTGAAACATAGAATCTAGATACCTTAATCTTTCAATCCATGGAGTTTCAAGTCTCCATGCATTGAGATTTGGGAGAAATCATGGTTTAATCATAGAAATTAAAATGGGAATAACTTTCTAAACTATGGTTGGATTTTGACAATCTTAGGCTTGTTAGAAAGCTGCTAAGATCCTCTTCAACTTTATAGAAGACATCAAAACTTGGTTCTAGATGGATTTGAAGTTATGCTTGAATTTCCTGATTCTCTCTCTACCTTCATCTCTCTTCACCAATGGGGCTTTAGAGGCTTGGATTTGGTGGAGAATGGTTTGGGGAAGCTAGAAAAATATCTGGAAAAGCTCTAAGAGGAGACTTAGAGGTTTAGAGAGCTCTGGAGATGAAGAATTAAGTGAGAGAGGGTTAATGAGAGAATGAGAGCTCATTTCCAAGTTTTTCAGTCCCTCCAACTTGAATGGAAGGCTAGGATCAATTTTGCTAGGCTCTAGGATGCTGCTATGTGGCCTATAATTTGTTAGAAGCAGAAGAATAAAAGGACCAAAGGTCATTCCATGTGGAAAGCTATCCTTTATCCCCATGTGAGCATGTGGAAAGACTAGGGACCATTTGATCATGATCCAAAGGCTAGGATTTGTCCTAAGAACATTCCAGAAGTTGATTAGGACTAATGGAGTGGTTTAAAAATGGATGGGATTAGTCTTAAATGGGTTTTGATCATCTTTGACCCATCCCAAACCTTGATTTGACTGTTTGACTAGTCCACTTGCCATGTGGACTGGTGATGTGGCATAAAAAGATGCCTTAAGAGCTGATTGGAGGAACTAAAGAGGGTTTGATGCTCAAGGGTTTAGAGTTGAGTAGAAATGTGAGGGTTTGACCAAGTTTGGTTGAGTTGACTAGGTCAACTTGACTTGAGTTTGATCCATGGTGGATTTGATAATATTTAAGGCATCAATAGTGATGGATTAAAAGTTTGATAGAGATTTGATTGGTGGCATATGATTTGATCAAGAGAAAGAGAATTTGACCAAACTCAATATGTTGCTTTGGTCAAATTAGTCAAAGCTTGATTTATGCCAAGTTTGAAATAATTTGGATATATTTGAAACATCTATTGAAGTGGGTTTGATATTTTAAAAAGTTTAATTTGGGTAAATGGATTAGATTGATCCAAGGTAGGAGGGATTGATCAAGTATAATGTGTTGACTTAGTCAACCCATCAAGATTTGACCCACTATTAATTAAAAGATCTCAAAATCGAACATTGAGATTGATTTGAAGGTTTGATAAGGTAATGAATGTTTGAACTTGAATTATCTTCATCTCTCATAATAATATGGGTGATTATGACTTATTAGATAGGATTGAAGTTTGATCATAGGTTTGATTAAACGGAGTTTGATCTAGAGATTGAATTGCCTAGGAATCTAGACTGGTTTAAAGCTTGAATAGATTTGAAATCTAGATTGGTTTGAGATCTGGAATGATCAGGAGTTTGGATCGATTTAAATTTGGATTGATATTAAAGTCTGGATTGATCTAAGATCAGATTGATCCTAGGGTAAAGATTGATCCTAAGAATTGAAAAGATCATAAGGTCTAGATTGGTCCTACTGACCTCATACAAAAAGGAGGTCAACAAGTGCTTTAAACCATGTATCCTATCTTTATGAAAGATGGGTAGGTTTCTATATAAGTTTTTGAGAAATTGGGGTTGATGTTTAGAGAAGATCATAATTGGCCCCTTTACTTATGTGGCATAATTATGCTTGAATGCAATTAAAATTTTATTAATTTAATTGGTTTCTAATGTAATACTTGATGATTAATCTTGTATGCATAAATGATATGAAACAAATTAAAAATTTAGCTTATAAAATAAAATTTTCCCTAGAGATTGTACAACATCCCCTAGAAAAAGATGCACTATAATAGGCCAGGTGGTCTGCGACAACCCACAGGTGCGGAGGTGCCTAACAAGGAAGAGAAGATAAATATATATGCATGGGACCCTTGACGTGCCTGAGCTTACTTCTTAGATTCATTTATCTTTCTATGTTAGCCTAATTATTTTATTTAGTTGTGAGTAGAAAAAATTTTATCCTTAGAGAGCCTAATCGCATCCAAGCTAAAACAAAATTGTCATGCAAAGTAAGAAACCTATAACGATTTATGAAACTCCAAAAGCATGAAAGTGAACAATCAATCATAACACATCATCAAAATATATCAAATGAATGTAAGAAAGGCCATGTGGTAAGTGCCCTTAATTATAACCTAGGGTCTGCAGAAATTAAAAGTGGTCGGGTACTACTGACAACAAACTCAGATTCTAATCCTAATAAGGACACAAGTTTTGAAAATGGGATATTTTCTCCTTTGTAGCCTTCATTTCTTCATTTTGTTCCCTTCTTTGAGCTTCTTAGGAATGCCGGATCTGGATACATAAATGAAAAGAACTCCTTCCCAAAGAGGTGTTTCTTCCCTCTTTGGATTTTCAAGTGATCCAAATTTGAATTTCCAAATAAAAGGAACTCTCCCCTAAGGGATATTTCCCTTCTCTTTGGAATTCAAATTGGATATCTAAATATCCCATTTTAGTTAAACTTTCACAACACGTTGATTTTTAAATTACATATAGGAAACTAAAATGACTCTAAAAACAACCTTTATAGTTATCCTAGGCAGTTTATATATAAAAAATCATTAACATCCCAAGCACTTAGATAATCAAATTGCTTTTATCCGAGTATAAAGCGCACTTGGCCATACTCTTTAATATTTAAGCTGGATAGACATATTTAGTACATGCATAAAATTTTATTAATCATAATTTAATTAGCCCCCTTTATTTTAGGCCTGCATAAGCATGGCCACCTATAAAAACTTTTATGAGCATTTAGATTATCCTAACCTAAAAAATCTAGCACCCATCACATCAATCATTGAAACATGTTAAAAAAATATTACATCATAAGCAATCACAATAACTAAGTCATAGCATCCAGCATGCAATGAAATTTGCAGAAAATTTTGTCACACAAATAATAGAAAAGAAAGACCACCGGCATTATAATACCCCAGAATCAAATTTAGAAAAATTATTTATTTATTATTTTAAGAATATTCTAGATCCTCTATAAATCAATAATATAAATAATAACTAGTGAAACTAACTAAAATCATATACATTATGTTATTTTGCTATTTATTCAACAAAATATCATTTACATTAGCTAGAAAATTATTACAATCACTAATCTAGAATAAAAAAAAATGCAAAACAAAATCTAAAGAAAACCTGAGGATATCTGCCAATCTCACTCCAACTAGTCCTAACGCATTCCCTAACCTGAAATTATTAAAAATCTATATAATGAGCTCTAAAGCCCAATAGTAATCCAAAACTTGTTAAAGATTTCAATACAAGGGCTAAAGAATCAATATGATATACTAAGTCTAATATAATCAATAATTTGTATAAAATTTAATAAATTAGTAAAACAACGATGCAAAAATTATTTATAAATTACTAAAGAAATCTATCTTATCTATTCATATGATCACATATTTATGTATTATTAAAGCATCTAATACTATTAATAATATTAATGTATTTGTCAATGTTATCAGTGCTATCAATATATGTATGCATCAATATATGATTTAGCAAGGCAAGACATCTATATTCAATGTGGTGTTTTCAATATGTTTTAGCCTAAAACTATAATTGGTTGTCCTAACAAACTATCTAAAGTGTGTGCGTCATGCTGTTTGGCTTGGATATATGTTAGGATGAATTGTTATTGAAGTTTTTTAGTGTTTTCTTTAATTTATTGTAGGCTAAAGGGATTTTAATTTGAGTTTAAGTATTAGTATTTTTATGCTCATTTTATGGTGAATTTTATTTATTGAGTAATTACAACTTTTGTTTATACCAAGGCTATGAGATTTATTTCACCCTCCTTGGGGCTAAGTTAATAGCATCATAGGCCTGAATTACCCAATAGTAACCAATATTGCTTAATTAATTTAGTTAGTTTAAATTAAGGGTTGATGATTTCTAATTAATTGGTTGCTAATTTGATTCATTAGATTGATAATTTTTTATTTATCATTTACTAGTTCATAACATTGTCACAATGGGCGTGAGAACCAATATCTTCTTAGGACACGTAGCCCCTCAGCTAGAGGTAGTCTATCCTAAAATACTGGTTGATATAATTATATTATGGCTTTAATCTTGGTTAACTAATTAATGATTAATTAATTTTATGATTTTGCACTCTATTGAATTCGTTCATGGCATTGTCACAATGTGGATGAAAACTAAGGTCTTCTTAGAATACGTAACCCCACAACTTCAGGTAGTCCATCCTAAAAATTTCACTAATGAAGTGTTTATTGTGTATTTTGGGGTTCATTATCTGATTATATTGATTGGATTTATATCTTGCTAGAATTTGTCATTTGTTTAATTTATGGATTTTATGAATTATTTTAATTCATTTAATAAAGGGTCCAATTTTTAACTTTTCAATTTTGGTTAAGTTCTTATATTTTTTATAAATACTAGACCTTAAGATAAGTAAAATGGCAATAAGTTTGCTAGATTTGAATTTTTCTATAATTAGTTATACTTTTTCAAAGTTTTGAAGTAATTTTAAATAAAAGTTGACCAAAAAAGTTGACTTTTTAATTTTTAGTGATTTTAAAAATTTAATATTTTTAATAAATATTAAATCCTTAAAATAATCCATTGCCTTTGAGTTTGCTCAATTTAGAGTTTTCTGGAATTAGTTATGAATTATTTGAAGTTTTGTCAATTAAATTAATTATTTAATTACCTAATAAGAAAATTTTGTTATTTTTGCTCCAAACTCTCTCCAAACTTTTTGAAATCACTCACAAAGGTCAGGGATGACCTGTAGGAGTGTTTTCAAGAGTTTGGAATTTATTTTAATTAATTGTTAAACTTTCCTAATTATTAAGTTAAGGTCCAAATTGAAGTCTAGTGAGGGGCTTTTAATTTTCTTAGATAGAAGGTTGAAATTTAAGATTTTATTTATAATTTTATGATTTAATTTGGATTTATTACAGTTTTTGGAAGTTTTAGACCCCTTAGAATGGCTGATTTTTTATTTGGTTAATTTTTTGGCCTAATAAACTTCGATTCCAGTGAAATTAAAACCTAAGGTTTATATTGTCACTAAGTTTAATGTGTAATTTCTTAGAATTTTTCTAAATTTTTTAGACATTATCCTTAATTATTTTTTCTAGGTGTCACTAGTGTTTCAATGGGTCCAAATTTTGGTTCATCTAACCCTGACACACATGTAATCACACTATAAAAAAATCACAACCAAATCTTATCAATTTAGGGAGTTATGAATTTTTAAAGTTTTGGGTCCAAAATGGACCCATCACTTTAAAAATTCACATCATAGCAATCCTAAGAGCATTTAAACCTATAAAAAAATATAGGGATGTCTAAGATGCTCAAAAAACTTTCACAAAAATTTGGGTTAAGTTTGACCACTAGATTATGAGAAAATTACTAAAATTAAAATTCAAATAATCACAAAATTTTCATAATTCAATGATCAAAATTTATCTAAATTATTTTAAAAATAGATTGGTCTTAAGACCTTTCTAATAACACCAAAATCTCTAAATTTGGTGAAAAATAGATTTACTGTGAATTTTTGAAGTTATCAGCATTTTTAATTTATTATTAGCCCATCAATGGCCGACGCCAATCATTAGCATTGATTGGCACCAAAATGGAGGTGGCATATGGCATATAGACACATGGCATGTGTGTGTTTGCCACTTATCCACATTGGTGGGCGATGTGGACTGTATGATTATGCTAGATCGGATGAGTGGCTCTGATCGAACTATATAACCACGCTTGGATTGGATCGATGGAGGTTCAAATTTGACCGCATGAAGAGTACAGTTCGACCAATAATGGGCCATCTAATCAGGATAGAATGAAGATTGGATGGCTGAGATCAATTTGGGCTCGATTAGTTCAAAATGAACTCAGAAATTCAAATGCTTATAACTTTTAAAATACTCGAACAAATTTCACAAAATTTGAAACATAAGCTCATGGCAACATAAATTTTCATTGTTTGGAGTTTGGAGACTCCATGCACTAAAGTTTTGAGTAGTTTTAAATTGAAATCCTAGCTAAATGTTGATGATTTTGGTCTTATTTTGCTCTTGGTGATGTCCTCTCCAACTTTGCAAAAGACTCCCCAAGCTGATTGTGGTTAGATTGAAAGATGTGTTCCAAATATCACTTTCTCTCACCACCACCCTCTCTCTTCACTAAAATGGGGTTTTGAAGGTGAAAGATTGTGGGAAAATGGTTGTGAAGTGTGAAGAAACTCCTAGAGAAGCTTTGGGAGAGGTTTTGAGAGATAGAGGCTATTGGGAGTAAGTGGAGGATGGTAATGAATGTTTTTTTGGAGGATTTAGGTCATTTGAACCATCATCATTTGAATGGAGGGCTTAGATTGGTTTGGGCCCTAGCTTGGATGCTTGCCATCTGTCCCAAGTTGCATGAGAACAAGGGAGAAGGCACGAGCTTGAGTGACACCCATTTTGGTTCATGTGATGGGTGACCACTTACTTTTTCCCTCTTTAGGCTAAACTATGTCTTGGGCATGGGTTTAGGGGCCATCTAGGGGTGCTTTTGGGATGGTTCACTACTGGCATGAGCAAGATTTGCTGGAGGATTTAGAGGGAGGGGATTTCTTAGTCATCACTTAACCAAATGATGACATTTCTTACTTTGGAAGAGGTTTGTTGACTTGTCAAAGCTGATTGGGAAAAGACTCCAAGGGCTTTGAGCCTAATGTTTAGAGGCTTGGTTGAAATTTTGGTTCCATGCATGAATTTGACCATTCATGATGAGTTGACTAAGTCAAATTAATGGTGATTTGACTTAAAAGAATATTGGGCATGCTTGAAATATCCAATTGAATAATTTTGGTGGTCAATTTTGTTTGAAATTGATCTGAGGATTTAATTTGACCTTGGTTGGTGTGTGATTAATTTGGTCAATCATGGTTGACTTGGTCAACTTGGTTAAACCATTGGTTGGGGTTGGGCCTAATAAATTCAAAATGATATTTTGGACCCAATGTAGGTGATCAGATACAATAGTGAGGTCCCCTTCATGAAATAGATGTTTGGGCTCTTAAGTGGCATTTTGGTCAACCATAGTTGACTTGGTCAACCTGTCCTAACTAAAATTTGGGTTTAGATTCAATGCACTTCTAATGATGCCTAGGGTGTATTAGAATATGCCCCTTAAGTCATTTGGGCCTCTAGTCCACTCTAGGTTACCCAGGGTCCACTAAAGTGTAGTTTTGTGCTTGATATGTCATACAAATGATTATGGATATATTCAAAGGTTTTGGGGAAGGCCCAAAAGTCAAAATCCACAAGATGTAAGGTCTAGTGACATAGGTTGTAAATATTTAAAGGTTTTACAGCTTTTGGATTTCAATTGAGTTTTTAGGGTTAAAGGTCTTAGATTAGCCTCAAATTTGGAGGGTTGACCCTAGAGAAATGCTTGATCAATATGTAATTGATAGATCATGAATTGAGCACCATTTAATTTGATTTTGAGGTGATTAAAAAATCACCCCAAAATGGTCATAGGATATAGGGCTTTGACCTTAAATTTTGGTTTGGAATTTTAGATTTGATTTATTGAGTTTGATTAATCTCATGATAAAAATGAGTTCAACACTTCCCCAAAAATTCCTAGCCAAGTACTTCCCTCTTTTGAATACAACTAAGCTTAAGAATAATATCACTTTATTTACCCCATTAGAAGAAGAGTCAATTTATGAAAGTTAAGAGAATTTAAGAAGATGCTTAAGATATGCCCTCACGATGCTTTGTCTAATTAGTTGATTATCCATACTTTCTATAATGGATTAGTAGGATCCTTTAGAACCATCATTGATGTAGCCGTTAGAGGGTCTTTGATATAATAGCTTGTATTTTGAGCTAGTTAAATAATTTTTTTGGAGTCAATATAAGTCCAAAGCACAAATCATCTTCGTCATACCATTAATATTATGGTGTTTTAATTACACAAAAGTTTTCATAATTTTTGGGCACTAGTGAAAATCTCTAAGAAATTGACACATGTCGGTATACGTGGGGATTTTGAAACCGTTAGGTATTCATTTTGTAAAAAGATTTCACCAAAATTTTTTAAATAAAATGATCTATTTTATGGATATATTTTTTATAATATTTAAAATCCCAAAATAATTTATATGAATTTTATACTAAAAATTGATTAAATTATATAATTATATTTAAATTATAATATTATTTTATTTAAAATATCTTATTGCATTATATTTAAATCATTAAAGCCTTTTTTTCTCTTTTAAAATTTAGTATCAAAGAACTGGAATGAGAAAAATAGAGAGAAAAGAGAAGAGAGAGAAAGGAAAAGCTAGGACTTGGAGGTCATGAAGCAATTTTTGTAGTTGATCCTATTGGGAGATTTACTCATCTCGATGTAAGGAACCTTTACCCTATTTTTGGTTTATTGTGTTTTTGATATTTTTTTGATCAAAATTGTATTTATGTTATCGAAAAATAAGGATAATTTTATATTGGTAAGACTTTCACCCTGAAACTTTATATATATTATGGAGATTGAGATTATGAATTATAGGGCATCACATTTGATGTCAAAGCCTTTTGATGAAGCTTATACCTTAATCGAGGAGATAACAACAAAAAACTTCCAATGGACTTTAGATAGGGTGAATCTTTTAAGATAACCCGTGTTTATGAGTTTGATGCTCTTTCCATTTTGACTGCCCAAGTAGTAACCCTATCTAAGAAATTAGATAATCTTTGAGTTAGTTCTACCTTAGGATCACCTATAACTTTATATGAAAATATGTTTAGTCCCCCTAGTGATCCTAATGTGCAAGGGATAAAAGCTTTAAATTTCATTGACAGATAAATAATACCTATTCTAATATTTATAATCTAGGTTGGAGGAATTACCCAAATTTTAGTTGGAGTAATAATGATGAAAATTAGTGGAATGCTAATCAACCCAACCCTATAGAATCTTAAAATAACCCTCATCAACCTTTTCGAAACCCTAGAGTTCCTAATCCTATTTGCTGTAATTCGAATAATCAATTTAAAGATAAGAGGATATCTTTGAAGGGTTTAGTTCTTCAGATGACAAATCAATTGCAGAGTAAAAAATTTTTGCCTAGCGCCATTGTGCTTAGAACCCCGTGCTGTATTAGTTCTAATTTTCCAAAAAACAGAAAACACAATGCCAGGGCACCACCTTCCCAGTGCAGTGGTGTGTTAGGGGAAAATTGTTTAGATTTCACAAACAAGTATTTAGACCCCTATAACCCACTTCAGAACACATACAAACCTTTAAATGCATAAAAATCATTCCCAGACACATACAAGGGAGTTCAAATACATAATTTAAATTAGATTACTCAACTTCTTATCAGGTTAGAATGGTTTAAATAGTACTCTGTTCCTTGAGGTGTCTTACCTAGTACCACTAAAATTAACCACAAGAAAAAAGATAAAAATTAAGGAATATATAATTTGAGAGGTGTGGTTGACCAAGTCCTACCTAAATAAAAACCTTGGCATCGTCTAGCTGAAGACTTAAAATTTAGTGCTACTTGGGAGGCAACCGAATTTTGTATTGTTAAAGTTTTATATTTGTGTTGGATTTCTTGTGGACATTTGGGACACTTGTTACATAATCAGTGCTTGTATATGAGTTGATACATGATTGAGCTTGACTGGAATGTAAAAATTATGTATAATTAAATTGGCACTGCAACACTAGATTTTATAACATTGAGGCGCCTTGACCGTCGGCACCCTTGTGCTGATATGTCAAGCGTTGTGGCACCAAATCGCCTTATCCTGGTGCTGCATCATTAAACCTTAACTCTATTTCCCTGAGATGTGCTAATAAATTATGAAAGTAACTATTTAAGAATCAATCTCTCACTCAAGTTTCTAATTATTTATTTTGGAATTGATCTCTCACTCAAATATAAATCCACTTGTTCGAGAATCGTGCTCTCATTCAAGAGTAAACATGGTATCCTTAAGATTGGTCTAAGTTTCCCTAGTGGTAACCATTCTTTTGAATTCTAGTTGATTGGAGATATGGCTCTAAGTATTCTCCTGATTTAGCCACTCAAATCTACTTATGAAGGATCATTTCTTTCTTAAGTATTCATCTTAATCCAACCTTAAACAAAATATCAAATCAGTTTACAATCAAATCCAAATACCAAACACTCCTCTGGATTTAGTCGATCACTTTAGTTGATGCCACCATGTGTGATTTAATTTGTAAGTTCATCACACATGTTGGGAGTCCATTTGTTGACCTCATTTTTTCCTGAGATCATCTAAACACCAAAACCTTGAATTGCAATCAACTGACTCAGTGTACTATCCCCTATAATACATTTGCTCCTTGACTTCAATCATTGTTCAAATCAAACCATTTGGAGCTTTACATACCAAATTCATCAACATTAATTCTTTGACCTAGTCATTAACCCAATTAACTTAGTTGAACTAGCTTAACCTAGCTCAATTGATAAAACACCTAATTCACTCAATATTAAACTCCAATTTATATCTAAACTCCACCAAACCACCTTAAATTTAGCTACTCATGGATTAGACATGATTAGTCAATATGGCCTAATCAATAGTTGACCTAGTTAACTTTCCCCAAAACTAGTAAAAACTGGTCAGTTTGGGTCAAACCATTGATTACAATCAAACCAACCCCTCTAATTATTAAAGCTTACTACTCTACTTCATGCCGCTAGTGGGTCTAAGCCATATGTGAGTCAACTCATGGTGAGTTGACTTGGTCAACTCATGGTGAGTTGACTTTGTCAACTCACCTAAATTCATTAAACTACTTACATACACACTTCCTAAATGTAAACTCCATGTCCATTATTCCAAACCTTCTAAACTTCATGCAAACAACCTTTAGGGACTCCTAAGAGTCTATCATAGTCACCTTGGCTAGTTGACTCGTCAACAAAGTAAAAAAAAAAAAAGTATTTCAAAAATGCCAAAATGACCAAATTCAATCAAACCCATTCAAATTTGCATCTCCAGCCCATGCCAACCCTTTTAGATGATTTAAATCAAATCTAGAACCTTCTTACAATTGTTTAAACCTAGCCAAACCCTCGATTCAACCCAAACCTAACCCAAGTGGTTCCTCTTCCACTAAATGCCAAAATTGGTTCTCTATATGGGATTATCCTTCCCTGGCCAAAGCCTACTCACCTAACCACCTGGGATACTTGGCAAATATTTAGGAAGCAAGCCTAATCAATCTCATCCCTCCATTCAAACTCTATGGTTTAGAATAGGGCATAACACCCAAAACCACGGGCGGATCCTTGCACAAGTCAGGATGGGCAAATACCCACCCTCAAAAAAAATATATAATGGAAAAGAGGGGTCTTTTTGGAATTATGCCCCCTCAAAAATAATTTTTTCCCTAATCCTGAGCATGGCTGCCCATCCCTCCATCCGTTTGTGAATCGTGTCTTCCCAGCCACCTTGAAGAGGTTGCCGCCTTAATCTTTGAAGCCTTCATTAATCGTCTTCGCAGACCGCAGCTGCAGCCCTTGTCTTCACAACTAATCTCCTTCTTCGGCTAATTGGCTCTTCGCAACCGCAGACTTGTAGCCTTCATCCCTTCGATATTCTTACGGGCTGCCACCTTCATCTTCGCTATCTTCGTAGTCGCACTGTTGCAGCTGGCATTCCCGCTCATTGAAGGTAGCTTTTATCTAATCAAACAGTTTTTTATTTGCCGCGTGCTTGGAACTGTGTGGGATCATTTGCAAGATTTCCACTGCATTGATTGTTTTGTCCTTCTTTGCCTTCTTCCTCCTCTTTTTGGATTTTTTTATATTTTTTCTTCTCTTTGATCTTATTGCCTACTGCAACCAGCACTTAATGACAAGAAAAAAGAAAAAGAAAAGAGGAATCTCAGGGAAGAGAGGTGATTGATAGAGAAAGAGACGCAAATAACTACCGATTTGTGGCCTTGATGAGCTGAGGGAATGAGCAGTGATGCAAATTCCCCTCATTTAGCTTTTGGTTAGTGGTTTCTTCCACATTTTTTGATACTTTAAGCATTGCATCTGTTTGATCGTCTTTTTGTTAAGAACCAATTTACAAAATCTCATTTTTTCTCTTTTGGGTGTCGGTAAGGTTTTAGTGGAGATCTGATTTTATTTGTTGAACTAGTGCGATACTCACACTGGTCTAGTGTGATACTCACTGCTTTGCAATCGAAAACTGGTTTGGATCTATGAGTGAAGTTACTGGTTTCATACGGTTCTGTTGAAATGGATTTGAAGGGAAATTGTTCTTGTTATGCTTTGATGTTACCCTTAAGTGCAGAATATTTATTTCAAAGTGAAATTCCTTTAATTTACTGAAAATTTAGATTATTTGCTTGTAGTAATATGAGATTCCTAAAATTTTTCAACCAAACTAGGTAGTTAGGGATAAAGATATTGTGCTCTCTTTGCACCCTTTGAGCATACTGGAAGATTGTTAATGCTTGAAATGATAAAATAGTTTGCATTTTCTAATCTATAATCCAGCCAATTCATATGATGACATCATTATAATGGTTATTTTTTTAAAATTATTTTATTATTATTACTATTTAATAATAATATTTTATTATTATTATTATTATTATTATTATTGTTGTTTAATAAAATTTTTCCCACCCTAAAAAAAGAAGCTAGATTTGCCCTTGCCTAAAACACACATTTCAACATATCTCCCCATCCAAAACTATTTCCAGAGTCCCCATTACTTCCATTTTCACTCCTAGAGTATTCTTCCTTACATCCCAACCACTTCCAGGCCTTGAAAGCTTATTGGTAAGAACATCTAAGTCTCACATATAGCTTCATCTTTAAGGACATTAAAACTTCAAATCTAGACTCCTATAGTGTAGACCCCTTCATAGAAGTTGTCCTTCAAGCTCCAAGGAAGAGAACAGGACCAAGAACATCCCCTTTTATCCACTGGTTAGAGGTATTTTTTAAAACCTAATCTTAAACTAGGGTTTCAAATAACATTTAAAATAGCCATATCAAGCCCCCAAAATTCATATATAAGGGATTTATATGAACATAAACAAACCCTTAAAATTTCATTAAATTAGGTTAAATAAATACTTCACAACAAGCAAAAGAAAATTCTTTAAGAAATTTGTTCTGAAGGAAGAAGATGAAATCTGAACCATCCATTTTTGATTGGACGAGCCATATCTCATCAGACGGATCATCTGATCAGACCAAAAACCATGCATGTTGCACCAAATCCTATCCGGCTTGATATGAACGTCCATCCAAACCTTGCGGTATCGAACAACTAAGATCGGCGCTGATGTAGATAAGTGAAACCACGTAGTGCCTACATGTATGACAGTTGCCACCACCATCGTACCAATGAAGGGCAATTATTGCTCCAATCCACATGATCTATCATGTGCCGCCACATGGTTGATCGCCATTGCACCACCGCCACTATTTTTAATAAAATTCATTTTTTTAATTTAAAAAACTTCCATAAACTAAAAGAATTCATAGAAAATTTATTTCTAAACCAATTTAGTGATCTTAGGCTCTATGGAACCAAGATGATGAGCTCTATATTTTTAAAATAAAATTAAAGTAATTTGACTAATATTTGGAGAGTAATTTGCATTTGAATCACCCCCAATTTTCTTTAATTATTCCCCTTCCATGCATTATATAGGGCTCAAATTTGGACAGTATAAACTAGAGGATATTCCCTACATCCCCTAATTTTCCCTGGGCTTGGTGAAATCCCAGAGTTATGTAATTAATTTTTTCAGAGTCCTAAGTCATTATTTGACCTATAATTTTGGAAAATTAATTCTCTCAATGCATTTAGAATTAGGTCACCGAATTTTGGTGAATTGTTTACATTATTGCAAGGGTTAGTTAACATTGATTACTAGTCCAATTGAACAGAAGAGACACCTAGGTATATCAACTTAGGGTTATGTATAGATAGCTTAGAAAAATTCTAGTAAATTCTAATGACATGCAATAGAGATGAAACTCAAATCTTGCACACTTAGTAATATGATGAATCCTAGGAATTAATTTTATCTTAATTGAAAGTCATTAAGGCACTTAATTAACTAACCCTAAAATCAGCCCTTATTTTGGGGATGATTTTTTTGAAATTCATAATAAATCAAATAAAAATTATAAAAATCTAAAATAAATTACCCTCAACCCTAAAATTAGATAAAATTAAAATCAATCCCCAATTTTAGTTAAAATTAAATTGATTTAAAATTAACCCTTAATTAAATAATAATTACATAAAATCATATAAATTTAAATATTAATCATATTAATCCCAATTTTTTAAGGATTGATCTTTTAGTTATCCTTAACCAATGGCACCAATCTCATGAACATTTGAGATTGATTTGATTAATCAAAACCCAATTCCAAATTCCTTCTATAAGGAGAGATTTAAATAATTAACTAATTATAATAAAGTCAAATAAAAAATTAAATAAATTTAATAAAACTTAAATTAAAAAAATTAAATAAAATTAAATAAATCAATAAAAATTCAAATAAATTAAATAAAAATCAATGAAAATTTAATGAAGTTTTAGTTAATTAAAATTAAATTTAATTTAACAATTCATCTAATTTAAATCTAATTTAATTAAGTTAATTTATTAAATAATTATTAAATAATTAAATTAAAGGTTTTTTTGCATTATGTTCACCTCCTTTTGGAAGGCAGAAGGGCATTGTATTACTAAGTCTTTATATAAATCCTTAATATACTAAAGCCTTTATAAATTTAAATTTACAAAATCAATATAAGAAAATATGATATATTGTTTAGAAATCCGAGCACGCATGGCGCCTACTAGTCCGTAGGACAATGAAATAGGCCTCAGGGCTCTGATATGACAACATATACCACTTGTTTCAATTAATCTTTAATGATCCTTAATAAATCAAAACCTTTTTCATTATTTATAATTTTTTTGGAGGGCATACATGCATTTGATTTATAAGACTTAAATAAATCTCAAGGAGCATATGCAATCATTCTATCCTTTATCAGAGAATAATAGCATTACAATTATGAGCATTAAGAATTAGTAGTTAATGGTTGTTACACTTTGAACTATTAATTAACATAATTCTTTAAAACCTAAAATAAATTAAATCAAATAAATAAATACATTAAAATTTAATTAATAAAATTCCAAAAGTTAAAACTTTAATTTCAACAAAAATCTTCTTTAGCTTATAACCAAAAAATAACTTTAAATCTAAAGAACTTAAACATCAAACCTTCTAAGGCATATCAAAGCCACACAGGCCCCGCACACATTGTAGAACTTGTTTGCTAGGACCACTGATTCTAACTTTAGGCTAGGTCGTTAGCGTGTTTTGATGTGATGCGGATACCTTTACCTAGATGATGTCATTTGTATATTTATTTACTTTCTGCACTATGAATGTCATACCAAATATGATTATTTTTCTGTTGTTATACTTAAATTTGTTAAATTGTATACACCTACATTGCACCCATATATGCATTACATTTATGTGTTGCAATTATTTGTTTGTTACAAAAAAAAAAGAGCAAAGTGAAATGTATTTAGACTTGCTTGTAAAAATAAAAAGAAAAGTAGAATGTACCTAGGTATAAATGTAAATGAAAGAGTCAAATATAAATGTAAAGTATGTAGAATATATTTAGATTGAATTATATAAATTCAAAGACTTGTAAAGGTTTGAGGTGCTTGCTTATACGTACAGAGAACTCCAAAAGGAAATGTCTTATCTTTCTTTGAGAGACATTGTCTTTTGAAATCCTATAGGAGATTTGGAGCCAAAAGATAATAAGCAAACATATTTAAACCTACTTCATTAATAGGAATAGAAATTCAAGTTTGTTGTGGTGGAACTTGGCCACCTTACTTCTATACAGAAACTGAGTTGTATTTATGCTTCAAATAAATAAATAAATATTTTATTTATACTTTTACTTCATACATCATACATGATACTAGTTAGATGTATTTATATATTGTATAGTCTTAATTGAACTTTCTGAATTAAAATCATTGATTCCTTAGGATCAAAACCATCCTATCTTGAGTTCATAAGGCAATTTATTGTTTTTAGGATGTTAGTTGATAACTCACCATAGGCAAGAATAAGCCCAGATTATACACCCCTCATTGTTTCCTCTAAATCCTAAATAAAAATTTTAATATTTAAATTTCTTCTAAAAAGATAAATTAATCATTTGGCTTTTAAACTCAAATTTATAATCAAATCTTCATATATTTAAAAAGTATAATCCTCACTTTAATTAAGAGTTTTCTCTTTAAAAATGATTATAGAGGCTTGCCTCTATAGGGAGTCTAGAATCCAGTATAAATAAACTCTTCTTTAGTTTACTAAAGCAAGGAAAACATCTTTGGAGGCAAATTAAAACTTATTCCTTGGTTAATTTCATAATCAAAATGAAGGTGAATGTGGATTTTTTCCTTCAGGATAAATTTCACATTTCCTATGCTAAATTTAATTATAAAAATAAAATTCTTTTATCTTTTTAGGTAGATAGTGAAGCATTAGTCTATCTCTCGAGATAGCATAATATTGGCTATGTAAATTTGTCTAAAGAAACAAAAGGTGAATTACTAGTAATTAATTTATCTTATTCAAAGGCCCAAAAACCTGATCCAAAAAAATCCAGTTTTGGGTTGACAAATTTACTAAATGGGTCATGTTTTGGTCCTTATTTATGACCCATTTAAATAATTGGGTCATATTTGGGCCAACTCGTTAACCCAAAAATGACCTGAATTTGACTTGCATCTTCCAACCCATAGTCCCCCCTCCCTCGCGCTTTCCCCTCAGCCCATGCTTGCACTAATAACCTCACACTAATTCTTGCATCATGCCTGGATCCGTGCTTGTATTACGCTCGCACTAGCATTCAAGAAGTCGTGCTTGCCCCCTTACTCGCTCATGGCCTCAACCTCGCCCGCTCGTTATAATAACTTAAAATTTTGAAATATTTTTTTTTTAAATGAAAATTTTGAATTTTTGTATCATGCCTTGCGAAAGAATGGAGAAATTGGGAGGAGAGAGAAGGTTATTCAGAGCTTTTTTTATCCATCAATTTTGTTCAAAGATTTCTTCTATTCATTGTAAGTAACCCAAATCTAATTTTAATTTTTAATATTTTTGAGTTTGACAGATTTCTCTATCATAAATCTATAAAAATATATTTTCTCATAACTTATCGACATAACTTTTTTGTATATAATAGATGTTACAAATCTGGGCACTAGTATTGTGATTTTGATGATAACAAACATTATTATTTTCTTATCACTGTTATTATTGTATATCTATTTTGTTGCTCTGCTTACTAATATTTCAGGTCCACAAGTCCACAAGCAATGTCAATCAGCTTAAGATTGGGTAGACTAGGGTTAAGTCTATCTGTAATTTCAATTTCAATATACTTTTTTCCTTTCTTGAGTTAAATCATATATCTGGTGGACACTAGATTGAGTAACCTTACAAACACACACACTCAAGGGAGTGAGTTGGTGAGTTAGAGAAATTTTTAATTTTTGAACTAATTGTACAATACGATGTATATCATATTAGACGATCAATTAAAATAGAAAACCCTAATTAGGGTACCTTTGTTAATTAAGAGTGATTAAACTAATTGTACTATATGATTCATATTGTACAAGATGATCAGTTAAGATTAAGAAAAATAACTGCCAATCATGATTTAGGCAATATTTTAATATTCAACTTTTATTCTAATCGTACAGGATGTTGTAAATCATACTGGATAATTTATGATAATTATGTCTAAATTGATCATGTGATTAGGGGACTAATTATGATAGAATTAATCGATCAGATCATATAGGATGATCGGTAACGATCGTATTGGACGACCCGAGAGATACATGAGATAATACTTGATCATCCAGCATCATCCAAGATAAAAAACTATGATTTTTTCTTTTAACCATACAGGGAGATCATACAGGATTACCTGAGAGATGTTTGGGATGATATTTAAATTATTTCCCATCGTCGCCTGTCGTATTAGATGATCAGTACAATATCTTAAACTAATCATATAGTACGATCACAGAATCATACGGGACGATCAAAATAAATACTTAAACTAATTGTATAGGACAACGTAAATTATACTGTCTGAAAGGGCTATTTTGTACTAATCGTACATGACGATCTAATGATCACACTGGACAATATTTGAGGGCAAATTGAAAATTAGAGCTTCTTGTAGAGGCTCTCTATTTAAGCTATTACATTATCTTGTGAGAGATCTTTTGTTGTTGACTTATTTTAAGAGAGCGCTTAGAGGAGGGAGAGAGAGAGAGAGAGAGAGAGAGAGCTTTGGGAGAGAAGAAAGAGAGATATTCTTGTGAGGGGAAGTTGTGAGGGATTCACAAAGGTTATTCCAAGCAAAGTTTTCATCATCTTCTTCAAGCTGCTTTCATGATTCCTTGGTGGCTCTTGGGAGACATTCTTCAACATCAGATTCAGGTTTTCTGCCTACTTTAAGAGGGAGTAAAAGGATTTAGATTCTCTGCCTACTCTAGGAGGGAGTAAAAGGATTCATGTTCTCTGACTTTATGAGGAGAGTGAAAAAGATTCAGGGTGCTTTACCTCACCAGGTTGGTGGAAGAGATTTTTTTAAGGACTTCTCTGCCTAGCTGTGGGGCCTAAAGGAGAGAAACTAAAAAGTTTAGTACAATACTCGAAGGAGGCCTCCGGGGAGTGGACGTAGGCCAGATTTGATTGAAACACTATAAAATTTGGTGTATTCATTCTTTTATATTTCCACATTTTAATTTTCGCACTCGTTTGTGATTTTAGCATGGTTGAAATGTCTGATTGTTGTAAACTTAATCTACTTCTGTATTGTGGGATAAACTTGTTTGTTTTAAAATATTTAAAAAGATAAAAAGATTTTTCTTTTTGCTTTAAGTAATTTTTAAAATAACCAATTCACCCCCCCTCTTAGTTAGCCTTGGGCTTTTTCTTAAAGGTTTAATAACTTTTATGAACTTTCAAGTGGTATCAGAGTGAGATTCATAAATTAAGTTTTAGAAAACTTCTAAAAAAAGATCAATGGCTAACTTTAAAAATTGTAATAATGCAGAAGGATATTCAATCACACGACCACCTTTATTTGATAATATTCTTTTTGATTTTTGAAAAATTCACATGTCTACCTTTTTGTATTCTATAGATTATTGCATGTGGATGTTATTTCAAGAAGGATATTCTGCACCTTCATGCTTGGTTAATGACATTAAAACTAAACTTCCTTTTTGTGAATAGAGTATAGAAGATAGATATTTAGCCCAATTGAATGCAAAATATTTAAACTATTTTTTTCGTGCTTTAGAAAATGAAGATTACATGTGTGTTTCTACTTGCACTACTGGTAAGGAGATTTGGGAGAAACTCTGCATAACTTATGAAGGAACAAATAAAGTAAAATAATCTAGGTTAAATATTCTGCTCCATGATTATAAACTCTTTTGCATGAAACCTAGTGAATCAATTTTTGAAATGTATATTATGTTCACTCAGATTGTTACTTCCTTGCATGTCGTAGGAAGATAACTTACTAACTATAAAAAAGTTAACAAGATCTTATGTTGCTTACATGCTTCCTATGATGCAAAAATTACTATTATTACTAAATATAAGGATCTGAATGTTTGCACTATTGATAACTTACTTGGATCACTCATTTCCCACGAGCAAGGAGTGAGTCAAAGACAGCTTGATGCAGGTTAAAAGAGAAAGGAGAAAATTATAGCCTTAAAGGCTAACGATTCTGATAGTGATAATTCTGTACCTAATGATGATGATGACATTGCACTGATGACAAGGCAATTTAAAAGCATTCTAAAGTAAAAGCAAAAGTATTGTCAGTAATGGAATAGAGGTAAAGCTAATAAAATTCTAAGGTTTTTGCTGATGTTATCTATTTTAAATACAGGAAGCCAGGGCACTTGAAGTTGGATTGCCTAAATTTGAAAACTCACCCAATCAAGGAGAAGGGTGAAGAAAAATTTAAGTTCAAAAAGGGCAAGCAAAGGACTTAGAAGGCTTTCTGGGTAGACTCTAGTTCAGACTCATCTGAAACAGAAGTATAAGAGAAGGTAACTAACCTGTGCTTAATGGCAGATAACCATCTTGATCATTTTGATCAAGAGGAGGTATGTAAGCTTTCCTATAATAAATTATTTAAAGTTTCTAAAAAAATCCATACTATATATAGGAAGCTCAAGAAATTTCATGCAAGCCTTATATCTGACTTTTCAAATCTATAGAAAGAGCATGAATGCCTCAGAAAAGATAATTCCACTTTGGATAGTAATCACATGATTTTATTAGATGAATTTGATACTTTAAACAAGAAGCATCTTGATTTAACTGATAAGCATAATTCTTTAAAAGCATCCCATATTGATTTAGAAGATTCATTTAAGAAATTAAAGGCATGTTTAGATGAATCTAATGATAGGGAGCATGCATTAAAAATTAAAAAATTAATTCTTGAAAGTACAAACTAATTTTTATAAGTCAAATTAAATACTTTCAAAGAAAATAAAATATCACATATACTTACACAGTTACATAATCCATCACCATAACATGCATCATTCAAACCTAGGAAGAGGCACCATAACCCACATAGATTAGTAAATCCTTTTCTTGGTATTAGATATTTTACTTGTGGCATGCTAGGACATATCTCCCACACTTGCACTATCCACCGTAGAGCACATTTGGTGTGGAGACCAAAATTGTATAATTCACAGTATAACATGTAAGCATTTCATCCCACATTACATAAGGTGGAACCCAAACTTATTTGGGTTCCCAAATCTGACCACTGATGATTTTGTAGGGATTCTCTCACAAAAGGCCTCATGAGAGTATGTGATACTTGGACAGTGGATGTCTAAGGCACATGACTAGAGATGCAAATCAATTCATTTCGCTGGAGGCTAAGGTAGGAGCCAAGATGACACTTAGAGATAACACCAATAGGAGAGTGGTGGGCTCAGGTATCATTGGAAACTCAAAAAATTTCCTCATTGAAAATATTTTACCGATAGATGGCTTAAAATATAACCTGCTTAGTATAAGCCAATTCTATGATAAAGGCTTCAGCATTAAATTTTTATCTACCAGCTATATTATAAGCTTAAATAAAAATACTATGCTGTAAGAAAAACAAATCAATAATGTTTATATGCTTGATTTAAATTGTGTTAAACCTGCTGCTTCTTTTTGCCTAAAAATTATTATTGATGAATCCTGGTTATGACATAGAAGATTGTGTCATGCAAGAATAAAAAACCTTAGAAAAATCACCCAAAAAAACTTAGTGAGAGACATACCCAAATTAGAGTTTACTAAGGACTACCTTTATGAAGCCTGTCAGTAAGGAAAGTAAGTCAAATCCTCCTTCCACTCAATCAAGGACATTAACACTAGCAAACCTTTAGAAGTCCTTCATATGGATCTTTTTGGACCTGTTAGCACTACAAGTCTAGGAGGAAAAGTATTTGGGTATGTGATTATTTATGATTACTCGAGGTTTACTTGGGTTTGATTCCTATCTCATAAAAGTGAATCATTCAAGCAATTTAGATCATTCTCTACTTGGATTCAGAGGAAGCTAGGTTGTGAAATTCTGACAATTCACAGTGATTATGGTGGAGAGTTTGAAAATAAAAAATTTGAATGTTACTGTAAGGAGAAAGGGATAGATCACAACTTTTTAGCTCATAGAATCCCTCAGCAGAATGGGGTAGCTGAAAGAAAGAACAGGACTTTGGTAGAAGCTACTAGAGCCATGTTAGCTAAATATTTACTTCCTAAATACTTCTAGGTAGAAGTGGTAAACACAACCTATTATGTTTTAAATTGAGTTAATCTTAGATCCAAGCTGAACAAGACACCCTATAAAATCCTTAAAGATAGGACACCTAACCTCTCTCACCTTTATGTCTTTGGATGTGAAGTGTTCATTCTGAATAATGGAAAATCTCTACTAGGAAAGTTTGACCTCAAATCTGATGAAGGAGTGTTCTTAGGGTACTCAAATATTGAAAAATCCTATAGAGTTTTTAATAAAAAGACATTGGTGGTAGAGGAGACCGCTTATGTTGTATTTGATGAATTTGATAATTCTGGAGGGTCTAGGGTAGAAGAAGAAGAAGTTGTAGAAATGACCCAAGAAGTAGAATATGCAAATCTGGAGGAAAGGATAGAACTTGAAAATTCACTGCCTAGATAATGGAGATATTCTTTTCAGTTTTGGACTTAAAAAGAAGTAAACCACGCTCCCTTCATCTCAATGACTGAACAAACTAACATAAATTAAGCCCAAAACTGAAAAGATGCGCAATGACAGCCAAATAATTACAAGATGCACAAAGTGCTTAAAAAATTAAAAGATGCGTAATGTGCGCCAAAAGATGATAAAGAGGCATAGAATGAGCCCACTATGAATTAGATTGTCTTTCTTTTAAATCCTTAAAATCTTAGAACACTCCCTGTGTCAATTGATATCTCCTACACTTGAATTTAAAAATCATGATTTTTGATTGATTACTTTGTAATATTATTCTATTAGATATTTTTCTGAAATGAAGTTTGAAAAGATTATTTTTCCTATCTAATTTCTTTTCTGATTTAGATTTTTATTTAGAAAGAATTTTAACTTGGAAGGAGTCCTAGCTAGGGTTTACAAAATCAAATTTTCTAACCTTTCTGAATTTCAGCGTTGTCAATTCATTTTTTATTGGTTTTTAAATCTAAAAATAAGGTAAATTTATCATTTACTGGAGCAAATCAATTAAAAAAACTTTAATTTTATCTTATGCTTATTTTTATCATATTTTTTGAACTATTTTCTATTATTTTTGCCTGATTTTTGTTTTGAACCCTTTTTTATCATCACATTCCATTCTCTAAGTTCTTCAATGTTTGTTGACATCATCTAGTATAATCCATATCATACTTTATGATCTTAATAAAACATCACTTCTCTGATCACATCACATCTAATGGTTCATAGCAATCAATTATTGGTGATCGTCTTGTATGATTCCTACTTCGTACTATACGATCCACATAGCAAATTATCATGTACGATCCACGTATTCGTACTAGATGATATAGCCAGTCAACGATCATACCGGTTGACTCCTTGAGATGATCGCCCTATGTCTAATCATCCAATATGATGTCTAATCATACTGTATAATATGACTTCCTTTTTTATCAATCATTTTGATGAATTGATTGCACAAAATCATCCAGTATAATCTCATGATTGTACTGTATGATATGTCAATTCCTATATAAATATTAACTGGTTCTTCATTTTCTTCACATCTTTCAACTCTTCTAAACCCTTACTTCCCTCTTGCACTCTTACTCTTGTAATGGCTGGTGGTAAAATGTCCTGAGCACTTTCTGGTAGCTCTTCTAGGCAATCAATCCTTGATTCACTAAGGAAGCTGATGAAGCAAACTACAACCGTTATAAAATTGCTGGCATAATCCCCTCCAAGATTGTCTACCAAAATGTTCTGAATTTTCAGGTACTAGATCTATTTGCTCGAACAACTCTTAGTTTCCTTCTCACACTATCCTTTTTATTCAACTCTAAACTCCTATTTGAATTCTTTGCAAACTTTTATATTAACAATGCATTTACTGCCCTACAATCATATGTTAATAGAAGGTCTGTAGAAATAACCTACCAAGATTTTCATGAATTCCTTCACCTTTCTATCACTGGAGATAAAATCCACATCTTGGCTTCAGATTCTGATTATAATTAGGCTCCAACTAACACCATTCTTAGGGAAACTAATGTTAACTACCATGTAGCCCAAGTTAACACTTTAGTCCAATATGCCCGAACCATCCAGCACATCCTTCGCAACTAAATTATTCATAAGGCTGGGGATCGAATTTACATTACACCTATTCTTTTGCTTACCACCTACTACATCATGGCTAACATTAATTTTAATGCAACTGATCTTATCATGTGCTATATTGAATATCTAACTTGTATTAGAGATCCTAGCCACAAAAGAAAGCCTAACCTAGCCCCAGGATATCTCATTACCTTTGTCCTAGAGTCAAAATACAATTTACAATTTCTAGCTCCACATGATCACCTCCCTACATTATATTCCAATAGCTCCTTCCACATCCTTCACAGTACTTATCATCATAATATGCGTGAAGAGCTTGTGGAAGAGGAGGAAGGACCTATTCCTGCACGTATCCCTATCTGTCAGCAGTCTCAGATTGATAAGTTGGTTCAGAGATTTGAACAGTGGAGGCTCATTTGGACTCCTACATAGCCGAGCAGCAACAGCAGCATGACTAAGACTTAGCTCGATTTGATGCCTATGTAGCACAGCAGCAGCAGCATGACCATGATATGGCCTGGTTTGGAGATCAGTTTGCCTCTCTTGACTACTTCTTCCAACCACCACCACCTCCTCCTCCCTTAATAGGATCCCTATGGGTTCTAGTTTATTTTGTTTCTATTATTATCTATTTTTTATGATGTATTTAATTTGTTCTATTTAGTATTTTCTTTTTTCTTCCTTTTTGTGATGTCAAAAGGAGGAGTAGTATGTTATTTGCATCCTGTGTTTTAATGAAACTAATTTTTTGCTTAATTGTCTTCCATTTTTTATGTCTCATATTTTCTTAAAAACAAAAAAAGAAGAAGAATTTTTATTTTAACTTTCCTTACTTTCAAAATTTTATATTCTAAAGGGGAGTTTTAGAGAATGACAAAAGCTTTCAATATTTTTTAAATAATATTTGCCATAAAAAAAGGGAGATTGTTACAAATATGGGCCCAAGTTCTATGATTTTAATGATAATAAACATTATTATTTTCTTATCACTATTATTATTGTATATCTATTTTATTGCCCTGCTCACTAACAGTTTAGGTCCACAAGTCTACTGGCAAAGTTAATTAGTTCAAGATTGGGTAGACTAGGGTTGAGTCTATCTATAATTTTAATTCAATATACTTTTTATCTTTCTTGAGTCAAATCATGTATCTGGTAGACACTAGGCTGAGTAACCGTATACATATACACATTCAAGGGAGTGAGTTGGTGAGTCACAAAATTTTTTTATTTTTGAACTAATTATATAGTACGATGTATATCGTATTGGATGACCAGTTAAAATAGAAAACCCTAATTAAGGCACCACTATTATTTAAGAGTGATTAAACTAATCATAATGTATGATCCATATCATACAAGATGATCAATTAAGATTATAAAAAATAGCCGCTAATTATAATTTAGGCAATATAAATTTTGTTCTAATTGTATATAATGATGTGAATTATACTGGATGATTTATGACAATCATGCCTAAATTGATCTTGTGATTAAGGTACTAATTATGATAGAATTACTCAATCAGATCATACATGACGATCAATAATAATCATACTGGAGGACCCGAGAGATATATGAGATTATACTTGGTCGTCCTGCACTGTTCAAGATGAAAACTATAATTTTTCTTCTAATCGTACAGGGAGATCATAAAAGATGACCTGAGAGATGTTTGGGATGATATTTAAATCATTGCCCATCATTGCCTGTCATATTGGATGATCTGTATAGTATCTTGAACTAAGTATATAGTATAATTACAGAATCGTACAGGACGATCAAAATAAATACTTGAATTAATCGTACATGACAATATGAATCGTACTATCAGAAAGGGCTATTTTGTACTAATCATATAGGATGATCTAACGATCATACTAGACAATCTTTGATGGCAAATTAAAAATTAGGGCTTCTTGTGGAGGCTCTTTATTTAAGCTCTTATATTATCTTGTGAGAGATCTTTTACTGTTGACTTGTTTTGAGAGAGAGCTTAAAGGAGGAAGAGAGAGAGAGAGAGAGAGATAGAGAGAGAGAGCTTTGGGAGAGAAGAAAGGGGAGATTCTTGTGAGGGGGAGTTGTGAGGGATTCACAAAGGTTACTCTAAGCAAGGTTTTCATCTTCTTCTTCAAGCTACTGTCGTGATTCCTTGGTGGCTCTATGGAGACATTCTTTAGCATCAGATTTAGGTTCTCTGCATACTTTAGGAGGAAGTAAAAAGATTCAGGTTCTCTGCCTACTCTAGGAGGGAGTAAAAGGATTCATATTCTATGCCTACTCTAGGAGGGAGTAAAGGATTCAGGTTCTCTTCCTTCACCAGGAGGGTGAAAAAGATTCAGGGTACTCTGCCTCACCGAGGTGGTGGAAGAGATTTTTGTAAGGGCTTCTTCACATAACTATGGGGGCAAAAGGAGAGACACTAAAATGTTTAGTGTAATACTCAAAGGAGGCCTCTAGGGAGTGGATGTATGTCAGATTTTACTGAACCACTATAAAATCTGGTGTATTTATTCTTTTACTTTTCCACTTTTTAATTTTCGCACTCGTTTGTGATTTTAGTGTGGTTAAAATTTTTTATTATTATAAACTTAATTTGCTTCCACATTATGGGATAAACTTATTTGTTTAAAAATATTTAAAAAGATAAATGATTTTTTCTTTTTTCTTTAAGTAATTTTTAAAATAAAAAATTCAACCCCCCCCCCCCCTCTCTAGGTTAGCCTCGGACTTGTTCTTAAAGGTTTAACAACCTTCATGAACTTTTAATTGATATGAATAGTATGAACATTTTGATAGTAACATCACTGAATTTCATTGGGTAGAATTAAAGTTATGATTTTCTAAAGTTATAGATATTATAGATTTTCTTGTATTGAACAAAATTGACTATTTTATACTACATTTTGATTATATCATTTACATAAGAAAGAAAGGCTAGATGTTAACATTATAAAATGGGTTGACTGTTAAAACATAATACCCTACACAGGAGGGTAGGCTGATGGGCTTTCCTTTAAAGATGATTTATGGTATTATCCCTATTGTAGCTTTTAATAAATGACTGAATTATACCAATGGGTAGATGGTGATGTCTCTTAATAACTATTGAAAGCCACATGTAATTATATTGATAAAAGATTAAAGATAATGATATGATATAAAAAAAGAACAGATTAAAGGATAGAAATACCAAATTAAAGCTGGGCGTCCCGTCTTGCTGAACCATATATTGATGCATACATATATTTATAACATTGATGAATAAAGTAATAATATGTTTACATATATAACATATGAATGGATACAATTATTGATTGCATATAATTAATAGAATAGATGTGAGAGGATAAGACTAATAATATTAATACATGTGTGCCTGTGATTCTTTTTACTGATTCTTGAATGATTATAGTACCACTATTTTACTTATTTACTAATTCTTATGCTTGTTATTGATTTCTAGATTCATTGAAATGATTTTCCTACTTTTATTTTTGATCATTTTGAGCTTTATAAATGATAACAGATCATTGATGAGATTAATCTTATTGACGAAACTAAATATGTATATTGATTCTTCTAGTCTTGTGTTGAAAGCTTTTGTGAGTTTGGTTTACTGCTAGATTTTTTGGCTCATTATGTGGATTTTAATAATTTCTGGTCAGGGATGGGGTTAGGACCAGACGAGGTGAGATATGTAATTATCCTTAGGTTTTCTTTTAATTTAATTTATATTTTCTCTTATTCTTTTATAGTCAAGAGTTTATGATAGAATAGTAATCATACTGATCAACTGACTATTGTATATTGATTTTAGGAGAATGAATATAGTGTAATATTTTGAGGTATGCAATTGTTAGTTGTTTTCACTGGATATAGATTTATTATTTTGATGATTTATAACAGCTCTGGTTGATTAATTAAGAAGATAAAATAGACAATTCTTTCAAATTTGATTCTGGGGCATTGCACTTGTAATGAGCATTGATGCTGTTTTTCTTTTGTTTTGATTAACTTGTATTCTTACGGTAGCATGTAATGAAATTATGATAGTAATGAGCATTGCTCATTGTAATGTGGATGCATGGATGTTAGTTTAATCTTGTTATGTTATGCACATTCCATTTTATAACCATGTTTAGTTAAATGTTTTTGTGATTATTGTGGCTGTAAGTCATTTTCACCATGCTTAATTATTGATTGCTCTTAATTTCTAATTGAATTTTATGATATTTATTTAACTATTATAAATCTTGCAAATTAGATTGATTAAAGATAAGAAAATATAACACTAAGGGTGCGTAATTGAATAATTAGGGAAAAATAATTAAGAATTAAAAGTCTTAACATGCAACTAAAGAAAATCATTCAAGTTAATAATTCCTACTAAATTCAAAATTCTACAATACATAAGCACTTGACTACTAGATTTGGATTATTTGACTAAAATTTAGTGAAAAAGTAATACTCAGATTAAACTAGGTATGGAATTATAAATCCTTGCAACCAACTTTAGTATGAAAATTTCCTGAATTAGAAATCAATCAACCTAACTATGTCTTCAACAAGTTGCATATACACATGTTGGAGATGAGCTTATTTTGAATATTAATGAAAATAATTAATTAGAATGTTTGTTAATGATTGATTTAATTAAGATTATCAACCCTTAACTTATTGCAATCAACATCATGTAGTGAAATATTTTTCCCCACAATTTTTCATTCAAACTTGCAATTTTATTCAGAGAAGGTGAATCAATCATAAGTGTAATCACATTGCTTTAGGATAAGTAATTGCTTAAGCATGGGAAATTTTGTTAAATAAAAATTATGTTAATATTTTATGTATAAATTACTTTGAAAATATTTATTTTTAGTTAATGTTGTGCAAGAAAATCTCAGAAAAAGGCCACAAAGTTGGAAGTTTTGCATCAATGTCGTGGTGCCCAAACAGTTCAAGTCGCAGGGGTATTAGTGCCTCAGAAATACTCTGGAGAACCGGGTCTCCATTTAGTTTGGTGATTTACAATTTAATTCAATTCCTCGACGTTGATCCCTCAACTGTCAAAGCATTCGTAGCACCCCAACGCCAATTTAGAAGTGTCATTGTGCCACTGAATTCTATAATTTTACATATTAATTCAATACTTGGTGCCATTATCTAGAGTGTCACAAAGCTATGAAGCACTGTAACACCTATTTCTGCTCAACATTTCGTGGTGGCATTGCAGAGCCAAATTGCTTATAGTTTCATTATAATGATTCACCGTTGAAGCATCTCACCGATTTAGCCCAACATCAAGCACTAAGGCACTAGTTCATTTGTTCAGCACCATGACGTCAGTCTTTTGAAAGTCATCAATTTTTTGAATGCCATGACACCTGTAGTATAAATAGTTTTCTTTTTTAATTATTATGGGTGAGTCATCTATTTTGTGTACAACATAATAAGAGAGTGGGAGTTAAGCGGGGAGAGTGATCGCGCTTAAGGGAAATCAATCTGAGATTCATCAATAATTTTGATTAATTATAAAAGCTATTATGGGTGATATTTTCTCCACTTAAACTCTTGTAACTAGTTATTGTTCACATAATGATTTCTATTTTGTGTGAAATCATTTTTATGACTGTCTAATTCTTTAGTTTTTGGCTTATGATGTGAAATATGTATATTTTCTTTTTGTAGACTCTAGCACATACAATGTTTTAAAGTTATTTTCAGTTACTCCTGATCTCAATTTAATTCATGCAATGGTTATGTTTGAATTTAAAACTTAGTGTGATTCATTGCTTTTATGGAGGAATAATTGAATAAATAAAAGAATTAGAATGAAAAACTTTCATATCTTGACATAGACTGAATAAAATTTTAGAGTCTAAGGAGATACAATCACTATAGTAAGGTGAAAACTTTACTTACACCCTTACAAGCTCGACAGAGATCTAAGACTGCATATGCTCTAATTCACAACATACATTAAAAAAGTCTACTTAGAAAAATATTGCATCAATCAACAACATAAGTTTAGAACATTTTTTGTTGATTAAGTTAACATTTATATAACTAGAGTAGTCCTATACAAAACCACTTTCAACATAATTCAGTAGGATAAACTTTGCTATTCGAAGTAGATATTATTAGGGGCATTCGTAGGATATACTTTTCCTCATGGAATCGGCATTCTAGTCTAAACTTTATTACTTTATCGACACAAGCACTTGTGTAGAAAAGAGCAAATAACCTCCTATCATGCATCTACTCTCCTAATCGGGTCATCAAAAGGCTGACATTTTGTGGCTAAACCAACAAAGGAAACTCTCTCTAATCTTATCTACCACTGAAGCTACTCCATCCTTTCACGAATATGCTCATTTCTCTTTCTATCTCTAAGAGTAGAGCCACTCATCCTCCTAATCATCCTCATCTCTGTAACACTTAACTTAAATTATACTTCTCTTTTAATGGCCAACACTACGTCATAAACCATTGCATGTCTCACTACCATCTAATCAAATTTTCCCTTAAGTTTGTGTTGTACTTTTCTATTGCACAAAAAGCCTAATGCATTTCTCTACTTCAACCATCCAACTTGAATTCTACTAATAATATCCCCATCTATTTCACCATCACTTTGAAAAATATACTCAAGATATCTAAAATGTGCACTCATTTTCATGACCTAATCACAATCTCTCCAGTAGATCTATTATTATGAAAATCACCCTCTCTATATTCTTTTTTAGATCTACTCAAATGAAAACCTTTAGACTCTAAGGTTGACCTCTATAATTAAAGTTTTCTTTCAACTCCATCTCTAGTCTTATCAACAAGAAGAATATTATCAATAAAAGCTTACACCAAGATGCATCCTCTTCTAAAGGTCTAGTAAGAACATCCATGACTAAAGCAAAAAAGATATGGGCTTAAAACTGATCCTTAATGTAATCCAATTGAAATAGGAAAATACTTAGTGAAACCACCTTGTGTTTGAACACAAGTGATAGCTCCTGAATACATATCATTAAAGACTTGAATATAAGCAATAGTAACTCATTTAATTTCTAGAACTCTCCAAAGCACTTCTCTTAGAATTTGTCGTATACTCTCTAAATCAATAAATATCATATGTAGACTTGCCATACTCTCTTTATACTTCTCCATCAAACCCATTAACAAATGTATACCTTTCGTAGTATACCTACCTGCCACGAATCCAAATTAATTATGAGAAATGTTAGTATAATTTCATAACATTTGCTCAACAAATCTCTCCCATAGTTTTATTATATGACACATTAACTTAATTCCTTTATAATTCACACACACCTTGGGCATCACCTTTATTATTAAAAATAGGAACCAATGCCTTGCTTCTCCACTCATCTGACATCTTTTTAGTTTTCAAAATAATTTTAAAAGTTAGTAATCTAAGAAATTCCTTCATCTCCTAAGCAGTTTCACACCTCTATTTGAATATCATTGAGTTCAATAGCTATTTCACACTTCATTTTCTTTAAAATACCTCTAACTTTGATTTACTAATATGATGATAAAAATAAAAATCCTACTTTTATTTAGAGAGATAAGGTCACTAAAGTCAATTTTATTCTCATAATGTTCATTAAAAAACTTATTAAAAAGTCTCATCAACCTATGTGTAATATCTTCTTCTAATAAAAGCACTTTTTGACCTTTATCCTTAATGCACTTCATTTGAACTAAATCTTTACTTCTCATATTTCTTTTCTTGGCTAACTTATACACACATCTTTCACCCTCCTTAGTATCTAATTTATTATATAATTCATTGAAAGCTAAATTCTTTGCATTGTATATTACTTTCTTAGGCTCCTTATTGGCCCCTCTATATCTTTCCCAATTTTTTGATCTTTTATATTTACACTAAATTTTATAATAAAACTTCTTATTTTTTTTATCTTTTCTTGCACATTTTGATTCAACCGCTAATTATTTTTATAATTAGGAGCTTTTCTTTTTTATACTCGAAGCACATACTTTGCTACATTTTACTTTTTTCACATAACATTAGCTTCCTCATGCACAATCAAAATCTTAAGATCTTGAATGATACTTTCAAAATTATTTTTATTAGCATTCTTTAAATGCTCTTATTTAATCCTAGGTTAATATTTTACTTTACTTTTAATATTCTACCCCTTCATCTTAAAGTCCAAAACTAACAAGTGATGCTGGGTACATAAATATTTACTCAAAATAACTTTATAATCTTTGTAAATTAAATGTTCTATTTTTCTTATAAGAAATAACCAATCTGAGTTTTATTATATAGATTCTTATAAGTGATGAGATGTTTCTCTCTTTTATTAAATAATATATTAGCAATTATAAAATCATAAGTTAGAGCAAAATCTAATATTATGCTATCACCTTTATTAGTCATTCCAAACCCATAGCCACCACCATGAATACTTTTGAAATCTTCTTCCACTTTGCCAACATGTCTATTTAAATATCTTCCAATAAAAACTTTTTCTACAAAAGGTATCCTTTATATTAATTCTTCTAAGTCATTCTAAAATATTAATTTTGAACACATCACCAACCCACTTGAAGAGAATAAGTACTTATAATATTAATAATCTTAGTATCAACAACAAACATTAAACTTGTAATTCTATCTCTAATTCTATTAATTTCACAACATTATCCTTCAAAGTTTTATATATAATCACACCTACATCATTTCTAGTACGACTCCTACCTGAATATCATAGTTTCAATCCTAAAATATCAATGTCCTTAGCCTTCCCTATAATCCATTTAGTTTTATGAATGTATAAAATATTTATCTTCTTATAAAGCATAATATATATTAATTATATTAATTTGCCTATAAGAGAATCTATATTCCAAGTTTATGTCCTCATTCTTGTTTCATGAAAGATGCTGTCAAATGGCAAATGTTGATCAAAATGTTCAATGGATGTGGCCTGAAAATTATGACAAATAATGTTACCAAGTCTCCTAAAATAACCTATGGAATATATCATGGAGTATCATAATGTAACCAAGGATCTATATTGTATATATATTGTAGTATTGATTAATCTATTAAGATCAATAAATTGACTAGTATTGTACTCATATACATAGTATTAGTCTTAATTGATGTAAGTTAGTTCTAACCTTAATAAATCACGTCAAAAGTATTAACCCTATGGGCTTAACCTGATATTAAAGTTTTAATAATCATAATTATAATTTGGTATGAGCTAATAATATAAATAAGTTTCAAACATACATGAATACTAATATTTTAGGTACAAGTTGAAAGAACATTTCAAAAACTAATTTCTCTAATCTAATCATATTATATGATATATATCGTACTGTACCATCAAACCTAAATTAAAAATTATAACCATCATATAATTCTTACCTTAATTAGATGAATTAAAAAATTGAATTGTTTGTATTGTATAATATATAATGTATTGTATAATTGGTCTCCAAATTTAATCTAGTTAAGTAGCAAGAATTAAGGGATGAATTAAAATGCATCAAGCTCAATTATCATATTGTATGACATATATCAACGATTGACCAAAACACAATTTTGATGATATTAATCAATTTTTGATAATCTTATTGCATATTGTGTACATCATAATGCATGATCTACAATACTCACTGTGACATAATTTTTGACTCGTTTGATCCATTTTGGTGAGCTGCTTGAATTTATATACGTGTTATTTATTTCGACATGTTTTGCATGTGTTTGGAATATTTTGGTGTACATGTGATCTATTCTAAAGCAGCCCCATGGGGATAATGTGTGCAGGACTCTGAATTTGAAATTTTCCCTTGAAAGCACTGCAGCATTGGGTTGGGGAGTGCTACAGTGCTAAGCTCTTGGGTTTAGGTGATTTTATTATGATATGTGTTAGCACAATGGTGATGTTGTCTGGAGCGCTGCACATTAGGTAAAATTTTTATAAAAAATCAATTTTATCTTAATTTTTTCTTTTGCCGAAACCCCCCCCCCCCCCCCTCTTAGGTTGCAGGTTAGAAAGATAGGAGGAGGATTCTAGAGAGAAAAAACCATTTTCAAGCTACTTTAGGTCATTTTCTACTATCGGCCCAATTTGGGAAGTTGTTAGAATTGAAGTATATATATATATATATATATATATATATATATATATATATATATATATATATATATATATATATATATATATATATATATATATACACTAGGATTTTGAGATTTTTCTAATTAATTATAAATTTGCAAAGTTCAAATGAGGATAACTTGACATCGTAACTGTATAACTTTTGATATGTTGCATGTACGAATATTTTAAACATTTTGATATTTAAAAAAAATTTCATTGGGTAGTTTTTAAAATTGTTATTTTTTAAAATTTTGAAAATAATTCTGACCTTAAAAAATTATGTTGTTGTACAATAAAAGTTCAAATAGCATTATGAAAAATTCCTAGTAATTTGGTACAATTAAGAAAATATGAAATGTTTGCCTAATTTACTAGTTATTTTAGTTGTTGGTACAATATTTTGTGATATTATGCTGAAATGCAATTATATATATGTTATTTTTCAGAGTGTATGACTTTCTTGGAGTTCTGATGTTGGGAGGAAGTTTTGTTGTGCTAAATGCATTGGAAGTTATAAGAGCTTGAATTTTTGAATATCTAATGTGCTAAGTATTTGAGAGCTATAAGAGCCTATTTTCTAATTTGCTAGCCCAAGGAGCTATAAAGGCATGAATACTAATATTTATTTTTGTTGGGAGGTATAAGGGATTGAGAAAAAATTGTTAATTTTTATTTTGATATAAGAAGTGTTTGTTTATTTACATTTTGAGCAAAGTCTATTTAATTTGTGTTATATGTTAGTACTATTCTATTTAATGGAATAACTCATTCATAACTACTCTTATGTTCTACTTTAAATAAATTTTGGGTTACGTATTAGAAATTTAGATCGATGGATGTGACCTACTAAGCTTTATTGGCTTACACCAATTATACATTCCATTTCAAGTCAGAGTACAGACCAATCGAATAGCTGAGGTTACAAGATCTAATAGTCTTAATCGATATATTATTGTACTAATATGCATAGTACTAGTATTAATTGATATAAGTTAATTCTAACCTTAATATTTCATGTCAAAATATTTAACCCTATGGACTTAACTTGATATTAAAAGTCTTAATAATCATAAATATAATTTGGTATGAGCTAATAATATAAATAAGTTTCAAACATGCATGAATACTAACATTTTAGGTACATGCTGAAAGAACATTTCAAAAATTTATTTCTTTGATTTAATCTTATTATATGATATATATTGTACTGTACCATAAGACCTTAATTAAAAATTATAACCATTATATATTTCTAATCTTAGATGAATTCAAAAACTAAATTGTTCATATTGTACAATATATAATGTATTGTATAATAGGTCGCCTAATTTAATCTAGTTAATTAGAAAGGATTAAGGGATGAATTAATATGTATCAAGCTTAATTTATCATATTGTATGACATATATCTGTGATCAACCAAAACACAATTTTGATGATTTTAATATATTTTTGGCAATCATGTTGCATAATGTGTACATCATATTGCATGATCTGCAATACCCGTTGCTATAGAACTTTTAACTCGTTTGATCCATTTTGGTGAGTTGCATGAATTCATATGCGTGTTATCAATTTTAGACATGTTTTGTATGTATTTGGAATGTTCTGGTGTGCATGTGGTTTAATCTAAAGCAGCCCAAGGGGATTATGTGTGCAGGAATCTGAATCTAAATTTTTTTCATGGGAATATTATGGAGCTAGGTTAGTGAGTGCTACAATGTTAAGCTCTCGGGTTTGGGTCATTTTATTATGATTTGGGTCGACGCAATGACGTCATTGTATGGAGTGCCGAGGTGCTAGATCAAATTTTTATAAAAATATTAATTTCCGCTTAATTCCCATGTTTTGTTAGAATGCCCCGCCCTCTTATAGGCTGCTGGTTAGAGAAAGAGAGAAGGATTATAAAGAGAGAAAGCAAGTTTCATGCTGCTGGGTCATTTTTGTTGTTAGCCTAGTTTGAGAAGTTATCTAGATCGATGTAGGTTACATTATACCTATCTCAGTTTTTAATAATATGATAATTTTGAAATTTTTTTTATTAAAGTTATAGATTTTCAGAGTTCAAAAAAGGATAGCTTCGCATCTGTTAAAATTACATCGCATAACTTTTGATATATTGCACATACAAATATTCTAAACATTTTAATATTTTATTTAAAAAATTATGTTTGGTAGTTTTGAAAGCCACCTATTTTTAAAATTTTGACAAAAATATCTTTAAAATGTATATATTGTTGTATAATAAAAACTTCAAATAGTATTTTGAAAAATCCCTGATAATTTATATAATTCAAAAAATATAAATTTTTGCCCACTTTACTAGATATTTTAGGTGCAGTACAATATTATGCAATATTCTATGTTATGATTATTTTCCTTATTTCATATGAAATGCAATTATATGTTTGTTATTTGTCTAAAGTATATGAATTTTGAGTAGTTATAAGGGCTTGAATTTTTGCATATCTAATGTGCTAAGTACTTGGGAGGTATAATGGCCTATTTTCTATTATGCTAGCACAAGAAGCTGTAAGGTCCTGTATTCTAATATTTATTTCTTTTGAGTGTTACAAGGACCTGAGGAAAATCTGTTAATTTTTGTTTTGATATTTATATTTTGATCAAAATCTATTTAAATTTTGTTATTTGGTAGCACTTTGTAGTCTAGTAGGTGTGACTTGCTGAGTTTTGTTGGCTCACACCTATTTGACATTCAATTTCAGGTCATGATAAGGAACCATTTGAGTAATTGAGGTTGTAGGGTTTTTATTTTTATTTTTGCATAGTCATGGTTATTTTCTATTTGGATTTGCCTTTGCTTGAAGCCATATACTGTATTATAGAAATTTTATTGTATAATCATTTTGATGATGAATGAAAGTAAATTTATTGATGACTATTTTTAGTTTATTGGTAATTAAATAGTGGCTTTGTTGTCTATTAATAATTAAAGAAATTTAAAAAGTTCTCTAAGTTAGATCTTGGGCATGATCTGGAACCATCCAACATGATATGGCATATATGTCTGTGGGTTATATTGGGTTGGGTTTTGACATGTTCTACCCATATTTTTTCTCTTGGCTTATTTTAAGGTGTGTTTCTAAAAGCATTTTATATAAACAGTTTCTTATGAACCATAATTTATGAAAAAATCTCAGAGAAAGAAAAGAGAGGAGTTTACTTTTAGATGAGATCATCACTTATGTGATGCATGCCTACTATATAAATATATAAAAATATCATTTTATGTCATTAAGGTAATTATCACATCTAGATCCTTACAAATGTTACATATGGGCTTATTTAGACCAAGTAATACCATAAGCTTAGGAAAAAACTAATAGTAGTTTATGATCATTGATGACTATAGCAGATTCACTTTGGTCACGGTCATGTCACATAAAAATGTTTCATTTGATTAATTTAAGACATTTTCAACTTGAGTTTATAAGAAGATAGACTATCTCATCTCTCCATTCATAGTGATCATAGATGGGCTTTTAAATATAAATATTTTGAAAGACTTTATAATTACTTAAGAATTGCACATAATTTCTTTGTATCAAGAATACCTAAATAAAATAGTATTGTTAAAGAAAGAACACAACCTTAATTAAGGCAACCCGAGCTATGCTCAATAGATATAAACTACCCAAGTTATTTTGGACAGAAGTTGTAAACACCATGTGTTTTGTACTGAATAAAGTGAACATCTACTCTAAGCTTAATAAGACATTATATGAGTTATTTAAGGGCATAACATCAAGGCTATCTCACTTATATGCATTTGGGTACAAGTGCTTCATGATAAATAATAGAAAGTTAATTTTGGGAAAGTTTAATGCCTAATTCTATAATTTAATGTTTTTAGGATAATTATTTATTAGAAAATCATATAGGATATTTAAAAATCGAACATTGGTATTTAAAGAATCAACTCATATTATATTTGATGATTCCTTTACTCAAGACTGAATTAAAGTTGTCATAGATGAAGATGTTATAATAAGTATTAAAAATTTTGAGTTAAAGAAAAAGAAATTGAATCACTTCTTAGGGAATGGAGATACGCATACAATCGCCCTAAAGAACAAATATTAGGAAATCCTATTACAGTAGTTTTTTGTCTTTAAGTGAGCTGAGAAGATTGAAGATGGCATTATTAGACAATTTTTGGTTTATAATTATGCTAAAAAGCTAAATTAATTAGTTAAAAATGATAGGTGAGAGTCAGTGCCTAAATCAACTGATCAAAGTGTCATAAAAACTAAATGGGTATTAATTAACAAACTAACTGACTTTGATTAGTAATTGGAAATAAAATAGGATTAGTAGCTAAAACATTTAGTCAGGTAGATGTTAAATAAAAATTATGTAGTATGTTATTATTTTAAATTCTAGTAAAAATATTATTTTTAGTTGATGTTGTGCAGGAAATGCTCGAAAAATAGAAAAAAATTTCATAAGTATTGAACCAGTGCTGCATTGGTGGAACTATCTGCCCCACATTATTATCAATGCCTCAAAACTATCTGTAGCACGGGAGCCTCAGGAAAAATATTATTTAATTCAGTGCCCTAACAGAATAAAGGATAGCGCTATTGCGCTTCATGATGTTATAGCGTCATAAACCAGCATCGTAGTGCCGGAGCCTAAAAAATTTAAGCGTCGGAGCTTCGAACAGCACAATGCCGCAACACCAGATTACACATTCATGTGCCGTAAAGCTCAACTTTTGGAGCATTACGATGGAGTAGTTGATGAAATGTGGAGTGACAGCGAATCAGCCAAACAATGCACTGGTTCAGCCAATGGCCACACCAAATCATTTCATCACTGCAGTGAAGCCTACTAAACAGCACTAAGATACTAGTTCATATTGTAACGCCGTGACGCCACCATGTCGAGTTCAGCGGCACCTGAGTCCATTTATATACTTAATATAAATAGTTTTTCAAACTTTTTCTAAAGGGGGTTCTATCATTTCAGTGAGTCTTGAGTGCTTAAGTGTAGTGCCACCTTAGAGTCAAGTCTAAAGGGGACTAAAAGGGAGAAAGATATAGTAATTAGAGTGGTTGTCCTATCTTATTATGAGAAAGAAAGAAATTAAAGAAGATAAAAGTGAGGAGAGTGAATTTGTACTATCTTGATGATATCTATTTACACTTTTCTTCTTGTATTTTCTTTTCGGAGCAATTAATGAAATTTATTTTATTTTATTTTAATTTTATGGCTAGCTAACACTCTTAGTTTTAGGCTAATGATGTGAAGTCTTAGAATTACTAATGTAGACTCTTGTGCTTTAATAAATTAATAGATATTTTAGTATCCCTCATTCTTAATTTAATAAATACAATGGTCATGTATAGAGTTGAAATACAGTGTGATATATTATCTTGATGGAGGAATATTGGAATAATTAGGAGTATTAAAATTAAACTCTTGCATGCCTAAACATATGATGTTTATTGTTCTAGAGTCTATGGAGATATAATAACCAAAGGGCCATAAACCTTCCTTCACTTTTTTACAAGCTCAATGGAGATTTAAAGATGCATAAACTCTAATTCACAACAGACATAAGAGAGTCTACTTAGAAAAGATTTGGAAATTCACTGTCATTAGTCCAAAACACTTTATCTGCTTGTATCTTATCTTTCTTCTACATTTCTTAACTAGGACAAAATTTAAACCTAATTTTCATTGTGTATGATAAACATTGTAACTTAAATAGGTAGTTCTAGCATATTTTCATCATAGCAAAACACTTCATCGTGAGTCAACACTCTCTTACATGCACTTGCTTTATTTTATGGGTCATTATATCAAAGGAAATCTAAGCATATTTCATGCACCTCTGCATGTGTGCACCTCTGCATGTGTGAACACCCACATAAGAAGAAATTAATTTAAAAAAAACTACTACACCAATGGCTCATCTTGAAGCTATTATATTCCTTCTTGCTTTTTTATGTTTTAGGTGGTTCAAATTATATCAAATAGATGTATGGAGTGCATTTTTGAATAGAGTTATAGAAGAAGATTTCTAAATTAAGCAATTACCTGGTTTTGAAAGCTCTACATATTTCAATCATACGTTCAAATTAAAAAAGCATTATATGATTTGAAGCCAGCCCCGAGGGCTTGGTATAAAGGAGTTAATAAATGACCTGACCTAATGATTAGACCCAAAAGCTTTGAGTTTGGTTTGACCTATTTAATAAATGCCTTGGGTTCAGGTTGACCTGCAAACTTGAGTTTAACTTGAAAGCAACCTTTTAATTTTGTTTTCTTAAATCCTTTTGTTTGTTAATATGATTATCTTAATTTTGATCAATTAACCTAAAGTTGAAAAGTTATAAAAAAAATTAATTAGAACGAGTTATCAGGTCAGATTAGATTCATCTAGATTGCTTGCGGGTTGAGTTTGGGTCCACACTTTTGTCCCATTTATTAAACATGATGGGTTCAATTTGAATGGATTTAGATCAGGTTAATTTCAGGTCAAACCCTAACCCAATATGTTAACCCTTTTTGACACTTCTAATTTTGTATAAAAGGCTAAGTACATTTCTGCCAAAAAATGGATTCATTAAGGGGACTTTTGACACTATATTATTCATTAAGAAATCAAGTTCTAATATTTTGATTGTATAAGTCTATAGTGATAATATAATTTGATTCATAAGTGATACAATGTACCAAGAATTCTCTTAAATAATGAGTATAATGGAGAATTTAATATATTTGATTGGTTTTCAATTGAAATTGAAAAAAAAGGTCATTTCAATTTCAAACCTAATTCATAAAAGAACAAAAAAAAAATTTAACCTAAAAGGGTAAAAAATTATAAATATCTCGTGAGCTAGAATACACAACCGGACAAAGATTAAAGTGAAAATTCTATAAATATGAAGTGCACCAATGTATGATTAGATCATTATTATATCTTACGATGAGTTATCCCAATAGCTTATTTAGTGTATGCTAGGGGTGTAAACGAGCCAAGTCGAGCTTGACTCGCTAACTAAATCATGAGTTTGAACTCCAGTCAAGCTTAAAGAGTGAGCCCGAGCTCTGCTCATGATGATAAAAGTGGGCTCGCGAGTAGCTCATGAGATCTTAACAAAAAAAAAATGAAGGAGAGGAAGAACAATTGCCAGAGAGGAATAATGTGTGCCACCCATGGAGAAGAAGGTGTACCTATATCTACTGCATGAAAAGAAGTTGGATTTTTTATCTTTTTCTTAGGAACATGCAGCTTTAATTTTTTTCTGCATTGCTGCATCATTATTAATGCAAGAGAAAAATCATGGCTGATTTTCTTAAGTAAAAATTCTTTGCTAATTTTTAAAGAAAAAAATCTTATTATTTTTATTATTATGAGCCAGCTCGCGAGTCGAGCCTCACTAAGCTTGAACTTGAACTCATTTACTAGACAAGCTCAAGTTTGAGCTAGAGCTCGCGGCTCGTGAGCTCATTTTTGAGTCGAGCTTGAGCGGGCTCATGAGCCAGCTTGGCTCACTTGCACCCCTAGTGTATGCTTATGTGCATGTTTTCAAGCAAATCTAAAAGAATCTCACATGATAATAATGAAACATATTCATAAATACTTGATTGATAACCATAGCTTAGGAATATGATATCCTAATGTAGCATAACATTACTTATCAAGTATTTTGATTTTAATTTTTGTGGTTGTGAAATTGATAAGTAGTTTACATCTAATATATCAAATTTTATGATATTGTTTAGTGTCATAGTCAAGTTAAAAGAAAATTTCAATTACACTATCTATTATTGAGGTATAATACATAGCAACAAATAGTCGTGTTACTAAAGTATTATGGCTCAGTAACAACTTCTTAAATTTAGAATTTTAGCACAAAAGATGTAACATCCTAAGTCCTAAATTGAAAGAAAATTTTATCTTTTTATCCTCTAATTAATCTACCAAAGCCACTAAATTCATTTTATATCAATTAAACCAGTGAAAGAATATATATATCAAATAATTTACCAATATATACATCATTATTCAAAATCCATATACAATAACGAGAATTTCAATCAATCAAATCCATAATGAGCTCACAACCCAGTAAACAACCAAAACCCACCAGAGCATTTAATGCAATATCTCAAGAATCAATATGCATGCTCAATTTAATCAATATAAAAGCAGTGGTCATTCGTATGAAATAAACGATCAGTATCAATATATCAATAAAAATTCAATATGATCAGTAAAATAAAAGTATCTCAAGAAGCATAGGAATCCATCAGAAATGTAATACAAGTCAATAAAGAAATGTCAAATTTAATTCATACAGTAAAGCATATGTTGAAATCATCAATTGAAAAACTACTGGAAACTCATAGCCATCACTTGTAATCATAAAAAGGGAGATTTTAGAGAGAGAAAGTGTTTTGTTATACCAAAGGTCATTTCTTATTTTCAACACCTTTTGATTCTCATGTTTAAAAATCTGGTTGATTAAGAACCTTAATTTCTTTTGGTAGATTTCAAATTTTAAAAATACTACAATAATTTTGTATACCTAACAGTGGGGCAAAGAGTAAGTAGCTTATCACTTGGAGTATAAGTGGATGCAGGGTTTCTTCATTACTCATGAAGAGAGAGGCTCCTTCGCCTTATTGTAGTAGAAGGAGAGAGTATTGAAAGTATTGAGATAAGGACATATGGAGAAGGCATAGATCTTTATCATCGAACCACTATACATCGAATTACATATTCTTTCTTTTTTGCACTCTTATTTTCACAATGATTTTACTTGTTTCAATGCTCTCTGATGATATAAAAAGTTAATGTGAACTATGATTTCTTTTGATATAAAATTTGAGAATTATTACTAAAAGTTTTTAAAAACATTTCTTTTGCAAACATAAGCCACCCCCCCTCCCTATATTGGGTGTGGCATGCCTTTAGAAAGGATCAATCAAAGAGAATTCTAGATGTAGTGTACATATGACCCTAAAGTCAAGTCTAAATGCTGATGTAGAACAATATTTTGAGACTTACAAATGAAAAAAATTGATTATTTGATTTTTTTATTATAAGAGCCGTTATTATAAATTTATCAGTACAGGAAAAATATGTATTTTTAACGGACTGTTCCACCAAACATTTTGCCTGCTCCACTTGAAATTGATAGAATTTTCACCAGAATGGGCCCTATTTTTGCCCCATTGCCCCTTCCTCTACCATTTTCATGTGAATAGGGCTATTGTTTTGCAAAGAGAGCCCGTCATATGGCATTTTCACGAATCACTCTCCCCCTTCGGTCTCACTTCCTCAATTCCGCCGTTATCGAGCCTCCATTCTACCATTATTGATCAACCTCCTTCTCCCCACCAAACGACAACCCCTCCACCAGCCATAAGCCGCCACTTTGCCTCAGTATTTTGATATCACTTTCACCTGTCATTAAAGATGAATTTACATGCATACCACATCATGTTTATATACCTAAACTTTTATATATAGATGGTACAATTTAGAGATGGAGCAAAGATGAAAGAGAGACTTATTTAGTAAAAAATGTTGATTTGTTTAATCATCCAACAATACTTCTTGGAATGATATATAAGTGACTTCTATTACTATTCATGATAGTTATTAGTTAATATATTATCATATTAATGTTATCATATATGCTTAATATCTATTAGAAATATATGGTACTACTCATTTTTAAAGGATTGTTTATGTGTAGTATTTTCTAGACCACATTTTATATGGATATCCAAAGTCAAAAGAATTGGATGTATAATCGAGTGTTACCTGGATGAAAGACATTAATAGATAAATTCATCAAAGGAGGTAAATTTTTCATCCACCTGGCCTGCCAACAGCCTTCTTTTTATCTGATGGGTTTCACTATCCTTGCTGAAACAAAAAAAAATCAAATAAACCTTACATAGATAAGGTTACTGTTGATTTATATCGTACATGATTCATGCTAGAATATTGGTTTTGGACTTCACATGGAGAGTACGAGCCAAATTTTGACTCTCAATGTGGTCCATCAATAAGTTCTAAGATAGTTGAGGAAAAAAATATTAGGATGCACAAAGATATGATTTATGATGCAACCAACCCATAGTTTAGAGAAAATAGAGTTACCAAATAGGGAGTGTAAGACTTCTATGAATTACTACATACTCTATAATTTATTTGGGATGGGTGCACCACTCACTCCGAGTTATTAATCGCTATTAGGATGTTGAGTATTAAGATTGAATATAACATTTTGCAAGAGTGTAATCAATTTGTAGGGATACTTAAGGAGATAAACCCTTAGTAGATTTATATAGGTCTAAGAAGCTAATTTCTAGATCAGTGTTGAATGCTACAAAAATAGATTGTTGTGTTAACGACTCCATGTTGTTCTAAAATGATGATTTGCTAAAGATAACATATCGCTATTGCAGTGCGCCATAATTTAAATCAAAAATTGGAAAACAAAGAAAATATAAGGATATTTAAGTTAGTCGATTAGTTTACTTACCCATTATTCCAAGGTTGCAATGTCTATATGCATCCATGAGTTCTATCGCACACATGTGATCGTATAATGAACACATTTCTAAAGTAGGTGTTTTAACTTATCCTTCAGAAGTTGAGGCCTTGAAGCACTTAGATTGAATACATCCTACTTTTGTTACATATCTAGGAAATGTAAGATTGGTTTTATATGCAGATGGTTTTACTCCTTTTAGCCAGACATGCTCACCTTACTCATGTTATCCAATGATAATCACCCCATGCAATCTTCCACAAGATATGTGTATGACTACACCTTACATATTTCTTACGCATATCATACCTGACCTACATAATCTAAAAGCAAAGATAGACATGTTCTTGCAACCCTTAATCGATGATCTTAAATTTTTGTGGGAAGAAGGTGTGATAATATATAATATTCCACCAAACAAAATTTTGTAATGAGTTCAACATTACTTTGGAAAATCAGAGACTTTCCCGCATATGGCATACTACTAGATTGGAGCACTGCAGGGAAGTTAGCTTGTCTATATTGCATGAAATTTAGCAAATCATTCACATTGACACATGGAAGAAAGAACACTTAATTCGACTATCACTATATGTTCTTACTTGCTAACCATCCATTCAGGAGAAATAAAGATGGTTTCATGAAAAATTAAGTTTCACCAAGATTTAGTGGTGATCAAATTTTTTAAAGAGTGGAAATGGTACCTACAATCATTAACACACCAATATTAACTGATTATGGAGTGCCCGGTTATGGAGTGAACCACAATTAAATAAAAAATTATTTTTTAGATGTTGCCATATTGTAGAACAAATTTGATCAGATAGAACATAGATGTCATGCATATTGAGAAGGAAATGTTTGATAATGTCTTCAATATAGTGATGGATATAAAGAGCAAATCAAAAGATAACTTAAAAGTTAGGATGGACCTTAAGGAATAACATAAAAGAAGATATCTAGAATTGAACGATGGTTAAAATGGAGAACTTCTTAAGCCAAAAGCCTCATTCACCCTTAGTTTAGAATAGAAATGGTTAGCTTGTGAATAGGTCTAGAGCTTAAAGATGCCCAATGGATATACTTTAAATCTCAGCAGATGTGTTGATATGGGATAAGAGAAATTATTTGGAATGAAAGACATAATTATCATATATTCATAGAGTGTCTTATACCTATGACATTTAGTTACCTACCATATTCAATTTTAAATCCATTAATTGAACTTAGTATTTTTTAAAGGACTTATGCTCTTGTAGATGTAGATTGAATGAGGACACTTTACATATTAGTGAGCTAAATATTCCATTCATTTTATGCAATGCAAACTTGAGAAGATATTCCTCCTGTTGTTTTTAACTCCATGGAGCATCTGCCTGTGTATTTATCTTCCAAGGCAAGAGTTGGTGGCCCAGTATAACATCGATGGATGTATCCATTTGAGAGGTATCCTTCCTTTCATAAATTTGCATTTACATTTATAGTGTGATTTCACCACAAAATAACCCACACATTGCACATGTATCTAAACAAAAATAAAGAGATAGTTACAGAGTATATTACTTTCACTCCCCAGATCCCCGATTTTCTTCCCCAGACCCTACGCGCAACACTCCTTTCTACCCTTATTATCCCCCACCATCATATCAGCTAGTTCAATCCACTTACCCATATCTTCCATACACATAGTCATTCTACTACACACCAACTCCATAACCATTTCTAGGTGTACCCTCCACATATATAGAGCAACAACCTGAGGACACTGGATTATCACCGACAGATGACTACATGCTTATAGAGCTTGAAGGCGACACATAAGTAGTAAATGCTTTCGTTTATTTTGTTTATTTAATTTTATTAATGTTGGAATTTACATTTTTGCATCTTTCATTCGTCAAGATAGCTAACACATAAGATATGTGATATTATACATAGCAAGTATGATTCTCCATATCTATCTTGAAAGAAAATACCTTAGGAAGTTGGGGACATTTGGTTCCAAGAGTTCGAGGTTAGTACTCAACACTAATGGTAACTAACTTTTATTCTAATTATTATAATCTAGAATGGTGTCTTGTAATATTAAGTAGAGATATTTTAATAGGTTTTCCCAGCACAATGTTAAGATAAGAAATAATTTTGAAAAGTGCAGCAGCTCAACTCACCTACAAGATATATTTACAGATATTAAGAAGTCAGGTGAGAGACCACTTTGGATTGGTGAGGGTGTGTGGGATGAGTTGACCATGACCTGGGCCATCCCAGATTATAGTAGGAAGGATTAGAATAGACAAAATAGAGCTTCTGACATTTGGGGTGGCTCAGTTCTACACACTAAGCATAGATGACATTTGATATATATATATATATATATATATATATATATATATATATATATATATATATATATATATATATATATATATATATATATATATATATGATCCCAAACTTCAATAATTTTAGTGGTTGTGCAAACTTATCATATTATATTATAAAAAGAAGTGTTGGGTCGAGAACCTTATGTGGTGGAGTTGCACACTTGCACCCACCAACACCAGGAGAACTAATAGTGGGTGGATCAACGAGTGAGAAATGCCTATGTGAGTATGAAACTTGCAATAATATTATGAAAATTTTAGTGATATGGATACAATTGTTATATATTTTTTATATATTTCAGGAGGACTATACACGACTTGAGAGAGCCAAGCTATAACAAGTGAGAGATACTCTGTTGGATTGATGGATTGTTTAGACTATAGCATATGATCATAGGTAGTTGGCAGAATACAAAAGGGTAGAGTTTATGGATTGGGCTTGTAAGCCTATGCATTCAAGGGATAGTCATCCGATGCATCAGGTTTCTCAGGTAGCAGCCAAGAGGAGTTAATTAGCCTAAAAGAGGCTACCCTAAAAGAAAAATTAGAGCAAGTGCAAAAATTACAAGTTGATATGCAAATACAGCAAACCCAGATGTAGGATGAGTGGTACATATTCAAGGAGTAATTTCATGAAAAATAACTTATATAGACCGAGGAGAGTGAGGGGGATGAAAGAGGATTAGAGTCTAAATGCTTGTAGTTTTTTGTAATATTTAAGAATTGATGTATTTTGACTATCGTTTAATGTATTTATAATACTGTTCTTCTAAGATTTATGTTTATCTATTTTACTGATTCATTTTTTTTATGTGAATGATGTTTTCTTTGTGGGTCATTGTGGGAGAATTGAGGTGGAGGGGTGATTTTTTTTGCTAGGTTTTTGATAGATTTTTGGTGGATATACCACTGAAAATCATTACAACAGAATTATTGGTGACATTACATATGAAATATTCTGCCAAAAAAACTAGCCAAATATGCTTTCAGAATCACTGGCAAAATATTTTGTTAGTTATGCGAACATTTTTTATGGTTCTGATCAACAAAATATTTTAGAGTATCTACTAGAAATCCGTTGGTTTCATTTCCAGCAGAAAATAATCCATTGCAATTTGTTTTCCAATGCATGTATTAGCAGTGGATTTATATTTGTAAAAAATTTATATTACAGGAAAAATATGCTTTATTTCCAGCGGATAAAACTGCCTGAAATTCACTATGTTCATGAAGTGTATTATGAGAGTTTATTACTCATAATCAAGCAAGCTTTAAATGAACACTATCCACCATGCATAGGATTGCCAAAGGAAGATTAAGATCCAATTGCATTTTAAAACTTGATTTTTGGAGCGTCATTTATTGCAAGCAGCTCAAGAACTATTTATTTTATCAAAACTTGATTTTTGCTATTTTATTTATTGGAAAAAGATTTTAGGACTTGGCATTTTCAAAACTTTATTTTGAAGTCTAATTTATGTGTATACTTATTAAGATTTGCAAAGTATGGAAAATAGCCAAAAATCCACTAAATACCATCAAGAGGGATCGATCAAGGATAGAAAATTGTATTCAAGCTAGCAAATTGAATATGATTCAGCCATGGAGAGTTCCAAGCAAGCTAAAATCTAAAAAAGAATTAATGGAATATTTTTTTTAAATTGTTGGTTTACCTTCTCCTCTCTTCCTTTGCTTGTATCAATTATATATACTCATATTTTCTTTAAAAAGAAATAATAAAATAAAAAATGGATTGGTTTTTATCAAGGTTAATAAAATTGGACCAAACCGACCGGTTCAACCAATTCAACCGGGAACCGATCGGCTGACTGGTTTGATCAAAACAAAAAATGGAATAGCATCGAACCGGCTTTGAACCGCTCAAACCTGCAATTGGACCGTCAAAATGGTGTCAATTTTTCAAAATAGGTAGGTTTGATCATGTATTAATTTTAACAGTCAGATGATGTTCGCACGATCCAGATCTATCTAAAAGAAAATCTAAATTTCTGTAAGCAGCTAAGAATCCTTCATTTCATTCATGTGAACTTCAAACATAGCTGTAACTTGTACACTGCTCTGGTTCCTTCTCCACTTGGTACTGTGCTCGATAGCTCGACAAGAGGCTGCAAGCCTCTGATGAAGCTCCTCTCAGCACAAGCCCTCACTTCACTATAGGAAAATTGCCCATTACCGACGAATTTTTTAGGTGGAAATGGGCACTTTTGTGGCAGAATTTCAGTGTTCCTGTGGATTTTCAGAAGATTTTCTTGTGTCGGTAAAAGCCTCATAGGAAACACAATCCGTTGGCATTTTTTTGTATGAAATTCTTTCTGGTGGCTTTCCAACGATTTTCCATTTTTTGTTGTGGTGGCGATCGAAGCGGCGTCTTCCATAGAATAGCCGCCAGAGATTTTCGGTGGCATTACCACCAGTTTAACTGGTGGTAATTTCTCACGATTTGACCTTTGGTAATATTTGGCGGATGAACCACCAGAGATTTTTGGTGGCATTACCGGTAGTTTGACTGTCGGTAATTTTGTGTAGAGGAGCCATTGAAAAGCTTTCAAAAATCTTTGGTGGTTTATTTATTATTATGGAGGCTTCTGATGTCGTTTGATATTAAAGTTTTTGGTAGTTAGGCCACTGATAGGCCGCCAAAAATCTGTAGCAAGGTTAAAAAAATAGAGAGCCTCTTGATTATCCACAAACACTTCCACATTTGATACCTACAGCAAATGCATAATATAAACAAAATAAAATGTATTAACACACAATATTCACAATCAACACATACTAAAAGAGATGAATACATAAAGTTCAAAATAAATAAACTTTTAAAATAATAAAATAGAAAGTTCAACATAAATAAACTTTAAAACCTAAAGTTCAACTTCAATAAAGAGTTCACATCAATATATTCTCAAAGAAAAGCTTGTTCTTCAAAGTCCAAAACCAACTTTAACATTAAATTAAATCTAATCATCTTCCATTTCCTCGCTACCCTGTGATTCATGCACAGGATCCTAATCTTTTTTCTTCTAATTTTTGTCTTGATATGATTGCAATTCCACCTGCATCTTAGCATGAATCTATCTCATCTCCTCTATCTCTTTTGTAATAGTAGCAACCCTCTGGCTCATAGTTTCTTTAACTCCACTAGCATCATAAAATGTTGAGGAGGATGTACTGCTCTCAAAGCATATCCCTGCAAACCTAAGCCATAAACCCTCCTCTTCTGTCTTCCTCCAACAACTTTTGACCATGTGTGGTACTCAGAGTACTGGGTCAATCCTTAAGATGATGATGGTTGACCCTCCCAAAGTCGTATAAAATCATCCTATGAGAATAAATTCATAAAAATGCATTTCTATTTATTTTTTATTATTACTCAAAAAATGATACTCACGTGAGCTTATCTCACCTTCTCATCAACCCACTAATGATTAACTAGATGTTGGTGAGTCCTTATATGCAGCTCTAATGATGCCGACTCCTGACCAAGATACTCTTTCTATAAATAGTGAGCATAGTTAAAATAATATATATATATATATATATATGTGTGAAACTAATTAAAATAATCTTTTACTATACATCGTCTAAGCTCAGTATGAGGCACTGAACTACCCGTATGAGAGAGCTTCCTAAATCCCCACAGTCAGATGCTCTATTCTGCTTGTTCTGCTCTGTTAATTTGGTGAACTCAGAACTCGTCCAAGCTCTGGCAAATCAGCTCATACTTCCTCGCTAATCCATAATGGATGCTACATAGACTTTCTAATGTCTGTGAACATGTCCCTAAGATGAGTAGAGCCTCTTTTCTTAAAATTGGTTATAATCCTCAAACTATGCTCAGAGAACCACCTAAATCTTTCTGTAAATCATTAGCATAATAAATAATATCAATATAAATGTAATCACAAATGTTAAGTAATGTCAAATAAGTATACATGAAATTCTTTGAACCACATATCTCTAACTTCCTTTGGGATTTTCTTCCATGATAAGTAAGGAGCATCATATTTGCTCCATATTATGTCACGAATCTTGTGGGTGGTCTGCCTTACAGGGTTAAAGATGCAGGTAAAAATTTTTCTCAATTACATAACAAATCAAATTATGATAACTTTACAAAATAAAATGAACTTACGTATCACCCTCAGATTTTATGTATATATGCTTATCCTCTGTTGCTGCAGGCTCCCCAGCCCTAACCTCTGCTTTGATTGATGGTCCACCTTATTCTAGCTGCACAAGTGGTGAGTAATAATAGGGGTGATTGTAAGGAGGATATGGGTAGGTTAATGGAACTATTTATTATATTGGTGGGGTGTAATATGGATAGAAGGGAGCCAAGTGTCTCTGATCCGGAGATGAAAATCAAGGACTAGTGGAAGTAGGAGTCAGGAAGTACCCAACATGAGGTGGTACTCCAACCACAGTTGGATCTATCTATCCCTAACCTTGCTCAATGAGGGACTGATGCTGACTCCCCCATGGTGGTGATGGTACTCCTATCACTGGTAGAACTGTCTGCCCCTGACCTTAATCACCCTGTCTGGACCTAGTTGGTTCAGTGCTCGACTTCTTCCTACTACAACCAAACATTGCTATAATGAATCTACGAGGAGGCTCGTCACCTAAAGCCATTTGTAATAAAAAAAGTAATTAATTTATATTTTATGAAATTACAGTAACACTACAAGTGTAACAAATATGCATAATTATAAATAAAGTTATACCAAATATGAAGATGTGCATAATTAGAAATTAAAAATATAGTTACATCTAAAAAAATAAAAGTGATTTTTCATTTGATCAACTAAATATCATCATGTGATTCTTGCTGATGAATTGAATGTATCACTCATAAAAATTAAGCATGTGGGTGGTTGAAGCTTCAATTATAGGTTTACTTAAGCTCATAAATATTGAATGCTATTAATTTTAATTACAAAACAAGTAAAATATCAAATAACATAGACAAAAATTGTTGAGGAATCTTGCAACACATTTCCCACCAGCCTTTCCATAACTTCTAAAGATTGACAGTGTAGATTGCGTTTATTCTTCGATATCAAAGTCCATGTTATGAACAATTTTTGTTCTTATACTTCTCATATGGGGCTCGAAGTAGTAGGAGTAGAAGTGGGTGATTTTTTGAGCCAAATATGCTTCACATATGGATCCTATTGGTCGTGCTTTATTCTTAAGATATTTTTTAACTTATTCAAATATCTATTAGACCATTAGAATTATTAGTTAGGATTAGAAATATTAAAGATATCGTATTAAATATACGTCTTACCTCTTAAAGGGTACATCCAATGATATTGCACAGGTTCTACTTTAGCCTCAGATGGTAGATGGACTGGAAGATATTTCATAAAATCAAAGAATCCAGAGGGAAAAATATTTTCTAGCTTGCATAAGATGATTGGTATATTTTCCTCGCTCCTTCTTAAAGTCTCTTCGCTTGGTTTAGATAAATGAAGGTCTTTGAAGAAAAGGCTAAGCTCCGTAAACGAATTTGATATATAATTTGGTAACAGACATAATATAATTGAAAGGAACGCATCCATAATTATGTGATAGTCATGAATTTTTTGTCTAAATAATTTCACAGATTTAAGGTCTACACATCAGCTTAAGTTTGATCCATAGCCATCATACATTTTTAAACCTTGAAACCACTAACATATTGATCTTTTTTGTTCTAACGTGAATGAGAATGGTGATTTGGGATTCATTATTCTATCATCATTATTTGTTATTAGCTCTAGATTTCTTCGTCTATAGTACTCTTTAATGTCCATTCTAGCTTTCATATTATCTTTACTCTTTCTTTTAACATACATAATTGTATTAAAAAAGTTGTCGAGAATGTTTTTCTCAATATGTATAACATCCAGATTATGCCTTATCAAATTTATACTCTAATATGGTAATGTCTAAAAAATATTTTTTAATCCAATTATGTTAAACGCCATATCCAAGAAATTTATACTCTGATAATATTGGGAAATCAATAATTAATGAAATGCCAGAAAGTCTCTATAGTATATCATAACCACTTAATCTGGGTTAAGGAGGTGATCTCTCAACTCTGTTTCTAAAGAATACATCTTTGTTTCTTCTAAACAGATGATCAGAAGGTAGAAACATGTGATTTCTGATAGGAACATGTGATGACAATCAAACCAAGTATTTTTTCCTCCATATTTTAGTGTGAAAGATTTAGTATTCTCCATGAAATAAGGGCAAGCTAACTTTCCTATTGTGCTCCAACCTGATAATATATCATAAGCTGGAAAATTACCAATGGTACAAAGCAATGTAGCTTAAGGAGAAAATTCTATTTGGTTGAGATGTCATATGTGAGGACACCTTCTTTTCATAAGAAATTGAGTTCATCAATTAATGATTGCAAAAAAAATCAATTTTTACTTTTGGATTATGTGGTCCTAGTATTATAAGTGTTAAGAACATGTACGAGGTAGTCATGCACATCTCTAGTGGAAGGTTATATGGAGTTAGTATGACTAGCCAATAAGAATATGGTGAAGCTGCCTGACTGTATGGAGTGAAACCATCAGCACATAATCCCAATCTTATGTTACGTAGCTCAACAGCAAATGAAGTGTGTCCGATCAAAATGTTTCCATGCTTCAGCATCTAATGGATGAGAAAGAACACCACTGTGAGCTAATTTCACATTATGCAATCTTATATGACTTGTTAAACTCATTAATGCGTAGAGGCGCTAAAGTCTTAGAATAATCAATAAATAAAATAAACAAGAATATGTAACATATTTCTTTTGACGACGTTGTTTTCCTGAGTTGGGTTTGAACCGAGGCACGTCACAGTTATGACAGTAAGCTTCTGTCGTATCATCCTTGTAGTATAACATACAATCATTTATACAACAATCAATTTTTATAACTATGAAACCCAACTTAGATACTAATTTTTTCGTTCGATATAAATCTGTTAGGGATTAAATTATCCGCTGGATTTATTTTCTTGAGAATACAAATGAAGTCACTCGAGCACTCTTAAGGACTATTATATTCAATTTTTATATTGAGCATCCTAATAGCAACCGATAATTTTGAATGAGATGTGCAACCATCCCAAATTAGTTTTTGAGCAGAATATAGTAATTCAAAAAAAAAATTTCATTACTGGGTTTAGTGTCTCTTCCATGTTTGCTCTTAAATTTGGACCTGCTGCATCAAAAATAAGTTCTTCATATGGTCTATTCATTTGATTTTCATCTATTATTCTAGAAGTTGTGGATGAACCGACATGAGTATCTCTACGTGGCTCGTACTCGCCATAAGAGGTCCAGAATCAATATCTAGAACCTCTACAATATAAATTAACCTTAACATCATCGGGCTTAAGAAAAGCTTGATTTTTGTGCTTCGAATATGGCATCTAAACATTCCATCAGACTAAAACGAAGGTAGTTTACATGTGACTTGAATGAAAGTCTCAACTCCCTCGATAAATTCATCTATCAATCCTTTTTATCCCGATAATAATCTATTATACCTCCAATATCTCTCTTCTTAGATAGTTATGTGGATGTTGAATTAATAATCCAAAAATTAAAAAATATATAAAAATTCAGTATTATAAAATCAATTAATTTTCTCTTACTAATTCATAGAGCTTTGGTTTTAGCTATTGATAAAATCAGTTAATTTTCTTATGATTTCATTTTCATTGATAACTCCTTTACTAGCTATTATTTTTAATTTATTTTATTATTTGACCTATATGTGAAAAGATTCCAAGATTTCATCTACATGCATAAAAACTATAGTGAAGACAAAGGCCCTCCACTACAGAAAAATAGCTCATTTTCGGCGCAATTTCCGGCGGAAAAAAATTCGTCACAAATTCCGGCGGATTTTTTGGAGGATTACGACGAAAAATTTCTGGCAAGTTTTTCGAACGTTTCCGGCATATTTCTTGAGGGGATTTTCCAGCGTATTTTCTGATGGTATTTCCGGCGGCTTTTCCGGCGGATTTCTGACAGAATTTTGAATTTTTTTGTAAAATATTGTTAAAATTATTCATTTTATTAAATAAAATTAATTAAACTAAATATTATTAAACTAAAATAAAAAATTTTAATAATTATTATTGTGTTTAGGGTAATATTTTAATAATTATTGTTTAATTTCAAACTAAATATTGTTAAACAAATAATAAAAAAGTTTTAAAATTTATTTGTTTCATTAATAAAATTAATTAAACTAAAGATTGTTAAAAAAATAAGTGAACTAAATATTGTTAAAAAATAATTAAGCTAAATATTATCATTTTTAACAATTATTATTATGTTAAACATTATGTCAAATTTATATAATATAGATTAAAGTAGAATTTAAATGTAAAAACGTAGAAATTGATTCATAATATGCATGTTAGCTCAAGCGGTTGTCCACGCAGGAGGCTTTGGAGTGGCGGGGGTTCGAAACCACGCGCAAGCACATGTAGGGTAGGGTTCGCGTGTAGGCCTGGTTCACGGGCCCGCGTGTTCACAATCGGGTCTGGTTCAAGGGCCTGGGTTGGCTCGTGGGTTCGGGCCAGCGGAGTTGGCAGGGGTTTGCGTGTGGGCCTGGTTCATGGGCCCGCGGGTTGTCAATCGGGTCTGGTTCACGGGCCTGGGTTGGCTCGTGGGTTCGGGCCAGCTGAGTTGGCAATTTATCAGGTGGAACAAGCCCACGGCTAGGTTCTCAGGCGGGCACGGGCCGCGGTTATGGAAACAAGCTCGCTCAGGGATAGGTTTTTTTTTTTTTTTAAGCAATTTTTGGTGAAAAAAATTCTGTCAAAAATATTTCCGGCAGCTATTCCGGCAAAAAATCCGTAGGAAATATTTTAGGCGAAATTTATTCGACGGAAAAAATTTTTCGACTCGCAAATTACCGTCGTATGGATTTTCGCCAGAAATCCGTCGGAAAAGCAAAATTTTCGGCAAATTTCCCTTTATCGGCTGATTTTGCGCGCCGGTAACAAGCCATTTTCCTGTAGTGCTCAACCTTACATAGGTTATAGACTATTACCTATTTTAGAGGAAAAGCCGCTCTTATCAAGAGAGATAATTGGACTTAATTGGGGCAAGATGTAACCATGTAGTAACTCAAAAATTTTTTGATAAATGGGACCTCCTAAGTCCTATAACTCTATTGTATGGTTGAAATGAGGCATGATTGCAATACATTCAACAATATTTTATCATTTATCATTTCCTAACAAAATTTCCAAGATTGAAGGCACGCAGTCAGAACTTGAGATAAAAGTATTTCATGTACAGTAACACAATAACATTTAAAAAAATATGTTTGGAACTTGAATACTATAGAGTACATATAACTTTGGTTCTACATATTATTATACTTAAATACATGGTGATGGTTAACATCCACAATCAACCTGGCACTTCATGTTGTGTATAACACTAATTTAATATAAGCATATAATTAGGAGGACTTTTTGATTTTGACTATAAACTTGAAGCAAATGTCAAGATTTCTATTTATAGGCTCAGAAAAACTTTTGCCTTCTAGAAATTGATTTAAAAGATTCTATTCCAAGCAAAATTTAAATGAAGAAAATGGGTCCTTACTTTCACCAAAATGCCACACAACTCATATCTTGTTTCTCATTATAATATCTAACCAACTTTTTTTTTCACTAGTAAATTAAGTAAACTGAATCCACATTTATTTGAAATTTATCATAGAAAAAGAAATAGAGCTTTCTCCCTACCCTCTCAAGTCAAGCCCTAAGTAAGAAAACATGTAAGCACCAGTTGGTTAAGATTTTCTAGCCCTCCTTGATGTTTAATCAATGACAGATATTCACCCCATAGATTATTGATATGTCTAAAAAAAGTAATGTCTACCATATTGAACATTGTGTGGCATCGAAAACCAAAAAGCATAAATTTCAAACAAATGTGGAAAGGAAGAAGAGCAAGGAATGAGAGGAGATCACCTGCGGCTGGGGAGCCTTTAAGGCTCAAGGCTGGCATCAGCTAGGGCAGATGGTCGGCAGGAGGCGACGAGAGGGGGTCTAGGCTTTCTCTGGGATGGAGACGCATTAAAATGAGGAAGAAATAATGGGTCGGGTAAAATAGGGCTAATACCGGTGGCCATAGCCGTCAGAAACAATTTACTAAAAACTGGCGGTCATTCCGCCGGTAAAGGTGTCGAACTTACGTAAAACCGATGGATTTTTTAGCAGCTCTTGGATCGCTGGAATTTTTGGCAGCCAAACCGTTGGTATAACTGCCAGTTAACACCGGCGGTCAATACGCAGGCTTAACCACCAGAATTTCTGGTAGTCCAAGTGCCGCCAAAAAATCTGCCAATATTTGATGATTTTCCTCTAGTGCTTATTCTCTGTTGTTCCTTCCTCTCCGCTCGGCGCATGACTCTCGGACTCATAACTCATGGTATATTGTAAACCCTCATTTTTTTTTATTTTTTTTTTGAACGATTCAGTAGAACTAAACCGTAAAGTGTAAAGTGTAAATCATTATCTTTCTCTTTTTTTTATTTTTTTTTTAGTTCCTTGCCTACCTCATGTCTATATAAGACCTGATAGTGAACAAATTTATGAAGATTGCTTATAATTAAGGCTTCGTTTGCTGCTTTGTCTTTTGTAAATTATACAATATGGAGCTTTGTTTACTGCTTTGCCTTTGTAAAAACAGAGCTCCATTTTAACATAGAGCTCCCTCAAAAAATTTTACATTTTTTACTAAAAAGTCATAAAGAATCAAATCACTTCCACCCAATCAATTTAATATATAATTTAGTATATATACCATATAACCTTTTAATTATTACATTCTAATCATAATTACTATAAAATTTTAATTTGAAAAGAATTTATCTTATCAAATAATTATAACAATTTTAAAAATATTTAAAGGACATAAAAAATAATCTCCAAATTTTTTAAGACTAACATAAGAGGAAAGCTCAATTTCAAATGAGATTTCCATAATTTTTTTTCATTCATTTAATGTATTTAACATTACCTATGTAGTATTTTCTATATTTTATTTTTCAACATACATAAAAGATGAATTTGAAAAGAATTTTTTATTTAAAGCTAAATTTGATAATTTAATTTTTAAAACTATCACATAATTAAAATTACATAATAATAATTAATTTATCATTCTAAGTTAGACTCAAAGATTAAAGATAGCTCGAAAATAGGATCAAACCACTGATAACAAATTTGGCTCAACTTGGGATTTTATTGAATAACTTTAAGTCAATCTTAAGCCGAGCTCAAATTTTTTGGAATCATGAGCCTATAAGAAAGTATTCTAAAAATGAATGAAATAATAAAATTATTATTTTGAAAAATTATTGCACAACACCTTATACTTATTCCTTGTTCTCCCATATGTCACATCTTGTTATTTTCTTAAAAGGCAGTAAGCACCATGCCCCTCTAATTAACAAAATTAAACAATTATGACATAAGCCTATCATAATTAAGATGTCAAAAAATAAATATATTGTCTAACCATACAACCACTCAAACTCACAAAGAGATTGATGCTAAAGAGTT